>JAPQWN010000007.1:61491007-62691007 GCA_028538565.1 Umbellularia californica | reverse complement strand
TTTTATGAACATTTTTCAAACTAAGATATCAGTCTTGGACCAATATATAGGTGCATACAGTGCCCTAGACCTTGTGTAAGAATCATGAACTAAAACTGTTGGATGCTTCTCTCTCTTTACAAACAATGACATTCATGGGGTGATTTCCAATCTTATTATCTTACAACTTTGGCCTTGACAGTGTTCAATTACGGCGGGTTGCATACGGTGGACGAGGTGAAGGAGAGCGACTACAAGAGCTGCACGACGGGCAACTCGATCAGCACAGACAGCAGTGGAGCCACAACCATCCCCCTCAAGACTCCTGGAAAGCATTACTTCATCTGCGCCACCCCCGGCCACTGCAGCCTAGGGATGAAGATAGCAGTTACCGTCGTAGCAGCAGCAAAAAATGCAACTGCTGACACCCCTGAATCGGCTCCTCCTTTAAGTACCACTACCGCCACTCCTTCGGAAGCTACCCCATCTACTACCACCCCCACCTCCACCTCCCCCTCCACCACGGCCACCACCGCCACCATCATCAACTCAGCCCCCATACATTCTCCTTCCATTGCCATCTTGCTCAATATGGTGGCAGTGGCACTACTGAAGCAGGTTCTTTCTTGAGGCCTACAGTTCAAAACTGGCCAGGGCAGAGACAGTGCTATTGTTGTTGTTGTTTTAGGATTCTATTTTTCATTGCGGGAATGATTTGGGTTTTTGTTTCTTTTATTATGCTACTATGGTGTATGAGATTGCATTAGCTTTTATATGTAGACAACAGGGAGATTGCTTATTTTTCTATGTGCACTTAGACCTCCACACTATCACACTTTACTCTCAGCACACATGGTGTTCCCAGAATTCAAGCCGCTCATCAGGTGGGGCTCATTATGATATGAACATATCTCAAAATTGGACCGCTCGGGCGATCTATTAATGCTGGATTTGAGAAAAGAAATGTACATCCATTAGATGTTGATCAGCATTCCATATTCAATGGTGAAATGTAGGGGTCCGGAGGTCGAACCAGTTTGATCTCATGGTATGGTCTGTAACCCATTGTTTTTGTGTAGCTCACGTGATAGACCCGTCCATGAAATTTGTTGGGTCTGCACGTGAGGGGGACAGTTGGTAAAGTAAAGCCCCACATCTCATATCGCTTAAGTAATGCCCGTAGCAAGGCTTTATATATTTCTATTTAGGCCTTCCACCTATGAGCTTAAACTTTTGGGTTAGTATATGCTTTATTATATGGTCTTATGGATGGTTGGCCCACTAACTGAACGGACAGGATCTCACACACATATAACCTTTGTCCTGAGAAAAAGAAAAAGAAACTCATAACACCATCTGAGGCATCTGCTTTACTCATCATGATCAGAACAGTTGCGATACGCTTACAATGAGAAGTTGTTGTAACTGTGTAAGCAATGGTTGATGATAACAAATCAATTGGATCATGTCATGAATGAAATTGCTCATGTATGGTCTGATAGATGTATGAAGACAAGAAATATTATATTGAAGCAGATTGGATGAACTACTAATCTGATGCAAACCCTCATCTTTTACGTTAAGTATGGGACAGAAATATGTTGAAAGAGCAACACATGACCCATGACTAAAAAAATTGGAGTGGGCCTCCAGGTTAATGCATTCATGCATGTTTAAAATATATTAGGGTGTGGATCACTGATTAGTTGACTAGGCATTTGGTTTTGTGAAAAGAGTTATAAGAATATTTGGTGCTTTTGGGCTTCAACCTTTCCCATTCTTCGGAGCATTCACACCCTCATACTTTTGTGTGGGGTCAGGGTTGTGACTTGGGAGGTATGCTCTATGAGAAGTCACTATACCTTAAGAATAAAGAAAAAGAATCATCTATAAAGCCTAGCCAGCTATCAGATTTGTTTTGGATTTGGTAAAGAGTCTCTTTGGGCCAAAGCTATTGATGTCCACCACAATCAATTTCACTTTGGAAAAGTGACAACTGTTAAATTGTGAGTTGTTACCTTTCTTTGAGTCAGTGGAGCCCTCCTCCTGCTGGGCCCTCATCAATAGAGGGACTACAATTCATTGTTCAAATAAACCATCCCACCTCAACTAACAGTACCATGCTGTAAGTTAAATTGAAAGACAACCAATGTGACAAGAATTCTTAAAATTTCTTTGCATTGCTTTTCTATCAGAAGGGGAAAAAGTGAGAGATCATCACATAACATCCTCTTTGATAATGGGGATGAAAAAAGGATAGGGTTAGGTGAAAATGGGTTGGGTTGGTCAGGGTCTGTGCAGGGAAAATTCCACCCATATCTGATCCATTTTTAAAATAGGTCACATAACCCCACATTGAGTCAATCTGTTTAACAAACCCAACCTTTATAAGCTAGGGTGAAACTCAATCCATTTCAGAAAATAAGAAAATATTTGAGTTTGGCTTCCTGCAAAACAACAAAGTAGGAATATAAAAAAGCCCAACACAAGCTAAGTTCATTCCATATAAACCATTCTCAATACCTAAACATTAAACCAACAAACCATTTAAATGGGTTTAGACATGCAGTTTAATCCTAAACCCACCCGTTTAAATGGGTTATGGGGTTTATGCGAGTTATACAAGCCAACCCTAATCCAACTCATGTAAATGTGGATCAAGTTTTCTGACCAATGATCCACCCATAGTTTTTGAAGGTCAACTATACTGCTCAAATATGGGTCAAGTAAGGGTTTATTCAAATTTTCCACCCTACTTTGGTATGAATGATTACTTAGTCATCACCCTTAATCAATCCGGCACAAGTGAGGGTTCCATTTACAATCTCACCTTACACCTTTCAATCCCCACCTTTTGAGTACTTTGACCTAGATTTCCTTTTCCTTGAATTCCTAGGAATTTATTAGGAAGTTGACAATTGACCCTTTTGTTTCACACCTATGCCCCAGTACAAAATGCTTTTAAAAAAAATAAGAAAAAAGAAAGATAAATGACTATTGGGAAATTAAGTTAGAGATCATCATCATCATTAAAGCCTTGTCCCAACTATGTTAGAGCCAACTACCTAAATTTTATTTCTCAATATATAATGAATAAAAAGACTTCTCACTTTTACAAGAATCTCTATATATACCCCATACAATTTTTATATGGGCGCAACAACACATCTGGAAATTTTACAATTCAAATTACAATTTTATGATGATTACTAATGCCAGGATGTTATCCCTACAAATATAATACTATAGAATTTAATCTCAAGATGGACTTGTGTGCTCAGACGTTCAAAGGAGAAAATCTCTTGTTGCCCAACGAAGTTATATTATTTATTTATTTATTCATTTATTTTTGGCTACAAGGTAATTTGTAATGAAAGGAGAAGGAAATACATAGGCTGGAAAACCAGCCCCCATTCACAAAAAATACTGATAAGTCAGCGAAGTTAGGAAAGGGGAATCCATGAGTAATGAGTAATGAATTTTCTTGATTAACAATGCAGTAAAACCCCCACCCAAAAAAAAAAAAAAACCCTCTAATCATTCCAACCCCTCACATGCTACTACCCCTACAATGTCACCAGATACAGGATTTTTACATCCATCCAAATGGAACAAAACCATTGAATTAAAATCATAAAAATTTGATGCATTATAAAATCTTTAAATCTTTGAGGACCACAAATCAAGGTGTTAGAATGATTTGATGGACTAAAAATTCTTATGACGGTTTTATCAATCTTTTTACTTTTGCACTGGAATGGGTCAATGGTACCTCCGTCGTGGGACAACCCACCCAACCACGGATCAATCCCAGGAAAGCTGTGCCAGATTAGACACCATGTGAAATTTATAATAACAGTGAAAGCAGTTTCAAAAGAAAGGATTAATGCCAAGCAGTTTGCAATATAGTTCCTCCTTTTGTTTTTTTTTTTAATTGAACGGTTCCAATAATTGTATTAGATGTGCACTGCATGTTGTAGATTTCCATTTATTACCCAACTGGATTCAAAATCAATATCACATCATAATATAATTCTGTGAGAGAGACAGAGAGAGAGAGCATAAATATAATGGAATGTCCCACAAAGTTCAATAATATAATTCTGTGAGAGAGAGAGAGAAGAGAGAGCATAAAATATAATGGATTTTAAAGGTCCACAAAGTTCAAAGTTTAAAGGATTTTAAAGGGACCAATATGTGGTTAGAGCGAACCCACCAAAAAAAAACTGTTAAAGGATTGGTGATAGATGGGACCAATATGTGGTTAGAGCGAACCCACCAAAAAAAAATTGTCTCAGGTTAGGTGTATCCACAAGCAGCCAATTCCAATCTTTTGTTTGGTTACCCCACACTCTCTCTCTCTCCGAAATGAGTGCCGCAATGAGCGTTTTTTGATACAGCATTTTTTTCAATTACAGGCACGTTTCCACGAGAATGTGGGCCCAACATGCGTCCACAAAAGTAACACAATATGCGACGATTCGACTGTGGGGATCTGGCCTGGCCTGGCCCACCCTCATGAAATGATGATCCTAGCCCTACATCTACATCTAAGTCCAAATAGATGACCCAATTTTGATTGATTTTGATCATTCAGATCTGGAATGGGAATCCGAAACCATTATTGCAAAAAAGAATGATATTATTTATTCTACTAAATAAATCATATCACAAACAACAATTCTCTCTAAAAAAATATTAATAATAATAAAAACTCATAACAATCATTAAATTAAAAAAAAAAAAAACAATATATATATAATGAAACTGCATCATCTCCGCCAAGATCCAACGGCTCAGAATCACCGGATTACGCCCTCCACTCAAAACAAGATCACGGTCGCAAGTACGCCGGAAAACACAGATCCAGCCACAGCAATTCTATTCAACACCGGAAAAGCAGCATTCTCTGCCGGAGGACTCGTCGGAGATTCAGTAGGAGAGGATCCAGACTTCGGCGTACTGGCGACCGAAGACGTAGCAGGAGAAGTCGCTGGAGCCGGAGTTCCCGAAGGCGGTGACGGAGGAGAAACAACACTCGACGGAGATGGAGATTTCGCCGGTGGAGTAGATTTCGGCGATGGCACAGGACTAGCAGCCGGAGGCGAAGATATCGGTGCAGGCGTCCGCTTCGGCGGAGAAGCAATCGGCGATCCTGTCGGCGATGCTCCCGGCGCCTGTCCGAGAGAAGATCCTACCAGCACGGCCAAGATCGCGACCATCGCGACGAAGTTGCTGCACGAAAACCTCATTTTCGAGATCGAGTTCGAGATCGAAATCGATCGAGATTTAGGGTTTTAGGAAGAAACACACGGAGAGAGAGAGAGAGAGAGAGAGAGAGAGAGAGAGGATTTAGGGTTTAAGGCGAAAGAGAGAAGGCGGAGAGATGTGTAAGTGGACGGAGACGGAGGGGGGTATTTATAGATGGGAGAAGGTAAAGTCGGTTGGAAAGACAGAGAGGAAGATTCGATTAATGACGGTTTAAAAATGGGGTTATGGTATTAGACAGCTAAGAGCAACAACGGTCGAGTTCTTATTCCTTGATTGTAGCCGTTGGGATTTGGACGGTCTTGATGAGTTACAGAGGGGTTACTTGTACGGTAGAGATTAGGTGGAGATCCGTGTAGAAAGAAGACTTGCTTTTGCATGTGCGTGAAGCGAAGTTTCGGAGACTATCCGTTTTTTCTTCTCCGCGTTGGGGTTTAAAATAGGAACTGCCAACTGGAACGCGTGCTTTTTGTTTCTGTTGAATCACAGCCGTTGATCGATTTCTTCTTTTGAGAATACCTGATGAGGGGACAGGATGGTGTTAGGAAGATTTGGTCACCTGTATATATATATCACTGTCAGAGATTGGGAAGATGTGGGGAATCTTCTTATTTGGTGGGTTTTCTTATATCGGGAGATTTTTAGGGAAATGATTTTAGTCTTTTAGTAGCACAACAACATTTGATAAAATAAAATTAAAAAAAAAATCCTCAATCTAACTCCCGTTTATGGATCAAAATAGAGTTGTAAATGGGTATCCGGTGTTGACAGTCTGTCGAATAATACAGTGGACAATGGCGGATCTATGATTTTTATTTGAGTGGGTGCGAATAATAATAAATTGAAAAGGTTAAAATCTGATACAGACAAGCAATATTCTCCACTTCTTGCATGGTTTTAACACTTTTTTTCTTCTTTGTTTTGCAAATTAAGTATAAATAATTCATATCTTAGAGTGGGGCGGCTCTACTAAAATGGGGCATGGGCCATAGACCATTTTGGATCAGACTTGGTGCGACCACCCAGGTTTGTATCATGTAGGTCTACCCCTATCTCCGATCTCTATGTAATAGTCAAAAGTATAAAGTAGAATAGGGCATGGCCAATAGGCCATTTTGGATCAGGGGTGGTCGCCCCAGGTTTATATCATTAGGTCCGCCCTTGGCTATGGAGATAGAATCTGTTTTTGAATTCCGGTGAAATTATATTTATGGAGTCTTGATTATTTGGATCCACCAATCCCAACATAACTAGGACAAGGCTCTGATGATAATGATGATTGTCTAAATTTAAAATCAAATTCCTATATGATCTTTCTCAAGGATCTAGATTTGAAGAACTTTACCTAACTTGAGTTATATTCATATTTGGAACATCATTCATCATTACAACCTTGAGGGCTATCTCAGCTGGCCTAGGATCACAGTTTGCTTCCAAAAGTTGAAGGATCGAAATTATGCTATCACACTGGGGCACAGGGGAATTACTGAGCCCGTAATATATATATATATATATATATCGAATTACTAGAAAAACCAAAATTTTCTTCTCATGGCAAGCAATATAGTTATCATTTTATATTTATTGATTTTTTACCAATCATTTTAAAATATTATTTTACTTTGTTTCAATTTTTTAATAAATTCCAAAGAAGAAAGCTAAATTTGAAAGCTTTTCAACATTTTCAAAGACATAATTTCTCAAAACCTTATAAGAACAGTTAAAATAACAAAAATAATAGATCTCACCATAATTAATCCAAACCACTTAAAGCTAACCGTTTTCTCCTTATTTTAGCACTAAGAGTTGTATCTCAATCAAAGTAGGCACATGTTGGATTAAACACATGTAACTAATCGACCCACAATTAATTGATGAAAATAGATTGATCGGTTACTATTGATTGTTTGATGGGCTATGTTGCCTTATTGTACCTATGGATGGTTGGAAGGACAACATTGATAGACCAAAAAAAAAAAACTCCTAAGTGAATGCAGAGTGATTAATTTCACATGGAACAATTCACTTAATAGAAATATTCAATCATAAAAGGTATAAATAATAGAGGCGTTTGGCCACAGGTCCCTCAACATTACATTTTATTGCAAAAGGTCCATGTTCTTTTTCCGTTGAGGCAAAGGTCCCTTTTCAAGTTCTTAACGGTTAAAAAGTTTAAAATGCCCCTCCTAAACATCTTCTCCGCCTTATTAAAAAAAGTTGAAAATCAGCCCGTAAATTTCGTAAAGACAAAACGTCTCGACAAATATTATAGATTTCGAAGAAAGAGGGAAAGTGATTCAACAAAGCAGATATCATCATATTTCACTTCTTCTTATTCTTTTTCTTCTTTTTCTTATTTATCGTCTAATTCATCTTATTCTTTGTCCAAGTCATCTTCTTCTTCCTCTAATTCACTTTCTCTCAATCCAAACAAGTATGCTGAATATCACAGCATTTGCCAATAGTGATCATCTTCAAATCTTAGCAATCTGTATATCATAGGAAACATAAATAACTACATATCAAACTCAAATAAAATCATGTCTAGGTTGGACAAAGTCATATAAATTTATCTGAGTTTGTTTCAAAACTCAGATAAATTTACTTCAAACTCAAATAAATTTAACAAAAACTCAGATAAATTTCGCAGTAACTCAAATAAATTTCATTAAAACTTAGATTAGCGGCGGTTTCCGGGCAAAGAGACTGTCCTCTTTCTCCGGCAACAGTGTGAAACCAGAAATTTTTTCAGATCTTCACTACTCTAGTCTCACTCTAACTTTCTTTGCAATTTTCGTAAACTCAGATTTGCGTCTTCCTCGTCAGAGATTATGCGCCGTAGCAGAGTCCTAGACCTCTTCTGTTCTGGTTCTGGAGCAGTAACTAAGAAACGACGGTGTGTTGTCTTTTTATTTGCCGATGGGAGAAATGAGAGAGAACCTTACCCTAAAATTGAGGGAGAATGGAAGATTTGAAAATTTAAAATTTAAAATTTATGACTAAATGGTTGAATGGGCAAAATAGTCATGAAAATGTATGATGTGGCATGCTAAGGGACCTCCGCCTGTATTAATCACATGCGCAAGGGACTCTAGGCCTTAAACGATAGTACTGTGTACTAGAGACTTTATAACCCAATACTCAGGGATCTCTCCGTAATTTACCCTAAATATGATAATGCATGCTAGGAGTCCCAATCTCTTGAGTGTCTCATTTGCGCTTTTGTGAGGGGTGTGTAACTCCATAATGGAGCCCACCTATTGAATATTTGATTGTCTCTAAAAAAATAGCCTTCCTCTAAGTGGAGATTCCCTAAATCTTACTCCAATTGGAGATGGCCTTTCCATAAGATTGAATATATAATATTTTTGGGGAGTAAGCTTTGGAGTTTCTCCTATTGGAGTCGAGAGAGCGCACATAAGGGGCCTTCATTTTTTGCAGTTTGGATTTTCAACATATGGAACCAATGTGGAATCCCACTACTCTCATTGTAGAGTAAGTGAGACCCTCGAGGATTTATACTCTTTTATTTAATTAATACAAAGTAATGCTGCATTTTATCCTGATCGAGATCCTTTTTTTTTAGGTTCGCAACACAAGTTCCATGCTAGATCCAGATTTATATATATATTTATATATATTTATATATATAGGGAAAGTGCTCTTATGAGAGACACTCTCACCAACTTAGTGAGAGATGGGTGGGGGCCCTCACATTTAAGTTAGAGGTCCTTGCATTTAAGTTGGTGAGAGTGAATATGGAAGTAAGGGCCTCCACCCATCTCTCACCAAGTTGGTGAGAGTGACTCTCATGGGAGCATTTCCCATATATATATATATATATATATATATATATATATATATATAACTTATATGAGTTTGGATCTACCATGGTTTCACCTTGGATCCGACCCGTTTGCATCCCTAGACCTATTATCACCTTTTGATATTTAAAAAAAAATTATCAATGAATTGTTAAACTTGAGGCCCTTAAAACAAGGTTATCCACAAATATAAACACACAACAGGACCTTTTTATCATTGACGTCTCCCATAATTGGCTTACATCCAAATAAGCCACGTAAGGGCCTCATTAATATTGGTCTAAAGAGAGCCATTGAGGGCCTAACTGTTGACATGCTGGTCTTTGCCCAAAATTTAATTTACAATGAGACCCTTTTGTCACCCTATTCCCCACTGTTGACATGCATCGAAGTGAGTCACACGAGCATAAAATAATTTTCTCTCACGCAATTTCAGCCCTTAATAGGGTTAGAGATTGTGTTAAGTCCCAATTTTAGCATTTAATATGGTTAGAGATTGTCAAATGTGACCTTCATGGCTACTATATGAAGGTCCTGACCATGACTCTTACTAATTTTGCTTGGCTGATACTTCATAATCCACCCTTAACATTCAAGTTTCTAATTATTATCTGAATATATTTAGATCTTTGGTTTAGAAATAAAGAAATTCAAAAAAAAAAAAAAAAAAAAAAAAAAAAAAAAAAAAAAAAAACAGCAAGAGCTATCAGCATATGACCATTAAATCCCCCATCTATGAGGTTTGGCTTTTGGTGTCAGAAACCATGCTTTAGAACCATGAATAAAACATTGCTCTAATCCTACCATTGTAGCACACCCCAGCTCACTCATTTTCATTGGCTTTACAGGGAGATCCCCATCGTATAGGTCCAACCCCTGATTAAGCCATCCGAACCATTAGATCTTACTGGTGGAATCTGGCTGCTAAACATTATACATCGGCCCTCTTGACAGAGAACATTTGAAGGTTATGATTCTCTTAAGAAACTAGACACCATTATGTGCTCAAAGACAAAAAATATATCCATCATGTGCACCATCCACAGCAATATTCTCAATATGGACTATGGAGTGCAAAGGTTGATATGTTTGCACGTCAAGTACAGATTGCCAGCATTGAAAGTCAATGATAACCTACTTAAGAATTTCTACCAGATCTGATCAATCATTTATCTCCTACAAAGTTGAAGGCAACTAAATAAGAGCCCATGCCACAGTTGAAGGTGCCCACTCTACCATTCATGAAGTTGTGGGTTCAAGTCCTATTATTCGTCCCCAAGTGGAGAATCTCTGCAGGAAGATTTAGCATGCTCGTTGTCAATTAATCTAACGGTTCATGGAGGATTCGACACGCTGAGCTGCAGCATGACCCATAACATTCAAGTGGTGGAACCCAAAAAGGCTGAACCATGTAGCAAAGAGTCACAAATTCGAGGTACATATATATAATTTTATAGATATTTCAACTATTTTTAAATAATTTAAACAAAAAAAAAAAAAAACATTCTGAGTAATCATGTTGAATCTCATTTCCCACATCTATTTCTTTGGGAACTTAACTAGTATGGTGGAGTGGAATAAAGCCTCCAATTCCCTCATTCTTTGGAATGACTAACGATGATTGGCTGCTGGGCAATTTGAAATTAACAGCTAAGGCCCAGGGGAGAAAGAGCGTCTTGCAAAGTGATTATAAACAAGAATTAAGTCATAAGCTTTACAGAGTACAATTCAAGAGAGATGAAGGAGATCATCTCAATCTCTACAAAAAGATTCAAACAAAATCAGAAGCACAAGCATTAGGAATTCATCTCAGTCTAGCAAAGTGATTATAAACAAGGATTAAGTCATATAAGTTTGACATTGTATAATCAACAGAGATAGAAATGTATACCAGTAGTAGTTTGAAACTGAGACGTCTCTAGGACAGTCCACAGCTTAAGCTAGACATACAACTGCAGAGAAAACAGATATTTCTAGGACGGTTCACAGCTTAAGCTAGATATAAATAACTAAAATGAAAACAGGCACCTCTGGGACAGTTCACAGCTTAAGCTAGATTTATAAACTATAATGAAAAGTCACTATGTATCCCAACTCCTCTAGTCTGACATGAGGCAAATTTTGCAACAGCAATCTGCTTTCCAAGTTGGTATGTTAGAAGACTTTGCCAAAGAAGCTTAGTGTTGAAATTTCTGCTATTGGTTTCATGGCTTCGCTTCAAGAAGTATAGATGAGTATGGAGCAATATTATATGTGTTTTTGACCCCAAGGATGCCATCCGGCACAAAATCATGGGGAGATTCAAGATTAGTATCAACCTGCAATAGAGCAAAATCATGATTGTTGGTTTCCAAGATGAGAAAATAAACTTGATCAGTAGAAAGGTAAGAGTCTACATCTTGCCAAATTCTGTGTTTTCATTAAAATAGCCAGTGGCTATTTATAAGAATAAAATCTATGGAATTTGACTTAAAGGAAACCTTATCATACCCCCCCCTACTTGGAATCCTAATTGCACAAAAATAAGAAATAAGAAAGGTAATCACAAGATAATACTATCCTAAATATACAATCCAAATCTAATGTAATCATAATCTAAGATGAACTCATCCTCTCCCTGTACAACCTTCTCTACAATATTTTCTAACACCAGTTGATTCTCAAACATGATTAATATTTTGGCATTGTTACACATGATACTATACCTTCTGCTGAAGTTTTTCTCAAAAACCAAAAGAAATGGTGAATTATATGCTCATATGTCTATAACTTGTACGGGGTTTCAGATGTTTTCACCAGTCTACACTCAGAATAATCAGCTGAACCTTATGTCTTCTTCTGGAATGCACTGATAATCTAAGCAGCAATTTGTTTTTGAGGAATCATATTGTGATTTTGTCATAGCTCTGGGAAACAGATCCGTGAATTGTTGTTTTGAAGTTATATATGGTAGAGAAATATCTTTAAAGACTAAATGTTGCCAGATGAAATGGCAATCGACCTCAATCTGTTTGGATATCTCATGGAATACAGGATTGGTAGCAATCAACATGGCACTAATGTCATCCATGAGGGGTGTATTATGTGGTTGAGGCACCCAAATTCTGTTTGTAATCATTGCAGCCATATAATCTCGCTTGTTACAGAGGGCATGGATCCAACCCCAGCCTAGGATTTGGAGAAAGTTTGTTGCTTCTTGCATTTCCATAAGTACCAAGGACATACACCAACTGATAGTGGAACATTAGTGTCAGGGCAATTGGCCCAATCAGCATCAGCATGCCCAGGTAATGTAACCGGTGAAGAGGATGAATAAAATAGTCCCCAATAAAGGGTTCCACGAAGACACCGAAGAATCCAATACAGAAAATATTTGGAGACCCTTTTGGTATCATATGAGACATACTAGATAATCAGTGCAGTTGGGTGGAAAACCCTCTCTTGCCCTAATCTTCGGGATTACACAGTTTACCTATTATTTCTTCAAATACAACAGTTTACAGGGTTGGAATAGGTCCATCTCATGATCCAAGCCCACTGAGACCACAACCCACTTCCTGGTTGCTGTCTCTGTCTCTACAAAGGGCACCTTGGAGATCATCCTTAGCAGTGAGCAACATTAGATGTATGCTCTCTTCCATAGAAGTACCTCTCACTCAAATTACAATAGTTAAATTGGGAGAGGCCAATGCTCTAACCAAATCTGAGGACACAATTTGATGGATGCATATCAACTCTTTTTTTTGATCTGTTTAATATTTTTTTCCCCTCTTTTTAATTTTTCGCATGATTCCTATCATTGATATTGTAATAAATTCATCTATCATAAAAAATAAGTTAAGCTTTGGATACCACCATTTTGTTAAATGAGTCCTAAAACCAATAGCGGTTATTGTGGGAGAATGGTTTTTTTTTTTTTTTTCTTTTTTTTTATTTCATTTTTTTTTTACTTACTTTTGCAGGACACCTGGTAACATGTTCTGAGATCCCTGATTTTAATTGTGTTTATTATTTATATAATCCTTCTTACTAGCTAATTAAATAGTTTTATGTGATAGATTACCAATAGGTTACATTTGGTGGGTTTTGAACTTAGAAAAGAACCTATCTGTAATTTGAGAGAAGATTAAGGGGTTATATGTAAATATTAGATTTTTGTGTTCTTCGCTTCGTTGGTTAGAGGACACTCTTCTGAACCACTTTTGTTCTTCCATTGTAATGATATGATGCTTCATTTGATCAGAAATATTGTGAGTCTATCACTGTGGACTAAATTGCAATTTACTAGAAATTCCATTAATCTTTAAAATTCCAGATTTTTCTCCCAGCTTCTTCATTTATCCTACTTCTTCTCTAATGCTCCAGCTGATCCTAGTCTCCAGTTTCTCCTATTGCTGTTGAAGCTCAGCCCATAACTCATCATCTCCAACTTCACTTTCTTCTCTGCTAATTATTGAAAGTACAAGAGTCCGAGTTTGTTAGAATTTTGAGAGAGTATTTAGTTGGACAATAAGCTGAGGCAAGTAATAGGTTTAATTTACATTTCATGCATGCTATTGTGTTATTTATCATATATTTCATCATATTTATGGTATATTGACCGATTTCAGCTCAATCCTTGATTTTTAAGACCTTTATGTATAGCTTAATTAGAATGTTGAAAGGATGAGAGATAAAATTTTAAGGAGTTGGTTGGTTGAATGATAGTCTTGAGTTATGAATGGGAGCTTCGGAAATACATAACTGAAGGAAAACAGGAAAGAAGTGGAACAAGAATTGAAACAGAACCAAACCAGGTTCAGTTTCAAGAATTCTGGAGCTTTAAGGCTAGCCGTGAGTCCAGAATAAGCAAACTGTAGGAACACTTCAGTTAAATTTTCAAGAACCATACTCCCTAGTACAAATTGAATTAGGGTGACATCACGGCTAGCTGTAGATCATCCCACGGCTAACCTCAAGGCTAGCCGTAGATCACCAGTATTTCCATTTATTCATGGACTTAGTTTTATAGCTTGGAAAGGTACCCTATGATTCTCCAATAGTCCTAGTTCTTTGTAGGACCATAGTAGGTGATGCTTAGAGCTGACATACACCTACAGATTGCCTTAAACTTGTTAGTAAATGCTAAATCAACAATGTGTTGCTCTAGGGACATTTTTCATTAAATTAATTCCAGTACCCTCAAGTTACACATTATTGTTTAGTGATGCATTCGGGAAATCCAGACTTCAGAAATGGTTTTCATCGTTTATTCCACCGTCATGCATTATCATTTCCAGCCTTATTACTCCTATGAGCTGTTCACGTATTTTTATGTCCTGTGTGTATCTGTATTCTATATCATATTTCTACCAATATGATCTGTTAAGATTATGATAACATGTTATAAGCATCTGTTACGTTATGTTAAACCTGCTTTCAGAAAATGAGTCCGTTTTATTTAAAAGTGTTTCCGCTTTTTTTTTGTATGTTAATCTTGAGTCGGCACCACTTAACTTCAGTCCTTCAGTCCTCAGAAAATGAGTCCGTTTTGTATAATTACATGTTTGGGCTAGCTGCAGCTTAGTCCCTGTATGGAAGTAATTATCTCCAGGTACCCCCTATAATAAGTAAGATGACCGCATTATGAAATCTGTTGGGTATACCTGATATGTTTGTTATGATTCATGCCCTCTTTACAGCTACGACTGTTTTGGGAGAATTAGTTGATGTGGATAAATGCCAATTTGCTAGGATTCACTGTTAGATGTGTCTTTATTTGATTTTCTCATGTTTCATGCATTCATAATTCATATATACTTATTATAATTTTCAGTTCTATTTACATATGTTACATCATGTTTGTGTTTATTATATGCATTTACTTGCTTAGTTTCTGATGTTTCGCGTTACAGGAGACAGCTCTGTTACCTATACCCAAGAAACTGAGACAATCAAGGAGACTCCACAAAGATTGAGTGGAATCCAGATGATGTAGTTTAATCATCTGGCTCAGACAGTTCGTCAAATGGGATAGTGTCTACGTGGTTGGATGTATTGATCTTCCAGGTCTTTAGTGGGGAGAGTTTTTGGAGGACAGATGTGATGGACTAGATGTTTTGGGATTGTATACAAAACTCTTTTATCTTTGTTGTAAACTTAAACGTTGTAAATATTCTGAGACTGTGTTTGCTCTGCTTACGAGATGTGTTATCTATTATCACTGTTCAGTGATGCTTCCACAGAAAAAAAAAATTAAATATATTTGTTGGAAAAATGCATTATATGCTCACACGTGATATCCTATGGGTCTAGTGTTGTGGTAAAATTACAACGGAGTCCTAATGACTCAAATTCCCACACTAGTTACTTCTTGGAATTGGAACCCTTAAGGAAATCCAATTTGTGGACGTGACACGTGCAGTGTGGAGTCTTTTGATAGAATCCTACTTTATTAGGGATATACATTTTTTTTTTTTTTTAAATCCCAGCACTTCCCTCATAGTACCTAGATATTCGTATATCCTAGATTCAAGAAATGGGCAGGAGGAGGGAGGGAGAGAGAATAGGGAGATGAGTTGATGGATTCTAGGTCGGGATTGATGGGACTCGAACCCGCAGCTTTCGCGCTGACAGGGCAGTGCTCTGACTGATTGAACTACAATCCCGAGGAAACGAGGCCTACAACATATAACCTTTCTATTCTATTTAATTGAAAATCGACGCCTTTCTTGTAACAGAAAGACAAGTGATATACTGATATAAACATGGATATGGAAGAGAGAGAGAGATCTATTTCACTCTTGAAAGGACATGGCCCCATGGGCATCTTAAAGCCATTCATGGACCAAGACTTGGTGATCACAAGCATCTCTATCTTTATTGAGAAAAATGGTTCTTTAGAAAGATATTGTTTGCACTGGTCACTGTATGGATCAATTGAAAGATGATTACCGAGGTTGTATATGAAAGCATTGGACATTTGGACTTTCATTCATTAAGGATGCAAGTCCTCTATAAACATAAATTTGCAGCTAACCATCACGTCAGCTTTCAGCTATAAATGCTAAGGATGAAAATACAACATTCCAAAGAATATATAAATAGAAATTGAGATGTTCTGGATATGTAATGTTAATATAATCATTTTTGTAAGAACCAGAATGTGGTAGAGCATTCTATAAGGTACCAACACTTGTGATTTTCCTAATTCTGGCCTTACTTTTTATTACATTGGACTTCAATTCATGAATTTCTGGTTTTAATATCATCTGTGTATGGTGGAAGATTTTCTTTTTGGAACAGTCACATTAGATAACACCTAACACTAATCCAGGATTGATTGCAAAAAAAAAAAAAAAAAAAAAAATGATGTGTTTTAGTGTCCCATTGGCCCTTGTAGTAAAGAGCCATGACTCAAACCCATAGAAAACTGATCAGGTGGGCAAAAAATTGAAATGAAAAGTGTTAATTTTAATTATTTTTAGAATAAGAATCCATATGGTCAGATATATTTGTGTAATGGGCAGAACATGGCATTGAAAGAAAATAATGGCTGATGAATGAATATGTAGAAAGTAGCAACTAGCAACAGATAATTACTACTCTAGAACACAGACACGGACATTTATTCAAAATGAGGAAGAAAGCATACCACTCGGTACCAGTGCCTCCCATCTGGTGGAGAAGGGATAGCAACTTTAACAAAGTAGTCATGTGCATTAAATGCCAAGTAGATGTCTCCACGATTTACACCATGAAGCCTACAAGATAAACATTTCATCCTAATAGAAGTAAGTTTATTGCTTTATAGTCAATTGTTGGTTACAACTTACCTGAAAAATAAATCACACATCAATAGTTTTCATGCAAAAGAATTTTTCTTTTTAAATACGAGAGAAACAAATTCCAGAAAGAAAGAATTCAAACTTAGTTAAGATGGAAAAAATTCAAACTTATCCAACAATAGTTTTTTTTTCCATACGTAAATGCAAGGAATTTGCTTTCAATGTTCTGCCAGTTATTCTCGTGCCAGGTTATATCATTCTGCATGACAAAAGAAGATGATTTAAGATTATTTTAGAGAACAATGAAAAGATTCCAAATAAGATAGTAAGAAACACTGGCTGTCATAGATTAATGAAGCAGCCATTAGTAACAGTGTCATCAATGACCATTAATTCATTTTTTTAAGGCACAACTTGAAACAAAGCCCCTTCTCTCCATCATTATATCAAATCCAAGGTTTAAAACAGTCTAAACACCTATGATGCCCAGATACGACATGAATATGGAAAGGACACCCCATAGCCATAGGCACAGAAGAGACATGAGTTTTACACATAAAAAGTGAAGTACCGGAAACGATACTACACGATATGTTGCCCATTTTTGAAGTATACCCAGATACAACATGGATACGGCAAGGACACCCCATAGGCACGGAAGAGACACGAGTTTTACAAATAAAAAGTTAAGTATCGGAAATGATACGACACGATAGGTTGCCCATTTTGAAGTATCCGTGCATCATAGCTAAACACCATTAAGGGCCTGTGTATTTGCACCAGAATACATAGGAATTAAATACAAAATATTTCTGTCATAAGAGGTTAAAAATGAAGGCTAAAGGTGAATTTTAAAAAATGAGCATTAAATAACCTTTCCCCTTTTATGGAACTAGAATCAAAAGAATATGGGAAATGGATAACTAACGGTGATGCTGGTTATTCATTTCTCTTCCTTCGATTTTGTTTCCATAAAAGGAAAGATTATTTGAAGTTCATTTTTTAAAATTGACCTATAGGCTTCATTTTTAACTACTCCAGGCATAAATTTTACGTATTTTAATGCAAACAAACAGGCCCTAAGAATTAAGATAATCAGATTTGAAACTACTACACCACTGTCCTGCTACACCACTACAAATTGCTTTGATAGTTTTGAAAGAATCACACCAATATGGCTGTTACGACATTCACAAAGTGTTAAATTGTTCATTCTTTGTATCACCTAAAACTATTATTAACATAGTTATCAGAATCCTACAATTCGTATCCCGAATCCCAATTCGTATCCCGAATTTTAAGGAAAACGATTCGTATCTATTTAATGAATCCCATTTACAAATGAATCTTAGGATTCAGGTGTGAATTCTATAATTCGATACGCGTTTCATTGAATCTTACGATTCAAGTGATTCGACTAAGCGAGAATGGCTATAGCAAATAAGCTAATATTAATAATCTTTTACCTTTTTTCTTTCTTTATTCTCTGTTTTTGTTATCGCTTGTATTTTTAAAAGGTTATTTAGTAGTTAACGAAATCTTGTAAGAATTTTTTACGGCTTTGATAAAGTTCTAAAGATTAACAAAGAACATGCATTTAACTAAAGCATTCGAGTGTACGTATGGTGCTTGTTTATATCTTCTTCCTTTTTTAATCTATTTTGGTGTTTTTCCTTCATGAATACTTTCTTAACTTTAAGAGATATCCTTCCGTGTAAGATTGATGGTTTGGATTTTATTTTATTTTTATATTTTGATTTAAAGCTAATAAAAAATATGTATTGATACTTTAAACTTATTTAACTATTTACACATCATTTATTTCATATATATAATAATAATAAATGTCATGATGTTCTTGATATTATTGTATGAAAGACTTACTTGTTATTATATATATACTACTATAAATGGAAAAATGGATGTAATGAATAATTATTTTTTTCTATTTCTTTTTCTTTTAATTATTTTTCATTTTTAGTAGAAAAATAAAAAATCCTACGATTCACGATATGATTCGCGATTCGATTCGATTCATGGGTATGAACGATTTGCGATACGATTCCGATTTTGAAAACTATGATTATTAATACCAAGCTAGATGCTTATATCTCTAAGGAAATCATAATTTTCCATTTTCTGTTTTATCAGTAACTGCCTAACTGGAATTGGGAACTTGCCATTATCGAAAGGCAGAGAAAAAAAGAAACCATAAAAACAACACTGAATGCTAAAACGAAGGTACGAGAGTTTTATACCAAAATGCGACATGAAATAACTAACTGAACAAAGGAAACCTAAGCAAAGGACCAATGAAGGGATCAATTCTATTTACTCCTTAGCCAATCTATCTGTGATGTCATTAGCAACCCAAACCACATGCTGAAAGACCACCTGAATAAAAGAACACAACAATCCAATCGCATTCAAATGAAATTGGAATTTCTAAGGACTCTCCTTCAAGCAAGAAATCCAAGAAATAACTCTAAAAAAGTTGCTTACCACTGTAAGAGCCTCTAAAACAGCCCACACCTTGGCTTTGTCGGAATCCTTCATGGCAACACGCTTAAACAGTAATCAATGTCTCCTCTCTAATTATTACTACGAACTCCTCCAACACTGGCTGGCACTGGCTTACCTCTAGCAACACAATCTGCATTGAATTTCAAAAATCCAGTAAAAGGGAGAGATAACTTTTTCCAACTTTCTCATCTTCAAAGGCCTGAACACCATACAAATTTTATGGAGAATGTCGTCTAAATCAGGTATGCAAAATCCTTTCAAAACATTGTCCATTTGCTAATTTTCAAATTCACCAGAGATCGAATACCATTTTAGATGACTACTTGTAAATTAGTTCCTCTCAAAATACCCTTGCAGATATCCTTCCTTTAAACCCTTTCAAAGGGGTATTCATGTAATTGTACATAATGAACATTAATGTAAATAAAGGGCCCTCCCGCTAAGAGGTACGATAGATTTTTTTTTTGCAAATCCTAATCCCGTCATTGCATAATAGAAAACTTAGGGTTTCATTCCTTCCAAAAGTCTGTCCTAGTTGCCCTTATTTTTCTGATCCATCCGTTCATTTGGGGTTTCCAAATCTGTGGTTCCAATAATTCGGTTCCTCGTTCCATTTCATAGAGTTGCATCATGCTGCTATGACAACAAAGGAGATATCAATATCTCTTGGTCTTCTCACCACAGGGAAACTTGAGTCATCTTCATCTTGCCAAAGGCTTCATCCTAGTTCTACAACGCTGCCTCTGCCTCATAGTTATGCAATCAATAGAACCAAGATAGGTTGCTGTGAGATAGGTCGTAGCCTCTTCTCCATTTGTTTGTCACAGCACAGAATCTTCAATCCCTCACATCTTCCAACCCATCTGGATTCTAGAGTTTCTTTCAACAAGGGTCTTCGTCGAGGCTCTTCGAGTATTTCACCACAGCACTTCAATTTCAGATTCCTAGTGCATGTTGATTGCAGGCTCTATAACAAAAATTTTGTGATAGGAAAAGAATTATAGGGCTCTCCAAGACAATCTCACATGGGAACTTGTGCCCTGCACTTCACAGGTTAAGCCTATTGGTTCTAAATTAGTTTATACAAAGCTGAAATCAGATGGAAATCTCCACAAATACAAAGCTCGCCATTCAAGATAATTGAGACACCGAAGCTTTCTTTCACCAATGAGGATAATTCTACCACCTTTGACACCACTATTAGCACTTTCTTCTGCCATTGAATCCAAAAATCTAGAAACTGCTTAGAATAAATAAATCACTCACCTAATTAAAATACAAAAGGAAAACATCAATTGGAACAGTGCTATAATTGCTCCAACCTTCAGCTTCCACAGATCCCAGGATCGGAACCTAGCTCTGATTACAAATTGGGATTTAGAGAATAAAGAAAGGACAAAATATCTTATGAAGTGAATAGGATGAAAAATATTTTAAGAGTTTTTTATGGAAGAGAGAGAGGTCATACAGAAAGGAGAGGGATTGTGCATTAGGTTATGTGCACGAATTCCTCTTAGGTTTTTATTAAGGTCTCAAAGAACTAAAATTACAGCAATGCCCTTATTTAAAGAACAAGAACAAAAAACCCCCATGCTCCCTTACGAATTAACATGAAAACTAAATTGCGATTATTATAATTTGATTCCCAATAGACCCCACATCTGGTCCAAGTGGACTGCCCCATAGCCAAGGCTGACCATTTTAGGCTTAGATGCATGAGTTTCGAGCTTGATTTTGGCCAAGTTAAAGTGGGCCCAAGTCTGCTAACATGTAATCCATTACTGGTGGCCTGCTTGGGTCAATCAAATCCTTTTGGGTATAAATAGAATTGGATCCTCATAAAATTCAGCATATTTAATTTCAAATGTGTGACAATTTTCCAGCCATCTTGGCCATCCAAAACTTGGTTTCAACTCTATTTCTCAATTGGACCTTGATTAAGATGGATAAAAAATCCATATGATCAAGGGCCTGATCAATCACAGGATCATGAAATCTAGGCCATCATGCGACTGTGTCGGATGCAAAATTTCATCTACAAGAAGCTAAAAAGGAATTACTTTGTTGAGAAAGTTTTCATGTCTCAATGTAGTATGCTTGAGGCGGAACTTGATCATCTCAGAGAAAAATCTAAAATGATTTTTCTTTCTTGCTTGTAACTGTATGGATAACATAATATTGTTAGTTTTCCAAATTGTATTCAACATAAATTGTTGTATGGAAGGTAAACAAAGGACAAAACATATACCTGTCCCCATTGGAAATGGTTTATAGCAGTATCATGGCCATAGCTATTATTGTTTCCTTTGCGAGTGTGGGCATATTCATCTCCCATTAGCATCATTGGTGTTCCCTTTTCAAAAATTAGGAATGCAGATACATAAGATGACTACATAAATTAAAAACATTAATTTAATCAAACATTGTTGACAATCAATATTCTGAATAAAATATAATGTGCAAGTAGGGATGAATAAGAAGAAAAAGATGGATGGACTTCTGCGACGTCAAATAATAAAGAGAGAGTATTTATGGCGTGACCACATTACTGCATTCATAAGCAAAAGGGATACATTAATTGTTCCATTTTCATCAATATTTAATGTCCATAATGACATAACCATAAATTTGCACTATTGTAAGACTGGGAATGTTGAGAAGCAAAAATCAATATGACACTGCTATACTTGCAGCTAATGAGACCCATCAATGCGCACCCGTTTCTTACAAGCCCACCCTGAAGCTCCCTTTCAAGTAGTTACTGAATATCCCCAAATTAGTCTTTCTTCTGATAGTTGTCTTGTTCAGCAATTTCACAGCTAGTTTTTATGACAGTGAGAACAAGACTATTAGGCCACAACAGTTATTCTTGATCTTCATTCTTAGAAGATCTTTTCCATAAGTAATTTAGTGGCAAGAGCATTCTAGCACCACTCCCTAATCTAGATGTTGGCTTAACTCGTTTAAGGATTCCTGAATTTGCAATCAATGATGACATCTTCCAAACAGTGGTGTCTCTTGCGTGATCAAAGTTGGCATTGGGCTCCTTGTTCACTGATCCAGTTGTGAGCTACTAGTAGATCTGCACAGTTCTTAGCAGACAAATCGGCGTCAGTAATAATAATCCAACTGAACAAAATGACTATTCCGTAAAAGGACAGCTGAAATCCTTTCAATCTTTTTGTTATTTTTCCCGAATACAATAGGATCTTCTTTTCACAATATAGGCCGATCCTATATAATGTATGTGCTGACATCCAACATGTAGGATCCTCAAATACATTTATGCACTCACAAGTTCATAGAAAAGAATAGAAATGCAGATTTACTATAGTTCATATTCATATGTTCAGTAGAAAAAACAACAACAACATCATTTAAGCAGACAACTTTTGAGGATTTCGCCACCAGATGTAGGATGAGTTTCCCTCTTTCCAACATAGTATTGAATTTTCCTCAGTATTCTTCAAGAAGTCTCCTTAGGAGGGCTATTTCATACAAATAAATAGAGATCTTACAAGGCTTATTACTTCCAGCACTGAACTTAAAAGTATTCATGTTTTGTCCCAAACAGTGGAAAAATAAAAGAAATCACTTAATTGGATTGGCAGGTATTTTGGATTCTTAATATGTGAGTCATTTAAGGAAGAAATTTGGAAATGAAGTGGTGAGATGCTTATCCAACTGCCGGAGCTAATATTAATATACTACATTCACTGTGAAAAAGCAACTGTGGATGCTTATGAGTTATGATGGATGTTACCACTTCAAAGCCTGAAGAGTAAGGTAATTTTTATGTTTCTCCATGGCTGCATATAATTGCCAAAAAAAAATAGCAGGAAATCATTCTAATGCATGACAAAATTGAAGGATATGAGCAGAGCATCACAGAAGTTGAAGACTCTTTGCAGTTAAGAACATTGACATCATAAACTAATCATGAAACGGTTACCTGAGAGATCATTAGAGCCAAATGGAAGTTTTTCATTTGTCGTGATCTTAGAGCGATAATATTAGAATCGTCAGTTTCACCTGTATATGGTAAGACATTATGGGATGAGCACACATTCATTTATCTGAAAAAGTTTCACCATATTCCAAGACATAATGGGATGATCACAAATTCATTAATTTGAAATGCAATTTGTTAGTTAATAATATTGACTACATGCAGCACCAAATGATCATATGATCAAATAATAAAACTAAATTCCCATCAAGCAAATAAATAGTGAAATACAAGCAACAGAAATTAAATAAAACTACTTTGTTACACTTGGGAATTTATTGCATTACTAAACTGTTATTTGTATTTCACGTTCTAAAATTTATATGCTTTGCAAATAAATCCAATTGAAAAATGGCACCAACAACAGGTCTCATTAGGCACATTTTTGATAGTCCAAAACCAATTAAGGGACTGTCCACAAATGTGTGCCTTCTATGCATATGTGGGTCTAATTGAAATTGTCGGGATGGTCCAAATGTGCTTCTATGGACCCATTTTGGATCCTCTTCCATTTCAGAGTACTTCACAAGTACTTAGACTTATTGAGACTGCCCAATATGAGTTTTGACACAATCCACTCGATCGAGCCCTTATGTGAGCAGACCAAGTACCCATGAGATCAATCAAATATATCCAAAGACCCATGGATTTGATCAGATTGACATCCGCTCTTGCGCCATGGCCCCACAAACTGTGCCACATGTCTTTTGTTAAAAAAGGAGTAGAGGATCACGTTCCAATTTAGAAAGCCTCTTCTCTGTGGATCTCAAAAACCCGTTTGGAAATGGCGATGGTTAAGTTGTGCACCAAAAGCTTGGTATCTGCTTCTAATAGCATAGGTACATGGTGGCTCTTTTCTTTTTTTTTTCTTTTTTTTCATTAAAAAAAGGGTCATGCATCAGAAGCAATAGCAGATCCAGATCCAATCTAGAAAGCCTTCCGATAATGGGTTTCAAAAACCTGTTTGGCAAAGCCATGCATGAGCGGCTGGAAAAGCTTGGAGACTGCTTCCTAAAAGCCAGGTAACATATATGCCATCTTTTTTTAGGCTAAAAAAATAATCCTGCAACAGAGCATCGGCCCACAGTAGTTAATAATGACAGATAATATTGTTCTGTGTTGTTGGTCAAATGATCATAACAGCTGATTCCTATGATACGGGCTGATATTGCTATAGATGCCATCTAGCATATCAGCGCCCAATCGCCCATACAATACTGGGTATGTGCCAGCCCTTACCTACTGTGTTAGCAGATAGTTTGAACCACAAGAAAATGAGGAATGGTAACAAAAAGAAAAGAAGGCTACAATCCTTCACACTTTCTTCATCGGTAGATAAAAGCATGCTACACAAAGAAAGAAGGTGGGGGAAAAGCAGACAAGGAGAAAAGAAGGTACAGAAATCACCTTCACAACCACAGTTCCAGCTAAAATTATCATTGCTTCCATCTCTGCCACCTTCTCCATTAGCATCATTGTGCTACAAACCAAAAATTGAGATAAAAAGAATATTAGGCACTTCATATATATGCACTTTAGATAAATCACAATGAGAAAATGCTTCACTGAGTTGTAATACCTTGAAATTGTAGGAAACAAGGTCATACAATGTGAACCCGTCATGTGCAATGACAAAGTTAACACTGTGGTATGGCTTGCGCTTGAAAACCTATCCAACAAGTTCACTTATAAGCCACCATAGCAATAACTAGAAAGCTATCTACAGTTCTGCACAGATAGATTTGATCAAGATATTAAAGCATGAAAGCAGCATTTTGTTGGGATACACCACCAACAAGTATATTTTAATGCAGGTTTCATGCTCAAAATTATATTTTACTGCAGGAAACAGAGAAAAAACCCTGGTGATTTTGGAAGTTTTCAATTTTGATTTTCGTTATCAGTGAATGGAACAAGACCAGACAAATGAATGTATTAACTTTACTTATATAACTGATGATAGGATTACAATGATCCTTCATCTCTGGAAGTAAATATAAGTAAATTATGAAAAATGAAACTAAAAGAAAGTAAATGATGGTCACATTCATCATATGAATCCTACCTGATATAAATCAGAAGATCCAGCCACACGAGTTGCAAAAGTTGACTTCATACCTAAGTCACCCTGTGGATATGAACATGCAAATGAGCAAACTTAATTTTCAAAAAAACAATAAAACATTAAAACTTACCATTCCGAACAAAAAAAAAATGCAATTTGAAATATTTAGCCATTAGATCATATCCTATATGTGCATCAAGCAGCTGGAAACAACAATCCATGTGAAGTTCAAAAAAAAAAAAAAAAAAAAAAAAAAAAACCCTCTGAACTCCAAGGCTGTGTTCTTGTGAAACTTAAGAATGAGAAACCTTTCAACACAAAACAAGAATCAGGTAAACAATATTTAAACAAAAGTTCACAGTGTATAAGAATAGCCTACGTAACTAGAGAAGGTTACTTTCAGAGCCGCTGTTGTGGCTAAGGGATTAGCTCAAAGGAAATGGCACGAGAAATCTTAGCTTCCGAAGCAGCCCAAAAACAGTTGTGAGATTGGAGTGGGCTCTAAAGCTTCAACAGAGCCGGTGACAAACTGAGACACGCTTGATTGGGGACCATATGGAGTTACTCGGGCGTAAGATTTCAATGACCAAATCACTTGAAACCAGTTGTGAGTGAAAGAAAGGGGTTCTTTCATTAGAAAACATAGTCGATTATCTATGATTGGTCAGGTCGCACATTTTTTGCAAATGACAATACGAATGGATAATGCAATTTCATATATAAAGTTCCATCTGTTGAGCAACAATAATCAATCAGATGTATATAGTACTACAATTCAATAGAGAGAGATAATAATGGATGTTCCAAGAGAGCATGATCAACCCCTTCAATAGAAGACAAAAAACATATTTTAACTTGTGAAGAATAGTCATCAACAAGTTTCAGGTATGGATCACATGTGCCAAGGTTGATGCCTAGGGACAAATTTGGAATTTTCTTTGAAATGATTGCCAACGAAAGGGGCTTTCACAAAGTGGGACGACCAAATTGACAACAAAATTAGAGCTATAGGTGGACGGTGAATTTTTTCTATTGTATTCCACCCTTCACCCTATGAAAAATGAATCCATACATATGACGAAAAATTGGATGCTTGCATATAGATCTCCATTCTCATCCTTCACCCCTTCGATAAAAGCCCCTTTTCTAGGAAACCAATTCAAAAGTCATATGCCTTTGATGTGGAAAAGTTGCATTATACTAGTTTCTTTGAGGATTGAATGATTCATTCACATTATCACACTAACTTATGGTATTCCATCACCTATCGCGCTTACATCTGCAAATTGTGATATAATTCACCTTTATGAACCTTCTAACATCATCACGGTACTGTCCATTCCATTCGGCCCACCTGCAAGATAGAAGATCTAGATAAAAAAATGAGACTGGATGGGGTTCAATCATATTGGAAAATATAAATTAAAAAAATCATCACTTATTAGCCGAAGTAACAATGATGCAGCCATAAGTAATAGTGATCCAGCCAAACAAGATCAAATGCCAAGTGGTTCATGTAAATGTGAAATAAATTGTAATCAGGTATGCAAATGTAATTTATCTTTCTGAAAGGAAACCATATCAGAATAAGTTAAAAGTTGATACTAAATTCACCTATCCCAATTAGGAAATCTTCCCACTAGATAAAGTCCTCCACAGTCCCAAGGTTCTGAAATAATTTTGCACCCTGATAAAACAGCATCCTTGGCAATTGCCTGCTTCACCAAATCACAACAAAATATAAGCCACCTCTATATGGTATCACTACCAAAAGTTTACTCTCCAGTGACATTGCAAAGCAAACTAAAAAGAAATAAATAAATAACAGATTCCAAGAGGCTTGAATCTGCTACATGTCTGCAACTAACTCTTTCACAGAGAGAGAGAGAGAGAGAGAACAAAAGGAAAAAAACAATTTGGATCTGGTATAGTTCAGAATTTGCTCCAACACCTACTGAATTCATGGTTCTCCAACAAAGATGTTCATCCCCCACCTTGAATTACCAATAAGGTTTTTATGTGAGATTACAGGAATGATACACAATGGAATTCACGGGTTGGCTACCTGGAATGACAAAATGGAAAACCAAGTAATGGATCTGTTTAAAGAGAAGAAATTAAATGACACTTGTAGAAAAGGGTAAATCATATACATAGTCTATTGAATAGATCCCACTTGTCAACATGTTTAAATGGGGAGTGTGGTACGAGAATCAAGTTAATGGATCATCCCAACCATCCAATCAATTGAGTCACTTGTTTGATTATCGTATGTATTATGAGTTTATTCAGTTGCTCAGGAAATCCTGTCATGGTGGTGCACAATGGGAAACTGATAACCCATCTTATACAGTCAAAAAACCTCAGTCTAAGCCCTTCAATCAAATGATCAGGACCCTCCAAATTGTCGGACTCTTTAACTATGTCGGCCATGGACAACAAAACATACCTAATGTTGCAACTCAGCATTAGAAGTTTTCATTACACCCACATAGAAACCATCCAGTTTACAAGATTAGAAGAGACTTCTGCAGTTTCTCCTGTAGTACCTGTTGTCTAGTTTCACCCCAGCAAGAGAGAGAGAGAGAGAGAGAGAGAGAGAGTTGCTGTCATCAATAAATGGAAGAGGGACCAAGGAGGAAAAAGGTAAACCCTTACAAATGGTCTTCATGGTACTCCTTTAAAGAACCTATATAGATGGCCTACAACTACTTTTCACGAGGCTCCCCAACACAACTCCTTCCCTACCCACACACCCACCACCCTACTATTAAACATCTCTTCAGAGAGAGAGAGAGAGAGTAGCGTCACAACATCAGCAGATAACCCACCTTATCAGCACGTGTTGAACAATCCCAATGCTCTCTCTCTCTCTCTCTCTCTCTCTCTCTCTCTCTCTCTCTCTCAATATCAGAGATGGGGTAGTAAAATCAATAAAAGGGGCCTTCAATATCTTCTTATTTTTTCAAGCAAGTTAGAATATGTATATCCCGGATGTGTTTTGGGAGAGGAAACGCGCACATGCAGGCTTTCTATGCTTAATTGGGTTCATAACAACAGATAGGATGTTGGTAGACTACAGTTGATAACGAATCAGTTTTTGAGAAGCTCAAGGTCTCCCCAAACTTGACCCACCAATATCTATGGCGGACCCAATGACTTGCCCTGATCAAACAACCCTATCCAGATGCAGTCCGACCAGATTTCTCCCCTTCTTTTAAAAAACACAACTGAATACTTGGTCTAATAATACATAAATAGAAATGTAAGGCTTTGGTTCAAGGACGTAAATGCTGAAAAAGGTAGGTACCACATTCCAAATATCAATGCTGAGAAACATAGGGCACATTGATCAATTGAGAACGTGGTGGATCTCAGGTTAATTCAGTGATGGCCAGGGTCACCATAAGTATAGCCTAATTAGAAAATGGGTCATGAAATCCGACCAAACATAATCTATTGACCCTAAAAATTAGTCCAAATCCCAACTATAACTTAGGTCAAATGGAGAGGTTTGTAGGTCGATCCAATGCATCGACATCCTTATGGTGGATGTTGGACGTGGTCCTCAACATCGTTTCCACAAAGGAAGCTTTTACAATCTCACTAGATCCTGTGGCCCCAAGCAATGGTGTGCTTAGGTTTGGGGAAGTTTGCCTCTTTAAGTGGAAGCTCAATAGCTCATACTAGGCAATAGAATAATAAAAAAAAAAACCGTTTCAAATCCTTGTATAATGTGTACAAAAGGGAGAAATCTTGCAACCATCTCTTCTCCATTATTATATGGCATTGGAACCAGTTTCTTTAATTTTTCAATGTTTTGTGGCCTACCAATAGAAGTTGATGAATAGGTCGATTATATCATTGGTTTCATGTCCTTGTTCTAAAGGTATGTGACTTGAACCTGCTACCTATGGTTGCAACAGTGAGCACCTTCCAATTGTTCTAGGGCACTTGCCTGGGATTGGTAATCCCTGGGGATAAAGGCCAAACTTGTGGAGTTGTTTTTCATCAACATGTTGGTGGTATTTTGAATATAAACGACCAAAGAACTTTCAGCGACTGCATAGCACTGTGGAGGCTACAAAGTTGCACAGTGCCAATACACTTGGGAAGTAAAAGAAGAGGGGTTTGGAGTGAATTGGGTGTCCACCAATGGGTGAGAGCAACCCTAATTTTGTCCGTCGTATGAAATCTTTGTGCATCAATTACAGCCATAAGAATCCCCTTAATTTCGGTAAATGAAACATCGA
Source organism: Umbellularia californica (assembly GCA_028538565.1). NCBI lineage: Eukaryota > Viridiplantae > Streptophyta > Magnoliopsida > Laurales > Lauraceae > Umbellularia > Umbellularia californica. Next base: position 62,661,320 of record JAPQWN010000007.1, on the reverse strand, counting down.
AACTAATAGATACATATACATTATTATACATTATGGTGTATTGATTTCAGTGGTCCTTTCAATTATGATTCCACAAGAGTATCTTAACACCTTAACCCCTCTCAAATTGATGCTTGTGAATCAACCAGCAACAATATGTGAGTGAAGAATTGATGCTTAATCGATTGCAAAGCTTTAATGAAGATGTCAACGACTTGGAGATTGGTAGTTAAACGAGGAAGAGTGATGATATTTACATAAAAGGCTTCCCGGATATAGTGATAAGTCAACTTCAATGTGTTATTTCCATTCATGAAAAATAAGGTTAAGTACAATTTGAATGGTGTTGGTGTTAACAACACGGAAAGGAGTGACACACTACTGCCAAGTTCTACAAATGGCTTCTACAGCCAAACAATCTCAGAACATGCAGAGGACATGGAACAATATTCAACTTCTATGGAGGACTTGGAGACTATCTTTCTTATTACATTTCAAGAAAATCAAAACTTCACCAAGATAAAGGCACCATCCGGATGTAGAACGATGAGTCTCTAGACATCCATCTCAGATGGCATCATCCAATTGTAAAGTATATGCCACGTTCAGGAGTTCCAAGGAGATATCGAATATCCATTCGACTCCTGCTAAGTGAAGATGTCAAGTATTTATCATGAACTAACCGATCATGTTAACATCATGTAAGATGTCGGGCCGAGAAATGGGTCAAGGAAACAGAACTTCCAACAAGCTTCTTATATATTGTGGGATCGGACAGAATATTTCCATCATCCTATCGATATTTCACATTGAGCTCTAAAGGAGTGTCCACGGGAGTAGTCATGTAATGGAGTCAATGAAATAAGATCTTGGGTGTACTTATGTTGATTGCTAAAGAGGCCTTTATCAAATTTGTAGACCTCAAGACCTAGGAAATGTCTGAGTGGCCCTAGATCTGTCAAATGACAGGAAGAATGGAGTCTTGGAGCCAAAAAATGCTATCTATATCAATCCCATTGACGATGTGATGAGGATGTCACTAACGTACACAAAGTCACAAATAGAATAGTAATGCTATTGGAATTGTGGAGATGAAACATAGATGGATCATACTGTTGGTAAAATAAAGCCCCACATCCCATATCGCCTAAGTAATGCCCTTGGCAAGGCTTCATATATACCTGTTTGTGCCTTCCACCTAAAAGCTGGTAAAGTAAAGCCCCACATCCCATATCGCCTAAGTAATGCCCTTGGCAAGGCTTCATATATAGCTGTTTGGGCCTTCCACCTATGAGCTTAAGCTTTTAGGTTGGTATATGGTTTATACCATGGTATCAAAGCGGGTTCCGATCCCGTTGTTTTTGTATAGGCCACGTGACAGGCTAATCTATGAAATCTGTTGGGCCTGCACGTGAGGGGGAGTGTTGGTAAAGTAAAGCCCCACATCCCATATCGCCTAAGTAATGTCATTTTGGAGAGATGGAATTTAAACACTGATAATGTTTGTTTGTTTTCGTATCCAGTCTTGATCGACTGTTCTCATTATAAAGGGGCTGAATCCCTGATTACATGCTACTATTCTTATCTAAATGGGCTGAATGCCCTGATTACATGCTAGTATCCTTATTTAGATCCTAAAAATATGGTTTACAATAAGATATGAAGACTGGGCCCAAAATGGGCCTGGGCTTGGATTGACACCCCCCCTCAAATTGATGCTGGGGAGTCATAAAGCAGCAATTTGGAAACAAGAAATTGATGTCGAGGCCGAGGGAGTCCCTTTGTGAAGATATCTGCCAACTGAAACTCTGTAGAGACATGAGGTAGACTAATGACATCCCGCTTATATTCATCCCGAATAAAGTGACAGTCAACTTCGATATGTTTTGTACGTTCATGGAAGACGGGATTTTCAGTGATTCGGATAGCCCCAGTATTGTCAGCATGCAATGGAGTAGGAGAGGTTTGAGTGAACCCAAGTTCCGAAAGAAGGCCCCGTAGCCATAAGATTTCAGAACAAGCAGAAGACATTGCCCAATATTCAGCTTCCGTAGAAGATCTGGACACACGTTCTTGTTTCTTGCATTTCCAAGAGATGAGCGAATTTCCAAGGTACATGCACCAACCAGTGGTAGAACGACACGTGTCTTGACAGCCAGCCCAGTCAGCATCCGCATAAGCAGTCAGATGCAGTGGATTATCCTTGGGATAATATAAACCACGAGGGATAGTTCTTAGCAGATAGCGGATAATGCGCTTGACAGCTGTCAAATGAAGGTGTCGAGGAGCAGTCATGAACTGACTCACAAGATTGACAGCATAGGATATGTCAGGTCTAGTGATGGTGAAATAGACAAGACTTCCTACCAGGCGCCGGTATGATGAGGATCAGGAAAAAGATCGCCGTCATCTTTACTCAGCTTGAGATTTACCTCGACAGGCGTATCAACAGGCGAAGAATCATGGAGGTCAGCCAACTCGATAAGGTCTGATGTGTATTTGTGTTGATTAACAAAGAGACCTTTGGGAGATTGATGCACCTCTAAGCCCAAGAAATAATGCAATGGGCCCAAATCCTTCATACGGAAGGAATACCTGAGAGAAGCTTGGAGAGATTTGATCATACCATCATCCGTGCCAGTGATAATAATATCGTCAACATATATGAGAAGCATAATAACACCAGTAGATGTGTGGCATAAAAAGAGAGATGGATCATAAGGACTCTGGGTAAAGCCACTCTCGCATAATCGACCCTTGAAGGTTTCGAACCATGCCCGAGGAGCTTGCTTTAGACCATAAAGCGATTTGCGCAAGCGACAGACAGTCCTCTTTGAGGGAGAGGGGACACCTTGTGGTATCCACATATAGACTTCTTCTTGCAGATCCCCATGGAGAAATGCATTTTTGACATCCATTTGGTATAAAGGCCAGGATTTAGAGGCAGCAATGGCAAGAAGTAACCGAACAGATGTCATTTTTGCCACAGGTGCGAACGTTTCCTCATAGTCAATGCCATACTCTTGTCTGTTTTCGAGTGCCACAAGTCTAGCTTTGTGTCTATCCAATGACCCTTCAGATTTAAGCTTGATCGAGTAGATCCATTTGCAACCAATGGGTTTAACTGCTGAAGATATCCCAGGTGTGATTCTGATCCAATGCATCCAATTCCTCCTTCATAGCCTGGTTCCAGCAATCGTGTTGGACAGCCTGCAAATAAGAACTTGGGATAAGGATAGAAGAGAGAGTGGTCATTAAAGAAGTATGGGTAAATCCATACCGATCAGGCGGTCTAGAATTTCTGGAGGAGCGACGTAAGGTAAGAGTAGCTGTGGAACCATTTATCGGTGGAGGATCAGGGGCAGGGCCATCTGCAGTGGGAGGTTTCTCCCGACGGTGGTAGACAAAAGCAGGATTAAACCTAGTAACAGAGGTTGGATCCGAAAAACCTGGTAAGAGAGCTGGTGAAGAGGGATGAGGACGGTCCATGTGAGTTTGGAAGAAATATTGATTTTCAAAGAAAATAACATTTCGAGAAACCCTGATACGACGACCAATGGGATCATAACAAACAAAACCTTTTTTATTAGTGGCATAACCCAAAAAAGCACACCTGCAAGATTGTGCTGTTAGTTTCGTTCTTTCTGTGGGAGGTAGATGAACAAAGCAAACACAGCCAAAGGTATGTAGGTGATCAAACACAGGATGATGACCAAACAATTTAAAATGAGGCGTTAAATGAGCAATGGTAGGTGATGGAAGGCGGTTTATGAGATAGACAGCCGTGGTGAGAGCTTCAATACAAAAACGAGGGGCAACGGATGCTTCAATCAGAAGAGTTCTAGTGACATCAGGAAGATGTCTGTTTTTCCGTTCCGCGACTCCATTTTGTTGTGGAGTATACGGACATGTACGTTGAGAAATGATTCCTTTATTGTTTAAAAAGGATTGAAAATCCTTGGAAACATACTCCCCCCCCCCCCCGAGTCTGAGCGCAAAGTTTTAATGCATTTAGAGAATTGGTTTTCAACATATAGAACAAAAAATTTAAATGCATTAAGAACATCAGACTTCGAATGTAATAAATAAATCCAAGTAAATCTGCTGTAGTCATCAATGAATGTTACAAAGTACTTGAAATGACAATAGGAAAGGGTCGGAGCAATGCCCCAAACATCACTGTGAATTAAGTCAAAACATGTAGTGCTCCGTGTGTTAGAGTTTTGAAACGGTAAAGTTTTACTCTTTCCTAATTTACAAGCATCACATTCAAAAGAAGTAGAAACAACAGGTTTATTTATTAATCCAGATTGAAATAAAGTAGACATTGTAGAAGCATTCGGATGACCAAGTCTATTATGCCACAATCGAGAATTATTCTGAATGAAAAAACAAAATAACTGATGTAAAGTTTTATCATGAATAAATGAAGACACTGGTAAGGAAAAAAGTCTTCCACGCTTAGGCCCCCTCGCGATCACTTCCCCCGACTCTTGGTCCTGCACAACACAACCAGTAGAAGAAAAAGAGACATTGTAATTATTTTCAACAAGTTGACCCACAGAAACCAAATTGGTAGCAAGATGAGGAGAAACTAAAACATTGGTTAAGGGTAGGGCCAGGGGTATCACCAACAGAGGTGATGGGAAGATGATCTTCGTTGGCAGCTTGAACCGTAAGATGACCAGTGTAAGGAACGACATTTTGTAATGTTATGGGTGAAGAGGTCATATGGTTACTTGCACCAGAATCTAGGTACCACGTATTGGAAAGAGAGGAACCAGTACCTGCGATGTTCATGGATGCTAAGGCATTGATGATCATTTGGTTAACCATCTCAGGGGTGAGAGGAGCTGGAGACGCGGACTGTGATGAGGAACCAGGCTGTGAGGAGGAATCATACTGCAGAGAACCACTGAAGTCAGATGATGCATATGGTGGAGTGGTCACTGTGTAAGCAGTAGGAGCTGTCGACACAATGGAAGTACCAGGGCCTGACTGCAAATAATTGCGGGAAGTAGAATTGCGAGCCTTCTTCCGACATTCGTCAATAACATGACCAGTGGCCTTACAATATCTGCAAAATTTTGCCTTGCATTGATTCACATAGTGACCATATTTTTTGCAGTTATGGCATTGAACTTTACTGATGTCCCTAGGAGGTTGTCTAGTTGTAGCAACATAGGCAAAGGGAGCCTCAGCAGCACAGCAAATAGTAGAAAGCAGATTGTAGAAACACAGCAGCACAGCATTAATTTGGGAATGAACACAGCAACACGTCCTTGGACGTTAGTGGAAAGATGTCCAGGTGAGCCCCAGTGGATGATCAAAGATCTGATCAGAGGTTGAGGATGAGATAACAGGGATTTTTCGCAACTATTGGAAGAAGTTCCACTAGAAACGGATCAAAATCCACAATCTTTGACGGCTGTGAAGAAAACTTCTTGATAAAACTGAAATATCACAAAATAAGCTAGATGGCCTACCTCTGATGAGACAAAATTGCTGGAAAAATAGTGATAAAGAAGAGGAATAATAGGCGAGCTTGGTAACTGATTCCGTCAGTTTCTGATATGATGATCTCCAGTGGGCCACGTCTGATCGGAGATGATCAGGCTGAAGAGAATGATCCCAGATGATCATAGACTGGCTTCCAATGGTTGGAAGATGATTTAGGAGAAGATCACAGATTGATACCATGTCATTTTGGAGAGATGGAATTTAAACACTGATAATGTTTGTTTGTTTTCGTATCCAGTCTTGACCGACTGTTCTCATTATAAAGGGGCTGAATCCCTGATTACATGCCACTATTCTTATCTAAATGGGCTGAATGCCCTGATTACATGCTAGTATCCTTATCTAGATCCTAAAAATATGGTTTACAATAAGATATGAAGACTGGGCCCAAAATGGGCCTGGGCTTGGATTGACAAGTAATGCCCTTGGCAAGGCTTCATATATACCTGTTTGGGCCTTCCACCTATGAGCTTAAGCTTTTAGGTTGGTATATGGTTTATATCACATACTTTCAACGTTAGATTGGGCTTGAAGGAGGGTTTGATGGAATCTTTCAAACCATGCTCTTGGAGCTTGCTTCACCCCATAAAGAGATTGTCACAAGAAACAAATAACATTCTCCAAAGTAACAGGAAGCCTTCGTGGTAGATGCATGTAGACCTCTTCTTTAAGATCCTCTTGTAAGAAGGCAACTCCATCCCTCGTGGTTTCCCTCTTTCAAGCTAGGATCCAAAAGTTAAAAACTATTTTATTTCAATAACCAAACAAGATAGCAAAGTATTGATGAATTTAGGAAATTAAAGAAACTAAAAAAGACCTTCGCCCCAATCCACTACACGTTACCAAATTGAAGCCCATGATTCGTCATGCTAAGAAAAGAGAAGGATCAAGGCTGGCGTTCCATATGGACTTTGGATCTCAACCTTCCAACAACCATCTTGTGAATAGATCACCAAACCTAAGATCCTATGACTCAGTATATCTTTGTCCTTTTGTGTCTTAATATCTATGCAAGTTACATATGCATGGCTAGTTGCTGGATAATAGATTGTTACAGTGGAAAGAATAAATCATGTAGAATAATTTTAATTCAATATAGTATGATAAACATGCACAAAATTATAAAAAAAATTAAAACAAAGAAAATCAAGAAACCCAAAAAACAAAACAATTCACAAGAAAAACACACAAATATATGTACTAAAGTCATCCCAAAAAAAAAAAATTTAAGGAAACAAAATAGGAATTGGCCTTTAGTTGCCGATGAAGGCAAAGACATTTAAAACAAAAGTAATAAAGGGATGCTTGCATCTTCAGCTTGCTTCACCTGGAGACTAGGGAAGAGACTGCTAGGGGTAAGAAATGAGCTTAGATTGAACCAAAGTCACTTGTGTGATGAAATAAAAGATGGACACCATAGAAGCATTCCTTCTTCGTCTTCCTCACAGTATTTCTTTTGGTCATTTGAAGGAGGAAATCTTGTCCACGAGTGATTGCCTTGAGTGTTGAGGGATTGGGAATTTCATTTGGCATGCATTGAAGAGCTTTTCTGTTTTAGGATATTATGAAAACAAAGAGAATAAAAGATGGGAAACCACTCTACAGACATGGTCCTATTGTATACAACCCAAACTAAATAAGGCGAACCAAAACTCTCCAAAATCTGGTTCTAGAGAGGAAAATAAAATTTGGGTAATTGGCTTTCAGCTTCTTCTCTAAAGTAAGGGAGATCCTATTTTATTGGGAACAAGGAATCTAAATTCTAACCCGATCGTGAATGTGCTTGGATTTTCAATGTAGGCCACAGTGATGAAGTCCAAGACATACTAAGGTAAAACTAAAAGTTCATGCCTTTGCTTTTAAAGGTATAAAGACATGAACCAAAGAGAGACAAAAAATTCATTCTCCTTTGGAAAGAAAGAGAAAAAAATTGTGCAAAACCCTAAAACTAAGAAATATATACATAAAAAGGATAGAGCACACAGAAGGCAAGACAGTCTCTCAATTGTAGCTCAACTGGCTAGGTACATAAAAATTACTCCATCTTTTTTTATGCCAAGAGCAAGAAACGTGCGCATACCAAATTGACACCACTGTGACAACCTCTCCCCCAATGTTAATCCTCAATTTTCTACTCGTGAATACTAAGGATCGAACTTTGATCTTTGGAAAGTTAAATATGCTCTTAAAAGATCATATTAGAAATTAGAATTTATATGAAACCAGTTTTGATTTCCAAACAATTCCTCTCCAAAATGCTATATTTTATCCAAATTAGGGACTATTAACAAAGAGAAGCTGCAAATCATAGAATCATAACTGAATCATAGATCATAATTAAGAGAAAGCAAAAGGGCAATGAAGAACCACTGTGTTAAGCATAGATAATTTAAGTTACTGTATAACAAAAATGAATAGTAACCCACTTGAAGCGACTTCAATTTGAGAGAGAGAGAGAGAGATCACCTTGATAAGGGGAGGTGCTTTAAGTGGAGACCCATCGGTTCCTCGACAGAGAACGCTTGCGAGGTCAAAACGAAACCCATCTACATGATACTCCGTGACCCTTACACAGGTAATATGGGAAAAATTAGTAAAAAAATCTTTTACACAGAAAAGCTAATATATTCATGGACCTTGCTTGCATGTCTAAAGCAAAATATCTGTTACAAGGTTTAACAATAGGTATGATATAGTTCAAAATCAGATCATTCAAGAAATATCATGGCTGGGGTTTGAGATTTCGAGTAATGAATGCAGGCATTTCCTCAAAACCATATATTGTCATCTGATACAACAGTTACGGGTTTCCAACCAACCTGATTTTCTCACCATTATTAGTTCAGATCCCACACAATTCCATTTAATGTTAGCAAGATTAATTTTCTTCTTTCCATTAAAGCAAAAAAAAAAAAAAAAAAAAAAAGGCAAAAAATAATTGTTAAACAGGATGAAAATATGCAGGATTTTTTGACAAGGGCTGGCATATTTACTGGATTATGTCAATAGAAAGTGTCAAGGTGTAAATAACAAGATTTTATTATCACATTCACCATAGAAGAAAGATAATCAATTCCCATACCAGTGTCTCAAACTATCAAGTATGAGCTCCATGACCACTGGATGGTTGCAATTTAATGTGTTTCCTGGAAGTCAAAAATAAAATAGTATATGAATAAATAACAATAGGAAGGGATTTTTCTCAAAAGATAATTGTCATCAATTGCAATCATAATTAAATAAGGTATGTGCAAGAGGGAAAATCTGATGCATGTGATTCTTGTATCTTGACCATAAGATAAAGTTCATTAGAGATGTATACTGTTCAATAATATTCACTCCTATGCACTCAATTTAGAAGATAAATAAAGCTACCAAAAAAGAAAGGGGAGTCATATGTGCAATCAGCTTAAGTTGGCCTACTAACAAGATGTCAGAGTCTCTGATGACTAATCCCCTATGCGTGGACATCTTTTAGGTTTCAAAACAAGAGGGATCTTTAAGGCCTTTCCCAACATAAGGCATTTCTCCATATATTCGTGATATCCTTCATAAATTGACATCTATTTGAGAAGTGCAAAATAAGCATCAGGATTTGTGCCCACAATGCACACCTTATTTGAAGTGCTCCTGTGAACATTTTAACACATGTAAGCAAATAGGTGTGTCCATCATGGATAATATGATGAGGGTTTGTTAGAAGACTGGGCTTGGTGGCCTACTAAAAAGCTCAAATTTCCTTGTCCAGGACCTAGCCGTTTGACAGTTTTGCAAGAAAATTGTGTGTGGGGGTGGGCAGGCATGGGTTTTTTTTTTTGTGGGGGTGTGGGGGGGATAACATGAGAATTAATCCATAATTTTAAGAAAGAATTATGCACGCCTAATTCCCTATCCAACATTAGAAAGTCTTTGTTCGTGTCTTATTAGTTGGAGTCCTAGTAGTTGAGATGTAATCAAGTAAAGAAACGAAAGAATGCCCATTAGGCACCACTAGGGTCACACAATCAGCCCTCCAATTTAGGGATTGCAACTGGTCGAGTTGGGTTTGGGTTAGGGTGTTTCCATACCTGACAAAATTGACATACAGCCCATCCCAAACCCGCCCTGCCCCGCCCCATGGCAGGTTTCTGATGTTTAAATTGAAACCCGCCTGACCCACCCCATTAGTGATTTTTCAAATGTTGTCTACTTGGTTGACCATGAAATGTGTTATGTATAAGCCCCAAAAGCAAAGGAAGAGATGAGAATAGGCAGAAGAAGATGAAGATTCAGAAAAAAAGAAATATTGCCGTGCCTATGCAACAAGATGAAATAGTCCTCTTTTTACATGGAAGACGAAAGTTTTTGTGTTGGAGATAGAATCTTTGATGACTTGGTTCCTAATTTTAAGGGGCATAATAAATCAGATTTCCTAACTAATTGGCAAGACAAATTTTAAGAAACAACTAATGGACTGGATATTATTTTAAATTTTGAATGACTGATGGGCTTTGCAATTAATAGGTATAACGACACGTTGGGGTGCAAAGATGAAACCCAAACCACGACAGGTTCTCACCTACATACCCAAACCCACCCTGACCCAATGAAGCCTATACCACACCCCCTCCCCTAATAGGAGCGGGACCATTTCAAACTGTCCCATTGCCACCCCTAGTCATTAATGATTAAACAGTCCATATCATCATCATGTGAGCTGGTGATGGATCCTCCCCTACTTGTGTGTTAACTCCTCATGTTCTCTTTTATTGAGGATTCTAGGGCCCTTGGGTCCCTCAAACCTCCATCGGATAGCTCCCTCAAACCTCCATCAGATAGCTACACTAAGGTTGGTCAGGCTATTAAGTTATGGTTTTCCTTTAAGACGAGAGTGAGTGGGGGAATTCAATTATCATATTCAATTTTAGGACAGTCCAATGATTGGATCCCGTGGTGCGCACACCTGAAAAGCAGCTACCCTGTTCACATTTGATCCATGAGTCACATACATATTATGCGGTGCAAGTGTGGTACTAAGTAAATCCACTGCAATTTGTAACAAAAACTTCAAAATTTATGATCAAAACTTTGCACCAGAAGATGGCACAAGGAGAAACTGTATACAAAAGAAAGAAAAAACTAAAGGACAAAAATAAAAATAAAAATTACCACAGCCTGAGAAATTAAGATATTGAATTTTGTTGTTAAGATCCAGCATGTAATAAACCTGTAGAGAATTAGTATGAAAAAGATCAGTACTCGGCAATAAAAAGGATGCATATGGCATCTGAACTCTTAATTGCAACATCCTAGAAATCTCAATTCTCAAGTTCTTTGGTTGAAAAAGGACAACTAAAGTGGTTAGAAAATCTATAGCTATAATTCACCATTATCACCGAAACCTGATACCATCTATTTAGGATAGAGTGACAAAGGGTCAGACCGAATTAAGACCTATGCAGAAGGGCCATGGCCCAACCCAGGCCGACACATCTATTAAATGGGTTCAAATCTCACCCAATCTGACCTCCACATAAATAGGTCAACCTGACCTAACACAAAACCAAAGCCTTAATGACTAATCATAACCCTAATTAGATTCTATGTTAACAAATCCTAACCAAACAATCAAAACCCTTATCATCCACAACAACCAAATCTAGGTACCCTTATTTGTCTAGTTTAGATGTTTATAAGATGTTTCGAACTTGTAAAGGACTACTCCACTTAGAACATGGAAATTTGATGGATTTAGTTTGTCTTTGGAGTTGTTCCTTAATGGTTCTTGTTTGTCTAGTATCATGCAATTTGAAACATTTATATGAATCTTGAGTCGGGACCACCAAGCTGTCTAAATCTAACATAGCATGGGATACCACTATGTAAGGGTTATATATTATTTGAACTATCTGCAGATCAGTCTTCTGTTTTGGAAGTGATCAACTGTAGCTTTGGTACCAACCTTTGGATTTTGATTGCCATGATTAAAATATTGATTTTGGGTACCGGTTACTTTTGTTTCCAACACAATTAAATGAGGGCTGCTATAATTTCTGTGACAACTTTGTCCCCCATCGCATTTAAGGGAGGCCTGAGAAAATGTCATGTGACACCGTAGCCCATTTGGATTGCAAGTTTTGTTTAGGTTGTGTTTTTATGCTTTTAGATTTGCTTTGATGATTCCATATTAACATGTCCTTACTCTTGCATGATCTTGCCTCGTTATAATTATCATTGAACTCTGAAGATTTATCCCTATCTATAATTCTATTTGAGATTGTATGGAATGTAATTATATGGAATGCTGGCTTTCTAGGTTTTCGTGAACCTAATATACTACAATTGGCACTTAAAGGTGAATAAGTAGTAAATGCTACTCAAAACACAAATGAGGTAGAAAGGGAACGGCAGGAGTATAAAGAGTAGAGTGCAGATGACATAGTCAAGAATCAAGATACATCAGAAAACATTTTACAACGATTATTAATTTTTTATTTAATTCATAACCGTTAGATTATTGAACTTGATTAAAAAATTAGGTTGATTATTCCTCGTGCTCTACTATGAATGTCAAATGATGAGGTTTGAAAAGGATTCTGCATCAAAGTTCGATTTAACCTGCTCTCACAAAGGCAAAAAAATCACATTAGCAACATGAAAGATAAGACTTCTAATGAAATCCGGGTTTCGGTTTGTGATAATAAGGTGCGGTGGTGGGCCTCCGATAGATGTATAGCTGCTTGGTATATGGCTTATGTGGTTGACGAGGTGGTGGATCTAACTGGGATTCCTTAAGTCTCATTTCTTCATTTTTAAGAGAAGCATGAAAAAACATGGCATCTACTTGACGTCGTTTGAACCTTACTTTTAGAATCCTCAGTGCCATCCACCTCTATGTAGAAGCCATCTCCACTGCCCTTCATATTATTAACCGTCTACCATTTCCTAATTTTTGTCCCAATGCCCAACATCCGAGTTATAATTGCCTTCATACTTTCGGTTGTGCATGTTTCTTACATCTCCCACCTCTCACTAAATGGCCAATCACAAATTAATGGAGAAGATAAGGAAAAAAAATGGTGCAGATATGTGTACTCACATTATTGTCTATGCCACGAAAAGAAGTAGCATACGGATGAACATCATCTGCTTCATTAGTATGATTGTAGACCACATCCAAAATGACCTGTAAGAAAGTATTACTTTCTCATAAAGCTCCAGAAAAATTATTTTGGAGGGATGGGCGTAAGTCAAGCCAATAAATATAATTAGTTGTCAACTACATAATATTGAACACATGAAGATCTGTAATACCTCAATTCCAGTACTATGCAAGGCTTTCACCATATGCTTAAACTCTCGAGAAGCAGCCACAGGTCCTCCACCAGCACTAGCATAGCGACTCATTGGAGCAAAAAAGTTTATGGTAGAATAGCCCCAAGTGTTGATCTTCGAGAGTACAAGGAGTTCCAAATAAGTAGGAGGCACTAATTCTTCAAATTCAAAAGGTGCATAACAAAAGATTTGTTTTATGTAACAAACTAAAGAAATGAAAGACTGCTAAAGCCATGGAAATGAATAGGCATGCTCTATTAAAGAAGCAACAAAACAATTAAGTAAATGTCTTCAAGCACTAAAGCTCAGTTAACTACTACTATGACATGACAACATACTATAGAAAGAAATTGAAGGAAAATCTAAAAGTATATATATAGAAACGAGGCACATAAAAATTGGCTTTATAATAAAATTATTAACAAAAGGACATATGGAGAGAACGCGTTGACTAAAATCAAGAAATTAATAATAAAAACTTACCATGTGATCTCTCGGGTTTGGATGCCTCTGGAATTCAAATTCATCAAACTCAAAAACTGGCAATAGTTCCACAGCATTGATGCCAAGCTCCACCAGATGTGGGATCTAGATGAGGTTAAATGTCAGAGATGTTTCTTCAAGAAATTGATGTATTTTAAAACCACAAGACGTCAAGATTTTTTTCAACAAAATGATGTCTTAATCATCATTTAAAAAAATGTTGTGGTTTAACACCATTTGACAGCTGTTGCGGTGTATGCTACAGAATAATTTATATAACTATCTTAGATCATCTTCAAAATATATATATATATATATATATATAAGGAACTATCTTTGGCCATTCAATACAATCAACTTCTAATTAGGATTTTGTTACAGGTGTGATGGCACATGAACAAATCAATGTGTGTCAACCACGCAACTAGTGTTCTAATTAGGTATCTATTGATCTATTCTCCATTGAGGAGACTTTGGCACAAGTTCACGTTAGAGACTCCACAGACAAAAGAATAAATCAAGAACTGTGTATATATAAATTACCACATATTAGAGTCAACACAATTATAGAACCTCGTAAGACTTGTTCAGCTTTTAAAACTCAAAGGCTTCTAAGTTTACCAAGGAATGCACGTTAAATTAGCCATCCATTCAAAGCATAGAGAAACACACACTGGCAAGTGTCCATGATTCTATTTACCATTACACACAATTTAACTTCAATATTTTACCTACCTTGGCAATAACACCAAGATAACTACCGCGTATATTTGGATCCAGTCCACTAGATTCATCGGCAGTGAAGGCACGGACATTCATTTCATATATAACGAGATCCTTCTGTATAGAAAAAAAAGGGACAATTTTGGAACAATCAGAGTATGATAACAAATAATAATAGAAAAAATGTTTAGGCATTTATCATTAAAAAAAAATTTTAGGCATTTTATCTGGTTACCTCAGCTATATTTGGAGGCTTGTAATTAACTCCCCAATCGAAAGGCAATGCTGTAAAATCATAAGTTCCAAGAAACTTAGACATCTTGGTTCTAACATCTCCAAAAACTCTGCGACCTTCTACTAGTTTTGCATAAGGATCTAAAAGGATAACACTGCTGTCAAACCGATGCCCATGTTTCCAACCACGAGGACCATCAATACGATAACCATAAAGAACACCACTCCCGGACAAATCCTATATATCAAAGAGATGGTTTACACAGATTAAATAAAAAAAAAATGAGAAAAAAACTTATGTGCATCACTAATATACATAAACCAATCAAACAGAAATTCAAATTCAATTATTCAATCAGTACTATAGGGGACAAAATCCATAAAAGCCAAAAGAGAAAGCGCTGGCTAAAAGATTGGTTTTCAAAGAGCAATGACAGGATTACCTCTATCCAAATGTGCCATATGTCACCTGTCTTGTTTATCTTAGCATCCAACATAATCTCCACCATCGGAGCACCTACTTCCTGAACTTTTCCCCTAATAAATCATATTGGTATAGATGACTTAAGATCTGACATGTGCTTGTCAGCTGGTAAAGATCATTAAAATCTAGGATATGTTAAAAGAAGCCATTTTGCAATCATCTACTGCATGTCACTATCAGATGAATGTAAAACATGTAGAAAAGTGTGAAAGCTGAAATATCTTTGGATCAGCATTTTTTTTCTGTTGACGAGTAAAGGATAGTTTTATGTTTCAACATCTTTCTTTTTCTTTATTTTGTAAATGGAGGGCTTGAAGTCACGCACTCCCACACATGCTCATGTCACTAACCAGAAAAGCTACAGCCAGTGACCATTTTCAACAACTTTGTGTCTTGGCAGGATCATCTAAGCTGAGGAAGTGTACCTAGAGAGGTCCCATGTTCAGTTTCATTTTACAGTTTCTCTAAGAAAAAGGGTATTTAAACAACTTTAGAAATTAAACTGGTTCTAAGTTGCAAGCAAGAAATGCAGGATTCATTTCATAAAGTTCCATGTATAGTAATGTAACTACAAAACATATTAAAGCAGTTATGATATGAAACATTCATCTTTTTTTTTTTGGCTGCCAAGGGTATCCTTGTGGCATTTGACCAGACAGGACCAATCCCCCAGGTGCATGCACACCCCTGCAACACGTGTACCAGGCGAATATTTGGGGTGGGGTGGGTGTCATACAAAATATAATTCATCATCTATAATAGCAGCTGAATGAAACGGCAATTTGATCATCCTGGTTCCTTAAATCTTACAAGCTCTCCTTAAGATCATCATTTGTCTTTATCGAGATCCATATATTGAAAGAACACCAAAGTAAATTTCAGATAGAAAAATGTGAGAATTGACACATTAGTGGAAGATGGAGGGAACAGCCACCTTCCTGGAAGTGACAAGCACAGAATCACCGAGGATGCATGTTGAGAAAAAATAGCAAAATTAACCCCATTTTCCAATTCAGATGCTCCAAGTGGAAAAGGCTGTCCTGGAGATACTTTGAATGATGGGCTGGCCTCAGACATTTGAGAAGTCTCTTCCTAATACCACAAAAGAAGATATATCAAATGTTAATTATATGCTGACGGCCGACATGCAAAAGTTGTGCAGAAGGAATGAAACATCAGACACCAACCATAACTTATGCATGATATAACTGTGGTCTCTGACCAGAGGAGACTTTGAATGATGAAAAGTTAAGGAGGCGTAACATAACCAACGGAAATAAGTTGCTATATATAAGATTTTTTGAGATAACATCAGTCAGATAGAAATTTTTGAAGACTAGAATATGCTCCAACTAACTGATTAATTTCATTCTTCTCTCTTCATGGTAAATAGGATCTTACGGAACATAATAGTACAACTAATGTACAGGATTAGACAATTAATTTACAGGATTAGGATTGCCCTATTTTCACTAAAATTTCTCTCTCTCTCTCTCTCTCTCTCTCTCTCTCTCTCTCTCTCTCTCTCTCTCTCTCTATCTATATATATATATATATAGATAGATAGATAGATTTTGGTGAGAACCGCCTGCACTTAGTACCATGCCAACTCATCTCTTGTTGCTAATGTTTTTGTTTTGATGGTAAAGCTCCACTTAGTTTGAGCATGAGTTAATGTGTTCACTCACTCCTTGTAACTAGAAATTGCATGTAACATCAACTACAGATAATGCAAGACTTTGCAAGTGAAAAGTACCTCAAGCACGCTTTCTTGGGCACGGGCACGTTGACCATAAGCGTTTGTAACGTATGACTTGGCAGGATCCCTTCGTCTAACCTAAGCCAGAATTAGATCACCTCTTGAATTAAAAATGCAAAGCTGTTAGTAATAAAATTTCCCAATATGCATTCCTGCCACAAGATTAGTCATGCCTTACTGACACAGCTTTGTCCCCCGCCAGAACAAGCATTTTTGCTGGGCACCAATCTGTATGGTAATTCAAGAAGGAATTCAGCAATCATCAAAATGAGCCCCCCTTCATTCTCAGAATTACAAAAAATAAATAACAAATGGAAAGCCAATTCAAGAGAGGAAAACTTTAAAAAAAAAAAAAAAATTCTACTATAAAGAAAAAAAATTAGAACTTTGAAATGGGAAGCCAAAAGTCTCATGATTCATAGGACAATAACTAATGTGCATAGGTAAAGGAAGTTAAGTTATTTTACTCATCCTATTGAATTGGTAATTAACTTAGTCAACTCAAAAAATTCTCATTAGCTAACCAGATAATCATAAAAGTTTTCCACCCTGAATCATTTGACTCGGGCAAATTGGATACTTTGTCATCTTGAGGAAATGAAGTATGAAACATTCTATATTTGCATTACACAATTCAAGTTTATGAGGCTCCGTTTGGCTACTCCCATTTCCATGGTAGAAAAGCCGAGACCCATCTCAATTGAAGATCCAATGTATTGTCATACTCTTCCATTTTCAAAAACCAATATGGAAAAAGAAATTCACAGTAGGTCTGCATCTAAAACTGCAACTTCCACACAACACCGAAACAAGATTTCTCAGGAGAAGAGAAACTTACCCCATAGTCGAAGAAGAAGAAAGGAGAGTCGGATTAGCGAAAGCAGGTGCAGAGAGAAGAGAAGCCATGGATTTTGAGGTGCGAAAAGGTGAGTGAAGCATCATTTCGATTCCCCAAAGTGGGGAGCGAATGGAATCCATGAAAAACAGAATAAACGAACCAGATATCTATCTATCTCTTTATAACTTTCCAAGTAAAAAGAGAGATTTTAGAAGAGGAAAAGATGAGTTCCTTTCAGCCGGTGCTTCGGCCATCCCTTTTCGAGAATTTTTCGAGTTTCGAGAAGAAGAGATAGAGAGAGAAAGAGAGGGTTGGGAGTTGGGACATGGGAGTGCGTGCTTCCCGTGGAGCGACGGTTGCATTTACGCTCGCTCGGATCTCGACGCGTAGCATGCGCTCCCTCGGCCAACTTTTTCTACTCCCATCACGAGTCCGGATCGCATGTGGCAGCTGATACTCGGAACCACATGACGCTTTTTCCAGAAAAAGCTCCATCTTGGGGCCCTTAGGTCATTTTTGCACCATTCAAAGTGAATTTCAATCAGCCCCTTTTCATCTCCTGCAGTGTTATTGAACACCATAACGAAAACATGATTTAAATAAAAATGTATTTAGCATTTGATTATGTTTTTCTTTATATGCGCAATTACACGGTAGCATCCACTTATGTTAAAATTAAGTTTGAAGAATATGAGACTGAAGATATTCCGGATTAACTACAAGAATTTCTAAGTAAGAATTACTTTGTGTATCTTGTTTATGTAGACATGTTGTAGCATGCTCGCCGATGCATGGATATTAGTTTATGCATGTATATTTGCTCTGATCAATCACAAAGTACAACACTCAGAACCTACCTTATAAATCAAGAGAATTGAATTCCTTAAAGGGGGTCATTTGTCATTTTCACATCATTTTCACACTTTCTCGCTTGTAAATTTAAATGCATCCGACAGTTGATTATAGTTTCTAAAAATGTTCGCATTTCTTTTATCAATTATCACAAATTTCGTAAAATATATGATAACTAAATACATGAGACTTGACCCCCTAGACTAAAAAAAAAAAAAAAAAAATTATGAAGATGAAGAGGATAATGGTTTGGATCATGATAATGGGCCCCAATTCAGAATTCTAGATATTCAGGTGTAAATTTTTTTTGCAAATATCTAAAAATACGTAAGGAATTTAGAAATAAAATCTGGTCTTATCACCTTTTTGGTCATTTTAAAGAGTGAATGGTTCTGATCAGATCAGATTGTGGGGCCCACACACATATAAAAATTAATAAAAACCTGATCGTGTACATCCAATGAGAAAACATTGTATATATTTTGTGTTTACATACTGTGGCTGTACGTTTTTTTATTTTTTATAAATATCTCGCAATCTATGATGAGTTAGGATCTCAAATTTGGTCTCTTAATGATAATTGGCCTTCTAAAGAGTTTGAGCGATGTGGATCATGAAAATGGAGCCCATAGATTCATAAGCTTTCATGTTTGATTTTTTTTTTTTTTTTTTAACATCTCAAGATGTAGGCTAAATCAATGGATTACAAATGGTCCAATAGCCGTAATCAACCTTTTGAAGAGCATGGATGGTTCAAATTATCATTACGAGGCCCACAGACGTGGAAAAAAAAAAAAAAAAACTGGGCCTTTATCACACTGTTTTCATTGTTCACCTGCCTGAAATCACTGTTCACCTGCTTGGTAACAGTGAGGCACGATTCAGTTTACTATTTATTGAGGTATGAAAAATTTTGGGTTCCGATTCTTAGTATTTACACGTGCATAAATTAACCCAAATAAAATATAAAGGTGCATAATCATTATGCATGTGAACCATATACATATGTAAATGGCTGCAAACAAACGACACCAATTAACAAAATGGAATTTCGCAAACAACTCTTTACACATTTGGTCATTAATCTATATCCGTCCCTGGTCCGCCCCCGAACATGAAATAAAAACTTAAAGACCAATAAGCCTACCATCTTGTGATCTCAAGTGTAATGTGGTCATCAGCCGTATTCAATACTTCATTCATGTTCATCAAAATATGAATGAAAAGACACTTCTCCTTTTCAAAGTTCAAAGACTGCAACCAAGTGATCCTGGATGAGCTATAAGAGGAAGCAAAGTTACAACTTCGTGCTTTGTGTAATTTAGTTGTGAAGAGGAGTGTGCATGCACTCTGCAAGTGCATAGACAACACTTGCAATATCTTCTAGTGCGTGGACAACTTAAAAAATGGTAAAGTGATCCTAACCTTTAAAGGGAGATTCCAAACAAATCCTAATCTCTATGTTAAAGGGAAACCGAATGCTCACACAACCGTGTTTGAGACATAGGGGTGTTCATGGACCGGGTTGGGGTAGGCTAATGAAAGCCAAAGCCCCGCCCGACTTCTAGACTATAAGCCCGATCCCAAGCCCAACCCGCCTGGTAATAATAAAGCCCAAGCCCATCCCAAGTTAGAGTTATAGAATTAAAAAAAAAAAACACACTTCTTAATATATCATAGATTGTAGCTCAATTGGTCTGTTCACATCATCTTGTATCAGAGGTCATGTGTTTGATTCTACCCTTTACAACTCCACTCTCTACCACTAAGCTTGAGCCCGGCCCATCTATTAAGCGGGCCAAATAACAAAGCCCGAGCATGGCCCATCAACTAGAACATAAGCCTCAAGCCTGGGCCATCAGCTTGGGCCGTCCCGATCCATGAACACCCCTAAAATCACAAATCTATTACCAAAATCTCAAATCTACGGAATAAGATTTAATCATTCTGAAAAAAGGGAAGTATGAACGATAGATAGCCAATCATCAATATCTAAGAGAAACACATAATAATGAGGATGATAGATTTTAGTAGTAATTTTGAGAATCTTACCAAATAAGTAGGCAGGCATGGGTTTTAGAAAGTAATTGATCATTTTTTTCCAATTCATTAAGGACCCATTTGTGCAGCTGCTAGCTGCTATAGAAGAGGAAATCATTGTGGTACCTCACCTCTAAGATATGAATATCCTCGCTAGGCGAAAAAAAAATAAAAATATTTTGACCTTTTTCACCGATGAAATCCAGTTGCACAAACACGTCCTAATATTTGGAAGTTGTTAGTAATCAGTTTGGTATATGGTTTCCAAGACTACGTTGATGACCACAAAGTTGGTCTTGGATAGAAAACATTGAGTTGAATGACTTTCTATTTAACTGGGATGTCTGCATATAGTGTGGTTTCAGCAAGGCGAGAAAGTCAGTGTATTGAGACCCTTATTTTTTCGGACGTTTAAATTTAATGTTGATGGTGCTCCTAGTAATTGAACAGTGCTGTGTAACAAAGGTAAAGCATTGCTTATGTTCTCCAATCATATAGGGACAGGATTCCAATGAAGTGGAGAATGAGTGCTCCGCAGTAACAAAGGTAAAAGCATTGTTTAAGTTCTCCAAACATATGGGGGACAGGATTCTAATGAAGTGGAAGAGCTGGCAATTTGGAAGCACGTTGGATCTTTTCCCCTTCTTAATTCCAAAGCATTTTGGTGGTCGAGAGTGATTTTCCAATATGATCAGATGGGTTTCAAAGAATGTCTTAAGGCCCAAGATTTTCAATTTCGCTTTAATGAGATCAAGAGATTGTATTCAAGATTACATGTGGTGTTCCTCTTGAGGTTTGATCGGCCAATTTCATGGCTGATGATGCATTTGCCTCAACAAATGGTGAATAGAATTTCCGTGGGTGGGATTCATTTTGTAATGGTATGGGTGGCCAAGTTTGTGGCATGCTGGGTCTGTGATTAGAGGCAGAGGTGGACCCAAGTACAAGCATGGTGCGGTCGCACCTGTTAAACCATGTGCGCTTCCAAAATCTATATGAAAATTCCCACTTCAAAAAGTTTAATAAAATTGTGGATCTGCTCTCAAAATCCACATGAAAGTCGTTGATTTGTCCCCAAAACCAAACTATATATTAGGGTCCGCGCCCCTCAAATTAAAATCCTGGCCCACCACTTATTAGAAGGAAAGAGTCCAAGATCCGTAAGAAGATAGCAGCCAACCAATTGGGACACTGCTAAATATGTAGAGCATCATAATGGGGATGGATTGGGGTTGGTATGCCCAGTTTGTTCTTTGGTCTGATATATACAGGTTGGAGTTGTCAGGTCTGGGACTAGATTTCATATTTTGGTCCTCCTTTGTGTTTCAATATGTCTGGGCCAAGCCATGGATTTCATATTTCACACCCACTTTGTGTTTCAATAGGTCTGGGTCAAGCCATGTATTCATAGAGACCAACGAGGTCCATGGCTAAACATAAGCACACAGGAGTGGCCTATTTAACTAACTGAAGAACATGAAGATTGGCCCAGCCATTTTTCGAAAACAAACTCGGCCCATATATATGATCCAACACAAGCAGGTTGAGTCTGGGTTTAGGTCAGGGCTAGCTGGTCCAGCTCGTTTCAGTTAAGAAGCAGTGGTTAATTATAAGTTGTAACCATTGTCAAAATATGTCATCTCAAAAGCTAAGGAAAATGTCGGATATTTTCTAATTTGAGTTTTTTCAGGATATTATTGGGAAATGTCATAAATAAACAATTTTTGGAATAGCTAACAAAATAACGAAATTTATTTTAAAGAAAATATGTTTACCGTTAAAACGGGCTTTATATAACTTCATTTTTTATTTTAGAAATATCACAAATTTCTCATGAAAATTCCATTTTGTGGTGTTTGGGATTTTTTAAAAACTCCTTAAAGAATGTGAAAACTCTGTGCATTTTTTTTATAGCCTCCCAAAAGTTCTATGGTCCATTGCGATATTACGGTATATCTTTTTTCTTTAAAAAAATACCATTTTGTGTATATAATATACCTATTATTTGAATTTTTTACGAAAATGCCTTTTACTCATCTCCTTCAAAAGATACGGATTAATACTAAAAAGATATTTAAAAGAATTATGTGTATTCAAAAAAAAAAAGGTGTACTATGCGACTTATTTTTAAAAAAAAAATTGCTTAAGCTGAAGAAAAGTCTTTAAGAAAACTAAATGCAAGAAATAAAAAATCATGTAAATAGTACTTATTATATATATTTAATTTAATTAAAATTCTTTCAAATGACATAAAGTACTTTTAACAAAATAAACTTTGTTACAAAACACACAAAAATATTATGGAATGTTCTAAACTTAAAATTTAATTTAAAAAACCAATAGAAAATACTATTAGAAAAACTTCTAGATACAATACATACATAAAAGTCATACTACAAATGAATGTGTGTCTAAGGGATTTTCAAGTGACCACGCTTGTCTTTGGTTTGCTCATAAAGGTTGAATGAGCTCGTGCTCAGTAGAAAATCACACACACACACACACATATGAAGACCAAGGATTGAAACCTAGACATTTGTGTGATATTGAGGTGCCGAGGCTACTAAGCCATGAGCATGTTTGCACATGTATTTGTATCCTTCCTTTTGTGTTCATGTTCGCATTTATGGCCTAACTTTTATTCAAACTTTTACATTCCAATCTAAATTATGAAGAAATTGTGTTTTTGCTAAATGCCCCATATCTAACTATTTATGAGTTGTAATTATCAGATGACCATGGCCTTTTTTCCTTTTATTTTTTCCTCTTTGTTTTGTTTCTGTTGAAGGGAGGTGTATCACAAAATAATTCTCTTCCGATCCATTGAACATCAAGCTCATCTAGAACAGTCACATTACTAGTAGGTGGCTCTACCTTTTGCCATTGTTGACTACTTCTATAGTCATCACCCAACTATTTGATCGAGATCATTCGTCCAGTGAGACGTATTGGTGGGTCTAATAAGCCATTAAGTATAGGGCGAATAAAAAGTGCACCCAAAAAAGAAGCTTTGCCTTTCCCTTTCTTATGACATCAACTTTTGAAATCAAGTCATGAAACTTGGACTAAGCAGCATCAAAACATAGAAAGAAAGCCGGGTCTACTAACCCTTGAAATCGTACTCATAACCTTTTCTCATTGCCATTTATTTCACTTGGAACCTCTTTACATAGGGTCCAAGAACTATCGATAAAACAAGCCATCATTTTCTTCTTTACGTTGCATGATTAAAGCATTGCATCATGCATGCATGTGAAAGGCAAGTGTCCGTTTGCTTTGCATGAGCTTTCATGAGTTGGTTCCATCGCTAATGCACTGTTTTTTTAAAAGATTACTGCAGCTTTCTCAGTTGGGTGTAAAACTGCAAGTGATATGGCTTCCAATCAATTGCAAGCCTTTTTGCATTGACTAATTACTGTGGATTTTTAACCATGGTCCACATGATCCATGGTTGGGCCCATTTGGTGAATAGTCCCCAACTGAAAGTACCTCGATCATGCAGTGTGTCTTGATTATCATTATTTGTTTCCTCCTTTGGGCCAGGGACAGTGCCCATGCCCAAATGTGGATCAAGCACATCCATTGGGGCCCGGAATCAAGGATGAAAATGTACATGTTGTGCACATCCAATGTGGGAGACTCAGCCCTGAGTTCAATGGACAGGCTGAATCTGGACACAATTCTAGGCCCAACCCAACATTCGACTAGTAACAAAAACGATAACATCACTAGTCATCCTTCTTTTTTTTTCTTGTACACCCCTAGGGTGCTCCATTTTTTCAGTTTTCCATGCTTCCCTTTCTGTGCTTCTCCATAGGACCTCTTTCATCCGTGCTTTCTGTCTGCTGTCGTGCTCTGCCATGGGACATCGACCTTTGTCCCTGGCACTAATGAGAGGCACCCTACCACTTCGGCTGTCACATGGTTCTCAATAAATAATCACTAATCATCATCATTATCAATCATTTATTAACATTAATTTTGCTCTTGTTGTTCTTAACTGGACCCAATTGTTAATTGGGCTTTTTTGTTGATACAGAAGTGGGGTCGATTATCAATGGTGCCTAAAGAGCATCCCAACCCAGATTTTTTCGGGTCGGGTTCTTAGGGTACAATTATTTAAACTATCTAAAATCTCTAACAACTAAATTAATCCTTATTTAAAATACTAATATCTAACAACCAGGTCAGGTGAGGTCAGTAGTAATCTTTATGTCTTATAGTCCAGGTATGCCCGATGTAAAATATGCATGAAATCTCAGGTGGGTCTCAATGTAGGTGTTGTGGACCATTAGTAAGAAGAGTCCACTTGTCAAGTTGACCACTCCGTGGCCTGCTCACTTTCTCATATTTGGAGTTCTCTGACACTCTAAATTCCTTGCTGCAACGTTGGGAAAACATCTTGCAGTTTGTGAGGACTTTTTTTTTATTGTGAAAATGAGATCCCATTTTTTGGAATTCTGATGCTTTCATGAAAACTATGCACCTGAGTTCATATTTCAAAATTACAGGGTACATGGTGGAGCCAGCTAGATCCAGTTTCGCATGTTTCAAGAGCTCAGGCATATTTGATTGCATATATAGAATTGAATTACTAGAAATGTATGGCAAAATGGGCTCCACCAAGGATTATTAATGAGGTGATGAGGGGTGAAGGATATAAGGTAGAGATTTAAATGGGTCCCGAGTTGCCTAGGATTTGAATTATTTGACACTAGCTGTTTATTCATTTTCCATATGCCCCGTATTAATTTTTCATTAAGTGGGAGATTATTTGAAGGCTATTTGTGGATCTTCATCTTTGTTTCTTCAATTAAATTTAGGCGTTCCTATAATACATTTCTTAGAATTTGCTTCCATACAAACAAATGGATTCTTATGAAAATTTTGAGAAACTTCTATCATGAAAAAGAATAAAACAAAAGTTTAGGATTGAGAATTCTCCGTGACAGTAAATTTCACACTTGGTGTTGAAATGGAATTCCATAAGGGGTCCCTTGTTTTCAGCCAATTATATATAGGGAACAGGACCATCCTTATAATTTACAGTGCGGACCACCCAGTGAGGCCCACCGTGAGACCCCACTGGTACGTACGTCTATTTACTCTCATTTGTATGTCACATAGGTAAATGAGATGTTAATCAAAATACGCTCATCTCTCATCTAAAAAGGTGCATGTACACCTCCCACCTCATTTTTGCTTGCAATAGGTCCCAAGATCAAATCCCATCAATCGCCTTCTAATTCTTTACCATCTTGTGGAATCCGAATGTAGAATTTGTGTTAGTATATCTCAGCCAATCTCATAGATGGCCCACCATTCCTATCTACATTTGAATTATGAGAGATATCAGACAAGGGTCTAGGTCATCAAAGCATAGTCTCAAATCTTCTGAGATGATTCTGACTGTTTATATCTTATTTACACCTTCAATGTAAGATCTCAGTCATATACTATAAATACACATAATGAGAACACTATCAATTGTGCATTCAATCAAATAATCTCTATATGGTATCAGACAACCTACAATCCTTCCTTTGAAGGTTTTCATTTTTCCAAGAGCTGGTTTATGCCTTCACTTGTCAAACCGATCCTTCTATGAATATCAGTTTCCACCAGCAAACTTAGAGAATAACGTTTCTATTGCCTTCTCTATGAGTCTCTGAGTTTCAGCGATTGGAGAACCTCTTCAGCACGTGTCTCCGAGTTTCATCACTTATAATTTATTCACGAGCCTCGGACTATGCATTGGATGCCAGTCAAGAGAATTCTTCAATTTTTCAAGGGGTCACTCACAGTACACTCGCTTTATTTTCGTAAAGACGCGTTGGAACTTATTGTCTATTCTGATGTTGATTGGGCAACTTTAATTTCTTGAAATGCTAAGAAACAACCAAATACATCTAAATCAAGTACTAAATCCGAATATCAATCCCTTGTATAACTGTTGTATTACTCTATAGGATTAAAATGGTGATCAAGAACCTTTGGATTTTTCTTGAAATCCCACCACTTATAGACTGTGACAATATTTACACAATTGCTATGGCCTCTATTCCTGTATATAATGCTTGTACAAAACATGTGGATGTTGATTATCGCTTTATTCAAGAAAAAGACATCATGGAGACTTTCAACTATGGTTAAGTTGTGGGAACTTTTGATCAATTGGCCGACATTTTTACAAAAGTCCTCAGCACTTCACAATTTCAATGTTTGAAGGACAAGCTATACGTAGGACAAGGCTCTTGCGTTTGGGCTTGCACTTGCAGGGGGTAAATTAGTATACCTCAGCCATTCTCATAGATGGCCCACTATTTATATCCATGGTTGATCATGAGAGATAAGGGTCTAGGTCACTACAGCATAGTCTCAAATATTCAAAGATTTTCTCTGATGTGTATATCTTATCCATACCTACAATGAAGGATCACAATCAAGTACTATAAATACACATAATGAGAACACTATCAATTGTGCATTCAATCAGATAATCTCTATAATTTGAACAGTTCAAGAGATTTTACTGAATTATTGAACCTCGAGTCCTTTAATTTCATATCTTAAATCTTTATGGATTTTCAGAAAATGTGGAAAAAGACTTAGAGCAACTCCAACAGAGGAGTTATAATGCCATGTCAGCCTCTAACGGCTTGAAAAAGCAGCAGGCACATGCTCCAACAGTTGCTTTAAATCCTTGCTGGAATTTGGCTGTTGATCAGATATGCCAAAAATGGCATGTGACGATTCACATGCCATTTTATTCTTTTACATTAAATAATGAGTGTTTTAACAGTTCCCATGTCAGGTTTCACATGCCAATTTATTCTTTTGAGTTTGAATCTTTCCAACGGTCATGGGAAAAATGGGTGAATGCAGGTATAGGTCACCTGACATGGGAATTTTTCCAACGGTCATGGCAACGGTCACTTGCCATTTTTCAATCGCCCAAATTTTTTTTTACCGTTTGAAAATTTTTGGACTGTTAATTTGAAAAAAAAATTGGAGCTGGGATGTCTATAAATAAGGAGTGTTTGAAGTCCTTTTTTTCCTCATTCACACCATGGATTCTCAATTCTCTCAATTTCCTAATTTTTCTATCCAATATTCACAATATCTCAGTGAGGCTTCCGAACTCCTTACTGATGATGCACCCAAGAAAAAGAGTGTTGGTCGAGGTGTCGGCTTCAATATAGAAGAAGACCGTCTTCTCATCGGTTCGTGGTTGAACACCAGTCTGGATGCTGTGCATGGAAAAGAGCAGAAACTTGGGGCTTTTTGGGAACGAGTGGGAGAATATTATCACAACAATAAGCAATTTCCCAGTGATTGAACAGACAGAATGTTGTCACAACGATGGCAAAAGATTCAAGCTTCTGTCAACAAATTTTGTAGATGTCTTGCGACAATTATTTCCAGAAATCAAAGTGGCACGAATGAACAAGATAATGTAAAATTATATATGTTTGTGTGTGTGTGTGGGGGGGGGGGGGGGGGGGGGTGTGGGGATTTTTTTTTTTATTCCTTAATTTGAGCTTATATTTAATTTTCAGATTGCAGAAGCAAAAAAAATTTACGAACATCTATATGGATCAAGATTCACCTTCGACCATGCTTGGATCTTGTTGAGATACCGACCAAAGTGGATACAACTGCAGCAACAAATACTAGAGAAGACATCCGTAAAAAGAGCAAAATCTTCAACTTCTGGCTACTCATCATCTTCTAATCCAAGCACTCTCATAAATATTGAGGCGGATGAGACAATTAATAATGCTTATGATCCCATAACGAGACCACCAGGCAGAAAGGCTGAGAAAAAAAAGATGAAGCAAACAACTATCAACGAGCCCACACCCATTGCAGATCTCATCCAAAAAATGATGGATGACAAAAAGGAAAGAGATGAAAAAAGAATAGAGCTTCTTAACCAAAAAATCGAGCAAGATGATAAGAAGGTGAAATTAAAGAAAATACAAATGGAGATGGAGATCATGAGTATGGATACGTCCAATATGTCTGGGGAGCAACAACAATACTATGCTAAAAAAAGACTTGAAATTCTGAGAGGAAGGTTAGATGGTGGTTTTTGAATTGTATTGTATTTTAGAATTAATATGTATTTTTTTATTTTAATTAATGAATTATTGTTTGTTTAAATATAATGTTGTACTTCAATTTTATAAAGTTGTCATTTTACTAGCTATTTTATAGCCGTTGGAGAAAACTAGCCGTTTTATAGCCGTTGGAGAAAACTAGCCGTTTTATAGCAGTTGGAAAAAACTAGCCGTTAGAAAATTTCATATATATAAACCATTCTGGAAAAAAATTCTTACACCCAAACTTCTTACTTCTCATCATCTCAAAATAAGAAAATCTTTGGTTCATCAATTCGGAGATGTCTCAAAATTATACTGATTCCTCTTCTGACACAACGGATGACCTATGGCATACCGTCATAAATTTCGATTCGGATGAAGAGTTGCAAATGTTGTGTAGGGCTGCTCTGGAAGAAGAAAGAGAAAACTTACAAAGGAGAACGAGAGTGCATCGTGGTTCTATTCAAGGTCACGCAGTCATCCACAGAGGGCGAATCTCAATACATCAAAGGCTTTACAATGACTACTTTAGTGAAAACCCAGTCTACACTCCCTCTCAATTTCGAAGGAGGTTTTGAATGCGCAAACCTCTTTTTCTTCGAATTGTAAATGCGGTAGAGGCGCATGACCCATACTTTCAACAAAAAAGAAATTGTGCAGGCAGTCTTGGTTTATCAGCTCTTCAGAAGGTCACAGATGCAGTGAGGATGCTTGCTTATGGAGTTGCGACGGATGCTGTGGACGATTACGTCAGGATCGCTGAAAGTACCTCTATAGAATCATTGAAAAAGCTTGTTCAAGCGATCATTGATGTTTTTGGCAACGAATATTTGAAAACACCAAATAATGCTGACATTTGTAGATTGTTATCAGAAGGTGAGAGACGCAGGTTTCCTGGGATGCTGGGTAGCATAGACTGTATGCACTGGAAGTGGAAGAACTGTCCAGTTGCGTGGAAAGGCATGTATGCTCGTGGAGACCACCGCGAGCTTTCTTTGATTCTTGAAGCCGTGGCATCGTATGATCTTTGGATTTGGCATGCTTTTTTTGGACTACCGGGATCGCACAATGATATCAATGTGTTGGATCGATTTCCTATATTTACCGACTTCGCTGAAGGCCGAGCTCCTTCCGCCAACTACTCAATCAATGGTCATGAATATACAACTGGCTACTATCTTGCTGATGGCATATCTCCGTCGTGGGCGACAATTGTCAAAACAATTCTATGTCCTAACGGGCCAAAGGCCACAAATTTTGCTGCAGCTTAAGAGTCCGCAAGGAAGGATGTGAAGCGTGCGTTTGGAGTGCTACAGGCACGTTTTGCAATTGCTCGTGGGCCTGCTCGTTTCTGGGATTGTCAAACACTTCAGCATATAATGAAGGCATGCATCATAATGCATAACATGATTATCGAAGATAATCGTGATCAAAGTCTTCCACCCAATTACGATGCACAAGAGGGTGAATGTAGTGACCTTCCTGTGTCACGTGACCACACTGCAGAATTTCAGGATTTTATTCAAAACCACTTGCATATTCGTGACAAGAAAACACATTCTCAACTCCAAGCTGATCTGGTGGAGCACTTGTGGCATTTCCAAGGTCAATATGAAGAAGCTTGTGATTGACTATAATATTATGTAATTTAATTTTACATTTTCAATGAAAAATGGGTTTCAAGTACAATTCATGCATTTTTTATTTTTTAATAATCTATTACTTTAATAACATTTAAATCGTACCAAATCCCATTAAATATAAGTAAGATTTATGTAATAAAGAAAATGAAGATTAAATGAAAAATGAATAAAATATTAATTTGACATCTCTCTTGGAGTTGCCCTAAGTGATATGCCAAATTTCCATATGCCATTTTTGCCACATAAGCCTTTATTTTTGAAAAAGGCATATGGAGAAATGGCATACCTCTTGGAGATGCTCTTATAAATCTTATTTTTTTGCACTATTACAACCTCAATTCTTGATCAAAATCATTTTACATTCCCATATAAATGCTAAACCTCAAAGTGTGAATTTCGTTCCTCACAAATTTAATTTTGAGTTTCATGTGCAAAATGCAAAAACATCTGAGTCCCAGATTTTTATTATCTGCACTTTTGTGGGCCCTCAATTCATGATCAAAATTGTTTGATATTCTCATATATTTGACAAACCACATTTCATGAAGCTTCATATCTTAGATCCTCATGGATTTTGAGAAATATGTGAAAAACAAAAATAAGTCAATCTCTCTTGCTAATTTTTTGCACTTTTATGGGCCTCGATCTTTTATCTGAACCGTTCACTTAGCTTAATCTTGGGCCTTGGAGTCTATTAAATTGTATAAAATTAGTATAGATCATTTCTTTCTCTTCATCTTTTCATCACCATATCATTTGCTCATGTAAAAATAGTGGTTCCACACAAACATGGTAATATGTTTCATGACACTTTTTTCACCAACAGTACTCTCTCATGTGAACAGTGTCGGGTTTTCAATCCATTCCAACCAGAAAATATGGGACCTCTTGAATTAAAAGTGTGGACCCGTGCTCATTGGTGAACATTGCCAATGTTTCACATATGCAAAACTCATAAATGTAAATCCCATTCTCATATCCCTACTAGCAAAAGACGTCCGTGCTAATTCATAATATAAAAAGCTTTTTGCATATACCCACCTAAGGTTTGTAGGATTTATAAATAGGCCCCTAAAGTTTTAGTATTTGCAAATAGGCCCCAGTATTTTTATTGAAATACATTATGTGTCCCCAAAATCAATAGTTGTTCAACCACCATAGGCTTTTAGAGCAAAACGACACTTTTGTCTATCTCTTTTATCCTTATATGCTTAATTTCAAAAGCTTGTACTCAAGTTTTTTTTTTTTTTTTTATTATAAAGCATGTAACATTAACAATTGCACTTAATGGGAGATAATTACTCTACATAATTTTTTTTTTATCAATACATGGCTCATTTCATTAGATCCAAATTGATCATGATGACAATCAATACTTATACTTATAACCGGTTATGATTTATCCAATACATACATGACCCACCGTTGGATTATTGAAACTTTCAAAATACATGATTATGCTTCATGTGTAGAGGGTGAAAAAGAAAGATTAGCAACTATAGAACAATTAAAATCTCATGAAAAGAGATCACTAATTTAATGAAAAGAATGAGAGATTGGTACAATTGTAAGACAGAATGGAGGGAGAGAGAGAGCATAAGGGAAATCCATACATGAGAGAGGCCAACGTGGACACATGCAGGCTCTAACATGGCTTGTGGAGGATCGAAGATTAGGAGAGATAAGGATAGGAAGAAGAAAGGATGTATAGAGAAGAGGAAAGGGCTTCATTTAGAGGTTGGAATGCACACATAAAGAAGAGGGATCGGTTACATTCAATTAGGAAAATGAACGTTACACCTAAAATGATAGTAGGAGATATTAGTAGGAGGATTAATTACAAATATTAAAAGAAGATCAACATCAGAGGGGTCAAAATAAAAATTAAAATTGACAATGAAATTGGCAATTGAAGCAGCCAGGTTCATATATAATAATTGTAAAAGACAAACTACCCTAAACTTCAACTCCCACAAAAAGTTTCCAAAATATCTCTTATTCTCTATTTTCATCTCCAACGGTACTCTCACATGTGAACAGTATCGGATTTTCAATCCACGCCGGCCAGAAAATATGGGACCTCTTGAATTAAAAGTGTGGACCCGTGCTCATAGGTGAACATTGCCAAGTGTTTCACATATGCAAAACTCATAAATGTAAATCCCATTGTCATATCCCTATTGTAAAAGACAAACTACCCTAAACTTCAACTCCCGCAAGAAGTTTCCAAAATATCTCTTAATCTATATTTTCATCTCCATTGTTAAATAAGAAATGAGAAGACTTCGCCAATTTGATATTCAACCATTATCTGGAAAACTTAATACTCTGTTTTGCAAAATTTCCTTATAATGTATGGCTCAAAGAAAAACTTATAAATAAATCCCTCTTTCATCACAATTATAGAGGCAAGTTGAAAGCCCTTTTATGAATAATTACAATACCCTTACATTTACAAAGGTACCTCTCTCTCTCTCTTTTCTTACAATATCCATGATGCCCTCAATAAGGATTTAATAATTAGAGAATATTATGTCCAAAAACCCCTTAGATGCCCCCATGAATAAAAAAGGGACTAATAGTTCTCTATAAATGACAATGGTCCACTGGCCCTTTTTGTTTTCTTTTTTCTTTTTTCCTTTTTTTTTTTTTTTGTTGTTTTGCTAAGCGGTGATATTACTGCTCATGTATACATGTGAACGGTAGTATTGCCACTCATTTCTCCTTCCTCCTTAATGCCAAACATACTGAACGACAATATCACCATGCAACTTCCATTTCTTATTGTTGTTCTTCTTCCTCCTTTGCATATAGCTCCATCCAAGGCGAATAAGAAGAAGAAGAAGAACTGTAAACAAAAAAAATAAAAAATAGAGGAATAAAAGTACATAGACGCAAACTCGGAGGGTGAGCGGTTGGTTACCGATGGATATAGACTTTTTAAGCTTTCTCCCTCTCCAACACAAAAAACTCCTCCATCTTAAAACAACCAAAGCTCAAACCCTAAACTCCACTTCTCCATCTCTCTCATTCCTCTATATAGATCCTTTGTCTCGACTGTCCGCCCTCCACGACTTCACGATCCTTGGCGAGTTGGACAAGATCATTGGAATCAAAGACGAGCCTCACTTCAACAACTACTCCTTCCCCTACAGTGCCAAAACCAACTATCACTCCAAGTAAGGTAATCTCTACACCCTTGAAACCCTCATCAATTATATTAAAAAAAAAAAAAATACCTCCTCAACCACATCAAATACCTCAAGCACAACCACTATTCCTTCCCCTGTTATATTGTCTGAGGCTAAGGAAAGAGAAGAAGAAACGAACGGCGATATCGTCACTCAACAAAGCAACGAAAAAATAACATCCGAGGGACCACTACCATTCATAGTTAACTATTGGGCTCTTTTTCATTCATGGGGCATCTAAGGAGTTTTTACCTATAAAATCTTTTTATAAATATTTCTCTCTACTTTCACAATCATGGAAAACTTACAAATACTATACCCTATTTTTAACATTATAATGACACCCCTCTCTAGAACATTGCACGATGTTTGCTCAATGTAGGTCACCATATATTTTACATAGCGGGTCATCTTACTGGAGTTACATTTTGAAGGGGGCTGGCTCTTATGAATAGGGGCTTCCCCAATGACTTAAAACTTGGACTCGGCCCTCGACTCAACAAGGGTTGCATCGAGCCTAGTTGGGTCAACTCATGTCCTCTCCCAAATTTATCTTTTCTTTTGCAGGGTAGAGGGGAGAGAGAGAGAGATTGAAGGGGAAGGGTGGAAACTAGATTATAGATATTGGTGATTAAGAGATAAGTTTTTGTTAAAAGCAATTGGGAGATAGATTTTCATTAAAAGACTAGCTAAGAACGAGGAGGACGGGATAATAGAAGAAGGCAGGATTTAGGCTTCAGGGTTTAATTTGAATGATGTGGTGTGGAAGGAAACTAAAGAGATTTAGTTTAAAACATGAAACTAAATTTTTGGGAATATAATGGGTCAAGAAAAAAACTTGAATGGTTGGGATTAAAATTTTGGGGCCACCATATGAACTCACGCACGGGGTGGGGGTGGGGGTGGGGGTGGGGTGGGTGCAAGGACCTAGAATTGTTTTTTAAGGGGGACGAACGATGACCATAATGCTGCTTTGTTTATTATTTTATTGCACGAGGGGGGGCTAGGGCTTATTTTTTATGGGGCGTGGCCCGTCTAGCACCTAATTATATATTGATTGGATTTTTAAAAGAGGCTTGTTGGTTTTATGCGGTTCGCTAGGGGGCGATTACCCCCGAAAGTGAATCTGTAGGTCTGCCCAATGGGGTGGGCATATGTTGGGGTCATGGTCTCCATTTCCTCCCTAGTTCCCCTCTATGCCCATACAACTCGTAAAATATTAAAGGTGGTAAAAAGGATTTGATAGCACGATCTGTGCCAAGGGATTTAGTGTCTTGTAATCTTCTTAACAAAATAGGCATGTGATCGTTTGAAAAGTTTCATATGAAAATGGCTTCATTTGCACATCATTTTCAGTAATACAGAAGGGAGCGCAAAAGAACACCCAAATATTTACATATGTAAATGGGCCCAAACAAACAGACTCTGGAGATTCGTTTTTCTATAGTTGTGAATGTGGACGGAGAAAGTGAGAGAGCAAAAAAGGCATCATTTCAAGGAGAAAAGTGCTACATCACCCTCTTAATATGTGACAGAAGTGATCCAACAAAATTGGTTTTAAAGATGATACATGACCTTTGATTTGAGAGGCAAGCACAGAATGTACATATCTCCTTAGAGAGTGCCAGTGCGTCTCAATTGTCACCTTTCGAGCCTGCCCAATAGATCAATTGATCCTTCATACGCATAGGGCCCATGGTTCTGAGATCTTTACTGTCAAAATGGTGGTGCCCAGAGAAAGGGCTCATGGCTGAAAGATCAAATATCTTAAACTGATGATCAGTGTTCGATCAACTTAAGATTGCAATGGATAAAGTAAAGTAGTTGAATGATAAAACTAGAGTTGAGATGGTAATGATTTTTCGGGGTTCAGGCGGGCATGATTTACAAGACCTTTTGGGTTCAAATCAGATTCCAATTTCGGTCGCCTTGACCCGCTCTGCCCTAACGATTATCTAAATACTTATTTAACAATGAATTATTGTCTATAATTTCTTTATTAAAATGTTAAATTGTTCTATTTAAACCAAAAGGAGTTTGGCATGAGCCCATATCAAACCCATCCCTGATACATACATAGAAAGTTCGATTGCACCTTATTTATTGCACAACCACCTTACCTAATGCTATTTGGTGCTGGACCTATAGTTGCTTCTTAACACTGTTTTGACAATAAATTTGCTCAAACAATCTGTTCACCAACGAAAGAACACCACGGCTCCATAGAACCACCTGAGGCATGATGAAATTTTGACAAGCCATCTCACACGTGTGGAAGTGGATGGAAAGAGATGTGGGTCACATACCTACCCCATGAAAACTCCTCCTCAAGCTGGTGGGGTCGGTTTTATCACCCACATTGCACTTGTCAGCTTCCAATGAGAGGGATATAAGTGGTAGAGAAGAAGCATATTCCTGAAACTGTTGAAAATGGATGACTCTGCTGATATTAATCACCTGAGATCTCTACAATGGTATTCTGTAATGACCACTGTCTACTACTTTCTAGCTTCTTCTCAGCTGTACTTTTAAATGGATTCTACAAATTAAACATCCTTTGCAATCTGCTTGCAATTTTTATGGACCATGCAGCAAATTTGTACTTCACTTTAATTTGCCTACTGAGAGGAATGATTTGGTTTGGTTTATTTAGTCACTTGAGGAAGGACCCAATAATGGAACCTATCAAGTTGGTGGGTTTGTTGTGTCTGCTCACCCCATAATTCTGCTAAGAGGAATTATGGGTAGGGGTGTTGATGAAATGGGCCAGCCCAAGGCCCCAAACATAAATGGACTATATTTTTATGCCAATGGGATGAAAATGGGATTGTTCTCGGTTCAATAATTAATCAGGTGGGAGTGATTTCCATTGTTTTCTAAAGACCCATCCGGACCATACTTAAAATTAGCAAATGAGTTCAACTTGGGCCTATATTGAAGCCCATGGGCTAGACTGGGTTCAAATACTGGGCCTGATCACTAGAGGCTGGGTCTATACAAGAGCTCGCCTGCACCGTGCAGACCCATGCTGCTAAGGAGGATCATTATTTACGAGCCTTAAGTAATATAGAGTTTCCTAGTCCAATTCGACGAAGGAGATGCCCATCCGCGCTGCTATTAGAAAAGGCCTGTATTGATGGGCCCAACCACAGATTGGGCCGCCGAATTAGAAGGGAGACACCAGAATCATGATCGACCCAACAGAGGGTTGTCCTAAGTGGTCTATATAATGGATTCTCCTTGGACTATTAGTCTATTACAGTGAGTTTCTAAGGATCTTACTCTTGTTTGCCTTCATCCGCGTCACCATCATCCTCGTAATCTTACTTTAAGTCCACATCTATGGGGAATCCATCTATCAAACTTACAGTTTCAGTTTGATTATAGGAGCAACTTTACTTTTCTCGTACATGATAAAGCCAACAACAAACATAAAAAGGAGCAAAAATTGAGAGTCTTTCATTTCATGATAGTAGGATTAGATTAAAACAGTCTGGAATTAGTATTAGATGCACCCAACATCATGAAATGGAAGGCTTGGCTGGGCAGCAAACTTTCTGGTTGCTCCTAAACTAATGGATACATACTCATACCAATTCACTTCTCATGATTTTTTTCACACCATCATTATCAACTTGATGGTATAAACAAAACAGTCATAACCAGACACATAATTAGTCATTAATCAATACACCATGCTATAGTCACTCCATACCTATTTACTACCTGATCAATTAAAACTAACCTGAATTTTTCATATAAAAAGGACGATAGCGAATTCAAAATCAGAAAAAAAAAAAAAAAGAAATTGGATTGAAAACTACTTCAATCTACATCTAAGGAATCAGTGATAACCTCAACCTCACTTATCCTTAGCTTACAAAAAAAAATTCTTTTTCAATTCACGTCCAGACATGCATGTCAAGCTAGTGACAGCGAAGAGCCTCATCACACAGAAATTTTAAAATCCAATAAAAATCGTTTTCGCGTGTCCTTGGGTGGTTTGCAATGTCGACCTATTGGCGAAGAAGTGCGAGAATGTAATTAGTATGAATAATTATCTTAACTAGTACTAGTAATGTCAAGGTTGATCAGCTTTCACCAATAGCAGAACGTCTGACATTGAATAATCGTGATAGTTGAAATTTCTATTTTGGGCAACCTTATGTTATAAGTTCCTGTTTGGATGGCAATCATGTGCTATAAAGATCCATTTGAAGGCCTATCTTCTCATCATGTTTTGTTGTTTAAAAGGACATCGTGGTGGCGTTGGAACAACTATTACAATAAGGTCATATGTAAACACCATACCATACGCAACATCATCTAAAGTCTAAACCAATACCTGTTTGGCTTTTAACATGTCTTACTTTCCTGAACCTATTTCATTGTTTTCACACGAAATAGTACTTCCATTAGGTATTATTTTTGAGGGAATATAAGAATGTCTCAATCTAGAAACAAAACATCTCAGTGTTACGTCTGTTTCATGATTCTATCAACTTTGGCGATTGATGGACATTTAC
Organism: Umbellularia californica; assembly: GCA_028538565.1. NCBI lineage: Eukaryota > Viridiplantae > Streptophyta > Magnoliopsida > Laurales > Lauraceae > Umbellularia > Umbellularia californica. Next base: position 62,623,629 of record JAPQWN010000007.1, on the reverse strand, counting down.
ATGTTCATTGTAAATAACACCAATTAAGGCGACTTCAACAGTGGTGATCCCCATGTGCGGACCAAGTACAAGGGTTTGGGGCCGGAGCGGCCACCCATATCAGAAAAAGGTTCAAAATTTTAAGAACCGCACTGCACATTATATATGAAAACTTTTTTTTTTCTTTTTTTTACATTTGCCACTTCCCTCGATGTTTCATTTACATAGAGCCTCCCAAGTTGAATTTCCTGGGTCAGCCCTGGTGATCGCTACTTAAATTGGTATCTTAGATGAAATCAATGGGATATGGTCTAAATGGTTTTGATCGAGGTGATCTCTCCTATAAACTCCTCGAATGATAAAATTAGGGATTGATTTTTTTTTAGCAAATACAATTAGGGAGGTGAAAATTGGTAAGGGATATGAAATGATCTCTCTTTAATAGAAAATTATATATGGTGCACTTCACTTTAATGAATTAAATCTTAGAAAAGTGATTATCCCATTTATATCTCCACTTTTACACCCTTTGCCTCTCACTCTCATTGTACTTGTTTGTCTATGACTGCTTATAAATTTAGCAAGTAAACAAACAAGTCTTTATAATCTAAACCAAGGCTCATTGGGATAAGTGGAATTTAGATTCCCTGCACTTGGTCTTCCTTTAAATCTAATTACCTCTCGTTATGTATTCCATAGTTTATACTCCTTTTCTATAGGCCTCTAATGCACTAATACCTGAAGCACAATAAAAAAAACAAAAAACAATTAAAAAAATTAGTATAAAACAAATGCTCATGCAAGAAAAATTAACATTAATTATGACATGAAAGGGGTTAAGAGTGGGACTCAGGAGTGGATATCTATGAGAGATCATCATATTCTCAAGATTTCATTTTCTATAAGATGAAATCTGGGTAGTTATGAGCTTGGAGAAAAAAGAGAACTTTGACAGATTTGCAGAGTTTTGTTTACTTACCCTTTTTTTTTTTTTTTTTGTGGGGTGGGGTGGGAAAGCAGTGTAATCTTTTATTAGAAATTATTACCAATCCTTTTTCCTAGGTATTTAAATGCGTAGAAAAATAGATGATCTCATCTAAGGGTGCATTTATGCGATGAGAAGATATTTTGACAGAGAAGAAAATTATTTTTATTTTTTCATTTAGCGACTGTTCAAGACATTTTCCTCCAAAGAAAGAAAAAAATAACTAATTTTCTTTATTAATAAAAAAAATGAACTTATTTTTCCTCAATAAAAAAGATTTATAATTCTATTTGGGGTTGGGGGGTGGTTTGAGAATGAATGAATGTAGGATTTGTATCTTGTGAACACAGAAATTCTCGAAGACTATAATCCTCTCATTGTACAAAAAGGTCCTAAATCTTAGTCATTATCATCCACTCATCACCCCTTCAATATCCCTCGCATGGAAGGCTCTTTCCCATGAATTCTTTGGAATTAACATGAAAAGCCCCTTCCAAGGAATCCAGTGCACATGAAATTGTTGGCTTTGACAGATGCATCCCAGCAAAGAAACGCCTAGGTGTGAAGAGACGCTGGGAAAATGGATGGGTGGCCTCTAGAAGAAACGGTTGGTAACTAGCATGGTCTTAATTACAGAAATTTTTTTTTCCAGTCTTAAGTATGAGGCCATGAGGCTCATCTGTCAATATGTACCATTGTTTGCGAACATCAATATAGAATATTGGTATCATACTCATATTATATCCGGATTGTCGATACAAATCCTTGATAGTGGCAGGTACACATTGATAAGGTCCAGAACATGCCAATGTCAACCGAGATGACCGAACCACTGATGGATCAGTGGCGAGACATATTAGTTTTGCGGAGAGATCCAGAGATAGTTCTTGATAGTTAGGTCGGAAGTATCACTCCCTTACTAGTAAGGCAATGACAAAACAAGCTCTCGGGAAAACTCTTGACAAGTATGTGCGACCCTATACATAAAGGGTGAGAAGGTTATTCTGAATCAGATAGCTTAAAAATAACAACTAAAGATGTTCCTGGGATTATGATCTAAGGCCATCAACTAGACAGTTGAATAAAAACTTCTCTTTATGGAATACTATCAATTTCATAGTTAATGTTGGATGGCTAGCAACATTGAAAAGTTTAATTTTCTAAATTTGCAGGTCTGACAGGGTTTATGGACCAGAAACGAAAACAAAGAGTCTATTTGGAAAAAAAAGTTGAAGCCAACCCGGTCTCTTTCTAGTCCATTTGTAATGAAAACAAATGAAATGGTTTTTATCAAGGGATGTCAATGAACCTCAGTTATGTGGTTACATGAAAGGTCCAATATGAAAAAAGGAATTCTCCCTAAAAGCCAAATGTAAATACCCATGTATTAAACGGATTATATAATTTACTAGATAACATATATAAATCATATATTCAGGGCTGTTTGTTTGCACTATAACACATAGGAATTGAATATATAAAATTCATATATTGGGTTGACTTGGTTCAAAAGAGTGAGAGACGGATCTGATGCATTGGTCATTAGAATAGATAGGACTAGAGCAGGGCCGGTTCAAAACAATTTGAGGCATAAAGCGACAATCCTAAATGAGGCCTCAAATTATCTATTCTTTTTTCTCCCTTTTTTTTTTTTTTAAAGTTTTGAGCATCTAGATTTGTATTTTCTAATAGATGCATTTATCATTTATAAATTATAACTAATAATATTTATAAATAAAACGAATACTAACTATAACAAACATACAGTATGAGCATGGAATTAAAAAAATCTTAAAATTATAAAACAATAGAACCTGATTTAGTTATTTATTATTATTGGCCATAAAGATTGTAGATGTGGATGAATTTCGAATTTGATACAGTTTTTTCATTATGAGAAAAAATGAATTATATTTGAGTTAGTGGGTTATGATTAACATATATTATAGAAAGACTCACATATATTATCAGAATATATCCACATATATTATTAAAAAGAAGAAAAAACCATATCAATAAATCTTTAAAGAATATTGCTTTAGAAATTAAAAAAAAGAAATTATAGAGAAATGCAATATATGAGAGAGACAGAGGGTGAGAGCGTAAAGAGTATGTGAGATGGAAGCGTTGGTCAAGAAACGTTTATTTGAAAAACCTCACTGGTAAGGTGGCAAGGAGGTTAAGTTGGAATTTAAAAAGACACTGTGTCGAGAAAAAGAAGGATGACATTTGCTTTAATGCTTTTTTTTTTTTTTTTTGTGTAAAGGGTAAGGTTTTATTGCAAAAGAGAGAGAACAGAACAACCCCAAATTGGGAAAGGAGAAAACAGAAAGACAAAACAGAGAAGAAGGAGTGGGAGAAGAAGAAGGAGAGCAAAGATCTACCGAGAACAACCTACAAGAAGAAACAGATCAGAGCAGATCGTCTCAGAGGAGCAACACAGCCTGCAGACCGGAGCAACGACTTTCGGAATCAGGCGAACACCGAGAGGGATGGCTGCAGCGCGAAAACACCAAGTAAAAAGGGAAGTTGGGAGGAGATCTCGCCAGAGAGGGAAGATCGCAACGACCAGCAGAGTTGCTAGTTGCTGATTAGCTTAGGGAGATCAACTTTAACCACGGCCATAGATGGAAGATCACAACGGCCAGATCTGAAAGGCTAGTCAGCTGGGGTGGCTGCAAGCTTGAGCTGGAGGGAGCAGAGGTCGACGTGAGCAGGCTGGAGGTGCTGGGAGCGTAGATCGGAGGTGCTGGGAGCGAAGATCAGAGATCGCCTGAGGCAGCTGGGACGATTGAAGACTATGATCGCCTAGGGCTTTGGGATGAAGACTCCGATCACCTGGGACAATTGCAGGCCCGAGATCGTCTTGGGCGTTAGCATTCGAGAGATCACCTGGGACAGCGGCAGAGCAGAGATGCTGGGAGCAATCTAGAGGCCTTTGCCGCTGGGTATCAGAGCAAGTAGCTGGTTGATCATCAAGCTGCAGCAGAAAGATGATCGAGCTGATCTGAGGGCTGACGAAAGGCCTGGAGCTGATCTGATTTGCTTTAATGCTTTGTTTAAATGTGAAAAGATGGCTTTAATGAGATGTGATACTCATTACTATTATGGGACCTTCTTCGGAGAAAAAAAATTATGACAATTGCTACGACAGTTGCTTGAATACTTTTCTAGAATTTGAAAAGATGATTTTTATGGGGCCTTATTTTTTGAAAGGCCTAAAGTAAGGGCTTTTCTTGCCCAATCGTCGAGTTGCCCCTGGACTAGAGAAACTGACAGAAATTTTTCATGCCTTAGAAACTTCTTATAGAAATGCCAACTAATGTCTACGAGAGCATTTCCATTCTTTGTTCAAAATTCCAAAAACTCACGTCCTGTGCCTCTAAAGTTCATCAACCATACCAAATTTGCATGAGGTGAAAGGCTTTCCCAAATGTCTTGCTCTGAGTGTCTCAACTATTTATAACCCTAGATTAGCCTCAACACTATTTTCATTTTTTTCTTATAACGAACCTCAGCATTATTTTCCAAAGTACATGGGACTTGTATCACTGAACTTTGTACCCACTTGTGAAATATAAAGAAAAAATTTTAGAGTGGTTTGTGCAGCACCCATTTCGACAGGAACAGTAGGTGAAAATCTGGTGCCCTTCGACTGATGTTTGGGTGCAGTGATATTTTGGGCTTGAATTCTCACGTTTTAGCAGAAAAATCAATGCCAAAGAGGATCCGAAAATCCAACCTATTCAGTTTGGATTTAAAAAGCCCCAGATGGAATTTAGAAAGCAGAGTTTCCTCCTCCACGCGCTACACAAAAAGCCCCGGATGGAATTTAGAAAGTAGAGTTTCCTCCTCCACTGCGCTACACAAAACGCTCCCTTAATTGGACACCAGGGGAATGGTAATTCTATCTTGACTTAAACTATCTTACTTTTACTATAGTCCTCCGCTAATGTACTAGCTTGTTCATGCACTACGACATTGTGGTCTCCCTTTATCCCATTTGGTAATTTTACATATAAAATAAAGGATGGTAATATATCTAATGAAGAGAGAATAAATTATAACATGGTTTACGGTTGTATTTTGCTTTTACTTATTTGGTATAAATTTTTTTTAACTTTTTTTATAAAAAATGAATCTTTTTTTTTTTTGTCTTTAATTGAAAAAAGAAGATTTTTTTAAATTAAAAAAGATGTAAGAAATTTTAAATTAAAATATCATTGTTGTGACCCTTGCCTAAAAGTGAAGGATTTACTTGACTTTTGCCAAACGGTCATGCATTCGAAATTCACTTGCCAGCATTCCACTCCTTAGTCCTGCGGACCACCTTGATAACACGTCCATCAAACTTCCCATTGAGAAATGATGGACCCTATTTTTGCCTACTTCCAGCTGCCTGATGTTGATTGGTTGACGAGGCACTAACCCGGAGATATGGACCAGCTAATCCAGTAGTCCCTCGGACTACGTTTCTTCTCTCTTTCTTCTTGAAAGATATAGAAATGCCCTTTGCGAGGATACTAATTGCGAGAATGGCACTGCCACCGACCATTCCGTTGGCACGGAGCTGTGGAGTATGGAAGTCGGCGATCTGCTGACACCAGCCGAATCTGATCGGCTGGAGTCGGCGCAAGCTTCCAGCCGGCTCACCTTGGTTGCTAGCAGACTCTGTTTCTCCCACGTAACGAGAAAAACATGGTAGTCCGCGGACTACGTAAAATAACCATGTAAGCCCATCTCAAGAGCTTTATTTTGTTGTAAGATCTCCAAGGGCCACTTGAAGGGCCTAATCAACTCTTGGAGTGCGACGGGAGCCCATGGCATATTAGAAGGTGTTCCTTTTTTTTTTTTTTTTCTTTTGTCGTTTGTTTGAATTCAAATATTAGTATTGGTAAAAAAGAAAAAAACTTTCAAATTTTCTTATTTATATTAAAATATATAAGAATTCATCTCGTAACAAACACTATAAAGGATTATTATTAGACAAGTAAGAGATGAGGAGATGTAAATGGACTTTCACTTATCTATGTATTAAATTAGGGGGAAGGTGTCTGGGTATTCATTTTTCATCTATTTTTTACACTATTTTTTTTTAAAATGAACTGTTATTTGATGCTCATTATTGAAAACTTAGGTTTGATCTTTAGTTTTAACCACTTGAGTGGACAATAATGAATGTGTGTGCAAATCTTGGCCACGTTTTTAATTTTTATTTTGGGTAAAAATTATTTTTATTAGAGAGGAAAGGGAATAAATAAAAGCAAGAGAAGCTTTCTAAGCTACAAAGGAGATCAATCCATTGATAGTCTCACATAAACCCCTCGTCTATATGAGTTCTTGACATGTTCATGAGCAAATTGATTAAGCCATGTTAAAATGCTATTTGGATGGGATTTGTTTGGGTCATTAGTACCTGAATTGAGCCTTGAATCAAAGTTTTTTTATTCTAGACTCAGGTTTTGGCTTGGCAATTCGAAAGTTTAGTTGCACTCGCAATTCGGGCTAGAACTGAGATAACTCAATATCCAAATCTTGCTGACCAAATTGAAGTCACAATTGTGGATGTTTGTATTCGTGGGCTGTACTCAACTACATGACATGTATGAATATAGATTTGGGGCTGAGAATAATTGGAATCCATATCTTATTTTCATATCCCAACGTGAACTTCTATTGGATTCAAAACTAGGTTCCATTTTTTATTTTTAAAATTTGGATCCATGGTCCTCTCTGATATTCACTACCCAAAAAAGTACTCTTGGGTAGCAGTGCAATTTGGGCAGGTAGGTTTGGGCATTGGCTCAGCCATAGCTTCGCCCAAATTGCATGATTGAAGGAAGCCAGAGCATACCCGACCTGAACTCAATTCTACACAAGTGCAATTCAGTCTAAGCTAAGCTTGAATTGGGTTGAGTCAAGTACCAAAATTCTTGAATTTTGGTTTAAGTATAGAAGTAAAGAAATCTATACACAAAACCTTTTTTTTTTTCTTTCTTTTTTCATAAGCTGGGGCAGCCTAAGAGATATTTGGTTTTGAACGGCCGATAACTAATTCCTAGAGACACATACAAACCCTAAAATCTCTATCAACCGGTGGTTACTAAACTTTCTAATTTCAATACTAATTTGAATTGAATCCCTTGAAACCCAAACACAAATCTAATGAGATTTCCAAGCAATTTTTAAAATTTGGGTCCTACCCAAATTCCACTTTTGGTCACTCCACAAGTTAATACAATCCTAATTTTGCAAAACCAAAGTTGCACCCCACTCATTGGACATCCTTATTGTTTTAGAGGGAGCAAAACCAAACTAGTGTCTATGCAGACTACTAAAATGATGCACAAAAACATTATATATAATTTACCACCATACCTCTCCTTAAATCAATGGGCAGAAAAAGCTTTCTTTATAAAAATAAAATAAAACTTACTTTATTTTAATTTCTCCCACTACCAACTCTTTCACACACACTCTCTCTCTCTCCTCTGCCATCTCCGATCCCAAAAAAAATATCTTCTCTCTCCCCCCAAAACGGTCGAAATGCACCGGCTATAGCAGGTCAACTTTGCATTTGAGTCGAATTTCCATTTCATTTCATTTTTTAACCCAACCCCCTGGTCAGTTCCCAACCCTACATCTAACCCACAAAGGTTTATTTATAGACTGGAGTATCGCCAGCGGATCGTGAGATGAAAGAGATGACATGATGATTCCAGCTCTGCTGGCAGTTTCCTGGTTTTCTATTCCCATGTAATCTCCTTTCTTTCCACAGTTCCTCTCTCTCTCTATCTATCTCTACTTGTATAATCTTCAGCAAAAGAACTGCATGGAAATTTCCATTGCACTAACTACGATTGATTGAGCAATGATGGAATTGAACAACAACAACAAAAAAAAGCTATAAATTCTGGTAAATTGGTGTTCTGGGGTTGTTTTCTGATTCTGGGGTGTTGGGGGGGGGGGGTCTTTGATTTGATGGGTTCTGAAGGAGAGGAAGTGGGTAAAAAGGAGAAAGATGGAGGACCAAAGGGAAGTCTTTGGCAGTTCAGATGCTATGTGTTTATACAGATGTGGCTGATCTTGGCTTGTTTTGGGCGTGGGAGTGGCTCTTCTTCCATTGCTTTTTCTTGAGTAGAGTTCCAAGAGCCTGCTTTTCCTTCTTTCTTCTCTCAATACTCTTCAGTCCTGAGCTGGAAAAAAAAAGGGACTAATATATCTCTCAATATCTGGGGTTTTTAGTTGTGGAATTGCTATAGTCATGAAGAGGTTGAGTAGCTCGGATTCTTTGGGTGCTACAATGATTTCTATCTGCCCATCTGCAGGTATTCTTCCACTCTCATTACTCTTTCTATTAGAGTCATTTCTACTCATTTAATGCTTGTTTATTATTTTCTTTCATGGTTTTGGTGTGGTGGGGTTATCTCAGTATCTTTCAATTTTTTCTAGTTTTACTTGATTTCTTGAGTGCATTTTTATGTCTCTTCAGTCTCTGTTAGTATTTGTTTGTGCAAAATGTTAAATGGATCTGGAAGACTAAAACTGAGTTTTCAGATCTTTTTCCTTGTTTTTACACTTTCCTCTTTTTAAGTGGAGTGCTAACAAGGTTAGCCTTGAATTAATTGGATGCTTGCTCAAATCTGTAACTATCTTCAATATTCTTCTTGTTTCAGATGTTGTTTTATTACATTAGGCTTGTTTTTAGTTGATGGGTATTTCTTCTTTCATGTTGAAACTTAAGATTCAATTGAGATCACTTCTTTGCTCTTCCTACTTCCCCTATTATCACCATCTTCCTTATTTTCAGCTTTGATTTAATGGAAAATTGGGTGATCTCTCTTCATTTTATTAGTTTTCTGGATCTGGGTGTTGTGTCATTATTGCATCAGATCTCTATTACCCATCTGGGTCCTTTTGTTTTAGTAGATGAAAGTCAGTCCACTAACCCAAAGCTCTATTCCATCCTATATTGCATGTTTCAGAAGAAAAGGGCTCTTCTGGGGGGACCAGCAACGTCTACAACAACAACAGGGGGTATCACGCTATCTTAGACGGCCTTGAGGAAGAAGACTGCATAGAGGAATCCGGACACGTTGCAGAGAAGAAAAGGCGACTAAGCATCGAGCAAGTGAAGGCCTTGGAGAAGAACTTTGAGGTCGAGAACAAGCTAGAACCAGAGCGAAAGGTTAAACTAGCCCAGGAACTGGGCTTGCAGCCTCGCCAGGTGGCCGTCTGGTTCCAAAATCGAAGAGCCCGCTGGAAAACCAAGCAATTGGAGAGGGACTACGGCGTCCTTAAGAACAATTACGAGACTCTTAAGATCAATTTCGACGCCCTCCACCGAGACAAAGAAACCCTCCTGGCAGAGGTCAGTCAATTCATTCCTCTGCAATTCATATCAAATCCCAATCCGAGAAACTGAAATTCAAAGTGTAAGTATTGATTAAGGTTTCTGTTTGTTTGTAATTTTTGTTTTTCTCTGTAGCTGAGAGAGCTGAAATCGAAGCTCAACAACGACGACAAGTCAGAAATTAACCACCCCATCAAGGAGGAAATCGAACCGTTCCCTTCTGAATCCGAAAACAAGCTTTCGGAGGAGCAGAGCAAGATTTCTGCAATGGGTGGTGCGATGGAGGGGTCTGAGAACACCACAGACCAGAACCAATTAGACCATTTCAATGGCGGGGGCCTCTTTGCAGACTTCAAAGATGGGTCTTCTGATAGTGACTCGAGTGCAATCCTCAACGATGACAACAGCCCCAACAGGGCGATTTCTTCAGAGGCCTTTCTTCCTTCAATAATGATATACCCACCAACATCTTCGGCTCTCAGATGCAGCTACTCTTCTTCTTACTCTTCTTCAATAGGTTGTCTGCAGTTTTCCGACTCGAGGGCTTCTGCAAATGCCCAGAAAGCCTATCATCATCAGTTCCCGAGAATGGAGGAGTCGAGCTTTCTGAATGGGGAGGAGGCTTGTGATTTCTTCTCTGAAGCTCCTGCTCCCACTCTTCAATGGTGTTCAGAGCCATGGGAGTGAGAGGAAGGTTGGGATTTGGGGTGGAGAGAGAAAGAGAGAGTTTGGGGGGAGAGAGAGAACAAAAAAATTAGAATAAGAGAAGGCCAGGAGAGTATGGAATGTGCAAAAGAAACCAAATGGGTTTTGGTTAATTTTGTAAAATGCAAATGTATCTAAGCTTTTTGTGTTTTTTGTACAAAGGAAATTTCAGTGCCTGGCTACTTGATCTAGAAAGATAAAAAGAGGTGGTGCAAAGGAAACAAGTTGAAAAAATGCCCCCCATCCTCCTCAAAGAGAAATGTTAATAGCTTTTGTAGAATTAATTAATAATGGGAACCTTTGTAATTTGATTACTTTGAGTGGGGGATCATCGAGTCTTTGGGTGTGCTTGCGGGAAGAGAGGATTTTGCAATAGAAAGGGTAATTGCTTTTGATCAAATGAGCTCGTTTTCCTTGATATAGGAAGGATTTGGATTTCCTGTAAGAGGAGAGGTAAGCATGCATGACTCTTTTGTCAAGGGAAGTAGAAATTCAAGGAGCATAAAAATTTTCTCATGCACAAACAAGTCATTTGTTTCATAGGAGATATAGAATCTGTAAAAGTTTTAAGCTGGAATTTAAAGCAATACCTTCTGTGTAAAAGCTCCAAAATTTAAGTATAGGTTTTATTTACAAATAGCCGTCGAGAATTCTCCTCCTCCTTTTTAGGAAGTGGAAATCATCAGCCAGTCATGACTCCTCACCTGTTGATTGCTTTTTTTTTTTTGGTTTTATATATGATCAAATTCCTACTAACTATTAATTTTTATGAGTTCAATACAAATATTGGCAAGCTGGCCTGTGAGTGTCATCCATGTGCTAATGTCATTGGATACCAAAATCATGTAGGAATCAACTGATCCCAATCTGTGAAAAAACAAATGGTATGAAACCCAATTTTGGATTGGTATAGCTTCGGTCTGGATGTGGGTAAAAGACATTGGTTTTAGATTATCTTATTATCCTGATCTGTAATTCCTTTATGTTCAAACTCAGGAACTTTGTGTAAGGACTTGGTTGTAGCTCAAATATGTATTCATCTAGGATTGGGGAGTAGGATCGAAAGGCAATTGTAGCCCAAGCATACATGTTTCATGTATTATATCTCTAGTCTGGCCATTAAGGCCTCCTCTGAGGTCTGGATGGAAGGAGGAGCATCTGATCTAGGTCCTTCTCTAACTCTGTAGTTGGGAGTTTGGAGTCAATTGAATTGAGATTCTTGATAGGCTCTAACATCTGGAAAAGCCAACTAGATCTGGATATGTATTCTTGAACCCAACCCATTTACATCTCTATCGGAAGAGAAAATGTATCTTTTGTTCATTGAACATGTGTGGATGGAAACTGCAATGCATTGCACGTGTGGACAGGGACTGTTAACCAATACATGCTCATATGCATTTAATGACCAAGTGGTTTGGAACCATTTGAAAGGAAAGTTATTTTGCCCTCTCTTCCCCCTGTGGAGTCTAGCATCTTGGATAACATGTAACGTTTCTGCCGAATTTTGCAACCAATTCCAGAGCTTAGAAAGGAAGGGAATTGAATGAAGGTTTGGAAAGTTGAAGAGGCAAGAATGGAGACATTTGGAGATGGTGTAATTTTCTCCTCTGACATTGTCACACTGGGCTTCTTTAGATTTGGGGGGTCTCGCTAGCTCTTTTGATATCCCTCTGCCTCTTTGACCGTTGGATGGAGTCATCTGAATGTTTCAGCATGTGAATATTTAGCTATGGAGAAGTTAGGTTTGCTTGACTGGTTTTGTTTCTTTGCTTGCAAATGAATTTCTACTTGGGGCTTGTTTTTGCAGTAGAATTTCTTACCATTCGTGTATGGAAAACTAGAAATTCTCGGATACGATGGATATACCCTTTAATTTGTTAATCTCTTTTAATATATTATCCTCTTTATCCTGAAAAGAAAAAAACTAGAAATTCTCGAAATGCTATCCCCTACATGGAATACCAAATCCTCATCGCATTTGAAATCTTTTAAGAATTACAAAAGCTATTTGTAACTTTTTCAGGTAGGTTGAAAAGGTCGGGATTCCAGAAAATATGATATTTAAACTGTTAAAGGGATGTCAATCATATCAAAGACCACAAAAGTAGCCACTTCATTTAAAATGAGTTGCTAGTGTGGGAACTTTACATATAGAATGAACTGAGGTAAAGCCTCAAATAATGCAAGAATGAAATATAAGTGGGTTATGAATTATGATGATATATTATCTTTAGTTATTTGGTAGAGAATTTTTTGACCTTTTGTATAAAAAGTGAGTATTTTTTTTTTTTAGTGAAGAAATGAGGTTGATTTTTTACTTTTTTTTTTTTTAAAAAAAAGAAATTTTGAAAATGTACTTTTGATGCAATCCTTTGTTTGAAACATGTAGGCTTTGCTTCACTCCACTCTACGAGTGAAGTTTCCAAACATGCCCAAAAAATATGTCCTAAGGCGGCATTTGGCAAGTCCACTTTTTAGACCCACATGACATGAATGTCTTCATACATTTTGCCTATTTTTCATAAAGCAACAAAATAGTGCAGATCCTTCGAGACTATTACTTGGAGAAAACTTTAGTTGAAGGGGTGAAACTCCACTGTCGGGATATCTATTGAAAATTCAATCGGCTCAAAATAAATATCATTTTGTCTTTTAGCCCCAAACTTACTCCAATATGAGTTAGTCCTACCGATAAAGTAATTGATTAATTAAATGTGACTTACATGATCTCATGACTTTTATTAATTGTGTAATAATAATACCCCAAAATCCCATGCACGATTAGTTAGAAATGCTTTTTGACCATTTGTTATAGTCATTACCAAAAACCTATAATTATTAATAAATACGAACACATTCGTGTTAATTCCCAAAAAAGTGTGAATTTACATCAAATTAGAAAACTAGTAATTAATCCCAACATGGAAGTATTAGAACAACTCATAAAAGATCTCAAACATCCTTGATCATGAGACATATAATTGTCACTATAAATAAAAACCTTCTTTTTACCTATATAAGAATCATGTTTTTTTTTTTTTAATGGTTAGTTTTATGGTTGGACCAATTAATAACTTCTATTGAGGTGAAATATGAAATACCCCATAAACTGAAAAGGCTTTTATTTTGGAAGGGTGAGATTTTCAATAGGTATGCTCCATTATTAAGTTCACTCATTTACCTCGGGATTTTTTCTAAGTCAAACCCTCAGAGCATTTGAACTCGAAAACAACATGATAACTTTTTTTATACAAACATGAATGGCTAAAGCAATAAGATATTCTTTAAAAAACAAAAAAACAAGGTTGCTCATGTGACTCACCAACCAGTCAATTTGTAAAATGGACTAATTTTCTTGATAAGTGTAAAACAGTCTAATTGAAAGGTCTATATTTGAAACAAATCCGAGGTGCAATTTGGCTATGGTCTACTTTTTAAATAAATCATTTTGTAAAATCCTAAAAAGAGCTCTTATTTCACAGTATTGTGTTTGCTAAACATACAAATTAGATATTATTATTGGAAAAGCGTTTTTTTTTTATCATTTTAGAATAGAATTGCTGAAATGCATCTCTATTTCTTATCTCATGAAGTGATTGGGTTGATCATAAGTTGGCTTCATGAGTTCTTTTTTACTTTGGTTAAAAAAAAAAAAAATTTTGACTTCATTAGCTAAAACAACAAAATGAAACTTTAGTTCTACCTCTTACCAATTTAGACAAGAAAAGCTCTAAGTTGAAAGGTAATTAATTAAGGACCCCTTTACTTATTTTTCAGACACTAAACTCTATTTCAACTCAAATGAAAAATAAAATTAGAGGTTAATCAAGTGCTTTGAAAACTAAATAAGCCCTCTAAAAAATGAAGCTGGAAGAGAACAGGGAAAAGTGAGAAAGAAAGGTGAGGAGAGAGAGAGAGAGAGAGAGAGAGAGAGATTCACTTCACATGGGTTTTGGAAAAGCTGACGTCGTTGTTCATGTTTGTTCCTTTGTTGTACGTTGCTGCACATCCGGAGCTCAATATATTGTACTACACTCTCATATTGTACTAATGGACACATTTGCCTAGACTTAGAGGACCCAACTCAACTAATTCAGGAATAACCCCCTTTTTAGGACCAATTGCCTGTGCCCACCGTACCATTTGAGTCATTTTTAATAGATGCTGTATTATTATTATATTACTAATCATTATCTTAGCTCTGTCCAATTTAGCTTGGTGGGCAAATATTTTATTATTACACATGTTGCTTGAAATGTTCTCTAATTTATGTTCACATGAAACGAGTCCGATGCCCTAAGTGGAAACCCCCACCCTTCATAGTGGGATGTGTGGAAGTACATCATGGGGCCCACCTATTGACAATTTAATTTGGACGGTTTGAAATGGATGACATCCATTTTAGTGATGTATTCTCAGATTTCCTCCGGAGCCTGTTTCTTTGCTCGAATTTCTGGAATTCTTATATGGGAAATTCTTAAATTCTCAGACATAGTGGAATTCATGGATGCTCCTTGAATTCCACCAAAATACAAAGGGAGTGGAATTTCTGAACTCCTAAATGTCAAAAGAGATATTTCATGTTATTGGAATCCAGAAATTCCTGTGAAGAAATATAGAATTCAAAGATTCTATGGACAGCATGTCACATCATGTCCAAGAATTCCTGAACATGATAAATTCCTAGCAGAAATTACACTAAAGAAACGGGGCCTTAGTATGAATCGATCCCAATATAAGATTGAGCATGTGACTGATAGTGCGAATATAATAAACTTACGTAATTTTCATCATGTTGTCAATTGTATGCTCAATTTCACAAGAGGACAAACTTCTATCAAAGTAAAATTTGGCAATACATCACTTGAGAGGATGACATTTATTGTGAAGGGTCTTAATTATCAATAGATGCGCACCATAGTAGCATTCAACACATACCACCACTTTTATGGGAAGCATGGGATCCGGACTCAAATGAAACATGTACATGCAGCCATTCAACTTTGATAGAGGAAAAAATTTAGTTATATATGGCCCAAGTTTGGTTAAACATAGAGATCTTCTCTAAAGAAAGCGATCTAAAAATATAATTTAGGACTAACACCAAACCACATAGAGAAATCGAGAAAATATGGTTTTATGGTGAGATATTACTATTAATGTGGGATTTAATAGATTTTTTTTGAGGAAAAAGGTTCAAATCAATTGTTTACTATATTGTTGTTGACAATGACCTAGGTGAAAAAAGATGAGTGCATTATCTATTCATCAATTTAGATCATTAGCAAGTGAAAACAATCCCCCCGAGTTGGCCCGAGTCTAGGTCCAATGGGCCCACAGAATCGAGGCGAGGCCTTATGGATCGGATTCATGTTGAGTGTAGCTCTAGGTAAAAGATTGGTCCGAACCAAATCCGACTTGCTTGGCTCCTCATTCTCGAGCTCTCTTGATTATGTGGCTCAAAGACCAAAAAATGAACCAATTAAGTGCTAACCCATGTTTAATATATTATCCATATTTTGAATTTATCATGGCTCTATCAAGACATCAAGGAAAGATTTTAAAACATTTATACTAAACCAACAAGCAATTGTGCTTCAATTTTACACAAAATAATATATAAAACTCTTACAATTACCTTTAAAAAAAAAAACTACTTTCTTTCTCATGGGCCTTGTTTCCTTTTCTTTCTCTTCCCGAAAAGATAAAGTTATTTGTACAATATTTTCTAAATTTAACATTAATTATTTAGATTTAAAGATTTTCAATTATAATATCTCATTGAAAAGAAAAAAAATAAAAAAGTATCATAACATTATCTTCTTCTAGATAATGATATTTGCAATATTGAACTTCGTTATAAATGTCCATTAATCTTAATAGACCCACACAAGATTTTTTTTTTTTAATGAACATGTTGGTGGGCCAATTTCATTCAACATTGCTAGTCATCTAATCCTTTTAAAGCATTCATCAAATTAACATAATTGTTAAATGGAACTGAGATTCGAATAATGGATAATTTACAATTGAGTCACTTGTGGTGATTTGACAGAGAATTGAACTATTTTGATTTAGAAATGCTGTATTTGGAACCGCACTGGGCCAATGCAGTTTTAAAGTAATAACTTCTCCCTCTATAACTTATATTTCTACAGTAGCAGAGTCATACACCATAGTAGAAAGCACTTAAAACAGGTCATTTAATTTGTTTGCAAATATTCCTGATGATATGTCTTGTTGTTAGAGGTTTCTGACAATGTGATCATTGGCTGTATCCTAGTATTTGAAGCCTCTGTTTGGCTTGTGAGTTTTAAAAAAAATGCATATATGTGGATTAACATTTTTAGCTCAAATATTCTACAAGTTCTAATATAATATACTTTCAAAATGCTCAAAGGTTCAAGTATTTATGTATATTGTTGGTAACAACGTTGAAATTTTCATGTATCCCCAAGAATTCTCAAATATCTTGAAGAAATACATGTAAAAGAACCATGAATGCATTGAAAGTTGAGTTGTTATATACCCACCCTGAAGTTTATAGAATTTGTAAATCAGTAGTTGTGGTTTGAATATTTAGTGATACACCCATGCCTTTGCATTTTAATACATCTCATGTCCCAAAACCATCATTAGGTTTATGTTGAGTTTTTATATAAATGACTGCTTTGCCGTTACATCCATTAAAAAATGAGTATATCATTATTCACAAAAATACCAATATTATAAAACCTAAGTCCCGAGAGTCTCTCTTAATAACTTTTAATTCACAAGAAGCTTAATCATGTATTTTTATAAACTTTTGTCAATCCAACGATGTGTCATGCATGGATGGGATCAATTATAATGAATAGTAAGTACAAACATTGATGTTCATTATAATTGATTTGGATTTACCGAAATGGGCTCCATATTTACGAAAATGAATTTATGAAAGATTTGTATAAAAAAAATAAGAATTTATGAAAGATTATTCTCTCTCACTAATTTGACTATAGTAACTGTGAATGTTACAAGCTTTTGGAATTATCCATATAGGGTTAAAGAGATGAATTAGAGTGTTATTATTTTACTCTACTTATAAGTATAATGAATTGAGAAAAAAGGTGGTATTAGAGTAACTAAAAAAAAAGAGTAGGAATATATATCAGAAACCACACCATCTAATTACAAATCCTGGAATCCCATTTCCCATCCATGTGAAGACAGACTAACAAGGAAAAGGACAGAGATATATCATTTTTGCAGTGCCATTCATCACGGTCAGTTGGTAGGCACAAACAACTTGCCAAATGAAATGCCCCCAAAGTAAAAGGTGCAAAAAAATTCAAAGGTCTCGTGTTAAATTTGAGAGGAGAAAACAACTGTTTAAATGGATGGTGCATATTTTTCAGCATCTTGTCGTCCATCACATTCCAAATCCAGCACACACCTGATCCATCAACTTGCATAGCCAACCAATCTCATCAAATTCAATATATTCATACGTGCAGATACAACAAACAAGGGTGTCCTTTTAGAGCTCCAGCAGCAATAGCAACAGCACCACAGCTCTACAGCTAATAGGTGGCAGCCACTTTATCTTTGAGCCTGGAAAACCGAGCTCAATGGAAAAAGTTTGACAAATGAGACCAAGGCACCAGTCTCAAAAGCCGTGTGTATGATTGGATCCCCATGTCCCCCGCATCGCAGCTTTTCAAGCACCGTAAAAATAAAAAACAAAGGCATCCTTCCCTTTCCCCCCACCTTTAAACTTGCTTGAAACCATTTCACTACACCCAACAAAAAGCCATGCCTCTTTTTTCTTCTCTCTCTTTCTTTTGCTTGTGCTTACTTGCTAACTCTCTCTCTCTCTCCTTTGCCTTTGTTTTTGGTACTCAAGAAGACATTACAAGGAGGAAAAAGAGAGAAAAGGCAAGAGAGAGCACATGGGCACTTGACAGACGTGCATATATACGTGCGTGTATGGCTGGGAAAGAGATTCCTTTGGTTTTTTCTTGCTTTTACGTCTGTTACATGGAATTGTGGTCCTTATAAGGAGATGTTATTTGTGGGACCTTTTCCTTTCATTTATTTCGGGGCTTAACTTTTGGATCTGGAGCCACCGCAGCTTTAATCACAGGATTTATGTAATTTGGCTTCTCTTCTTTTTAAACAAAAAAGGAGGACACCTGGCATGTTCATTTTGACCTCATTGCCCCCACTAGATCCAAAAGGCCTTCTGAGTTAGTCTTCTCTCATTAAGAAATCTTGATATCTAGAATGCCAGTTGAGTTGTTGTGATGTAGTTCTTGGAGAGTTACAAGAATTTTGGGCTTTTGAAAACTCACTTGTGGCCTTTTTTTTTTTTTTTTTTTTTTTAATGTTGGTTGTAGGAAAGGATTTGAAAATCTTACTTGGGAGACGATATTTAGAGAAAATATAACTCTCTCAAATGGATACTCTTTGATTTCCAACTAAGAAACACCACCCAAAGCTATTTATGTTTGATTTAAGGCCACAAAACCAATAGTTGAAATAGAGATTTTTCCATTTACTTGATTACTGTCTATATATATATGATGGGCTTAGATAACGAAGGGTGAAAAGATCTAATAAATCTGAATCTTGTATGTATATATGGATAGATTTTAAAGCTATTTTGTATCTTATGAGGCTAATGAAATCCACAAATTCTACCATGTGTAGTGGAAAGAGAGAGAGGTTAATTTCTGTTGCAAAAGCTGTAGGAGTAGATCTGGATCCCTTAAACATTATTCTAATGCGAATGAACATATTACAGGAAACAAAAACTTTTGACAAATTGGCCTGCAAAGCACGTGGCATGTTTGCATGTTATTTACCCGGCCATATTGTCATGGATTTTCTTCCTGATCACCATTTTCTTTTGGAACAGGGAGTTGACGTCCATCTAATCAGTCAAAGTCCTTGATAACCTATTGGATTCATGCTTTGTTGAGGGTCTAATCATTGTTCATGTAGGCCCCTATTACCATGGATGAGTTAGACATGAAAAAAAAATTGATTTACATGAGAATTTAGCGGTTGGCAAAATCTCAATGGACCTGCAAACCCAACCCATATTTGACCTGCATTAGACTTGACCCGCATCTTATAAGGGCCGGTCGAGAGTCGATTAGTGTGACCTGTAGTAAAACGGGTCGTGCGTAGGCTGATCGTCATAACCCATTTAAATGTGTCGGGTTGGATCGATCCACATATGTAAACCAATTAAAACAGTATGGTGTTGTACTACAGGTTTTTCCCCATAACTAAACACATATAATCTTAATAGTTCAAATAGATTACGCTTGGGCTAAACTTCTACAAATTGGGTCGGGTCGGGTCAGGTTTAACGGGGTTATGTGAGTCAGGTCGGCTTGGGGTTGACCCGCGTCAAGTGAGGTTGTGTTTCTTGACCTGCTCTAAATAAAAAATGGGTCAAATGTGGGTTTACCTTCACCTTGGAGATAACCAAGTTCGATCCACCCAACCTGATCCGACCTGGTTGCCACGCCTACGTGGGATGATCTTATGATGAGTCAAGTCTTCTTTATCTTCCTTTAACTTTAGTGGACATTTGTTGGGCCCATTACCCATCTCTCATCAGTCGTCGTAATCATGGCTCCTGAAGCTTTGTATGCGAGTCTATGTATGAGAGAAAGAGAGAGGATATTCAAATGGGTCGTGTCATTGTGTGGATTCCCCAAGCTTTTGTTTTTATCTTTGCTGGTGTATCACGTTGTGTGTTTTTAAATGTAACGTATCTAACAGCTTTTGATTAAGATAATGGTAACATAAAAATATATGTTGGTGAATGGAGGTGGCCGCTACATGAGGTGGTATGTTCCACGTTGCCTACACAATGCTTAATCCTATTTTTTTCTGGCCTTGGTAATTTAATGGAATACCTCTTCACTAGATCTACCTTTTTTTTTCCGCATGTGTTATCATTGCACATGCGTTGGCGTATCGTTATGATGCAGTCTCATTCTACAATAGAATTTTGTGGCACACGATTTTCAATCTCCATATGTGTGGCACGGGATTTTCAATCTCCATATATTCATATTTCTAATTGTATTTTGTTAAATAACAAATGATGCAAAGCACGATCATAAAGAGTTGGATTAGCTACAGCTTTTGGGCAAAGAATCTCCATGCTGCTGCTTAAAGTAGGACTAGGGTGAGAATTTTTTTCTGTATATGATATGCAAAAGGGCTTTAAGAGGCTGATGAGAGGTTTTTTTATTTATTTTTTTTCAATGCAGGTTATTGGATGTTTACACCTGTTTTAAATGTCTATTTTATGCATGGTCTTAGACTGCAAAGCTAGCTAGCACATTGAATGACTGAATTGTTTGAAAAATGACCGACATCTCAAATCACACCACAGGTTTGTTGTCCCTAGTGCCTATTTACCTATAATCCGTAATCATGTAACCATGTTGAATTTTAGGCACCACCCAATTTGATAATGGAGCATAGAAATGGCAAGGACCATTAAGCTAATAAAAGAAGAATAAACAGAAAAAATAGCAAGCAATCATTCCAAAACAGGAACATTAGTATCTGGACAGTTCACCACTACAGCTGCTTCCCCAGTGACAACTTAACTTATAAAAGGAAGATAAAATATTGCCTTACATAAAGATCTTGACTAAGTTGAGCACCAACTTGCAAGACATTACCATTTTGGAAACCCTCTCAAATCTTATTAAAGAAACATCAGAAGAAGCAAATTCAAAAGTGGCCTTCTTTTTCTTCCTAGAATTTACCTAGGTGAGATTGTTTTGAATTACCTCCACTGTATATTTCAGCCCAAACTTCCTATATTATCACAGATATTAAAAAAATGAAAAGGTAGCCTTTCTCTTACCAGTTTTGGTTGTGACTAATGACAAGTGATTATCCAGCCAAAGGACTACAATCATAGTCCAACTTATCTGGTGGGCTCTACTCTTGAGATATATTTCCATATATATATATATGTGTGTGTGTGTGTGTGGGAGATGCTCTCCTATCAAAGATATCTCTCACCTTAAATGTGAGGGCCGCCACCCCTATCTCCCATATATATATATATATATATGAGGGCCAGAGGTGCTCTCGTGAGAGATACTCTCACATTGCTATGAGAAATAAGGTGGGGGCCCTCACATTCATATCTAATGTCAACAACTTAAATGTGAGGGCCTCCACTTTTATTTCTCATAGTAAGGTGAGAGTGTCTCTCACAAGAGCACCTTACATACATATATATATATATATGGTAATATTTAGGTGGGAACTATTCTCACATATTGGGGATGGGATTGGGGGATGGAAAGATCTATGCGAGACCGCCCTAAGTATCAAGTTTAACCCCAAATCCATGCCCCTAACCCCTTCATCCGTGGCCCACAAGTTCAATGGCTTCATATTCAAAAAAATATTCAACTCTCGATCCAACAGTTCAGTCCATTCGGATGTGTGTCAATTCTTAGGATTAGTGATTATCAAGAGGTTCCCTATTGGTTGCTAGGTTTAGTTGGGTTGCTAGTTGGAACCCGCAAAAAAGTTCTCATATAATAAGGTGAGAACTAGTTCTCACTTGGATACTTGAATATTTCCCATATGTGTGTGTGTATGCAAAGTTGATTGTAGGATACAGCGTGCATTGCATAAATTTTATATTTTGCTTATTTTGATTTCAAGATCATAATCATCTTTAAGATGGGTCGCCAAAATAATAAGTAGAACAATCTGTCAAACCTATCATTTTGCACACTCCTGATTCACTGGTTATGATCATCAAATAAAAATTGATATTTAGGGCATATCTTAAGAGTATCATATCACTTATATCCGGGAATACACCATGTATCTGTGGCTTCAAGGGGCACCACAACATTAGTTCGACTCTGCAGTGAGATGTGGCTTATCAATTCTGTTCCTATTCCGAAACATAAAAATGTCACAACCCATAGAAAGGCGACCACATCATGTAGTCCACTAAGATCAATGAAATACTCACATGTGTAGCCTAGTACTTTGTGTAGATTTGGATTATTAAAAAAAAAAAAAAAACTGCACGCCTACACATCAATAACTAGTAGCATTGATCTTTGGAAGACGAGGCAGCAGCGATGCCAATGGGGTGGGTTTGGTATGGGATGGCATACACTCAAATGTGTCCGGTATCAAATTTATTCCATCCAAATCTGATCCGTTTCGTAGGGTTGCAAATGGAATGGCTGTAGGTTGGAACCATATTGGACCTGGACCTGGATACATATCTGTTTCTAAATAACGGTTCCGGGTCCGGTTTTGAATCGAAACCAGTTTTGTTGATTTTAGGCTCGGTTCTAATAGAAACCCAGATTTAGTTTCGGAACCGGGTCCACCTAGAGGACTAGATCTAGTTCCAAAATTGATTATAACTCTTCAATTTTTTTTATCTTTTTTTAAAATAAATATATCATTCAACTTATAACAATGCATCAAGTCTACTACCTTCAGCATTATATAAAAATGTCCAAAAAAAAAAGTTCATTTCAAGGTACAGTTTGTAATATCGAAGACTCATATTCCAGGTGCCAGGTCCACGGGTCGGGACCTATATGGACCCAGAACCGAACCTATTTATCAATTGGAACTTAAAATAGGTTTCACACCCGATTTTTTTTAGGTCAAAACTTTCGGGTGATCAGAGGATCAGATACCCGTTTGCAACTTTACAGTTCCGTGTTAGGTCATAGGATGTGATACCAAACCCGGCCCATTTGATTGTGTTAGGTCGAGTTTAAAGCTTAAGACTTTTAAGATAAATAAAAATGCATGCGAATGAGTATAGTAAAGACTAAACACCCCAATTTCTCTTTCCAAATGCAAGTTAAGGCCCAAAACCGCCTATAGGATATGAGCTTTTCCTATCACTTTAGTAATAAGTTTATATGTATTTATATTTGGAGCGGGTGGGTTGGGACAACAAAACCCAAACCCGCCCCCACACTAAGGAAAACACCACCAAACCCGGCCCTAACAGGTGCGGGTCGTGGTGAATACCCATTTATACCCGACCCATTGCCATCCCTAGGAGGGTGGGATGGTTTCTTTGAAGTGGGTGGTGTTGTCCAATGTCAAATAAATAAAAATAAATGAATTTTCAAAACAATATTAGTGGGCTTTCCAAAATTTTGGGCCACCAGTCATTATTTGCACGTTGCAACACCATATTTTGGTTTGAGAATTTAAAATAAAAAACAGTAATTAGATCACATATGTCTTATTTTCTTAATAATATCAAAGTTTTCATTAATGAAGCCCTCATGACAAAGATCTAAATTGTAAATTGAACCCACCTTCCATGAATTGCTATCTGCACCAAATTTTGGGTCAATTGGGATTAAATTGGCCACTGCATTGGACACATGTGAAATATATGCTTAATTTGTGTTTGTCTAATGCAACAGAAAATATAATTCCATTAGATTGAAATTTTAAATTATTATTGCGGAGAAATTTGTTCATTTAATGGAGACCAGATTGTCAAAAGATAGGCCCCCTTGCACGTAAAAAATTGATTTATTAAGAAGTCATTCTTAACTAGTGCTTTAGTCTTTTTTTTTTCCTAATGGCTGATATGAGATATCCCTTTCTTTTGAGAAGAGCCTAATCTTGCTATAGCTAGATATGGTAGAATTACAAGTGAATAGTTCATGAAGGGCATCTTAAAGATGCCTTCATAGCTTAATTATTGAGAACAACTCATCTAATGTTGTTTCTTGGGATGAAGTCATAAAAAGATTGCCCTTGGAAATTCTTCTACCATCAAAGCACTTTCTTCATCTATTCAAATTAGTTTTCAGTATATGCGTAGGGAAGTAAATGGTTTCACTACACTTTAGCAGAGCAAGGGGTATAAATGATTAGTAATTCATGTGCTAAAGTTGGGCAGTGTAAGTGGTCTTTCCGTATAAGCATTGTGCTGTTTTTGTTTTGCCTTGGTATAATCCTTTTATACCTTTCTTTGTTTGTGTCCTTGGTTGTAGGCTGAGTTGCCATGTTTTTCCCCATTTAATAAATATTAATTTGTTACCAATAAAAGAAGGGTGGACCCCACACTATAGGTTTAATTTGATCTGGACCACACCATGCAGTCAGCAACATGTCTTAAAGTCCCCTATTATACTTAAGTGAATTATATTTTAAATTTCTATTTAGATCCAAATCCACCCACCTTGGGTTAGCTACTTTTTCATCAGGTGCATGTGAAAGTGGTGTACCTAAGTTGAGAAGCATGTCTCTTACAGAGAAGCATAAACCTTTGGGGTGAAAGGTATATATAATGCTCATGAGAGTGGATGGGAATGCTTGGGCTTTCCCTACATGAGCATGGGAATGCTTGGGCTACCCTACTTAAAATCATGTTTAGTTGCATGGTCTTCCACATGACCCATTTCATCCTCCACATATATGTTTGCAAAAAGCAACCCAACAGCATCTTAAGTCCTTAGTATAATAGTACATATACACCATATCTTATCATTATTGTATTGGAAAGAACCGAGCCCCACACACCCTTTTATATTGGAAATTGGTGCATGCCTCTTTAAATAAGAACAGTGAAATATATATATGCTGGTGCTGGGTCGTCTTCTTCTAGAAAAAGCATTTAGTTATCACCAGGAAGGAATAGACCCAAGCGTATCCATACAAACTGTCTTTTTCTATATATATGTGTGCGACTGTGATGTACCTATATATATTGAGCCAAGCAAGTCCACCTCTACTCGGTAGCAGATTTCCTCTCAAGCTCACAACCCCATCGCCTGCCCTCATCATTTCAACCATAGCCCAATCAGCTGCTGGACCTCCAATCCAAGCCGCAGCTAGCTAGTTCATTCATGAGGTCCTTACAATTGTGAACTCTATTGTTTTTTTCTTTGTAAATACTCACACACTACCGAAGTTCCTCAACATCAGCACTACAGGATTAATTGTTGGGTGTATCGGTAGAGGGGAGGTGCCTCGCCGCTTAGCTATTATAAATTGAAAATTAAGATCTTTGTTTCAGTAATTATAACCCCGTTTGGCATGCATCTTTTTGTAGAAACATTTTGTGTTTGCCAACTGTCACGAGAAAGTCGTTTAAGCTGAATTCAAAATTCATATCCATTTGGAGTTTACTCGATGTTAAAATTGATCACTAGTAAAACATGGAATTTTACTTCCATTCTTTTTTATTTTAATTTCCTACTGGCAGGACCTATTTAGTTTGGAGTGGAATTTGGCCCATAGTTAATATAAGGAAGATCAGTTATTTTGAGTGCTTTGATTTTAAAAGTGGGCTCCACTGATGGATTTGTGGTTAATCAAACTCGAGCTCCGAATTAGACAAATCAAAAAGGTGAATTAAAGGGACCTAGCCCATTAAATTTCCAAATCAAGTTAAGTTTCCAGTTAAAAGCTCCTCAACTTGAATGCAAATTGGTCAAATTGCAAATTAGGAAACTAAAGTCCAGCCTCCAAGACAGCCTGTGTAGTAGTATCACTTACCCATCCCAACCATTCCAACTCAACCAAAACTGCCCCTCTTCTTGTTGAAGATTACTTTTCATCAGTACATAATAATAAGAAATTTGACATAAGATAAAATATATATATTAGTTCTTGGAAGCTTAAGGGGTCAAAAAAAAAAAAAAAAAGAAAAGAAGTGAGACCACTACATTCTGTGCCATTAGGTGATGACTTCAAGGGATAGAAGACCCTTAACCAATATGATCAATTTGCTGGGCACTTTCAACAACAGGTATATAATACATGGAAAGCTAAAGAAACAAATAAAAAAGATATGGCTTCTAGAACAGAGCGCTGGTGTATGTGCACTGCACAGTGGGGCAGACACAGTGGATGGCACAGTACGAGGGCCGCACTAGTTCGAAGTGTGAAACCACAATTTCCTAGTTCAGTGCCTTTCCAGACCTATCTTTTGTATGAAAAGTCACACAAACACTTCAGGAAAAAAGAGTTCTTGAACCCGTCCAAAATAACTCCAAAGTCCAAACAACAGGGAGGCATTCCAAAGCTTCTAAAACTTCACGGAGATATAGAACTAAAAGCCTTAACTTTTAGATTCAAGTTTTATGTGCAAAAAGAGATATTATTGAGTAGTGGGCTACACCTGAGTAGGAATATTGAAAAATATTTTGCGGCCTCTACCAACACTTTGAGGTTTTGGTAAAAATGATTAGTTAAGAAATTTTAATATTGTATCAAAGACCAAAGACCAGAGACCAATTCGTGAGTTCGAGTCTCAATAGGATTGACTGAACGCCAAAAAAATATGTATTTCACCAAAAGGGTACCGACCGTAAACGAAATTTAATAGATATGAAGGACCATGTATTGCTCATCCAAGGTCACTGAAAGTTGTTGTAAGTATTTCCCTTCTTATTCCAATCGAAGAATTGTAAAAGAGATATTAAATAAAGATCTTTGGTGTATAATCAACTTAAAGTCTAGTGCCAATAAGACCTAGAATAAACAAATTTAATCAATTTCCTCTTCAAACATTCTTCTATTGTTATTTGTTTTGCTTGCTGATTTTCTGGGGAACAATCACCACAAGTTTGTATTATATAGAAGAGTAAAATAATCACAAAGAAACCTCAAATGAAAAGAGTTAAAAGAAAAAAATACTTTCTATTGAGTAAAGAGAAGACATGCAAAAACATACTTATAAAAGAGAAGGGAGGAGAACCCTCTTTCTAATTCTCCTTATCACGCTTGAGAAAATTGCAATATTTTGTCTCCACAAAAAATAACAACCATTTCAATTTGCTTAAATATCTATATTTGTTAATAAATTTATACTTATATATATAATATCCTACATCCCAGTGAGCTACCACTTATCCCAAAACTAATTGGTGATAGAAAATGGCGCAATAATGATTTTATGGTGAGGGTGAGGGCTCGACCACAATTATCTCAAAACTAATTGGTGATGGAAAATGGCGCAATAATGATTTTATGGTGAGGGTGAGGGTTCGACCACAATTATGACCACTCAAGAGTGAGGGTAGACGTTGACATCAACAATGTGTGTGTGTGTGTGTGTGTGTGTGTGTGTGTGGAGGATTATCTCCTTTGAGCGGACAACTTATGTGCTTATGTGGTCTAGCTCGTGGGACCACTTGGATGCGCTCCTAGGATAGATGGAAAGGGCTTTCTACCGACGAGGGTCATGCAAAAAATTACACCCATCATATCATCATAGACTTTAATTTAATAGTCTTACAATTTAATGATTTTTTAACCATAGATATTTTTTGAATTAATCATATAGTAAGTAAAGATTTGGTGAGCATAGAACTAGGCAATGTGCCGGATTATGGGTGAATAAGAGTGTGAAAAGAGTTGCACTAATCAAAAGTGAGCCCAAATGACCCCTAAGAGCTAGTTCAACGAGTGCAAGTGCAATCCACTCATGTATATATATAAAGAGCTCTAATCTGAAAATGACTTCTACATTTTGATGGAACCCTCTTTGCTATGATCCCCTAAGGATTTTTTATACTTAAAACAAATGGGTGTGATGAAATTAAAAAAATCCCTATGCAACACTTTCCCATTGAAGAGGCTAAAATTAAAGGAGTAATTAAAGATAAGGATGCTCAAAGTGCCATAAAATAATCTCTCATTTGGTAGGAAATGGTTATCCAGCCATTCAAGGGTGGAACTTAGGGGTTGGGGGTGGTTGGGGGCATTGTTTTATTAATGATCTGACATTACGGCTATCACCTAAATAAAATCGAATCCAAGAAAATCGGTGTCCGGCTAATGTTCACCACTTTAATAAATCTCCGAGGGAATATACATCTGACCTCTTTTCTTTTATCGAATGGAGAGTAAAGATCACTCCCGATCCATTATAACTTTCCAACATCCGCAAATCGTGAAGAAGGGCTTCTCACCCGAGTGGTAAGGAGTGGCACTTCTCACCTGAAAATTCAGGGTTCGAACCTTTTTCCATGTGCGGGCTTTCCTCTCCACTTGTGTCACTTGTGTGGGTCTTCTTCCCACGTGTGCGAGCTTCTTTCCCACTTGAGTGGTTGTATTCTCCTATATATGCGGGTTCTCACTTGGGTCTCAGCCCCCTTGGTTGGATTACCAAAAAAACAAATGAGTTAGAAAAATTACGGATCTTCTCACCTTTGAGGTGGGACCCACTGGGGACCGCGAACTGAAAACCCCACACGTACAAAATTTCTTACATAGCTAGATTGTACATTTGCCGGAGTAGGGCCTCCTATAAATTAAACATTCTAGAAGACAAGCTCACATGATTGACTGATTTTATTTTAAGGTTTCAGCACAAGATATGATGCCATTTCCCCGATCGAAATTATATTACGTGCTTGTGTAGTTGCGGATTTTGAGCTGTAAAGTGGCCGCATTACATGGACTTGTCGCTTTGGGTAAGACTTAGAACGAGAGGGTTTATTTATGTTTATGTAGTGGGTTTGGGGATTATTATATGCATGGTTAACGTGTAAACATTTGTTAATACCATGCTAATATGGTTAGGTTGGTTATGGAGTATCCTTTGCCTTAAAGTTGTACTCATGGAGAAAGAAAGGCAGGTTAATTCTCTCTCCTTTTATAAGCAAGTTAGCAACTAGAGTTTATATTCAAAATCTCAATTGTTTCAAGAAACATTTGGACTCTCATCGAATATATGTGGGCCTCTGAATAAATAAATATTTTACCATCTTACCTTATATGAGACACACTACTTCTAACGCATTCACCTAACTAACCATATATGTGAAATCCACTAAAAAATGGCAAGCCACCCTTATGGACTCCGCTTGCTCCCAACCATGCACCCATCCAGGTGAGAACTATGGAATACATATCCTACCAATACAAGGGATCCATTGATTTAATCATATCTATGGGGCTCACTAGATTCGATATTGACCCATATACTCTAGATGGAGATCTTGCACATCTTACTTCTACCTAGGTGGGATCCACTATAAGGAACGCACTTACTCATCTCAACCTTTGTTTCCTAAAGGTCCCAACATATGAACAAATCAGATGAAGGTAACATGCTTCCCAGAGTTTTTAAACTCACGACTTCTAGTTCTACCTCTATACCATCCAATAGCACCAAAAGATTAATCTGTTAGTGAACAACACAAGAATTTATATCAACAGTCCCATATGCAGTTAAACTGGTTGAACCTTTGGGTATCATGTATATCCACTATCATTTAAAGGTTCCACTATCATACAATATTCATCTGATCCTTCAATTATCATGTTATTAAAGTTGAAAGCACATTAAGATTTGATTTGACTGTCAGCCTTTGGTGATTCAAAAGTCATTTCAGAAGTAGACTAGATACAGATTATATGTGAACATGTAACTAAATAATGTGACTTTTAACTAAATATACTTTAAAAATTTTAAACTTACGTGAATATTTAACTAATATGAAAGTAGTTTGAACGGGAAGATCCCAAACTGCTTTACATATATATTTGCTCACATATTGTTGAAGCATTATACATGGATTTATTTTTTATTAATTATGTTATAAAATGAATTTACATTTTGATGATTAAACGATGGGCCTATCATTTACTCAATAAATCTATTTCTTATTAATTATGGTTTACTTTGAATATACTAACTACGTGCATTGCTTGTTACCTAATTAATTGTGAAAAATATCTGAACTGGCATTTACTCTACCAACATGAAGGAAATAACAAAATCAGAGAGGTGCAATTGGATCATTGCTACAAATATGGTCTTTATTGGAAAATTATTTTCTTTGAGAATGTAGGGACATTCTCATATTTGTCATTTTTTTTTTTTGATAGGAATAAGACATCTCACATTTCGACCGGTTTTAATAAAAAAAAAAAACTTAATTCTCAATGAGACCTTTCTAACACACTAATTTTCCGTGGTTGGTGCCACAAAAGGGCTCGATACTTCTCTCATAAATGGGTTAGGGTGCAACATTTCTCTTTAAAAAAATTTACTCATTTTTCAAAAGGTGTAATGTCTTTTTCTTCCACAAAATCACTTTTTTATCAGTACGCTTATATATACCTGAATGCATCACAATCAACATAGAGAAACCACAATGAAAAATTTTAAAATATTAATTAGAAGGGGCCACATCTATCTTATAATAAATTAATAATAATAGCCACTAAATTGTATATCGTTGTCAAAGAGGAAAAAAAAAAACCACAGTACCCCCATAAGCTTTGAAAATCTCAAGGTGGTATTACGATTGTCAAATATGATAGTGATTGAAGATGATTAGGCTTTGATTCAACAGTTGAGAATATTGAAGATGCCTCTTTCTAAATTTGTAAATCCATTTATATGAACTCTTTGTAAATTGCCTATTCCTAAAGCAAATTTACTTTTTGTAAGCCCTTACTATTATAAATATTAATCTCCACTTTAAGCAGTCTTTCTTCCTCTTCATATACACCAAGAGTTTTTAGAAGTGATAGTAAGAGAAAGTACACTTCACTCAGTTTAGCCCCTCCCGTGAAACATGTGATATTCGATTCTTTGAACTGCCCTGCCGTAGCATGGAACCATGTGGATGGTTGGGATTTGATGCTACTTGCGTGGAGTCACAGCAACCGTTGAAACTGACTGTTCTTCATATACAGATAAAGAAGATGACGAATTCATGAAAGTGATTGAGGCCTCTTTCTCTTTCGTCGCCTTCCTCTCATTACAGTTGTTGGGCTCTATCTGTCTTCTTCTGCTCCTCTCTCTCTCTCTCTCGAATTTGTTTAATCCATTTCCCATTCTTCACTTTACATGCGTCAGTTGGATATTTTGAAGAGGATTCCAAAAAACTATGGCCATCTCTTACCAAGTGTTTCTCTTCAGCTCAAGGAAGAAAAGGTGATATGACCATGAACAGGTGTTTAATCCTGTGTGGAACACAATGGAGAGAATGGAGTAATGGAGTGTGGGGGTTCAACAACCTGATAAGTGCCAAAGTCTAGCTAGACCTTCATTGGTCAAAAGTGAGATTTGGAATGCCACCTTTTTTTGGGGTTATGTTAGAGTCAAGTATGAACTCGATTTGAAAACCCACTAGTAATTTTAGTTTGGGACACAGGTACTATCCTAGTACTAATAATTACAACATATGTAAGCTACTTTTCCCAACAGTTGTGTGATGTGTAACTCTGTTTGCTCATTCTAGCCTAAAACAATTAACCACGTTGGGGCATTTGCAAATTAAGATCTTTCATAAAATATTATTGAAGAATTTTTTAAAAAAATAATTAATCTTTTAAATATGTAGTGATAAACCATGAAGATAAAACATTATCAATCAACCATCGCTTGCCTACATGTACCTTTATAGTATTGTGAATGGCAATAAATAAATCTTATCGGAATAATATCCGCAAATACGGGTGATATATTATATATATGAACCACTTTTTTAATTCTTGCTTTTGTTCTTAGAGCCTAGGCACCATGCACCAATCACCCAATCCTCCTGAAGCCCTCCAAAGGAAGAAACAGAAAAAGGAATTGAAAAAATGTTAGTGTGTTTGGAATCTGTGGGAGTGAGGAAATTCAGAGTCTGCTTCCATTTTGGGAATCTTAGAGATCTCACCAAATGACATATGGAAAGTGATTTTACTTTCTTTTATTAAACCTTTCAAGCGCATTTCAGATTATCTTTTTCAATTTCAGGTGGGTATGCATCTTTACATACTTAAAGTAGGGACATGACATGAGAAAGCTAAACAACTAAATTATATTAAAAAGATAAAATTAATTTAAGATGAAAACGACCACTTAAGTCTCTATCCCAGGTTTCTTTCACTTCTCTGTGTTGATCCACTCAGCACAGATAGGCTATTGCTGGGGAGGGTGGCATCTTGACTTTTTTTCACCTATTGATTACTAGGTTTCAATTTTTTCATAATATGGGCCCTCTTTTTTATTTTAATGAAGCAAGGTCATCTATGATCAATCTAATCACTTGACATGTATGGTATTCACTTTGAGTTCTCATTGCTCTTTCTGTAACATTGAGTTTATTTTGACATTATTAAGTTGGTATTAATAATGCTCCATGCACGGTAGTTTTAACATAATAATGCTTTTAAAAGAATATTGAATGCTTATAATTTAATGATAATTTATACAAACAATTGCTAAAAGGCCAGTAAACTCATAAAAAGAACGGCCCGCCTAGACCCGTGTCGGGCTTGGGCTTGATACAAGTTTATGTTTTTAAAGTTGGGCTACGCCTGGATATATATATGCCTTAGCTCAGCCCGGCCCATCAACATCCCTACTTTTATATTAAAGGATTAAGGGTAAAGCTGTAATTTTCATAAAAAAATAACAACCGCAACTTCTGTTTTTTTGTTAGGAAGGACAAACCTAACTATGGTTGCGCATTCTCCCTTCCTCTATTAATTCGAGGACATTGATAGAAGGTATTAAAATGAAACGGCAGAAATGGACTAAATATTGAAACCACGGTGGCATATAATAAAAAAAAATCTTGTAATGATTCTATGGCAGCCACCCATTCAATCGATACGATCTCAAGTTAATAAAAATAATCTTCATGTACTAAAAGGCTAAATATACACTAAAAATAATAGAGAATATACGTTTCTTGTATATTGTAATTTAGTTTGAGGACCAAAATGAAGTACCCTAGCGATTAGCTTAGCTAGCCAGAGGCATCAGAGTACTCAGATGGGAAGCAGAATTGCTAAGTTCAAGTGCAGAATGCATATGGAACATGGAGTTAACATGGAGTTATTGCCCAATAGCGCTTTAAAACAATAAGTAGATTTTAGCTTAGGAGGACAAAGTTAGGATTAAAAAGAACTGTTTATAAGTTGTTAGCTGAGCAAAAGAGGACATGAGTGAATAGGGAAGCTTAGAAGGATAGATTAGGATTGCGAAAAAATGTTCATAAGTTGTCAATTGAGCTAATCATGAACATCCTCCACAATGAAAGACAATTGGTAGTAAAAAAATCCATATAAAACAAGGCACGAATATGTGAAAAGTGGCAAATGATTGGGTGACTAGCTTGGATCGTTAAATCTCAATTAGTAGAAAATCCAATGACAAAGCAATCCAAAAGTGGCTAATATTGTGTTTTCTTTGGATCTAATCCATCTTTGGATCTAATCCTGTTTCCTATAGTGCCAAAAAGCAATTGACCGTGGCCTTCTCCTCTACTTATATCAGAGTACAACTCTTTTGCACATATTGGTACTGCGGAGTTATCTTGATCCACACTCTATTCAAAGATGACTTTTTTGTTTTGCAAACCACAAGAATCATCTAATGTATTAACATTAATGCAATCTTATGGGCTGGCAAATGCTGTTTTTCATGCACGTACAGACAAACACATGGAGATTGACTAATATTTAACCTGAACAGATACTTCTCTTTTAAAGTTAGATATGTTGCCTCTCAAGATCACTTGACCGATGTATTTACCAAGGGTATCCTAACAGCTTACCCCTCTTGCAAAAGGATGTAATAACGTTGTTGTCACATGTGGCCATCATGTTGTCCAAGGGTCCAGGGGTCATGGGTATTTTGGTAATAGCACCGGGGCTTTCTTTTTTTTTCTTTTTTTTTTGGGGGGGGGTGGGTTGCCGCTCAGGAAGGAATTCTTAGAGGCTAAGAAAGTGAAGATTATATATTAATATAATCTATAACCCTAGACATTGAGTGAGAGAGGTGAGAGCTCTTTTTCTCTCCTGTGGGTATAGGCAACTGTCAAACCATGTGGGATTGATTAAGAAAAGTCAAGTCTCTTTCTTGTGGATGATAACATTATTGCTTAACCACATAAATCTTTGTGTTCAATTCTCTATCTTCTTGTGTAACTTGTTGATTGTCTATTATAGTTCATCACGTATTCACACACACGCACACAACCAGTGGTATTAAAGCCACCAAAACAAATGGTGTCAGTTACCACAATACATCACTCATTGATGTGCCCACTTCAGGCTAATCTCATATCCAACCTAAAATCATAGTCTAAGGATCAACATACATAAATTGAACCTAAACATTCAATGATTGAATTGAACAACACTAGCATAATATTGACCATAAAATGCCTACCTGAATCCATGAAGATTTGATTTGCATGAATCTTTTTTTTTTTTTTTTTTGGTACGATTAACTTTTTATTGGATTGATAATTATAACAATGCTCTTAATCTTCTCTTTACAGCATGATATAAATTAGGAATTCGAGCATAGGTGAAGCAAGTAGCTATTGCCCCTCAATCTCCTTTCAAATAATAGGTTTTAGAAAACCCCCATTAAGTATTGGTAATAAGTGTCTCAAAGATTAATTCTTTCCTTAATACCAAAGATATCTCTTAAAGAAATATATTAAATAATATATATGGAAACTCTTTTATGGGTTTTTCCAACCAAGTAAGTGAGCCCAATCATAGTCCAACATAAACATGATAAGAGTCCCAATTCCCAACCACCTCTATCTCATCCGTTGTAGATTGTAAACTCATCTCATCTCACTTTAAAATTTGATTAAAACCCTTGTAAGAGAACACTCATATACTGCAACGTCAACCTCTTCACGGACAATTAATTATAAACTGTACAACTGAAAGTTAAGTATTATAAATGATTTGATTGCACATGATCCCAAGTTCCTTGGGACACTCACCAACAACCATACTGATTACAATATTTCTCTGGCAACCACCAAATCTTCAAAAGCACGATTCTCAAGATAATCAAATACAGTCTTAAATCATCATATATCAAATATGCCAAAATACCCACCAGCAGAGGTAGAGAGAGAGAGAGAGAGAGAGAGAGAGAGAGGGGCACTACCACATTGGGATATAGAGAAATTTTATCCGGCTTTCTCTCCCGGACCTGTAGAAATTATTCTGGTCCAAAGGACTGAGAACTCTACGTTATCAAAAAAGAAAAAAAAACATGCTATCTGTTTATAATTTAATACTTGGGTTTGAAGAACGAGCCAAGTTAGCTACGTTTCATACCTGGTTAGTTAAAATGGGGAATTATCCTCTAATGGTGAGGAGGTGGATTCTGATTTATCAAAACACAGTGCTTGTTTAAATTGCCTTTTGAGAAGATCTGGAAGATCATGCCTCTGGGATTCAAGTTCAACCAAAGAAGATAATTGCTAGTTTGATCCACACCATATTTGAATCAGAGCAGGAACAAAGAAAATTTTGGCAAATGAGTTGGTGGCCAGGATCTTTTAAATCTCAATGATCCTTTTCAAGCCCATGAAAGCAAAGGTGTGTGACCCATTGTTTTTTTTTTTTTTTTTTGGGTCAGTATAAATAAAGTGATGAAATCAAGTGTCATGCTTGAACAAGAGGGAATGGATCAAATGCTCAGGACCGTACTTTGTACCTTAAAATTCCTCCACTAAATTTTGCAGGAGATTCAGCAAACACGGGACTGATGGCTGACCCACTGGTGCATCCAGCAGTTCAACGTGGGTGCCTGAAACGGTCCTTTCTTTTGGTCCCCACAGCTGATGTCATCCATGCATGGTTTGATGACCCTACCTACACTTGCTCTTTACCAAACAGGAGGGGAAGAAATGTAAGTTTTACTTCTCTCTCTTTATTTTTACGGGGCTTGTTTGTGTAACACCGTGGTGTTTCCTATTAAATGAAAATGAAAATCTGATAGGAGTTGGTCGGATTCAATTTTTCGCACTAATGAGGAAAGCCAATTTAAAAATTGTCATTTTCTATGCATACTTCACACTTGCACTGCATTAACCAAGAGTAAATAGCTAGTATGGTGCGCGAATTGTAAAAAACTAGAGCAAACCATTAAATGACTTGAGTCACTTGCGTAAGTGTGTGTGCGTGAGTGCTTGATCATATACTAGAGCAACCAAAATACAAAACAAATATAAAATTCTGAGTAGTTCGTGATCGGCAGACCCAAAACTTACGATTCACACTATAAAAAAAGATATATAACTTAGAAGTTAAAATATTGAAGTCTAGAGTGGAAAATGGGTGTTCGATTATCCAAGAATCCAAGGCCTTCAGGTCTAAATATAGCATGTATGATCTAGGAGAAACACAAATCCGAATTTGGGTCCTTGGATATAAATTTATAGTCATGTACCATTTAATATCCCTACGTGTTTTTAAAAAATTCATTTTATAATTCTTTTATCCAATTATATTAATGCACCCTGCATCTTATTTCCAATTCAAATTAAGATCCGATTACATTTTTTGAAGCTGATGTCATATGTTATTCAGATTAGTTGCGATCTATACAGGTACCGTCAGTCCTGTGAATAAGGATGTAAATGGGTCTCCGATTACTCAGAGGTTCCGACCCATTAAAAACCAAGTTTGGGTCTTTATGTGGGCCCTGATGAGTAAATATATTTGGGTCCGGTTCCACCTTGGTTCGGACCCGTTGACTCGAAACCTGACATATTACCTTAATTTTCGAAAATCCCTCGTAAAAATCATATTATTTTAATATCATTCTCTACTTAGACCCAGACCCGGATCCAGATTAGTTTCATATATAGTTCTGGTTCCGGTTTCAGTTTCAAAGCCAAGAAATAAGTTCTGAAACGGATCCGAATCCATATTCGGACTCAAACCGACCCATTTACAGCTCTACCGGTCAACCGGAGAGAGGGGGTCATTTTGGAAATAAATGGATGAAGAGGGGGTTAGTTATGAGCGGTGACTGGGTCGTCGTGTGGTGGGGTAGCAAACTTGCAATTTGCAAGCCCCAAGACCAAGTTAAGGACAACTGGAATCTAAGGTGGGCCCACATCCCGCAATACAAAAAAAGAGAGGAAAAAAAAAAAGGGCCAGCTCAGAGAGAAGAGAGTGAGTGGGACCCACCAGAACAGTAAACAGTGTGTGAGGTGTGGCCCATCCTAGAGAGAGGTTGAGCTTTCAAGGGGCCTAGGGCCTTAGACAAGGTCAGTGGGAGCCACGTGGCTGACAGGTTGGTGGGAAGTGGGCCCACTACCTGTCACCATCCGGAAAACCATAAACTAGACCAAGTGCCCCTTGGACGGACCCAATCGCTCATCGCTTCGTCATATTCGGAAACTCGTCCCCCTCTCTCTCCTTTCACAGCACTTACTTTAAAATAAGACATTAAATTTTTACCTAATTTTAAATAAGGACATAAACTTCAAAGCCCAAAAATTCTTTAAAAAAATATTCAAATTACACTTCACTGAAAATTAAATTCCTCCAACTTCTTATCCAATTTTCCCTCACCAATAATTATTACGGTAATTAACAAAAACCATTATCCTTACGACGATCAGTTATATGTAGTAACAGTAAAAAAGAATTTCTCAAAACGATCAATGAAGGAATATTTTTTAAAAAAAATAAGAGAAAATATTATAAAAGAAATTACGTAGCTAAAACTATAGATCTGAATTTAAAAAGTTCTGAAATTAAACTCCAATTTTGGAATTAGGGTCTAATTTAAAATTTTTTCCTTGTTGCTCCACCATCACCACCACCACCCCTGCCCGAGGGTGGAGGAAGAAGATGAAGATGAAAGATACAGACGGCTTTTGTTTTTTTTAAGAGAGAGAGAGAAGTGATGATATGTGAAGGGAAGGGAAGGGAAGGGAAGTGAAGGAAAAAGCTGCAATAGCAGACCTCATTTGTCAGTGGGGTCCATGCCTTCGTCACAGGGCTTGACTTGAAAGGATACGGCGCCACGCGTTGATCGATGACTGGAATCACGTGTAAGGAGGCGCAAATCCCAAGGGGAGAGTGGGGCCCAGGGCTTCATTTTCCATTCCTGCCTTTTCCTTTGCTGCTGATTGAGACGTGGGTGTTCTCTTTCTCTCTCTCTCTCTTTGTTTCTCTCTCTAGCCAATACATCTCTTTCTTTCTCTCTCTAGCCAATAGATCTCTTTCTTTCTTTCTTTCTTTCTCTCTCTATTTTGGGTCTCCGTCTCTCCCTCTCTCGGCTTGGGCTTGGAGCGGAGCCAAAGCGAAAGCCAGCGATCTATTGCCGTTTGGCGAGTTGTTACTCGTTTCTTGCAGGCGATGAATTGAATATTTATATATACAAATAATTTTATGAAATTCTTTAACATCATCTAAACATAGTAACAAACCCTTGGGCACTTTCATGGCCGATTGGTTGCATTCATTTTATTTTTTTTTTTCCATGTCGAGCATGTGTTGTTTTGCCTGGTTCTTAACTGAGATTCAAATAGTTAGCATAGGGAAATTTCTAAATCCTCTTTTGTATTTGAGCATTAGATATTTCACCGATAGGCAAAAGAGTTAGAATCCTACGAAATTCAAAAGGCATTTGAGATCTTTTTTCTGTGGCAGGAATTTTGGGATTCTGATGAAGAAATATGGGATTCACAAATGCCAGGGAAAAAGTCGTCATCCCATCATATTTATAAATTCACAAGATACTCTGGTCAGGAATTCTAGTCATGAGATAAGCCCTATGTGAAATTCTAAATTTGTGTTTGATTCATTAAGATTCACAAAGTTAACAATCGAAATATTATTTCCGTCATGCAAAACTTCTACAAATTTAAGGAATTCACATTTGGAGAATTTATAATTCTCCAAAAGATGTCATCTAATTGGAATTCATAAATCTTTTTTTTTTTTTTTTTTTTTTGAGTGAGGATTTGCAAAAGCTAAGGAAGCTGAGATTCCGAGAATTCCAAAAGCTATTTGAGACTTTTCAAGTGACTATAATTTGAAATTCTAACGAAGAAATATAACATTTTCAATTGCTTGAAGGATAAGGCATCACATCATATTTATGAATTTCAAACCTCACAAATTCATGTCAAGATTTATGTGAAAGAAGCAAAACCCAAAAGGACATAATTGGATTCTTCAAATGCTTTGAACAAGAATTCCTCAAATGCTTGCAATCAAATAGGCTGCTAGCAAGTACAGTCAAGTGTGGCAATTATTTTGAAATGGAATGACTACAATTGACATACTCTAATATTTTATTAATTTTATATTTTCTTATTAATTTGTGAAATGATATTGTAATTATATTTGAGTGACAAAAATATCAGTATTTTTAAAAAATGAAGAGATAAAAACATGATATCACCACAATAAAATTGAAATAAAACATTAAAAGTTATATAGAAATAAAAGTTTAGTCACAGCGCTTTATGATTCTTGGGCTTTATTTGGAATCAGGCATTTAGCGGGTTGGCTCTAGCATCCAATACATTTCCTTGAGTGGGCTTGAACCTGGGTTCTAGGGTCCATGCTAGACCCGAAATAGAACTTGAATTCTTCAATCTTCATTGGGCCCATACTCAAGCGCAGATAGGTAGGGCCCGATGTCAACCCTAGAAACAACAGTACAGAAACTGATGCCCACTCCATAAAATGGCAGAGCTGTTCATGGGTCGAACGGCCAAACTGAAGCTTGTCTTGCTGAGCCCAAGCCCATTACAAGTTGGGCCTTGCATTCAGACCACATCCTGCCCATAGGTTGTAGTAAAGGCTAGGCCAGGTATAATCCATTTTCAAAATAGATACATGCCTCTATATTGATTTGCGTCGGGTCAGATTGGGCCTTAGAACATTAAAGGTCAAAATTAGGGATGTCAAAGGACCCCCCCTGGTTACCCAGTTAGCTGAAGTAGCCACCTGAGAATAGACCCTTATTAGACCTGATTTGATAATCAAAACCGTTTACCTTGCATATATAGTTGTAAAATCTAATAAAAGTAGGTGAACTAATTAACCAAATAGGCTCAAATGTATTGAAATCAATCTCAATCACCAAGCAAAGTAGACCACCAGTAGCCTAGTGAAACACACAATACCTGATGCAGTCTAAAGATTGCATCCTCAGGGATCAGCACATTAAAGATGACTTAAATGGTTTTTATTAACAACAATCAGATTATTTAAAGAAAACACCGTACCCCCTAGTTAAAGAATAAACAGATTAATTATAAGTGATGGCCATTTACTCTATCAGTTTGGACAAAAGATTGAATAGATTATTCTTGGTTTTTGCAAAAAGACATCACAAGAGGAGACAAAAAACATAGGGATACTTATAGAATTCAATGGATTCGCTTATGTTTGCATTATGACACGTGATTTGACCCATTGGTTAACTTGTTTTATTTGTTACATAGATTACTTGTAAGGTAATCTAAGGGCATCTCATATTCTTATTCTAATATAATATATTTGGCTGTCTACTATAGTAATTTTTGCACTCTTTTTTTAGCAAATGGCATTTGATCAACAGTAAGTAATTTGAATTTTGGCCTTTTTAAGTTTTGATGTCCATTTGATTCAACAGTTATAACTTAATTACCGCCTTTTTATTTTAAGATGTGTGTACCATCACTGCAAAACTATCCATTTGAATGGAACCTCAAGCAAATCATTAAAACCAACTTAAATTGAATTTCTAGCCAACAATGTCTGCTCCTGTGGAAAACAAGACATCAACAACTAATAAATCTTTTGAGCTGATATAAAGACAATTTGAGAAGGAACTTTTGAAGGATTAACCGAAAAGCTTTAAACTTAGCAAACAATTAAAATCTTGTATGAATTTTCCTTTCTGCATGCAGAGAACTATGCTTTGCTTATTTTAGTGTGATCTTAACATTGAAAGGAATAATAATACCATGATAGTGGTGTTTCAGTATTATTCCTCATGGTTGTAGTTGAAACATCTAGAATTCTAGATACATCCTACCCACCCCAAGGAAATAAGGTGCAATCTTAAGTGCCTCAAATCTTCACAGACAAATCTCAGAGTGGGCTAAAATGGTTTTGTTCTGGAATGAAAGCTTATTTATGTGATGTTCCTCTTCGTTTTCCTTCCTTTTTTCCACCAAAAATTGACAGTACAAAAGCCACGCTAGGCAGAGAAGTTTCTTGATGGCCCCAGTCATCTTTTTGAGAAGATGACAGTTTTGAATCGTCATCTATATAAGCAGAACCATGTAAAGCTTCCAATGAGATAACTACTTAATTTAGACCCCACAATGAAGACCACATACATGCAATAGTGAAAATCCTATAACCCACCAAGAGGGAGGAGATTATGCTTCTGTAGGGAGTATAATAATATTCGTTCTCTAACCCAGAAAACAGAAAGAGAAAAAAATGGTCATTGAAGTACTCAACAATATGGACATTGGTGGTCTACAGAGAGTATTGGTACAGTGGTAAACAGTATCAGATAAATTATCAGTGCTATATATGTGATTTGTAAGTATGATGATGAAGCAGGAGTTTGACAAGTTTTAAGTATTCAAACCGTTGGGATTTCCCATAGTAACCCATTAAGTACTTTCGATCCATTGGCGCAGCTTCAAGAGCGGCTTCCCTAATGGGATTTCAGATCATGGGCCGGATTTAGCTCAGGGGCCATTGCACAACCTGTTGAAGGATAGATAGTACCTTGAATCTTATCAACAATAAATCCAATCAATATTTACCATAGAGATTTACCAAGGACTCATCTTAATAAATTAGAAGAGATTTACCCTAAATGTTGGTAAATCAAATGCTTTCTCTATAGTTTGTTCTTATCTTCAACTCTTAGATTAGTAGTAATTCTCTCTACCAGTATTATTAATTTCAAGACGTAGAGTTTTCTACCACAAGTGAACTACAAGTACAATACTGCTCCATGTGGCCCACTTGGACTTATCCCCCTTGATCTGGTGCAGCACCTTCACACTCTTATCCCCCTTGATCGGGTGCCATGCACATTTTTATGCTCATCCGACCTTTCCCCACCCTTGGACTAAATCTAAAAAATATCAACGGTGAAAAGACAATTAAACTTAAGGCTGATAAATCAATGGCTAAGATAATCTCATGTGGGTGATTTTTTTGCATGACCCTTAGATAACAAAAACTTTCCGTGTATCCCGCCCCAAATGATGAAAATGCATCCAGTTGGGCTCCACGAGTTGGACTGCTTAAGCTTAGTATGTGGTCGACTTGTGAAGAAGATTTTCCATTTTTTAGAGTTCAATATTAGCTACCCTTTAAAAAGAAACAAGTCTCTTGACTTATTCAAATCCTAGTAGCTAAGATTTAGAATACAGTCAATCCTGTTTTGTAACCTTGTAAAGATTAGTTGTTTCATGATGATTACGATAATGATGAAGAAATTTGCTCAATTCCATTATGTCGTCATTATAAATGAATGAACTCTGGTTTCCAATTACTCAATGAAATACATTATGCTCTCTTGCTTATGGTGTTGAATCTGTTATGTCGTGAAATCTAGACATTTGAATCTGGTCATCTATTTATGTTTCTGCTTGGAGAATACCTGTCGTTCATTCTTCTGCCGCATAATAGTAAGGCACCTGTAAACCATACATCCACAGAAATTGCTGAGTCATGTAAATGGAATCATATCAGGAACTCTGCAAGGTGGCAAACTACCTCAAGGCAAAGTGGTCAGACTGAAGGTTCACTGCTGGCTTCAAAGAATGTGATCTTCATACAGCTACTAGTGTCACATTCAGAATACAGCCTCCCCGAAGTAGCTTTCCCAAACTCTTAAATACTAAAGAACACACCACTTTATCTCACAAAAGGAATAAAATCTCTCTCTTTTTTCTTGAATGGTGGAATACATCAAACATTTCCCATTTCCATACACCTATACACAGCTTTCTCCGTTTAGCAAGGGATATTATCATGTTCTCAAAACAGGAACTCTTTCGGCATATGACACTGTCATGCATCTTTCTTGTGGAATGACCCTTCTGAGCATTCTTTGACACTCTTTTACAATAGGCACTTGTGTTGACAAAATGGCATGTCCTCCAAAAAGAAAATTTCCTGTACACTCTCATCTATAACTCAATTCTTCCAAGCCATTTGTATCAGAGTACTCATCGATGGATTTCAGCTTTTCAAGGATCAGGTTTTCCTGCTTGGCAACTATGATGCAGTCAAGGATCCAAAAGTTGAAAAGAAGTTTTTAATTTGTCCTTCATATGTTAAGCTAAATATTTATAAAAGCTTTTTGGTTTCCTTTCTATTGGAAAGTAACTGTAAACTGTAGACTGGCCTCCATGTTCTTCAATCCCGAGACCTCTCCCATAATATGGGAATATGCCTTACCATTGCGCTGCACATTGGTTCAGCAAAAAACAAATCTAGTAAATGCTTTATAGGATACATTCTTCATCTGGATTTTCAGTAAAATTGGAGTGTAGAGCATTCCCCACGCTGTCCACTATAGCGAATGTTGTCATTGATGCCTCAATGCATAAGATGGCAGCAATTGCATCTAGTCGAGTGACCTCATTTCTGAACATGAGTCTTGCATGTGCTATAATAGAAACAAATTCAGTTGTTAAAAGCAAGGGAACATTGAAAAAACAGTAACAAATAAAAGATAGGTGAAAGAAACATACCTTGGGCTAATCTAATTAAACTTTCAAGCATGCGAACAGTTGTCCTTGCTGCAAAATAAGCTAATGGCTCACAAACCTTTTCAAAAAGGAAAACAACTCAGAGAAACTGCCATGAGATAAACCTGCATTCTGCGTTGCTGATCTTCTTTGGAGTTGATAATAACTTGAAATAATTCTTTTCGCCTCCTTTGTCAAGACAGGTTTGAAACACCTTTTTACATAATGAATATACCTACAATAACCTACCTCAGAAACCACGTTCACATTTTTCAACTCAACTAAAATCACAACTATGCAATATCATTAGCTCTAGAAAATTTACATGATTCTCATTTCAGTTTCCACTAATAAAAAGGATCAAGAGGCCTAGAGTATGATTGTTTAAGTTTATAGGATAATAGATGAGCAGTAGACAACTAACAGATGAACAAGACATCTAAGTTTCGAACAATGTGCATGAGAAGAGAAACCATATCTAGTGGGAGTTCACGGATCCCACGAAGTATGGGTTAGGCCAATCTTTGAAAGAAATTCATATGCTTCACTTTATATCTATTGTCTTCACATCATCATGAACGGTTAGGCTTCA
Organism: Umbellularia californica; assembly: GCA_028538565.1. Taxonomy (NCBI): domain Eukaryota; kingdom Viridiplantae; phylum Streptophyta; class Magnoliopsida; order Laurales; family Lauraceae; genus Umbellularia; species Umbellularia californica. The sequence goes on along the minus strand of JAPQWN010000007.1, from coordinate 62,579,506 downwards.
CAACCAAAAGATGATAGCTTCACACCACAAAAATTATGTTTCACATTCATTCAATGTTCCTGAAAAGTAAAATATCCCTCATTCACACCCCTTTACGTATATAGTCAATCTATGACATCTCAAAATCAATCCCTTCTATTATTCTCCCTTTTACTATTCCTAATTGCCAATTGGCCTCCAACTGAACAAGCAAGAAAGAAAAAGAAAAGAAAAAAGCACTCTTAAATGTAAAACAAAACATTAAATAATAAGTAAGCATAAAATTGTACAAACTGATTTTCTGAAATTCTTCGCTAAAAATATGAAGCCTCTACATGAGATCCCCATGAACAAACTTTCAGTGAATAGTTTTGCATGATATTTTCTTTTTTCTTAGTAATTTCGTGTCCCTCGTCGCTTGCATAAGTTCCTCAGCAAAGAATGCATGATTCTGTACAAAAGTTATCCATAGATATTCACATCGAAGGGTACAAAAGGAAATCGTAAAATACAATACAAGCATAGTACAGTAATGTGTGCAGTATGGTGTTATGCAGTAGTACAGGTGAGAAAAATTTCTTTAACAAAACCTACCAACCAAAACTCAAACTCATGGCACAGTGATGGGAAGCATCAAGGGATTGTCACTTAACAGTAGAAACCTAGTGGTGGAGTGATATTCTGTAAAGAAATTAACCTATTAAAGCTCAGAATAAACAAAGCATGACTGTAGAGTGCCTTGATGGAAACAAAAGACTTCAACCTTTCATATCCACTACCCATGATGCTTGTTTTAAAAACTAAAGAGCATGGAGAATGTTACTAACTTCACAAGTGAAACGACGTAGGCAAGGTGGCGTCATGTGAATTTTTTCTAGGAGTTATCGTTCAAAATTGTCATCTATCTAATGTGAATGCACTGAGGTGTGAAGCCACCAGTGGCGCACCCAAGATTTTCATTTAGGTGGGGCGAAACTTTTGCTAGAATTTTTTCACATTAACAATAGCAGAAGAGAAAATATATTCCATTTAAATAGACGCAAAATATTTAACTACATCAACTAACATATAATTTTTGTTTTAACTATAGAAGTAACAGAACTACTTATGGTAAGACATCACAACACTACTATCAACTACAGAAGTAAGTAACAGAAGTACTTATGGGAAGACACCAACTCCAATCAAATAAGACATACATGAAGTCAAATAATATTACCCAACCGGCCAACCCTTATCCATGATTGACAAATCTCACTCATTCATAAATTAAACAAGAACACAAGATCCAAAAAAAAAAAGCCCCCAAAATCAAGTAATGTAATAAAGAGAAACATAAATAAAAAGCCCTAAAGCAACATAACCCTAACCCTAACCCTAACCATCAAACATAAAAAAATAAAAAATAAAAAAAAGAACCATAACATCTCTGTCACAAATCTCACTCATTCATAGATTAAACAATAACACAAGATAATAATAAAAAAAAAAAAAAAAAAAAAAAAACCAAAATCAAGTAATGTAATAAAGAGAGCCATCAAACATAAAAATAAAAAATAAAAAATAAAAAAAACAGAACCCTAACTTCTCTATGCAATGCCTAAAATAATGAATGGAATCATTAATCATAGAAGATAGGAAGAGAGAGAGAGAGAGAGAGAGAGAGAGAGAGAGAGAGAGTCCATAGAGAAAAATGCAGAGGGATAGTAAGGGGGGAGAGAGGCGACAGAGATAGAGAGAAGGGGATAGATTTACTTGAAGCCGAATGACGAACGATTGTCTCAGCCTCACAAGCATCCGAAGAGAAGCCAAGAAGCCAGAATGGCTGGAAGAAGCCAGAAGGGCTGGCTGAGGTTGAGAATCAGAGGAGTGAAGAACAGAAGCACAAAGAAGCGTTTTTTTCTTTTCTTCATTCATCGATTTTGATATGGGGCGAGATGGACTTCATCATATGGTCATGGGCCTTTCTTCATGTGGGGCGTGGGCCAGTAGCCCAATAGAACCTAAAGGAGTTTTCAAATTTGACCTGGGGCGGCCGCCCCAGGTACCAATAATGTCGGTCCGCCACTGGAAGCCACAATTATTGAAGTATGGGCACTAACCATTTTTGCAACAGAAGGAAAGATCTCATCATAAGAGATGTCATATTCCTACTTGTAGTCTACGGTAACCAATTGAGCTTTCTAAAACTCTACTGACCTATTACACTACCTTGTAGACCTACTTATGGCCAACAGCATACTTTCTTACAAGAATATAAATAGGTTATAGGTTTACATCTCATCTAGAGCCATACGTTCTTCAACCATAGCCCGCTTCCAGGGAGGAAGGATGCTCCGACAGATGTTTCATCTTGCAGAAGTATAAAAAAAACAACACTATCATACCATGTTAGAAGAAACACTAGAACTAAAAATTGAAGGAAAAAGTTAATACAAGTTGTTTATCTCAATAGAGAATACACAATTCTATAAAAAGTTTGCGTAGGATGGAGAATTACATAAAGCCTTTTAACAGACTAAATAAGAGGTATAGCACACAGGAACAAAACCAAATATTAAATGCGGCGAAAGCACAGAATAGCATTGTATAGGTGCTCTGCAGGAGCATAGTGGAGAAAATTTTCTTCTCTCACAGTAAAAGCTATATCTAGTAAAACTAGAAAATGCACTCTATATTTAATAATGCATCCAGAATCTGCAATATCAGCATTAGAAGGAAAAAATAAAATAAAATAAAATAAAGGATGTCAATTGAGATGGTTTTGGTTCAGACATATAAGTAGGGCTGTCAATCTCGCCCTCCTACAAGGGTACCCACTACCCGGCCTGGCTTGCAGAGTAAGTACTCCTTTGTTCTTAAAAGGCCCCAAGGGAGTGTCAGACAATTTTTGCAGGCCCACCAATTTGAGGGCCGGGATAGGACATACCACGTCTGGCCCTGCCCTATCATATTTATTAATATACTAAAATTTATATATATTATAAAATTACTAATATAACCATTTTTCACACCTCTTACATGTGGTTATTGTTTTAACTCATGTGTAAATGTGTGAGATTAATTTTTGTATATACATATTTTTCATCTATTATGTATTCAGTTCCATGCAAACAAATAGGCCCGTTTAAAAATGGATTCCTATGTCGGCAAACATGCCCATTTGAATCAATGACTTCCGGTGTATTTTAACTCCATGCAAGCAAACAGGCCCATTTGACGAAAAGATTCTATGTATTCCAATTCCATGTGAACAGAACAACCCATTTGACGATGAATTCCTATGCATTCCATTTCCATGCAAGCTAACAGACCCATTTGACTCACTGAATTACTTCCTACGTATTTCAATTTCGTGAATCAATTTCTTCCTATGTATTCCAATTCCATGCAAACTGAAAAGCCCATTAGAATCAATTACTTCCTCCGTATTCAAATTCTTATTCTACTATATTGAATTTACATTTCTACACTGCTTTACAGTTTTTACCTAATAAATATTTTCTACTCCGCCAATGGCCAACCGACCTAAAATAAAAGGAAAAAAAAAAAACTTCGCAATGTTGCTTATTGCATTGCATTGCCATTCCAATCAGGGATAAAGGAGAAGGGTTAACGACTTAACGTCTTGTTGACACTCAGTGCGTGCCCAATGGCAATGTCAAAAATTATTAGAAAATTGATTTTCTTCTCTTTAGACCTCGGGTTTGGCCTTAGCTCGGCCCTGATTAGCGAGGGTAGGGTGATGCAGGCCGCCTGGGGGCTACGAACCACCCTGCGCCCGGCACGCATATGTTGAGGGCAGGGTAAGGACAGCCCCCAGTCCGACCCTTAGCAGCCCTACATAGAAGATTGGAACAGCCCCTGAATGCAGGAATATTGGAGAGATCAACAAAGAACAAGAATGAAGTAATGAGAAATGTGGAATTTATACAGAACATGGTTATAAATAGGGTTGATAAAGATCGAATTCACATACCAACCCAGATAGATAGTATAAGGCTTCAATGGTGATAATGAAGAATATATCTACATCAACATCATATTATGTTCCCTCATGCCATAAGAAATTAAACCTGGATGCAAGCCTATGTGGCAAATAATTTTGACAAGTGTTCCGATTGCTTAGCTCTCTAGAAACATTATATTCTTCAATTACTGTGCAGATGCTAAGAGCAGTTTTTTGTTATGAATGACACAAATAAGATATCATCTATAGAAGCGCACAAATGCATGCAGTCATATCAGATTTGAAAGTCAAGCATTCTCTTCGCATAATAGTAAATGAAACCTGAAAATTAAAATGACTTTCAGTTCAAGATGGCCATACTACTACTCTGATAGACTTTAGACAGTTGTTTTGGAGTATGGCAAGTCAAGCTTATCTGAACTTCTAACCTTTACCATGTTTCTTTCTTATTCCAATCAAAGGTAAAATCATGGACAGTTTTTAAGAAACTTCACCTCCTCAGAGTGGGTAGTGGCCAGACATTTGACAGATCTCCATCACCATTACCTCTTTCAGGCTCCCCTTGCTTGTTAATTTGACAAAAGAAGTGTTAGATGCACTTAAAAGGCCCTTGGTGTAAATAAGGAATCATACAAGTCAAAATCAAATGATAAAGCCAGATTACCTCTTTTAGAATGTGAGATGAAACAATTGCATCCCATTCTGGGTTCTTTGTATCCAAGAGTACCAATACTATATCAAATCTACTCAATAATGGTCCGGAGAGCGTAGTGTTGACAGATAAAGCTAGAGAAGTACAAAAAAATTATAAGGTCAATAAAGAATCAAAGCGTAATCTTAAATAAACAGGACAGTATAACAAAAGAACTTTACTACTGATACTAAATATGACAGCATTTTCAAGATTAGAAAAAAAAAAAAAAAAGAGCAGCCTCCATCTTGATTGACGAAAATCATGAAGTCAAATCATTCGCACAATAAAATATGCTAAAAGATTTAGATGAAGGTATACATTGATTGGGATCATACTGCCCCTTTGGGTTGGTTGCACCGAACACGATAGTCCTGGTACTAAGCGTTGTCACAAGACCAGCCTGAAAAATGCAACTATATTACTCGGGTCAAAATCATCTTCAAGTTTTGAAGCACAAAGAGAATTTTTAAGCTTAGAGGCCTTAAAACTTCCGAAGACGAACATATAACAGTATTGAAGAGTGAGTCTTCAGTTAAAAGAACTAAATAAAAAGAAACAACCATTTCAACTGTCATACAACCACTGAAAGTAAGACAAGTTTCCCACGAGTGAAGACAAGCAAAGAAAAACAAAAAAGTACACTGTAAGAATATGTCTGAGGATGGAAACAAAGGCATGTCAAAAAGAGAAATTGACGATCACATACAACTAATTGAACAGCAGAATCAAGTGTGCACTGTGCACTGCATAAATCAAGAGAAATTAAGTGGCTCAGCTCGTAATTGTTACAAGCTAGAGAAAATGATCCTTTTGTGATTTCAGTAAAAGTAGGGACTTTTTTTTTTTTTTGGATAAACATGGATGATATACATACATAGCTGTGGTTTGGTTCTTTCTCCCATATTCTTTATCTTCTTCTCTCTTAGGGTGTTTCATACCTATTGTCATAAAACCCTAAAAATCTCCCAACGTACAATTCCAATTGTAATAGGCTGTCAGAAAACCCATTTTGAGTTTCAGTTGTAACATACATAAAAGCCAAGACCAAGAACATATAGTCCAAATCTTTGAAGGTATGATACAGGTCATCTGAAATAGGTAGCACATTGTTGCTGTAACTGAATATTAGATACTCAAAATTAAGTGCAACTGATGCCATACTGATACTTGAATGCTATGATTTGACAACTGGCGATACTCATAGTTTGTAACCTAAACCAATACCTTGGCGATACTTATAGTTTGTTGCTCCATGGCTTCATGTATGGTTGCCCTGTCATGCTCGCGCATGCTATGAAACAAAGGGAAGGACTGAATTAATATGAAATCATGTATGAGGAAGATGTGTGTGGAGAAATATAGAATTAAACCGTCATAGTGCAACCAAAGCAATAAAAAACGTCATAAGAACATTGTAAAATATCAACTTAGGTTTCATAGATAGATTTAATTGATAATATTTACTGGACAATGGTGCAATAAATTACAAAGACTGTTGATCGAAAATGTTAAAATCAGATTATTTAATCGCCATCATCCACAGATCCACATTGCTTCAGTGTAGGGTCGACCAAAATAAAATTATTAAAATGGTTCGTGAAATTTATGTGAATTAATGTTTTGATAATAAATATACAAAAGCATGAGCAACCTAAGCCTTCATTATGAATTTCAAGTACATCTATAAATTACTGTAAATAGTGAGAGGCCTATGAATGAGTTTCAATGACACCATGCTTTAAAAATACATATCTTTTTTACCACCATTGAACGAGTCAATTATTCTTTGTAACAATTCCACCAAGTTAAAGGAATTATTTATTAATGCTTTGACATTTTACATTCCAAATATATGCAATATGTATATATGTTATGAATTGTGGGGAAAAAATCACACAATATATAAGCAGTAACAAATGTACATATAATGGAAATCTTTAAAATAATCATCATCATTTAAGCCTGTCCATCTATTTGTACCAATTATTTATGGTTAGGCTGATGTCCTATTTTAGGGGGGGGGGGGTGGGTTGGGAGGTGTTGTGGTTGTGGGACTGTCACTGTCATTCTTGCTATTTGCACTCAGTTTCCCCATTTTTTAAGCTACATGTATTTACAACATTCCAATTCTTAATACATGGTCATTTCATTGCTTCTATTTGCATTCCCTATATCTCCTCACTGGATCTTCCTTGATTTTCTCTTCATTGTAGCCCAAGGTATAAATTCACATATCCACATTGAAGGTTGAGCCCACTTGTGATTTGGACAAATAGATTGAACAGCCCCAATAACAACACCAAACCCTATGTATCCTTTACAATTGAAAACATTTATATGCATCAGAAGAATTTTCCATTAGAATTGAAAATTTTAAATCAGCATACCTATCAAATTCGTCTATGCAACAAAGTCCACCATCTGCCAAAACAAGAGCACCCGCCTCCAGCATCCATTCACCTAGAGGTCCATTCATTACATCAAATGTTGTGCTAAACTCCCACAAGAAGGATTGCACAATACAAAATCATGGGTATACAAGTACTTTTATAGACAGATAAATTATTGATACAACGACAGGAAAACACCACAGCACAAGCATTAAAGTTGTTGTAGAATAGGCGAACTGGGACATTTTCATATGAACCAAGTCATCCCAATGATTAATGAAATGAAATGGTACACAGATGCTCAACACATAAAAATGCATGCATTATATGCTAACAAGAAGGGACAGTAATGCACACTTTCCATCTTTGCAATTCAAAAAAATCAAGAAGCACATAAACTAGAAGTAACTGACAATTTCAACGAGATCTACACGTTCAAGTTTGGTTAGTATTTTGGGGCACAAGGATTGAACCCACCAGCCACCGCCATGGTATATAACTGTGATATTTTCTTGGTATTGAATAAGCAAAGATCAAAGAAAGGAGCTGTGATATGCCAGTGGAATATACTCATGATATGCCAGTGGAATCTACAGTTTAAGTATGGTTAGTATTTTGGGGCACAAGGATTGAACCCACCAGCCACCGCCATGGTATGTAACTGTGATATTTTCTTGGTATTGAATAAGCAAAGATCAAAGAAAGGAGCTGTGATATGCCAGTGGAATATACTCATGATATATTGGAACAAGCAATAATGTTAGGAGCAAAGCTTGCATGCACTCAAATTGAGCAGACACACCATATTACTGTTCTATGGAGAGTAACTTCCATGTCATCAAATCATATCAAAGACTAGTTGGAGGGTTATTTCACTTAAACCATAACTTGTCAGATAAGTGTTGTCAGTCGGTTCATGCATGCTCCAAGAACAAGACATTCAATACTATATACAAGATTTTGAAGTATCTCAAGAAGTCAACAAGAGAAGGGATTTTGTATTCTAGACATAGTCATTTACTGGTGGAGGCCTATACTGATGCAGAATTGGCAGATTTAGAAGGACAGGCGGTGGAAACCTAGTGTTGTAGAAAAGCAAGAAAGAACCTATGGGATCTAAGGTCTAAACTCAGTTCTGAAGCTGAATATCGAGCTATGGCACATGGAACTTGCGACTTGCTATGGCTGTGGATTTTACTGTGTGAAATGGGCTTTGTATATAAAGGCACTATGGTGTTACATTCTAATAGCATTTCAGCACGAGAAATTGCAATAAATCTAGTCTTCCATGAACGTACAAAACATATTGGAGTTGATGTCCATTTTATTAAAGAGATCAAAGTGAAGTATGTGCACACAAACGAGCAATTAGTGGATTTTCCTACTAAGGCCGTTTCAGGAGGAAAGTTATCATAAGCATTGTCTAAGCTGGGCATAGTGTGTGTGTGCGCGCGCGTGTACCAACTTGAGGGAAAGTGTTAAGAGTTACAGTGACAACTGATTCTTAATTCTAGGGATATTATGGATGTTTTGTAACTAAGATCAAAGTTGAGGGCATTTTCATAAATATTCAAAATATAAAAATTATATACCGGTGATGCCCAACCCTAGGCAACACCCCAATAACCTTCATTTTGTTCAAATCCATCTCTTCTCTTAGATTTTATTCTTTTCATATTCTTAGGGTTTCTTGATCTTTAAGGAAAAAAACCCTAGAGAATAGAGATTATTAGATCCGTTAGTTTTACACAATGCACATTCTCAAATGTGTACATTTTCATGCATCCAGCAGCCCCCGTCAAGTTAATGCATGGATGTCAATCATGCATAACTTAAATATAATAGCATGAAGTCAAGATAACCCTAAAACCATGGTAAGGATATCTGCAAGCTAATTGTTTGTAAAAACAAAAAGCTCGAGTTTCTCTCTAAGGAAGTGACAATCCACCCTCATTGTACCTAGTTCATTCAAGACATATTAAATTGGCTGCGAGATGAGTTGCACCATGATGATCACAATAACTTGGTTGCCCAGCCAAAATAGGAGTAGAAAAGAATAAGCTACTGAAAAAATGCATGGAAACCAGATTTCTTAGTAGTGCTATCACACTTCTAACTCAATGGATTGAATAAGGAAAAGGAAAGAGAAAAAAATGAGTAACTACCACCATCCTTGACTGCAGTAACAGTTAAACCAGCACTAGTGCTCCCCAAGCCAGTAGTAATCACAGAACGGTTGCTCAATTTAGCTGCAAATTTCAAAAACTGGGACTTCCCAGTACCTGCAATTTGTTTAATTAATAATAGACAATAAATTACATTATCTCCCACTAACCATCCATACATCACCAAAATCAGATGAAGAGGCAATAAAGGGAATAAATTAGCATGTGCAGGTTTAAATAATAATAATAAAAAAAAACAATAATAACAAATAACCAACAATGCAAAGAAGAATTTGCACAGAAATCAAGCTGACATTGGTTAGTGCAATCCACAGAATAAAACATAAAAGAGCATCTCTAACAAACCCAGTAAACTATGGATATCACCTCAGAATATCCAAAGAATAGAAAATGATTTATGACAATGAGGTATCAAGTACAAGAAAAAAAAAAGACATGTGATGTGCTGCATGTGCAATTAAAACTGTGAGGCCTACCTGGGTCACTACCAATTCATAGGGTTGGTGGGATGTGTAAGGGATAATGAGGATATGGTGGATCAAGTTTTGCCCGTTGAGATTTTGGGGTCATCATGAATTTTGGCTTCTATAAGCATTTCTATTCTTTTTGGGTCATATCCCAACATATAGGCCAAGGATGATAAGACGAGTGGTTAAAACTTAACCCACTCCCTATCACATTCTTCCCATGTATCCTACCCACCTCATGGATTGAAATTCATCTAGGCGGGTCCACAAATTTAATCTCACCATCTTTTTATCTTATTATATGGGGAAATGTTCACATGCAAAATGTAATTCTAAGATCTAGTAAGATGGCTTCCCCAAAAACAAGTTTTTGCCAATGTCAATTACTGAATCTCTCATTATAAACCAGATTTCATACCAAGTGAGTTCTAAGACCAGCCATTATTAATTACCAAAAACTCTAGCTTGAAAAACATTGTTCTAATGCTAATCTTCACATTTGTGTTCAACACACTGAACAATAATGTAGATAAGTTCCAATAGAATATGCAAGATTATCATCATCAAGGCCTTGTCCCAACTATGCCTCTCCATTCCAATATATTCTGAGCCAAATCCTTAGATAGGTTGCACTTATTTTGATCTATCCTTACTGCTTCCATCCATGTCCTCTTAGGCCTAACCCTTTTCCTCAAGGGGCCATCAACCTCCATAGAAAAACTTTTCCTCACCTATGCTGATGCTGGTCTAAATTGGACAAGTAGAAGCCACCTCAAACGAGTCTCTCTTTATTTATCACCAGTTGATGATAACTCTAAGTGCTCCCGAATGCACTCATTTTTTTTAGTATTTCATACTTTTACAGTTTTACCATGCGTACATCTCAACATTCTCATCTCTACTGTACTCATTTTTTGAATGTGTTATTTCCTGATTGGCAAACATAGGTCAAAGCTGATCTAAGCTGTGTCTAATATTTTTCCTTCAATCTTGTTGATATGCGACAATCACAAAGCACTTGAAGAACAAGTCTCCACTTCAATGATCCAACTCTTACCCTATGTGTGACATCCTTGTCAACCTCTCCATCCTTAGAATATGTAATGATTATTATGATAACATTTTTTTCAATTAGAAAAGGCCATATCTGAAGATATCCACCAGCTGAGGTGCCACTAAACCAAATGAACCCAAAGATTACCATACTAAGACTAGGTGCTCTCTCTCTCTCTCTCTCTCTCTCTCTCTATATATATATATATATATATATATATATATCATCTTGAAGACCCAGAGATATATCCCTGGGCATGAGTGTGAAACTACGTGCCAAGACCACTCAACCATGAGCGTGTTGGCCACCAAGACTTCTCTTTATCTCTTGTCCCTTCTGGTAATTATCTTATTTTGAGAGTTCTAAATTCTAGTCCCTCAACTTTACATGAAAATTTGGTATCAGACATTTTTCTGTGACTTCCTACATTGCCCAACTCTGACTCTGCAGACCATCAGCTGTGCCATCCACGGCCCACAACTCTTATCAGATCTAAAAGCAGCAGGGACACTTTCAATTGAAAGACAATTTTCTGGGATCCTCAGTTCTCTCCATGTTTAAATCTCTCCTGTCATTTATTCACAGTGTACTGATGCAACACGTTTCATATTTTGAGATTCCTTATTGAGAAATAATAGCAGGGTATATGTAAAAATTGCGAAAAAAAATTTATGGGTTTTTTTTTTCTATTGGCAAGGTGTTACAATGCTTTCATGGGTACTATGCCTTGACCCACAACTTTATGATTTATAAAATGAGCACCTTCAACTGTTTTATGGACTCTTATTTTGTCATGCAGTTACACACTACTGAAATTTGGTTTGGAGACGATAGAAATGGAAATATTTGCACTTTGCTAAAACAGAAAAAAAGCACACCTGGGTCACCAACTAAAAGAAGGTGGGACTCTCCTCGAACCTTTGTCCCAGAAGCATCAACATGTTGCACGCCTCCAATCAATGTCAAGGCAACTGAAAATGTTGAAAAGAGAAGTAAATCCAATAATGTTCCAATCTTCCGACCTCCCCACCCACCCAAAAAAAAAAGATAATGCATGCAACATAATACAATAAAAGATTCAATTTCTTGATTGAAAAATATCCATTCCTTATTTTTAAATTTAATATTCCAAAGAGATGCAATTCAAATTCAATCTAAGCAATATTGGTACCGGAGTTTCTCTTCACTTTAATAAAATAAAATGGTTTACCTGCAAGCTTCACTGTAAAGAGGCCAAAAACTTGTGGACAAATTCCTCGCAAAATCGCATTTCTGCCTGCAATATCACAAACACATTCAATTCTTTTATCAGTCCTAGAATTAGAATTGTGTAAGGGATGGGATGATTACCGTTCCTCAACGATTGCAGCCACTACAAATTTATAAAGGTTCCCTAAATCAATTTATGTAAAAAAGGAAAATTCATAATTCTATTTTATCTTTTAATTGTAATAGTTTAACAATTAACACAACAATTATTTAATTCTGTAACAAGTGAAGGTAAAAAAAAAGAGGTTCTGGGTAAGATCTAAAAAGAGGGCAGATAGCAAGATCATTATAATTTTACAAAGCACAGCTACCGTTATAACAGTCTTTGCATTTGTCTTCATAAAATGTTTTTTAGACCTTGATGAAAAAAGAATATGGTTAATTAAGAGAAAGGGACAGTATATGGAGATTGGTATAGAGTAGAAATGACATTGACAACAAGCATCCTACACCTAGTGATGCAGCCAAGGCATAATCCAATTGATTGAAAACCAAAACCAACCCCAATCCTCAAATTGACACGAAAATAAATGCTGAATCCAAGGAGGAAGAGAGAGTACACACCCAAAATAGTTTAGTATCCTGTTTCAAACCAATAAAGATTACTCAATCCATGGAGAAGAAAAGAGAGAAAAATTATTCAATATACTGAAGTTAACTGCTGCTGGAAGTCTGTTATAAGATTCTTATAAATAGTTTAGTAACCTGTTTTAAACCAATAAAGATTACTCAATCCAAGGAGAAGAAAAGAGAGAAAATTTATTCAATAAACTGAAGTTAACTGCTGCTGGAAGTCTGTTATAAGATTACTCAATCCAAGGAGAAGAAAAGAGTGAATTTATTCAATAAACTGAAGTTAACTGCTGCTGGAAGTCTGTTATAAGATTCTTATATGGGGCCTATAGTAACATAAAACCTAAGTTTATTCCAAATCACTCAACTTAGCTATATGTTAATGGAAACCCTGACTAATATAAGTCATGAATTAATTAAATAACATTGGAAGTAATTAAGTTAAAGAAAGATTGGTTGCTGCTCCTGCACGGTCATCTAATATGGGAGAGGCTGAGGGCCCAAGTGGGTCTCTACTTGGTGAATCCACCAGTTTCAAGGCCATGTCCAGGCAACCTCAATGGTTAGATCAGTTGGTTGTTTGGCCCCATTAGAGGCCTGATTTGAAAGGCCCACTGCTCCGAGTCAATTTCCTGATTTATTTTTATAAGTTAACTGCTGGCCTATGGGCTCCAACTTAGATCCAAATCGTCCTAACTTTAATCTAACCCTCATGACCCATTGGGGCTCTCATATTGCTCCGTGAAGTTTTCGGCAAGAAAAACAACCCAATCTTCTTCGCTGTCATCAATGGATGTGAACTGAGCTGATCATCTAGACCTTTTTATATTTTGTAATAGTAACATGTAGACAATTATTCTATTTCACATCAATAAATAACAATGTTTTAATGCTAAAATTTGACAACAGCCATTCAAGCTTGCTTCCTATTGAATGGTCACCAATGAAGAAACTAGAGAGAATGTACCTTCCTGACTTTTGCCTGCATAATGAAATTTCTTTTGGCCCTCAAAGGTTTATGGTTTTCAAACCCCCAGAGAAAAAAAAAAGAATATTAATTGTAATTGAATCTTTGGTATCCAATAACCATACCAAGTAGAAAAGTAACAAAAATGGATAAATCTGTATGGCATCATGTGACTGAACAGTTCCATTGAAGTGGCAATGGGTTGCAGTCTCAACAAGAAATAGTGCAACAACTAAAAGTCTTCAATAAAGTGAAATGACATAAGAAAGCAAACCATGGTTTTTATAAAATCTCTGATACAATTCAGAAATCCGGATACACAGTCAGTATCAGGCTCATAAAAAATTAAAATTAAAATTAAAAAACAGTTCCATATCAACAACAGCAATTTTTGGTTACCACAATATCCGTTCAAGGGGAAAAGCAAAAGGAGTACATGAGCCCTCACAAACTTAACCCAAGGACCTGCTCCCTCAGTAGGAGCCTAGGAGGTGTGTAGCTTGTGGACCACTCACCCTGTTGAAAACCATGCAAGATATAGAGGAAGAGGAGGGATGTTGGAAGGAAATAACCTTTCAATGGAGCATCCTTGAAGTCTGACCAAAACTGCTTAAATTTTTGGACAACATCCTCAGGGATATCAATATCAGATTTTATTTCATTGGTTCTCCTGGGAAAAAGAAGAATATAGACAGGAGTGATGAGTAGAAAACATAAATATAGGCAAAATAGACTTTTTGTTTGGTGGGGTGAGCGCAATAGCAAGTGCATTAAATGGCTTGGAGCAACAAAATAAGAAAAAACAAGGAAATAAACCCCGTCCACAGATAAGGGATACTTGCTACATGTAGATAGCAAAAATGCAGAATAGATCATCCAATAGGCTTGATGAGATTCAAAAGCAGTCATGTGGATTGCTGGAGTCAGATGGACTGATGGACAAGCTTCCCGGAGCACATCCATTGTACATAATAGCTTCAGCACAACCAAAGGCACAAAACACAATTTCCTGGTTGTGCAACTACTTGATATTTGAAAGAAAAGCACTTGTTGTTAGTTAAATATTGCAATTTAGATCTACCTAGATGCCATTGGATAGGTAATTGAATAACCCATCAAATGAACAAAATTTCATATAAATCAGAGTTTGTTTTTTACAACCAATTACAATTAGGACTCTAATTACTTAGGGCCTGTTTGGCAAGTCTAATTTGTTTGAAATAGATCTGATTCAGACAGATCTGTTTCAAATAGACCATTTGGTAAGACTTGTAATGTATCTGATTCAAATAGATCTATTTGAAAAAAACATGTTTGGTAAACTAAACAAGCAAATAACAGCCCCTAAAAGTTTCCAGTCTGTTCTAGTCATTCTTATTCATTCCGGTTGTTCCGGGTTTCAATTCCGGACCAATTCCGTTCCATTCCGGCCAAGGTTTCATACTTCCATTCATATGTAGTGAAAACTAGAAAATGGTCAATTGTAGAGTGTAGTTTAATTTAGGGGCTTGCTATTGGCACACAGGAAAAGTCTTTTCCCACACAATTTCTCTCCACACACAACACAATAATTTAAAATTTATATTTTTTCTTTCCCCACACATCAAATGTCCCCATTTTACCCCCTCTCCATCGTCCTCTTTCTTCTTCCCACACACATATCGTTCTCTTTCTCTCCACACACAAAATCGATCGATCTCTCTCTCCCTCTCCGGCGTCTCCGTTCCTCCGGCGTTCCTAGTCATCTACACCATCTCCTCTTCCGAAGGTTAATTTCTATCTTCACCATTTTCATTTCATTTTGCTTCACCATTTATTCTTTACCATTGTATCCATCTTAGATAACTTTTTTTTTCATGCAAACTTGTTACGGGGATAGATTCTCATTCAATGTAGGATTTTAGAAACAATGGTATAGTTTTTTGATGTATTGGGTCGGTTCCCATCCATCGTCTTCTTCCTTTTGTTCTTCCCAGAAATCGCGATGTTCGGATCTGAAGATCCGAACAAATTTGTTTTGTTCGGACCTTCAGGTCCGAACAAAATGTTGATTTTTTTTCTTTTGGTAAAAGTGTGTGGAGTTATTGCTTGTTTCAAAGACTATTTTTATTTTGATACAAGTTATGTTTTTTTCTGGATAGAGATGACACTGCTTTACTGTTCAGCATTTTGATAGTCATCCATATGAATCCTCTCAGTCTAACTAATGCTATGGATCAAAAAGATGTGGCCACTATTTTCAAATTCTAATCTAACCACACAAAATCAGAGTCTCCATCTGATTTCATCATTAAGAAAATTTTCACTCTAACAAAGAGTTTGGCTAGTGTGAACTTGTAACATGCAAAAAAAAAAAAAAAAAGTGTTTGACTCGTTTCCCTATTTCTTTAATGTGCATTAATGTGATAAACTCATGTGAGAATAAATTTGATTGTAACTAAACTTACCATAATGAATTATCCTACCATGTTTGTATTTTTATTTCAGATATGGACCGACCGAGCTCTTCTAGGGTGCGACCTACCGCTTCAAACAGAAGACGTCGCCACCGAGTGGAAGAGGTTGCAGAAGAACCTCTTCTTAGTGAGGAGGGCCTTGAAGAACAACCTGAGATGGATGTGGAACTAGGTCCAGGGCCACAAGACAGGTCCTTATTGACCAGCTTTGATACACATATAGCTGGGTATATTTGGAGTGGACAGGTGTGTTTCGTTTGTTCCATATCAAGATTGATTGATTGATTTATTTATTGGGGAATATCTTCGATAATGTATCAATTGTTGAATGCAGGATCAAGGAGCACTGAAGTGTCTATAAGTCATGGTCAGAAAGTGCCATTGTGGCAATGGCAATTGAATGGGTCTGATAGGTTTAGGCATTGGATGTCCAAATCCAGATTGGCTCCCTTAGTGACTGCATCATACCGCAGTGTCAATAAGATTATTGTATCGAGTTTTGTAGAGAGGTGGCAACCCGAGACTAACACCTTTCACATGCCATTTGGTGAGATGACCGTCACTTTAGATGATGTTGCATCCATCTTAGGCATCCTAGTGACGGGGCGGACTGTCTCGTATAATGATAGAATGGCATATGAGGAAGCTCAAGCACTCCTTGTTGATGCACTGGGAGTAGAGCCCATAAAGGCACATGATGAGCTAATCCAGGTGTGGGGCCAATCTGTTATATTGGAGTGGTTACGGGAAAGGTTTGGCGGAATGTCTGACGAAGATGGGGAGGAGATGATTGACTGTGCAGTCAGAGATTACCTTATGTACTTATTGGGATGTACGTTGTTCACAGACAAGAGTTGCACACGGGTGCCTATCATATTTCTTACACATCTGGTGGATTTGGACAACGTACATTCA
This sequence comes from Umbellularia californica, assembly GCA_028538565.1. Lineage (NCBI taxonomy): Eukaryota > Viridiplantae > Streptophyta > Magnoliopsida > Laurales > Lauraceae > Umbellularia > Umbellularia californica. Next base: position 62,562,586 of record JAPQWN010000007.1, on the reverse strand, counting down.
TATGCATGGGGTGCTGCTGCACTGGCATACTTATACAGGCAGATGGGGCTAGCAACCCGGCATGAAGTTAAACAAATGGCCGGTTACCTGACTCTATTGGAAGCTTGGGTGTACGAGCACTTCGAATGTTTGGCTCCAACTCCAAACATTCACTATCAGCCAGATCATCCCCAAGTCCATCGATGGGTCCCTCGTAGGGAGTCTGCTCCTTTACAAGCACTACGAGAGACTTGATTCAATGAGCACTGACTTGGTAATTACGCATACTTTCATACTCATTTTCTATCACCCAAAGTTATTATTCTGTATTATGTATCTTCATATCTTATGCTTTGATTCAATATTTTCAGGTCACTTGGGACCCATATCGTGATGTTAGGCGCTATCACCCTTTCAATGAGGTTTCATACTACTGTGGATGCATCAAGTGCATGGACGTGATTGAGCCTTATCATCCGGATAGGGTGCTCAAACAGTTTAGGAGAGTACAAACTATTCCTGCACCGCCATTAGCCCCCATTCGCGCTACGCGAGGTCCGACTGCCCGTGACTACCATATCGCGTATCAATACATGAATCAAGTTTGGGAGGGATGGTCTAATCACCTACTGTCTGCATTGAACCGTAGTCAACCCGTAAGGCGTCCTGCAGATTGCGTACCCGGTTATATGGATTGGTATAAACGAGTCTCGTGGAGGATATTACAAAACCCAAACTCTCACTCTAATTTTGTTCCCCGTCCCAAAGAAGCATAGTATAGCAGTATGGTGGACTATGAGCAGCGTAATTCGGATGCACTGTTCATTCTTGATGAAGTGATGGGAAGGGGTGAGGACCATTGGGTTGAAGACCCACGGGGACTATATACTCATATGAATCAGGTTGCCCATGTCTTGCGGGGAATGTCAATAGCCGATGCTCAACGAACCATTCGACATCCGGCCATGAGTTCACAAAGCTACAGCTGCAGCAGGTCAACACGGGAAAGGAACAACTGAAGAAATTTGAAGAAGTTTGAAGAAATTTGAAAATTTGTATTTCAATCAAGTTGTTGGACTTTCGATGGTTGTACTTAGGAAACTTTTCTATTGAATGAATTACTTTGAATGAATCAAGTTTTCCTACTTTTGGAAACTGTTATCTTTTTATTACTTTGGACTATTGAATGAATTGTTACAGATGTAGATGTATAGGATGAAATATCAAATGTATTGTTACAGATGTAGTGATCCACATACACAGTTCCAAACAAAATCATCTGTTCGGACACACAGGTCCGAACAAGTCATGTTTGTTCGGACACACAGGTCCGAACAAGTCCTGTTTGTTCGGACATACAGGTCCGAACAAGTCCTGTTTGTTCGGATACACAGGTCTGAACAAAATCATCTGTTCGGACACACAGGTCCGAACAAATCCTGTTTGTTCGGATACACAGGTCCGAACATTTCAAATGTGTATGGAGCTGTACGAACACACCGATAAACTGAATTTTGAACTTAATGACAACAATATATGATTGAGCCCAATTCATGCAACCTTGTTAAATGCATAATTGTTACATTCATGAAAGTTTACATTCAAACTTCGAATATCCAATAAAAACTTGTTACATTCAAAATTGTTACATTCAATCCAAATCTATTGTCTCACATGTGGAGACGTCTGGATTTACAAGCTCTTTGAATCTAGTGATCCGATCACTGTACGATAACTCCCAACCATCCGCACAGGAACGGTGAAACTGTATCCACTTATTTGCACAATTTCTTGCATCTCGCCAATACGTTTCTATTAATTTGCCATTTGCATAATAAATGAGTAGCACCAGGGAATGCTGTGCTAATGGCTTTCATAAGTGCTAATTCTCTGTCCGTCACAATCACACCGGGAAGAATACCATCACCAATAATTGAACGCAGTACACCCAGTGCCCATGCATAATTCTCTTCACGTTCCGCCTGAAGGTATGCAAAGCATACAGAAAAGGTCATGTCTGTGGATGTGACTCCAACAATCTCCAACAGAGGCATGCGATAACGATTGGTCTTATAGGTACAATCCATTATTAAAACATGTGGAAATGCATGCAACAAATCTAAACTGCTTGGGTGCGTCCAAATCAAGTCAGTTACAGTCCCGCTATTCTCACAATTCTTATGCCATTCTATGTAATTGTGCTCTGCCAACTTCCCCAGCAGCTGTTGCATCTGACTTCTTCCACCCCCCTCATTAACTTTATATCTGTAACATGTATTGTATATTGTCTTCATTGTGGTTACGTTTAATTCACTTCTTTGTTTCAACGTAACCAAAATTTCTTTTGGTCTAACCATGCTATTGGACATATCAATCAGCAACTTTGTTTCCTCCTCTGACAATCTGCCTGCAAATGAATGCCCCTCTAAATGTTCCGCGGCCGAGTGATTATGCACGCCACATACAACTTCCAACATCCAATCATCATTTGAGTCTAACTTTTTGCCTTTTAATGCGAAAGGGCATCCACATTTTTTGGAACCTGTTTGTTTGATCCTTTTTGGCTTTTGGCCATGTTCATGCTTATATTGTCCGCTTCTCTCGCATGCAAGGAGTACTCTAGCTTTGACACTTACCCGAACAGCATTTGAAACCTTTATGACAATGACAAAACCGTTTTTCCTTCCTACAGCACGAGCCCAACTAATCAACGAATCCCGACTGTGAAATATCTACAATAAACAAATTTATTACGAACTTAGTAACAAACAATTGTAATTTGAGTAATAAATCCACAGTACGTCTTACCTCTTGAGTTATAAATTCAAAGGTATAATCCATGACAAATTCCGATCCAACTTGACTTTCCTGTGTAGAGACCTGCAGAAGAAATGTTCGGAGTCAAACTGTTCGGATACACAGATCCGAACTATCCAATAATGTTTGGACTTTTATGTCCGAACAAACTCATTTTGTTCGGACATAAAAGACCGAACAAACTCATTTTGTTCGGACATAAAAGTCCGAACAAAATGAGTTTGTTCGGATCTTACATTCCGTATATATCGGGGAGTCTGCAACTTCGCAGTTGAGAAAAATTTCCCTAAAATGGCAAAAAATACGAACAAATCACATTGAAACGGACCTTTCCACTGCTGCTCTGATTGAGAGGCACGATTTCATTGTTCTTTTCTTCCTTCATTGCACTAGATAGATCTAATGAAAAAAGTTAACTACAAGAAGAAGGAAAGACGAAGGAGATGGAGGAAAATGAGTTGGCTAAGAACACAAAATGGAGGAAGATGAGATGCCAAAACAACAATGAAGTGGAGAATGAGAAGTGGAGAATGAGGTGTGGAGACTGAGATGTGGAGAAGATGAGTTCTGTGTGGGAGTACAGGGAGGGAAGAAGAAGATCAACTCTGTGTGTGAAAAGAACAAAGTTTTTGAGTTTTGGAGGGAGATTGGATATTTTGGTCATTTCATAAAGGGGTAAAAATGTAATTAAAAATTATTTAGATTCCTTGTATGGGAAAAGAATTATTTTGTGTGCCAATAGCAAGCCCCTTAATTTAAGTGATGTAAGAATGCACTTTTAGTATTATTTTAGCATTCAACTATTTTTTTCAATTTTAGGTATTCTTTTTTATTATTTCATTGTTCAATCATGTCTTTTCCAGAACAAAATACCGGAATTAAGCAGAATGCCAAAACGTTCCAATAAAAGGTCAAACTAGAACGATGATCGGAACAGAATTGACAACTATGGTCTACGGTTAACGTTGTGTAATGAATGTGGAGATTATGTCTTGAGTTGAATTCAGATTTCTCTAATGAAAAAAAAAAAAAAACACTATGCTATGCTATGATCATGTCAATGAAAGTGATGATAATGGAATAAACATATGATGTGAGGATCTCTTAGAATAGAATTGAACAAGCTCCATCAGGTATGATCACTTAAACATGATTGCACCAATCAATAGGTGCTAACAGGGCTGATTGAATCTCTGTTGGAATAGTCTGGTCGCACTATGAAATATGACTCAGTCGGGTACCAATGTGTAGAACCTTAGGGTGACCCTTACACTACTATATTGTGTTGTGAGTTGTGACCTCATGCACAACTCATAATATGAAATGCTGAATACTTGTAATAGCCTGCCAAATAATCAATTCATGATAATAATGATGATTGATAGATTTTCAGATCTGAACTATAAAACTGATTAGGTCTGGATAATGCACACCACATGTTTGATGAAATTCCACCGTGGTTACATGATTTGTGATGGGTGAGATTGGTTATTTATGTTTATTCAAATAATGTTAGGATGGCCTTGATGTTGAACTAATAGGGTTTATGAACCTTGATAAGGGTTACAGTATTGTGATTAATCCCATACCATGGAACATGAAACTTTAGATGCGAAGCGGGGCAATTAAATCCAAGTATGAGCACGGGACTGATTACATATCTAGACCCAGTGTGGAGTCCTATGTGAATGGTGTTAAAAATATGTATAATCATGAGGTGTGAAGAGTCGCTCAAACGAAAGTGAGATGAGTTAAAAGAAGCCATGATACCCTGAGCTACTAGCATGGTGCAAGGTGACGATCTCGTACTCAGGGTCTTGCTGTGGATGAGATTGTGGACTTTTGGTGTCAGGTTGTCATATGTACATGATGTGGATGAGCTATGGATATGGACCTGGGATGGCCCCTAAGTTCATGAGTCCTTGTTGGACATACAGGATTGTATTGTGTGCCTAGATGGCAACATTATGTATAAGTCACACCATTGTTGTAAGGTTATGTAAACTGGCACTAGGATGTAGTTCAGAGGTGCACCATAGGAAGAAGTATAATTATTCTCTTAAACCACAGTAATTGGAATGGAAATTCTATGACGTTATTGTTAATCCTTTATGATTAATTTTGTGCTCTATATATTATCGGTAGTTGTGTGATTGCTAGACTAGGAAATTCATTCACCAGTAATGCACTAAAGTTGGGTTGCCCCCTTCAGGTAACCAGGACATGGGTGGATAGGAGTATGGTGATGATCAGCCCCTAGACTTTGGCATGCGTGTATGAAGAGAGCGATTCCAGACTCACTACTTCCAAGGGACCAGCCCTATAGTTAGATGTTTTATTTTAGCAAACTTTGAATTGATTATTATGTATAGGACTTTCTTATTACCATTTGGATCAATGTTATTATTTTTGTTTGGTTTGGGATCTTTAAATGAAAAACTGGATTTAAATAGGTAAATGCCTAACTCCTTATGTGATTTTTACTTGTTTTATGCATGGTAAGTAATGTCCATGGGTCACAATCTGGAATGCGATAGGGCCCCGGAATTCGGGTTGTGACAAATATGGACTGTGTTAATGGCCTGAATGTGCTCGGTAAGGCTTTCAACCTATCAGATCATATGACTATAGATCTAACTATCAAATTTGGAATGAAGTACGATCCATCACCCAATCTCCCTTTTGCAAACATCTACCGTCATCACTAAATACAAAGTCAATGCAAGGCATCTCAACAGTTATATATGTTGTCCGGTTCATAATCAGCAATGGTCTATCATCTGATGTCTCTATAAGCACTTTTCAGAAAACCTGAACCATCAAAATTGTCAGACTTAGGTATGAAGCCTAAGATTTGGCAAAATTTCAGTCCCGGATTGACTAGCATGCTGTGAGGAGAAACTAGGGATTTGTAGTTGGGTATAGGTTGAGGGCTTGAGGCTAATTTAGGACCATTTTGAAAAGTTTTTGATGGGTTGAGTGGGCTGGCATTAGGGATTTACGAAAATTAGAGGATTTGATTTTGAGGGTAGAAATCAACAGAAAATGCACAAAATTTAAGAAACAATACAGCAGTTGCAGGCATTTAGTGGAAGTAGATAAGAATTGAAGAAATTTAACTCTAGATGATGAATTGGATGAAAAACAGATAAATAAATGGAGAACCTTATCATTATTTAGTGACGTAAATAAAAACAAGGGAAATTTTCAAATAAGGCCTTAAGTTTTTGCCTTATTTCAAAAAAGGGCACAAGTTTCAAAACTTTTCAAATTAGTCCCTATGTTTTCCAATAAGTTTTCGATTAAGGACATCTGGCCATCTAATGGTATTTTTTATGATTTTTTCCCCCAATTTTTTTAAAATACCTAAAGCACCCCCTTCATTTAAAGCCAAGAATAGTTCCAGTAGCCACTACATTTAGCAGACCACCGTGGAGACGCTAGTTGTCCTCGATCACTGTGAGGATGCCGATGAAGAAAAGGAAGAGAATATAGAGGAAGTGAAAGAGAAATTTATTTCAATGAAGGGTAATTTGGGTAATTTAAGAATTTTGAGGGAAAAAGTTGCCGGAAAATAGCTTTAAATGGATGAATGTCCTTAATTGAAAACTTTTTGAAAAACTTAGGGACTAATTTGAAATGTTTTAAAACTTGTGTCCTTTTTTCAAATAAGGCAAAAACGTAAGGCCCTTTTCAAATCAAAAATCAAAAAGGAAAATGATGCAAATCTAATGTACATCTAACAAATGAACAAAGAGGATTAAAAACAAAATAAATCAACTTTGCTCGTGTGTTGACCCAAAGCGCAACCACCTTTGGATTTGGCTGATGCCAATCTGACCCAGCAGTAGATGAGAGGATCAGCCGGCTCAAGGCACCTCAAAGCCTTAACCTAGCAAGACCACCAAATCTATAGCTTCTCTAAGGACCAAGTACATCAACCACAAAGGAAGAGAGAAATATCATTAATTGAGTCAATGAATGAATGTTAAAAAGGGAAAGATACATTTATTTATAGACTTAATTTTGGGGATGCACTGTGGACAAGTTGTACTCCAAGTCTCCCAACTCTATGACAAAATCTAACTAAATTCATAATTAGCTTCACTTTGTTAAAAAACAAGTCATAACTACTTTGAATCATGTCAAACTCACAATCTTGGGCTCAATGGATAGTAACTAACCAACCCATCAGAAAAACTCAATTTCATGTCAATCGAAATTTGTTTAATGCCTAAATCTTTGAAAAAGACAAGATCGACTCCAATTATTCTATTTTGCAGCCAATTACAGGACTCTTATGACTTAGATTCTTCACAACATAAAAGGCTAATAAATCAACTTCTTACATAACAAGACTTCAACAAAAATAGTATAATCAAGTTACTTCTACATATAAATCTGCTTAAAGCATCTGCAAGTGCTCAAAAATACCAATAGTCAACTTAGTCAGAACATAAATAATAACAATAAAAAAAACTTTAGTTTACCTCACGTGATTAGCAATTAAAATGGGATCAAGGTCACAGCGAACATCCTTTAAATCTGGTGACCATTTTGCTGATAGAACCCCTGTAACAATTACATCATCTGGAGAAACCACACATTATTGAGAGCTGCTATGCAAACAACACCAAATAGCATACACACAAAAAGTAGGAAATTTTATACTCAGCATAGCAGAAAAGCTGAACTACAAAACCAAAACCATTCCCTAAGTTACCCATGTACAGCATTGGAAACGTGTCAGGTTCGGTATTTGCATGTAAACCTGAAGTGTAGTCGCAAGTCTTATTCAATGAAATTAGTCTTAGAAATACAGGGTGAGCCCTGTATTTATATTATTGTGTACGAAGTATAGTTACATGAATACCCCTTAGAAAGGGTTTAAAGGAAGTACAACTGCACATACAAGGATATTCTAGGAACAATTCATGTACAAGTAGTTATCTAGATGAGCTCAGATTGGTAGAGTTATCGATGTCAAATCGGTACTCTCCACAACTAATATACAAGAAGTTATCTAGATGAGCTCGGAGTGTTCACGAATGAAATGATGATCAACTTCGATGTTTTTTGTTCACTTGGAGTAGGAGCTAAGACAGAACATTAAGTTCCTTGAATACTATTTAAAGCCAGATGATTTTGGAGCACACAGGACATGGATTGAAATTTGGATTCTTTAAATGACTTGGAACTATCGTGTTTCTTACATTTCCAGAAAATTAAGGAATATCTAGAAAGACACACCAACTAGTCCTCAATCTATGAGCCCAATCAACATCAGCATAGACAGTAAGTTGTAAAGAAGAGTCCTTTGGAAACAACAGTCCGCATCTGGAGGTGCCTTGTAGATAACGAATTATGCGAAGAACACTCCAATGCAGATGTTGTGGGTCAGACATAAACTGGCTGCAATCTAAACCATATAGATAGGAAATATCCGATCGAGTCATAGTAAGATAAATAAGACAACCAACCAACCCCCTGTAGAGAATTAAGATCAGAAACAGTTTCCCCATTGTTCTTGCTGTATTTGACATTCAACTCAATAGGAGTATCAAAAGTCTTTGCATATATCACTTAAGCCATGTTAATGAAAATCCCAGTGTATTTATATTTATATTGGGATAGAAAGATAGCCGTAGCAGTGGGAGTAACTTCCAAACCAAGGATGTACATTAGATGCCCCAAATCTTTCACGAAAACAATTATCCACATTCCATCTTCAAATCTATTTATTGCAGGATTATTCTTGCACATGTTGGCCCAGATATAGCCTTTCCTATTTAATTACTGCTATCTCCTTGATTCTTAGAAGAGCTAATCTGCACGTCCATGACTCACATAGGTCTTTACAAATTTATAACTACTGTAAAATTGCCGTACCCGCCTAGAGGGTGAGCCATGTGTTTATATTAACATGTATAAGGTATAATTACATAATACCCTTTAGAAAGGGTTTAAAGGGAGTACAAGTACAAGGATATCAGGGGAAAAACTAATTTACAAGTAATTATCTAGAGGGACTCAAATTCGTAGAGTTATCATGCTCCGCCAGTGTACCAGAACCAGTACTCTCTTCACGAGTCTATCCATTAGTTTTTTAGTGACAAGCATTCAGAAAAATCCATGTTAGAAACAGAATGCATTAGAAAGAATTTATGTAGTTGTTAATCAAAGTTGTGAAACAAATCATCAATAAAATCAGTGCAATAAATGTCAACAATTAAGTACATACACTCCCGGAAAAGTGAGAGACACAATTAAAATTTTGGTTCCCTGGAGAGAGAAGAAAATTTGGCAGAAAAGCAAAAGAACAAACTCAAAGATGTAGTACCTCCAGCTTTAACTATGTCAACCAGATCATCCTTTAGAATAACAGGAATTGATCGTGGTATGGAACCAACACCCAGAACTTGGGTGCTCTCTTGGATTTTGATCTCCTGATAATCATGGCAAATGATACTGCCTTCTACAAACTGGAAATTCAAGCCTTCACATGGTTTAGATCTCTGCAAAGAAAACCATCTCTGTTTCATCAATTACATGAAAATAGCAAGGCCTCTTCTAATTAGGTCCCTTAATATGTAAAGGTGCCAAGCTAGGTCAATCCTGTTAAGCTATGCTTGCAAAGCACCAACAACTCATCTCAGTTACCACAGTAGTGGAACAAATAAAGGCAATATAGACTACTTGGTATAAGAAAAAGAAAAGAAGGCATTGCGATGCGTTTTTTACAAATTAAAGAGGAAAACAAAAAAGAACTAAAAGGACAGTGTCTAAACTATCATGCAAAACCAAGGCAATGTTAATTTGATGTGCTCCAAACTCTCCATAACCAAAAGCTTGAGCTCCTGATAAATAAAACGCAAGATATATAAAGGGTAGGAACAAAGAATAAACCTTTGAAGGGCAAGATGTTGGAAGTCTTATTGAATTTCCTGTTTCCAACTCTGGGTGAACTTTAAATCTGATTATAAACATCATCAGCCAAAAAGATGCAAATCAATGCAAATTCCCAATCAAATTTATACATAGAGAGCAACAGAAAGAGAGAGATTCTTCCATCAGAATAAAAATTAGAAAACATAAAGAGATACCTACTTCATTCCAACAGAATAAATTCAACAAAAGAGATGAAAGTAAAGAGCGAATGAATGTCCGCCGGAACAAAGCGCTTACACGTGTTTGCATTTCCTGCATTCGTATTCTCGTTCCCCTTCAATCATCTTAACAGTTCCAGACCTTATGACAGTCCCTTTGAGGGTGAGAAGAATCCCACGGTGCTTCACCCTCACTCGCCCAATTCGCGGAAAGGTCTCTACAAAAGGTTGCCATTTCCAACCTTCCATAAACACAAAAAAACAAAGACAAGAAGAAGAAGAAGAAGCAATGATGACAACAACGAGAGAGAGAAAGGTGGGAGAATCTGACCTGGGAATTCCAAGGGAGAGCCGCAGATGTTGATGCGGACGTGGACGAACTCCTTAAACAGCACGCTCTCGCGATCCTTGAACTTGTCCTGGAAGATGCCCTAGGGTGTTTGTGGAAATGACAAAAAGAGAGTTTCTTTTTTAAGGTTTTCTTTTGGAAATGGTGAGAGATTGGAAGAGGATGAGGGGAAGTACCTGAGCGAGGAGCGCGGCATTGTCGAGAAGAGGGAGGAATTCTGTGGGTTTGGAGAAGACGAGGGAGGCGAGGGCGGGGTCCGCTTCGATTAGCTCTGCAAAGCTGAGAAGAAGAAGGAAATGGAACGGAGTGAGAAAGAAAAAGGTGATTCGATTGGATTGGAGATTAGTAGTAGTAGTAGTAGTAGTAATTGACTTTTACTTGATGAGGAGAGGGTAGTGGAGCATGGGGTCTGAGGAGAGGAGGATGGAGCGGAGCTGCTGAGAGTGGTGGTGGAGGATAAAGCGACACAAGGCGTGGATGTGATTGGAATCGGATGCCATTTCAGGGGGGACGATTGGAGCAGATTACATGGGTTGGTGGTTTTAATAAGAGAGATGAGAGGATATATAGGGTATTTGGCGGGAAAATAAGGATAGGTATTCATGGACCGGACTGGGGCATATCCAGGCCCGGCTCGCTTTAGAAATACTGGTCAAGGTCCGGCCCAAGCATGACACTGGACGTAAACATTAGGCCCGAGATAGCCCATTTAATCAATTGAGCCGGGCTGAACTGGGGCTTTTCATCACTTTTGTGGGCATTAGAACTACAAGTCGGACCGAGTCAGCCTATGGCTTTCCAACACCTAATCAAACCCGGCCCAATTATTAATGAGGCTCTAATTGCATATCCAAGCCTGGACCAAAGAGGGCTAGGCCCGGATCGGGCTCAGACTGGCCCGGCCCATGAGCACCCCTAAAAATAAGCATGCACATGGGAATACTGGAATCCGAATTGTGCGTCTACTATGGGCCGTGCCGGGGTCAACTGGGAGATAGCCCAGCATCACCCAAGGCAGCCGTGCCTTTTTTTTGTTTTTTTGTTTTTTTTTTTTAATTTAAATCCTTTTAAACTAGAATTTAAAAAACACAAGTTATAGTCCTGTAGATAATTCAAGAGAATTCAACTGAAATAAATGTACAAACATTTAATGAAAAAAGACATCAAATAGTTTGTATTTCTTTAAAATAAAGTTATAAAAAAATTTTAAAAAAAACTAGTTTGATGAAATTCAAAATTTATGAGAAATAAAAAAAATTAAGAATTACAACTTTGAACGCTGTCACACATTCTGGAAAAAAAAATTATGAGGAATGAAAAATTATTCTAGAAAAAAATGTTACAACATGAAAAACTATGTATGTGATGATTGTTTTGTAACTTGAATAGAATTTCTCAAAGAATGTGATAGATTTTGAATATTGTAATATCTCTAACGTCGAAACCTTGTCTTTCATCTTCCTCCATCAAGTGATTTGTTATATTCTCTACTTTTAACTAGTCTCGCAGGCACATGCAACTATTCACCGTTTCTTCTGATACCGTATTTTTAGAAGTCTTTTGTCATCTACGGACAAACGATTGCTTTAAAATTTCTTAAAATGATTGATTAATCTATTTTACAAGTTGGTATCTAAGCACTAGCAAGGTTATAATTAAAAACTTCTAAACTACTAGTTGAAGAACTTTGAAAAAGTTGGGTCTGGACGCCACCAGCCCCAGCCATCGGATTTGCATCTCTTTCGGTATATTTGAGCATACACAATTTTACGTGTCTAATAAGCTAGCTAGTCTCACTTGATGATTTGCAGCTATAAAGTTATCGCAAAAGCTACATTGTGCCTTTGTTCACAATTCCTCCAATGTAATCAGGGATCTCAAGAGTTGTAAATTATTATCTGCAGAAGTCGTTTTTCTTTTCTTTTTGGTTGATGAACCTGTGCCACATAACTTTCTACTCTACCTCGTGATCCCGAGGCAAATTTTCAGGATCTTCCTCATTTAGAGAGAAATCAATGTCAAACGATTTGTGATGGTCTAGCCATTTAAAAAAGGGGGGTCTTCCTATACATCTATCCCTCACCATTTTTGGTGAGGGACACCCATTTTGGGGAAAAAGCAAGTACAAAAGTGGGGAAAAAGCAAAGTATAAAAGTACACTTTGTATTTGAATATTACCCAAAAGGGGTGTCCCTCACCAAAAAGTGATGAGGAAATGATGCACTTGAAGATCCCCCTTTAAAAAAAAAGAATTTACAAAAAAAAAAAATTATATATAATGTATTTGTTGTGATAATTTATATAAGAAATGGGAGAATATGAGACTTATTATAAAATATCACTAAATAAAACTTAAAATTTAAATAAATAAATACCTTTAAAAGAGAGAGAGAGAGAGAGAGAGAAGCTCTGTTGAGAGAGTGAGAGAAAGCTCATTCGATAGTGAGAGAAACTTCTTAGCCTTAAAAGGTTGGCAAGAGATCTTAATGCCTTACAAAACTCAGGGAGAGAAAGATTAGAGAGAGTGTGAGAATTTAGAAAGTAGATTAGTGTTGCGAAATGAGAGGAGGCTAAAAAAGGGTCTTACCCTTTATCCACGGCGAAGGCCACGGTCCACTTTATCAATCCAACGGAACGAAGCACGTGCGCGATTTCCATCCCTCGTACATTCTAGAAGCTATTACCACAATGTGGGCATCCCCAGACAAGAAATGAAAGATCCGCGTGAAATCTTTTTGGATACCACCGTAAATAAATTCAAATCATTTATAATCGCCATGTAATCTTTTAATAAAATTTACTTTGAGAATTACTTGATTAAATCCAAATCATTCACAATCGCGGTTCATTTAACGGCTCCACATTCATCACAGTGAGGTCCACTGAGATCTAAATAAAATTTAAAAATAAAATTTTTCATGTCAACTTATGGGAAGCTTTTGACACCACTTTAACTAACGTTACACTTTTTCATTATTGCTATGGTGGTGAACAAAAGTTACTATAAAATACCTATAGCCTAAGTTAATGGGCTAATTGTCTACCAAAAATTAAATAAAACTAATGAGCCAACATTGCTGATATGCACTCACGCAACGACTTTTTTAGAACTTAAAGGAATTTATGACATTGCTAGAAAATTAGTTGGAAACAAAGAAAGATATCGTATACCAATTGGTTTAATTGCTTTTAAAATTGGCATTAATTTTACGAGCAACGATTGCAACTGTAGAAATAGCTTTTTTAGCAATAAAGTACATAAATAATAGGTTACGTAACCGACTAGGAGATCAATGGATGAATGACTATTTTGTTATATATATTGAAAAAGATGTGGTTGCTAGTGTTGATAATAAATCTATCATGCAACGATTTCAACACATGAAAACCTGTTGAGTGCAACTGTAAGAGTTTATATATTTGGATTTTAGTTTTGGATTAAGAACTATTAGTAACAATGTATTAAAATTTTTGTTTTTTTTTTTTTAGAATTCAATATTATCTTTGTCGGATTATCGAAAATAGATTATTTGAAAATTTTATATTATACTTGTCGAATTCTTGAAAGTAGATGACAAATATTGATAAAGAGAAAAACAAATTTATTCAATTTGATTTGTTGAAGATAAGTCTTTTATCAACCCCACTTACTCGAATTCTTGAAGCCACTACCGTAAAGAAATGTCGAACTAATAACACGTAGTAAAATTTAAAGGGCTAAAGTAGCAAAACTTATGGGCCCATCTAATTAAGACTGCCGGTGGAAATAGTTCTCACTCAGTCCCTTCATTTGAAACAGAGCAATATTGTCATGTGATTATTTTCAGCTGTCCTCTCTAAATGCACCAACAGGCATCTCTCAACTGTCATTTGCCGACACGAGCTGAATAGAGAGACCGAGGCCATCCATGTAAAAAAAAAAATTTGCATGGATTGTTTAAGTGTCGACATGGGTCTTTGAGTCGGTGGAGATGGGGACATGTTGGCCTTGTCCATGCAGGTTGGTGTCACTTGTGTTCATCGGTCAAGATGTTATAAATTTTGGAAAACCACAAAATTTTTTTTTTATGCTATCGGAGGGTTACCTTCGGGCCGAGAGGGAAGCCTTGTAAACTCCCCTTTAACCCCAGTGTGATAGTACAGTTTCGAATCTACAACTTCCGGGTGCAAACCGTGGTCCTAGATCAACTGAGCTATTTCTTGAAATTTTGGAAAACCATTATAAATTTATATGAATGTAGATTAGTTAAGCTATTTAAATAGTATCCTATCCTACCTCACTTATAACAATATTTTTGTATTGTTGAGTGTTGACTCGATGATCAATAATATGAAAACATAATTTAATATTAAAACTCTTATTTCATTAATTGTCAATAATGCAAAGATGTTGGAACTTGAAAGTAAGGAGCATAGAGTTTAAAATGTTGATTTAAGGCTTTATTGATAGATTAAAGCCCTAAAAGCCATTAGAGAAAGAAGAAAGAGGTTTCAAGAGATTATAAAACTTAAATCCTAAATTGCAGGAGTGATTTTTTTTTTTTTTTGCTATTGGAGGGTTCCCAACCCTTTGGGCTGGACGGATCCCTCCAGGCCGAGATGAAAGCCGGGTAAACTCTCATGTAGCCCCAGTGTGGTAGAACAGTTTCGAACATACAACCTCTGGGTGTAAGCCGTGGTCCTCATTCAATTAAGCTACCCCTTTAGGTTAATTGCAGTAGTGAAATTTTAAAGTGGAAACTGTATATTTAAAATTGTACGTATCCCCTCGAAATAAATGCCCTTCTACTAAAAATGAGCTTCCCCTAACAACTGCTATTCATTTTTTTAAGATTAGGTCGGGTCACCGGTAGAAACCTTTTATATTCTATTTTTTCTCCACACTTGCCACACCAGGGCTCTTTGACTACTTCCTAGAATTGTAGATTTCATTTTCGACGGTTCATTATGCTTCCCTAAAATCATACGCCTTATCTTAAAAAGTCCAATTGATAGAAAACGATGGGTATTGTATTTTTTGAAGAAAAATCACTCCATTGTTTTAGGGTTCTAATCTTTTGCTTTCAAGGCTGCCTCCAGGCCCGCGGCCCGCGACTCATCACACGTTTATGATAACGAGTCAAAGATCCTCTGAATCTTCTACCGCTGGTATAATCGGCTTTCGCTTTAGCTAATGGCCACTATGGGGCTCATATAATTAATGATAATTCAGACGGTTCAAGATGAATGTCATTCTCCTTCAATGTGCACCATCAAATTGACCGCATGATCGCTAAAACGTGGTTAATACCACATCAGCATGAGTAATTATGTGCTCAATCATATGGTGAGATATATTCATATTGAACTATAGCTTGTTGATAATTTATCCGAAGATATGACATTCATTTGGTGTGGTATTATCAACATGTGGGCCTCACGGTGGACTCTCAAACACATCTTACACAGAAACCTATATCATAGCTGCGACGATAACAGCCCACCAGATAATCGGTCCAGATAATCTGAAAAAGGTGGGCCAGTGGCCAATAGCCATGTGCTATGTGCTATGTGCTCTCTTTGTATTGGGTAGATCCCAGATGCACCACAAGTCCACAACCCCACGTGCATAGTTCTGTGAGGGCGACATATCCCAAACCACGCGTAGGCGGTGAGAAACGCAGTAACACGTGCCTAGTTTCAGCTGGCTGGCCATAAATAATTGGTCCCATAACACCAACTTCCGTGCACTTTCACTCTTGCAGTTTCCTCCTGACTTTGGCAACCATGCAGAAAGCAAAAATCCAACACATTCGTCAATGAAACTGTACAACATGATAGAATTCTCTCTCTCTCTCCTGTTCTATTATATATATAACATAAGAATATGATCGATCTACAACACTCAAATGGGGTGGTCTGAAATGGAGGGAAGGTGCAAGAAGCACCCAACGCACAGGCAATCTCCTGGTGTATGCTCCTTTTGCTTAAGAGAGAGGCTCTCTCAGCTCTCTTCTTCATCTTCTTCCTCCTCAAACACCAAGTTCTATGTTTCTTGTTCTTCATCTCATTCGTCTCTTTCATCTCTCTCTGCTTCGGGGTCTTTTTCTCCTCCCTACTTCTCCTCAGTTCTTGCAAGTGCTACTAAAGGGCTGTTTGGGAGGAGCAGATCGATGGCAGTCTTCGCTCGGCATGGAGAAGGACCAGAAGGTGTTGTCGTTCAGGACAAGAAGAAGAAAGGTCGGTTCTGGTTGAAGCTGCTTCGACCCGGGCATAGGAGAAAGAAGGAAGAGGAGTTTTTACACTCAAGGACCATGAAGGAAGTGCCTACATATTGGTCTATGTTAAAGTGAAAAAGGTCCCTTGTGGTTTTGTTATGTGATTTTTTCTTTCCATGCATGGGTTCTTTTAGATATCAATCGATTGTTGGTTGTATGAGAAAGAAATAAGAGAGAGGGACAAGAAGATCCATCTCTTGATGTACAAATATTGTTGTGATCGTACGTCATCAAGAAATTCAAATAGTGGAGTTGATAGATTTATATTACATTAGTATATGATCATGAGATTATTTTATGTTTAATATTCATGTCTTCATTTTGGATGATCTAAACAGGGTGCTGTTTAAATGAATGTCTGGTCAAATGGATCTTTAAGATTGGAAGAGGAAAAGATGGGAAGGGAGAACTCTTTCCCTCTAATTGAATTACTTGGGGGATTTCAACAAATACTGAGGGTTATACAATCCAATCCCACAATCATAACTAGTATGATGATAGAAAATAAAGAGAGCAAAGAGTAAGAAAGTCACAAACCGATTTACATAGAAAACCATATATATAATCTGAGAGAGAAAAGTATTGTTGGTTTTGGGTATTTCTCACAAGAATCACGAGTGTTAAAACTTTTTTACACGAGTATTAGATCATGTCTATTTTAGAGCATTTGGAATTTTTTGTTTGAATGTTAGAATTCTGAAAACTAAACTCAGTCATTTTGAGCCTTTAAAAGCTTAGAATTTCCGCATCTAAATATTGAACTGTACTTTGCATTATTTTAAAAACCATTTTTGATATAGCATTTGCAGACTTCATAATTCTCTCCAAGAAAGACTTCTTATAAATCTTCCAAGGACTTATTTATACAACTCAATTACCACATAAATCAAGTGGAAAAAGCGTGGGCCTTTTCATACTTTGGATCATCTTAGTTTTTGATGCGGAAACACTTTCATAAAAAAAAAAAAAAAAAAGTACCTGCTTTTCCTCGAAAACATGTTACAATCAATTTCAACTTTGGAGGTTGGACTCCTATTTTCTTAGAAAAGGAAATACACTTCCACAACATCTGCACAAACCTTGAAAAAAGAGACCCTGAAGCTAGTTTATGGGAAAGCACGGTCTCTTTTTTCAAATTAGTACCAAGAGGTGGATTTCCACTCTCTTGATGGAAGATAAAATAAAAACGAAAATATCTCATTTTCTCTCTCACAAATGAAAAAGACCTTACAAAGATATTTTATGACTTTCTCCACCTTTCCCTATAATTTTCTTGTGGCTTGATTAGCTTACTTAGAGGAAAGAGGAGAATGAGACATTATAACCTATCTTTACAACCATATGAGTCACGGCTGTACATGCACTGATGTTGGCCTAACAAGTAACAAGAGATTTGCTCTATTGTATTACAACTAAAGCTCTATAATTCTTACACTTCATGATGATGGGTCTAAAAAAGGGTTGTCGAGGAGTGTGTTAAAAGAATATCCTGAAATGGAGAGTTTCTATGTGACTCGCAACCTGGAGAGGATCATCATCCACCTTAAAGTCGAGCTCCATAGCTACAAAGGTTGGCCAATATGTATCTGTTTTTCTCTGGCTGGCCAATACATAAAACTAATGTCATACATCTACTGGCTAAAAAGGCTGGCTTATTTGATCAGCCCATAAAGGTTGGCTTATTTTGAGACTGGAAAACATGAGCTTAAAAAATGTTTAATTAACTCTTGGATATTATGACAGAGAATCTGCTGATATGAATTCATTAAACTTTAAGGAATTAAAATCAAGGGCTAGTATTGAGATATTGAGATCACACTTAATCCTCATCTTATTCCATTCAGCTCTCAGTTTTCTTGATTGTCATACATCCAAATAGACCTCACAAAAAATAACAAAGTCATTCGCCACATTGTTGGAGTTGTACATCTAAGATCCATCTTCATTAGTTCATCACATCAAACACCATCAATTCACGAGTGACATAGTATTTCTAAAAATTTAACATTTATTCTAAGATTTAAGCCTAATTTGCAATCCAAAAGAGTAATAAATAACATAGAGATTTTTACCAAAAAGATTATAAAGAATCTCAGTAATTAGCAATCAATGATAAGATTTGGGTTTTTACCAAGGAAGCATAATTAACCAAAAGTTAGAATTTATTTTTGACTAAATGGCACCTATACCTGGGTTTAAATATTCAGCAAAAGCCCATCATTATCAAATTCCTTGATTATTTATATATCACAACTCACAAGGGCTGTCAATCGGCTGGGTCTGAGTTTTGTCCAACTTGCTAAATTCTTTTGATGTTCTTATGCCTGCACATGCTCTATTGCAGTCTTAGACGAAATGGCAACAACACATTACTCTTAAAAAGACTTTCATTGCAACAAAAAAACAGAAACTGAAACATAAGCAAATGAAGCCTTGGGTTTCTATTTTAGAATTTTCTATTTTTCTTATTTCAGCTAGTTTTATTATTATTATATTTGAACCATTTTTAAAATCAAACATGATAAGGGTGATACAGGTAACTTTTCTTAAAACTGATGCTCTGTCTTATTCCATCAATATCAATCTAGATCTAGTCAGGTAGAGACCCTTTTATTTCATGTAATTGAATTCTTAAAATTCTAATACACCAAAATGAAGAATAAACGTGAATATAACAAAGGTCATCAAATAATCTCCCATTTGAATACCCAGCCATCACCCTAGTAACTCGAATCACAGGAAAGTCAAGAACCCATCTACCACTTCATCTATTTATGTGTACACTCAAAACACTAGAAAAAGAAAATGTTCAATGTATACTATGTGAACATAGCAGGCCAAACATCCTCCTCTATTCATTGATATGACATAATTTTGAACTTGGAAGTATGTCTTGCTCTTTGTTTATCCTATAATGAATCTATCCATTTCTTTTTAGGACACTCAACTTATTTTCAAAAAGATATAAATACCTGATTCATCAAGGCTGGTTTAATTTCCGATAAATTATAGCTAAAAACACCATCATAGATGCATCAATTGCTTCCTCTCATCAATTAATGTGGAAGTAACACCACACTTCCCACCAGCATTTTATTTCAAACCCAAATTCTGGACATCAAGGAAACCCATGATGCCTGGACCTGCCAAATGACCTTGCTAGCCAGAGACACACATGCTAACAGAGCATCAAGCAGAATCAAAGGAAACTCGTTCAAATGGAAGCGTGATTTGGCATGTCTCTCTATCTAGCTAGCCAAAGACTTGAGCCCTGTTTGGGATCCAAGGAAGCCCAGCGCAAGGAAAACATGGAAACAAGACATTGGTCAACATCAAGGAAAAAAAAAAAAGGATGCAACAAGAGAAACAAAATTAAGACATTGATTGTTCAGCTAGCCTCAAACTAATGAAAAGAAGACAGTAGTTAAAACATTAGAAGCTGCTTCATTGCTTCAACTGGATATTCAATAATTGATAGTTTTAATCATTTAGCTTTATGAAACGACGACCATATTCCTTCGAAGTGGACCTACATTTCGTTCCCAGTAGCTGTAATCTTGACTTTTAAACTACATGTCAATTGAGGTAGGATCAATGTGATAGTTTCTTTCTAAGAGATCATAGTATGCTCAGCTATCTGGTTCGTACTAATGGGGCCCTCCTCCGTCAGGTTATCTAAACCCTTAACATCTTCAGTGTCACCTTGAAAAGCCAATCTGAAATATCTTCTACATGAAAATCCTGACCATTCAATTAGTGCCCTGCAAATACAGTTCAGAAAATATCAACTCAAAATAAATACATGGTGAATGAAATATGTTGGGTCCACATTCAACAGAAATAAGGCAAAAGAAAAAGAAAAGAAGTCTGGAACATACCAACTGGGATATTTTTCGCACCTAGGCCATCCATGCTCAATGATGAGGGCTAGTCATACATGGGTTAGGGTCGCTGAACCACGAGCTTCAATTTTACAATTGAAAATCTGAACAGAATATGGATACTCTACAGCTGAGCTACATATAGGTCCTTTGTAGGAAATGTGAAGCCAAAAGAAAGGAATAAGCCCACCACTCAGGAAATTGTAAGCTCTATGGGATTGACAAGTCCAAAACAATTGCCAACCATACACCTAAATGAGACAACTGGACCCATGTAACTTGAAAGAATTGTTCTGATTTCGTTTCCTTCCCTGCTCTTATCTTTTCCACCCTGAATGTCTGACATCTGAGTTGTCGTCATCATCACAGTAATCCCCATTTCGGTCACTTGATAGTCTTCTGTTGTAAGTTTTGAAATATTTCATCCAAAGACTCAGAGTCGAGTGGCTCAAAATTTGCTTCCTGAACCTGCCGCTGAGGAAGCGATTTCTTGGCTCCAACACTGGCCTTGAAGCTTTGGAAACTTGTCTTCATTGATGCCCATGTTTTGGATAATCCAGAGGATGGAACGCCCATAATTCTGTTAGAATTATACTGGCCCGGAGAGTTTTCTGCATTAAGCAAAGCAACTCTAGCTGATGATAAATTAGTATCTGATCCTGTTGATGCAGTGGATAAATATCCTCCCCTCATAATAGAGGAATACTTGTTTCCAATTGCTTTGCTGATGTTCCCATATCTTCGGTTCTCCTCCCTGGAAGGTTTTGATCGGCTTACCTTTCCACCCTCATCAGCTAAACTGGTTGTTGCTTTCATTTCCAGAACACCCTTATCCTGGATATAGTTTTCAAATTTAGCACCACTTAAGAGAAAATTGACCAAGTTATCAGATCACAAAAAGCTACATCTGTAAAAAGAAATGAACTGCCAACTTCAAAACAGGTAGTAATATGAAAGGCAAACGGAGACCCTTCACTTAAAGGGAGCGTGCGTGATCGACTCGGATTGGTATTAGGAAGGCCCCGTTGGGTGGTATAAAGCATATGATCCGTGCGTGAGGTGTGCACTAGATCATTTGTACAGTGTGTAATGCAAACTGAGCCTCATGATTTTTGTGCCATTTTTGTTGTTATGGATGATATTTTGATGATATTTTTGTGAATTGAACTACCAAAATATTGGGTCAGTCATGACCGATACACATTGCCTATTGGCTGATATTTTAAACCATGGATACATCTTTTGATGAATTAGCATTAAAATGCTATTGTTCATCTTTGATGCATTCATTTATAATGGTGAAAGTGACTTCGTTTCAAGAAACAAAAAACACATTTTGGAAGACTGAAAAAGAAGGTATCTTCCAAGAGATTGGCAAGCATCTTTTTTTTTTTTTTTTTTTCTTTTTTGGGATTTTTAAGAGATTGACAAGCATTACAAGTAGAAGTAGACTTACCAGGGTTGTTATCCCAGGTTCAACATCGATACTTGAACTATTTAAGTTTCTCACCAATGGGATGACATGCTCGCCAACTTTACGTCCTTGTTCAAGCAATGATCGCTCTGGGAAAATTAAATCAGTAAATCAAACATTTTGCACTTCTCAAGTATGACTTAAGCTAACAAATATAGGTCCATGGGTAAAGCCTCTTAGACCTAGATCCAACAGCAAGGGGCATGGTACCTCCTGATCAAGGATTAGATCTGTTGCTTTAGAACCACCAGCACCACCCATTTATTAGAAAATAAAACAGTTCTAAAGAAAGAGAAAAGGAAATGACATTTCATAGGTATCACACTAGAAATAAATACGGATTCATAATAAATTAGCAGGTGCAAGTTAAAGAAGTACACGGGGTCGTATGTGTTGTGAGAGATGCAGGGGAGTTATTTGTCTTTACAAAAAAAAAAAAAAAAAAAAGAAGAAGAAGAATAAGAAGAAGAAAAGAAAAGAAAACCCTAATTTTTCTCTCACCCTTTAAGCATAATAAAAAAAAGAAAATGACTAAAATACCATAGATTTGTCACTATTATATGTAGAAAGGTAATATTGTTATTAATATATGGGGGTATTTTGTAATTATGGTAAATAGATAGGACTATCAGTAATTACTTAAATTTTATTAATTTTAATGGAAAGGAGTTTCCCTTCTTCCTGATACTCCATTTCTCTTCTTTCTCCTCCTTTATCTCTTTCTTTCAAAACCTCATTTAAATCTTCCCACATCTTAATCATAAAATGGACCATGACTTTATCAACATTCGTTGAAATTGCACAAATTGGGCTCATTGGAAAGCTAGTTCAACAGCCCAACAATTGGATCCAATTTTACGCCATTTGGACATTCACTTAGTGCACCAAGTCTGGCCATATATTAAAAACACAAAATAAATTATTGGTGCTAAGTGAGAAAGGCAATGTACAAAAAGAGAGCGAATGTCTATTTCTATACTTGGATCAAATAATGATTCTGTTGTTGATTTGAACTAAAGATTTATGCAAAAAAAAAAAAAAAAATGAAAGAAAAGAAAAGAAAAGGACATCCTGGAGTCATTTCCAACAAGGATCAAGTAAATTTCATGAGGCAGGTAATCCTTCAATTTATTCTTAGTTCCTATAGCTCCTCCAGCATCTCATTTTGATTCTTCATTTGTTGCTCTACATGAAGGTAAGCTTAAGTGTATCTCCCCCATTGAAATTTTAATGAACATCCAATTGAAATTTTTGTGTCATATTAAGTTGTATCTCCCCCATTATTGTTTTTGAATGCCTCATCTACAATAAAACCTCCTTTTGGTGTGGTTGAGGCTCTTTTAAGTGTAATGCGTCTTATTTGTGATATATCAATGAAGATTAGGGTTGGTCCTCTCTCGTGACACAGACACTCTTCACCTTCTCTCTTCTTTCTATATGAAACCTATACGAAAGAACTTGAGGAACAGGTACAAATGCCGGCATATGCGCATGAAACTGCAAGCCCTCATCTGACGGGTCCACCTTGAATGAGCCTTGGCCTGAAATCAGGGCAGACCAGTCATAAGGTGGTGTACACATGTAGGGTTGGTACATGCTCTTCTAAACTGTCACAATATTTTAATATTACACGTGATATGGCCCATATGATGAGCATACTGACTTGGGCCAATGCTCATTCACAGTGGAGCCATATTGATTAACAGCCTGAATCTTGGACATGCATCATGTTGGTAAGTTTGGACAGGACTTGCACCTTCAGAGTTGTGTTACCATGCACCATAGCAGAAAAAGTAAAATCAAGCCATAACCAATATAGATTTTGCACTCACCTTTTTGCATGATAATGACTCCTGCTGAATCAAACCCATCAATATCATCTACCTCATTTTGGAACCTGAACCTTCTCCAACTTCCCAAAAAGTCAAGCACTCGATCAAAGAAATTGCTTGCAACCAACAAGGTGTAAACAACCATAATAAGTGGATAGATTTTGTTAAAACCTTTCCCGAAAAATGGGACAGCATCATCTATGTTCCCCATTCTCTGCATATCACATCAGAAAGTAGTCACTCAAGTCAGAGATACAACAAGAAGGGTAGAAATATTGTGTCATCAAGCTTCAAAATTTTTAAAGGCTGACATGTTTGCTGACGTTAGATAATCTCGAACCTCTATGCTGAAAAGTACAAAACTAAACGAAATTTGAATACTTTCTGACGGCAAAGCTAAACAAAGGGAAGATTCAAACATATACTACCATCACTAGTGGACTTGTAAATTGGGAAGGTGGTTCAACATAAAAACATGATCCCGATCCATCTTCAACAAATAAAGCAAGAAATACTTGCCACATGTCAGACAAAAATGAAGTCATGAAAACTTGGCAGCACATGATTGGAGTTCAAGCATAGTCGATCTAAGCATAGGGACGATAATGTAGTCAAAATTGCTTCCTACTTCCATTTTGACAAGGTAGAGTGGACCCCATGGAAAGTGAACTGAAAAAGTTCTTACTAGGAAACTTATCTATGCAGTGTTATTGTGGAATGGTAGAATGAATTTTGTGGGCCCATTTTGATGAGTAATAATTCATTTGGGGGGGTGGGGTGTGTGTGTGTGGATATGACTGGGATGAAAACTGTAAATGTCGTTAGGATAAATTAAAAACAGAATAAGTTGTTAGTTTGCAGTTTGAAGATTAGACCCATAGTTTCTATGTTAATCTAGGATTGGCTTTTATCTCTTGAATTCTATATAACTGTGCACTACCTTTACAGTTTTTTTTAAGGTACATTGGAGACGAACACACACTCACTCATACATCCACATCCCTAACCACTAGAGCTACAGCCAGGGACACAACATAGTTATGATTATTAGCTAATATGCTTATCAAAATTAATTTACATGGTAACAGAGCTGCTGGTCTCAATGTTCTATCAAAGCCAAGTCATTCGTGAGATGATCTCAGACCCTTCATCTCTTCTTGATTGAGGGGACATCTTGGCCATCAGCATCTCATCAATCCATTTCTGCTGGTTCAGCAAATTGCAACCCTGGTTCTCTCTTATATCACACTCATCATTCCACCTGCAATGTACTTTGATGTTTACTTCATTTGAAACTTGGAGTTAGCGGCAGTTCTAATCATAGTTTTCAATATAGGCCAAGTCGAGTTGACTTTGACTCAGCACCTACTGAGTCAAGTAGGCTCCGTGAGCCACCCTCCGAATCTCTGATTCCCTAGACAAAGGGCAAATTGGGTTATTTTTTTTTACATTTTAATATTGTGACTTGTGAGAAGATGTGGGAAGTTATGGGGTCCTTTTGCACATATTTTGGAAGATTAGAATCATATTTTTTTGGAAGTTTGTAGCATTCTACTCAGTAAAAAAAAATAAATATGGCCACTTATAAATAACCACTTAAATTCATTCTTAATGATGAAAACACCTTGGTACTGATTCACATCAACCCATTTGATGAGAAAGATTCCATCACTTGGTCGCACTTCTTGAGTCCTGCTGTACATCCAATGATCTCCACCAACAGAATCTTATCAGCCACAAACAACCAGGCACGAGCCCACCGAGCATCTGGTGGCACCTTGTCTAGCGCCATCTCCAAAAGCAACCTAAAAGTTTGTCTCCTAGATCTGACATTACAATACTGTTTACTTGCAGTCTCTGCCCATCCAGGCCAAGCACTGCACTATTCCCACGTCACCTTGTTCTATTTCTGCTAGTCATTCCTTGTCTGACTTCCATCTCCTTGACAGATTTGCAGCCTATTGATCACAACACATCACATGCTGTTCAGTTTGCATCGTTAGGCAGCCTCGTATCATAAATTCCCATTGAACTTCCTCTCCTATACCTCAAGGACTATTGTTTCCTTCGTTTCTTTTGCTTTGTCATCAATCGCATTGCCACTCTATCTTGTGTTGTCTGCCTGCTCTTCAATCTAGTCAACTTACATCAGCGACGCTTGTTTGTTCCTAGATCAAATGTTCTTACATGGATTAATCCAATAGATGCAGCCCATATACACCCAACCCAAATTTGGTATTAGAGCTAGCCCCTTAAACTTTGAAGGGCCCATATCAGTTCGGTAGCATCACAAGCCCTTCCAACTTTAGAGGGCTTGCATCACCAGCATGCCTTTGGTTTAGACCATATTCGAATATCTTCTGTCTTTCTATTTGGATGATGTCTAAATGATGGATCATTGGTTGCAAGGCTTCCGAATTTGTCTTTGAATTCAATCATATGCTTGATGGGTTCAATCATTAAATTGAATCATCAATTTGATAGATTTTCCAGCATCTGATAATTCGCATCTGGATCAGAACCCTGAGTCTGATTGTCTATTCTGTATTGGATCTCCAAATACAGTCATTTGTTTATCTTTCCATCTGATCATTTGTCTGGATTCATTTGCATCTTTCTTTACATTCCATTTGATCTACACTGCATCATCATCTTGCCAGTCATGTTCAAGCGCTCTGTCAATCGCCTGCTCCATCCACACCATCAATATCATCAGCTAGAAGCAGCATCTAAACTGTTGGATTCACCAGATTATTGCTATGCAGACTCAAGATTCAGTTATCTTAAGTTTGAGAGGAAAAGGATGAGATAGATCACCATAAGTTGTTAGTTTGTCATTACAAAGCTTCATAGTTCCCACGTTTATCTATAATTGCTTTTAAGTTTATCTCTTGTATTCTATATGATGATGTATGTACTTAAGATTATTGGTTAACAAGGTTAACACATTAAGTTACATTTTTTTACTGGCAAATTAATTTAGAAATTCCACCCCCATCCAATCACATTTGCAGATTTGCCTCTTCATTTAAGCCATTGAAAATTTACATCCTTACAGAAGTTCAGATGATGATAGCCCATGTTCACATGATGATCGGCCACTCATGATTTTCCATTTGAGCCAATCGTGGGTGGGGGTTTGATGTGTGTGTTAAATTTTGCTTCCAGACTGTATCATGATTAATTTGTTCACTATCCAATCAACTAAATTTATGGATATGATTGCTCATCAATGACTCCAAAACCTTGATGATTTTATACAAAATATGAAAAAAAAAAAAATTTCATGTGATCAACTTCATAAGAAATATAAAGTACGAAAAAAAGAAAAAAAATAAATTGATATGATTGAATAACATGAAAGAAGTCCCACCTTTTCAAAAATAGTTTTGGCATTCCCATCAAGGCGAATGAGGTTGAGGAAGTTGTAAGAAATTGGTGGTGCATACCGTGCAACCATCCTAGCAACAATGTTATTGATTATCAACTGCCAACTTCCATAAGTATATATAGAATGCAATCAATGAGGTCCTCAGAGACAGAATGAAAAACTTACGAACATATCATTAGCAAGCTAACTGAGCATGTTTGTCTTGGAGTTAATGAATAGAACGTCAGCATTCCAACCTTGAACAAGGAGTAATATGTGCCAATGCACATGTACATCAGCGGAACAAATGCAGCTATCTGCAAGCATATGAAATAATTGAATATATGGCAACAAATGAAAAGATTCAAAGCAAAACAAATATCGAGAGTCGCACATTAGCTTCCACAAGAATACATTGCTAAAAAATAATAATAACAATAACAAGAAAAACCACAAAACCAGAAAACTTTGGCAAAAATGCGTGCAAATTCAAATAGATTAATTTTAACTCATGGATTACACCAGAAAATTCGCATTAAAATTCAAATATGAAAAATATGAAAGTGAGTTAAAGTAATGTAAAGTAAAGACAAAACAAGTTTGCCTAGCCCACTCCAATAGGCTCTCATAAGAGTCCTCAAGGTTGAAACTTTAAAATATATATATATATTTATATTTTTATAACTTTAGAAGGTATTTGCTTCTTAAAGAACTGAAAAGAGTTCTGTATAAAAAAAGAGAGCTTTGCAGAAAAATAAAGCACATATATGTATAATCTTTTCTAAAACTTACCTGTACAAGAACTTCTTCCTTTCCACCTGCATTAATTAGAAGTGAGAAAAGAGATAAATGAACTCCGCTAGGCAATAGAGTAGCCTCTGCTAAAAGAATAGCAGCTGACATGCATCCAAGAATAATGGCCAAGAGTTTCGCAAGATGTTTCTTAAGTATACAACGCCAAATCAACTCTGCACAGGACCAAACAATATTTTCAAGGAGTAGCCTCAATTATTAATTATCAGTTCCTATCAACAATAAAACTCAAGCAACAAGAACTGAAAATAAAACTCAAGCAACAAAAATTGTTATAATTCAACCATTCAAAATTACTCATCATGAAAATAAGCCTTTTTTTTTCAGATGAACTAAAAGTCAATAATCATTGGTATCTGCTTATGCTCCCATTGATTCTTGTCACCTTTGAGTATGAAATGGATGGGAGACGGCCCTTTCAGGAACTTTTTGAATAGTTTAATTGATGGGCCTCCCGCTCTGTAAGAGAAGTCTTAGTTCTAATCTATGATGCCCAGATACGGCCCGGATACGGCAGGGACACGCCATAGGCATGGCAGGGACACGGATTTTACATGTAAAAAGTGAAGTATCGGATACGATACGACATGATACGCTGCTCATTTTGAAGTATCCGTGCATCATAGGTTCTAATGGGTTGCATATATTAACCTTATTTCTTTTCTTTTTTTCCATTGAAATGGCTTAATCCTGTGCTACCCCCAAAAAATGGACACATTATTGTACATGAAATAGTAAAAACTGTTTCTAGTTCAAAAATTACCTGTTGTATCAAGGAAGGGTCCTAATTTGCCAGTTCGACCAACTCTGAAACTTGAAACATATTTCCTGCAAGAATAAGATTTGAGGAATTTGTATTTAGCAGAAATAGATCCAGATTGAAAATGAACATATTGTACTGCTCCTGACCATGGGAAACTAGTAAACTTTGTAGGAAAAATGAAACTTGATGCAGGCCTTAGGGTTAGGGCTTGTGGTGGAAGTGCTAAAAGCACAATGAGTGCCAAAGCACGTGTCTGAAGACACAATCAATCTCCGCAGAGATAATAAACGAGGACGCACCTCAATGGGAAAACCCAATTTCATTAATCAACAATTGCACAAATTCTTTACTACAATGCCATATAAATAAGAAAGATAACTTAAGCCCTAAGAAACCTACTTAAACTAGGAAACTAGATTCTTATCCTAATTACAATTAAATTAGAAATTATTGACATAAAAATAAATCCCTAAATCTATGTGGGCTCTACACATGTGGCCATGAGGTCTACACTGCATCAAAACTACTAGCACATGGTTTTCTTGGGTGAAACGAACAAATTCTACACTACTGCGTTCTATATGAAGAATGGTAACTATCGTTGAAAATAGAAAGCTAAACTGTTAAGTTTAGATCTTTTAAAACCGCAATTAGACAAGAATATCTGTAACTTCTACAACAAACTTGATAACCTCTCCCAAGAGAGCACAAAACAAGCTTTGGCAGAAGCAACAACAGAACACAGAGGACCCTGATCTTAGGATCCTCTATTGTTATTGAAATCATGGTTTTAAAAATGGCCCTTTGGTACAAAATTCTTCTCTGCCACTTCACAATCTAAGACGTCAACTTTGAGAGCCGCATTTAAGGTCTTATAGTTTACTCTTCTCCCACATCTCCCAGTTCCCTGTATTTGCTACAATTTAATCTACGACTCCATAATTTAACATGTCACTTTGAGTGATGCATTTTAGTCCGTGTTCATCTGCCATTTGGCCCTCATTCAAGCTCCCACTTGAACTCATTGCACAAGTGCTGCTTCTGATCTTCTATGTGCCCAAATCATCGGATGGTATCCATTGATTTTTGTTTACCTCTCTTCTATTGGAGCCACCAGTAGATTCTTGTACATAATCATCCTGATTCTATTCTTTCTTGTTACTTCATCTTATCATATGCATCTCAGAGATGTACTTTATTTCTTGTCATTTCTTGCCTAACATTCTGCACCAAATAGAATTGCAGATGTAATTACCATCTCACAAAAGTCCCCACTAATCAAAGTGGCACTCTTTTGAAAGCGCAAAAGGTTTATAGGGGCTGGAATTTCACTTTTTCAGAATTTGCACAGTTCCACATGAAACTCAGAGTTCCATCTAATAGTTCTTCATAAAATGCAAATTTTGAATTTGCCCAAAGTCCAATACTGATAAAATCTCATATTCCTAAACATCTTTCAGAAATTCCACATGCATGAGACGTGTGCATTGTCGGTCCCATCCACAAAGATATGTGAATGCCAGGCCCATTTATGAAGACATCAACATGGTGAGAGTGAGACCCAAAGAATGAGCACCATAAGGAAATGTGTATGGCGGGGCCCAGTGGCAATGAAGCGCATGTGGTGGGACCTAAATAGGGGCCTCACTAACCCATGGAGATGCGCATATGGTGGAAACTAAATAGAGGGCCTACCTATCCATGGAGATGTATGGAGGGGACCACATAAAATTCTAGTCAAACTCCCAAATTCTAGAAATCAAGTAGGAGGGAAATTCAAAACTTTCCCAAATTCGGGAATTATGGATTTGCCACCAAATGGCCTCTAAGTGATATTCCATTTCGAGTAATACATCTTCCCCAAAGCACTAAACTTGTATTTCATTTACTTTGCCTTCGCTATGCCAATTCCCAAACTACTTGATTCAAAAGCGCTTTATCCAGAAATCTAGCTTATAGTGACTTTTATTCTTGCCTGACTAATTAGCATAACATCATATACAAACAACATACACCAAGAAACTTTTACGCAGATGCTTGGAGTAACATAGTGCTAATTGAGAACTCTATTACAACTCCACAACCACTCCTTACACTCTTTGCTTGCCCTTCAAAGTTCATTATCGTTCAAGACATTGCTCGTGAAAAGGGTTTTCCTTTTCACCTATCTTCTCATGCCATTGAGTTTATGTGCTTCAATGTTACACTGATTCTCACCCAACTTCCGCAACAGACCATTGTTGCTCAAGATAGACTGATTATTGAGGTTGGTTCATGTGCTGCATCAGAACAGGCTTGTGTGGTTGGAAATCGACAGTTTGCAAAGAGCCATAATGATACAGGAGTGAAAGATCCAAAATTCATGGATCCTGTGTTGGATCGAGCCTTGATTTACTTGGATCGATTTGATCAGTCCAATGGGCTTTTAATCCATTTAAATCGAAGCCCAATCAAACATAAGGGCTCAAATCTGAATTTTAATAAGGCCTAAATTGGGTTTAAAATCTCTAAACTCAATGTCAGCCCAAAGAAAAATATAGTTCCAACCATGAAGGATTGACCCAAAGGTGCACCGATCCACATGACAATACAAACTCTACAGGTGGGGCCCAGGAAACTTGTGCTCAACAAAGTGGGACCAAGACCACCTTGGAGAGGACGTCCAAGCAGTGCTGAAGGGAGGGAGGCGGATGGGCAGGTTTGTGTGTGTGGTAGTGATGGTTTTGGGGGGAGGGGGGTGGGGTTAGGGGTTTCTTTAGCATAGAAATGGCTTTTTAACAATTTTCATAGGTATTTTTGTCATATAGGTATCATATTCCTCAAATTTGGTCAAAAGCCTGGAATTGTGAGAAAGTGGGGGCAATAACGTGACTTCCTCTCTTCAAAAGAAAGCCATCTAAAATGATGTTTCAATTCCTCCTATTTCATGACAACTTCTGCAAGATCCTAGCCCATTTCCCAATGCTAAAGAATCTTGTTGAGATATGTATTGTCATTTAAGAACCTGAAAATGAACATATTATGAGTGTTTGATCAACAATCAATTGAGGCCTGCCAGAATAGGTGGGTAGGTTATTGGCAACATGACGTCCATCTGGCCCCTTTCTATACAATCATCATCAAATATCGAAGGTTGGGTCCACTGTCTATCTCAAAGGTCATAGGAACACAACTCGCAACTTACCCACACTTAATTTACTATGTTCCAAAGGAGCCCTTTAAGCCACTGGAATGTCTCAAATTGATAGTGTAGAAACTATACAATTTCTAGTTTCTGGCATTTGACACTCGAAAGTCAAAAACATTTTTTTAAGGACTACAGACTAAAAAGTCCCATTTTATATTGATGTGAAGAATGTGAGCAACAAAGCTTTAATGGGTGACTGGTGAAGGCCAGACTTGGTTTGACACAACCTGACCAACTGTGTTTAAACTTGGACCTAGACCTGGAATTTATCTAGTTGGATCTAGACGGGCTTTAGGTACAATTTGGCCCACTTGCAACTCTAATTCCATTTAGAGTTTCCATAAGCCAACTTTAACAAATTGGACTGATTAAATGATCTTCATGTATCCAATTCTAGCATATTTCTGTCAATCAATTTGTTTAGAAATTTGTTGGACAATAAATTTTAAGATGAATAATGAGTTGTTCTCAATAAAACCCAAATTTGTTTTAATGAGCTGGTTTATATACACCAGCGGAATCAAACCAACCCCCCAACCGGGAAAAAAAAGGAAGAACTTATGGGTCCACCCCTGTTTATATATGGATAGTTTCTTTGTTATGATTTGTGAGTTTATTTTAATGGATGTTTTCGCTTAGTAATGTCAATCCAGCCTTGCTTGGAACTTGTATTATTCAGTTAGCTATAATTTAGGATCTTGTATCATTAAGTTGTCTATAAGTTAGGAAATTGTATCTTTAAGTTAGCTACAATTTAGGAACTTGAATTGTATTAGGATACTAATAATAGGGTATTCAATCCCTATATAATAAGAAGGATGCAACCCTAAGGGGTACATGATTTTATCCAAACACTTTATTCTTCCCATGTGTCTATTACTGTTAAGTAAGGGTTTTTTACTCCTTTTAGATGAAATCAAGCTAATACCTAACTTATTAAACATTAATAGATTTATTTTTTTTTGTGATTGTTAATGTAACGCCCCACCCTTCACGCATGCATGATATTGTCCGCTTTGGGCCCACTGGCCTCATGGTTTTGCTTCTGATAGGCCTTAACCCATCAAAAGGCCTCATGCAAAGTAAGGGTGTAAGCTCTACATATAACCCCATTCACTTTCCTCTCTATAGTCGATGTGGGACTCCGGGGTGTCGCATTCTACCCCCCTTAGGGCTGCACGTCCCTGTGCAGTAGCCTGCCAGCCCTCTTGGCCCGCCCACTTGCACCAGACCACGGCAGGGGACTCACACTCGAACTAGTCGAGAGTCAGCTCTGATACCATTTGTAACGCCCCACCCTTCACGTATGTATGATATTGTCCGCTTTGGCCCACTGGCCTCACGGTTTTGCTTCTGATGGGCCTCAACCCATCAAAAGGCCTCATGCAAGATAAGGGTGTAAGCTCTACATATAACCCCATTCACTTTCCTCTCTATAGTTGATGTGGGACTCCGGGGCATCACAATTAATGAGAAAAGAAGTTCGTTAAAGTAATTACTGACATTACGTTACTTGACCATCTTTGCCCACCGGAAAAAATTCTTGGCCCCGCCATTGCATCTGAGCACTTCTAAATTCCTTAGAAGTAGCAATTTGTGAAACTAAAGTGAAGACGCACAAAGACGTTAGGAATCCTTAAATCAAGGAGCTTTTCAAGGGGGTTAAGGATTCCAAGTATAGCAAGAATAGAGGGATCCTCCATGAAGGGACATCCAGGAGGGTTTCCACACCTTAGCAAACTTCTTAAATTTAGTTTATTTCCTTTAGGGCGGCACGTTTGGTGACTGGAGAGGGATCTCCAAATTGGAAGATTTCTTGGTTCCAGCAGAACCAAGCTATCCTCAATGAGGATTTTTAAGGGGAGGAATCGTCGCATTCCGTGTTTGACTAGCATAGTGGAATCACACCGTTTACACTATACTATATCCAACAGTTCACCGTTTTTCACAATTTTCTCAAGATCCATGGTGACTCAAGGCCCCAAATTTAACCAGTCAGCCGCTTTCAGTAAATTGTTGGGATCTTGATTTAGGGACCCACAGAAGTCCAGAAAAGCAGGTCTGGTGGTCTGGAACTTTTAGCAATTTTCTCAAAATCCATGATGAATCAATGGCTGAAATGTGACCACCAAACTGTTTTGTTGCCTTTTGAAGGGGATGAATGATTGAGAAGAGATGTTAGGATCAACGACTAAGGAAATATGGGAGTTGGAGATTATGATTTGCTTATGATTATCTTGAGTCCTTGACCAAGTTAATTACAAATTTTGTTTCATGGAAAGGATCGAACAAAGTCTTACTTGACGAGTAAGAACTAAATAGCGCCTTACTCCTGTGTCTTATTCGAGCCTTACTCTTACTTTTTCATTTTTACAATGTAACAAACTCGAATACTATAAAAAATTAAATCAAGATCTCCTTTCTGAAATGTTGACATTTATTCAGCAAAAAAGAAGACAATAATAAAACTGGTTAAAACTCTATAACTTCCAAATAAAAAGTCAAATATAAGAGAATTTAAATAGTGGAAAATGACGATGTCGGTAATGATGGAAAAACTCTAAGCATATGAACAAATCATCTGGTTCAATAGTGGTTTTCATACTATAGAGGATATTGCATAAGAACAAATCCTCTGGTCCAATAGTGGTTATCCGAATTATTCAGGATGATGCCATCCAGACAAATGTGATAACTCAATATTAAAAAAAAAAAAAAAAAGAAAAAGAAAAAAAAAAAAAAAGGAAAGAAAGAAAGGAAGAAAACAAAAAACACAAAGAAAGAAAGAAAGAAAAGATTGATGGGATAAGACTTCGAAAATGATGATGACATTAAAACAATGAAACATAGAAAAGAACAAACCATCCAGTTAGATAGCGGCATTCATAACTTTTTATGGTATCCTCCAGCTCAAGTGCCTCCATCACGTAGGACTTATATTCACTGCAAAAGGCAAAGAAAACATAAATTATTTCTCCATACAAATACGATGACGAGTAGAGGAGGTTGACATCCATTTAGTCATTCGATTTAAAGATGCATGCTTTACACCAATAACTGTTTGAAGCTTAAAATATATTAATAATTGAGAGGCGTCGGCTACCAAACACTAGTCTCCAAAAATTAATGGAAACAACAAAGCTTTGACACATGACACAATGCAAATGAAGAGACCAAAAGATTTCCTGGCAGTAATAAGATTCAATAGATAAAAATAAAGAGCGTGATGAAGAGTCAAAGCCTGTATCAAGACTGTCGCACCACCATCACAAGCAGGTTGCTGCTGTACACATGGAAAACTAAGAGCAACCTCAGCATTCGATCGACCAACCAGCATTCAAAAAATTGTTTAGAATATATGACGAAATGACGACTACTTTTCCAAGTCTTTGTTATCATCATGGTTAAAAAAACTGGCAGAATCTGAGTCAACTAGGCCATTAGGAAGTCCTGCCTGTCAGACTTCAATTTGCCTACATGGCTGAGTCTTCATTTTTTTTTTCGTTTTTTGTTTGGAGAGGGTGCAAGAGGTCATTAAAAGGGCTTTGGGTGGGTATAGAAGATCAAAACTGACTTTTTGCAAGATCCAATGATACAAAGATCAAGATTACTATTCATCCAAGCAAAACAATAAACCACAAAATCAAATGCTTTAAATTCATTAAAAACAATCAAAATATAATGGGAGTCCTTGATGCAGGCTAGACCCATGGTCTACCAACTAATTGGGCCCAGTCCACAAGCCCAATAGGTCATTCATTTAGTTAGAGTTTTAATTACTTAAGAGTCTTATTTAGATAGTTGTGATTGATTTAGAAGTCATTAAAATTAGGAGTTTTATTTTATTTGGGTTGTAACCAAGTTTAGTTTCCTTTATGGTTTAGGAAAAATAGAGTCCTACTTGGAAAGGGGATGTCCAACCCTTCCTATAAATATGTAATCCCTCTATTGGGAGAGTAGTTCATGATTATTCAATAATAAAGATTGGTTGGTTCGCTTGGTTTTCTCTCTCTTCAATGGAAGAGTGCTATTGAGTTCCGAGAAGAATTCGGTCAATTCCCATCTGTGGAGTTGGTCCTCACTTCCTGGATTCGGCAAACTCTCTCATAGGATTTATCTACGCCCGTTCCATTACCGCTTGTGGATCCAGACCGTGTCAGTCCTTAAATTTTGTAACTACAGAAAATTATTTTTCCTTATTTTTTAGATTTTCAAATGCATTTTTCATATCTTAAGCAGCTTTATGGTGCTGCTATCGACTTGGCCGAGTCAACCCAACTTGAGGTGACTGAGTTGCACCCCAAATTCAAGTTTGAGAACCTTGATTAACATAGTCCATAAAACAAAAAACCTAAGAGTCAATGTACTAAAGGTAAAAAAAGGTTAAGAAAACCTACCAAAGAGTCAATTACACTGAAATATAAGATATTGATAATGCAAAATGAATGAAAAAAGATCTAGGCAAACCAAGGTAAAAATTAAAAAAAAAAAAATCCAAATCTGTAATTCTCTTCTGAATTATCAGTTAATAATTAAAAGAAAACAGATCCATGTTTCAAATAAAAAAAAAAAGTGGAATTCGTTACAACACAACTTGTGTGGAAAAAGCATCACAGAATTGTAATGAAAAAAAAAAAAAAGAAAATAAGTGAAATTACTTGAAATGAGCTGATCATTTTTTATAAATAAAAACAACCTAAATGATTAGTTGTTGCATACCTTTTGTATCGGCAGTACTCCTCTCGAGCTATCCTAAGCTGACGTCTAAGTGTAGCCATTGATTTCTCATCTGTATCGTAGTCCATATCATTGTCACCCAACCTGCCTCCTGACGGTTTGAAGGATGGGTCTTCTTTGAACTAGAAGAAAGAAACTGAAATGTGAAGTCATATAAAAATAAATATATATCTATATTTCACTTAGAAAGTTTTTTAGTCATTGTCCCAAATTTGCCTACAAGAAGACAATTACCATCCTAATTAACATGCTGTCAATAACATCCATGCAGGGTCTTAAGGGATCACGCCTGGACATCTGATTTGAAGTTGCTTGAGCAACCTGATGACAAATACCAATATAAAATGTGTCAGAGATGAAGATGTATGCAACAGATGCAGGAAATGTTCACCCACATTCAATATATATATTGGGCAGATAAACAAACAATAGAATTATAGAAAAAATATACTTTATAATTCATAATGTAATTCCAAGAAACACATCATGATATTATTTCGAATTATTAAAATAAAAAAGGAACCACATTTCATGATGGAAAACAATAAACCGCATAACAGCCAAGCATTTAAATATACAAGTAGTCAGCATATAAAGAGGAGAGATGGGGCTCATCAGTCTATGCATAAGTTTACTATGCCCATGTTGTTTAAGTACAATTTGGTCATCCAAAGTCCAAACTGTTGTTCTATTGAGAATGATATTATTTAGATTCGATGCCTTGATCTGATGGCTGCACCATGAATGGAATATTGGAATCCCAAAATCCTCAAAA
The DNA here is from genome assembly GCA_028538565.1 of Umbellularia californica. Taxonomy (NCBI): domain Eukaryota; kingdom Viridiplantae; phylum Streptophyta; class Magnoliopsida; order Laurales; family Lauraceae; genus Umbellularia; species Umbellularia californica. The sequence continues at coordinate 62,525,246 of JAPQWN010000007.1, read as the reverse complement.
AGAAAAGAACTGGTCGATTAGATGTTCCAATCAAAATGAGTTTTAGACATCCTCAATTTCAGGTGGGGCACACATCCATTACTCTGGATGACCGAACCATGGGTCTCACACATACAGAACAGGGAGGCACCACCAACTGTACATTACAGGGAGCAAGATTTGCTAAATACTCTCATGTAATTATGTGCACACGCTCGTGAGTCAATGAAATACGTGCATCATGGTTTGAAAGATAGGCCAATCTTTATCCCAATATCGGCCACAATGTCCGATACCATCGTTCACTGTGGCTGTGACATTGCTGGATTGATTTTTTTTAATAAAAAAAATTAAGGCCTTTTTTATTTTATAGGTATTAAATTCTTAGAATTTCTAGACAGTGCCATTATATCAAAGGGGCTAATGCAAAGGATTAAAGGTGAAGATCCACAAGAGGCCATCAAATGATTGCACATTTGATATGAATTGATTACCTATCCACCACATTTGTAATTATATCCATGAAAAGTGATGGTCTCATCTAGAAGCTACATCTTAGACTCTTCACTTGTCAACTCTTTAATACTCCTTTTGTAGAAACCCCTTTGCGACGACTTTTCTAGGAATTCAAATATTCAATACGATGTAGGCAAGTGTGCTCTTAATGGAATTTAGTACCAATTACGTGGTTCTTTTTGTGAGCTTTAGTTTGTGGGGTCGACTTAAGACTGTTGCCAATAATAGTACAGCATGGAAGAGCAGATGTAGACAACGTATCAAGGATCAAAACAACTACCCAAAAAGCTCATGCATATATGGATCAATTCATATAAAAAGAGCCAAGCTGAGAATGAGACTAAATTCCTTGGAGTACATTTGATTCAATCATTAAATCTTAATAGTTTCAACGATCTAAGATAAAATAATGATGCAAGACCCATATGATTTTCAGACTACATACCCTTGTACTGTGACCTAATGGGAAAAAATAGATCTTAGCATTTTCAGATATTCTGGGTTCTTTTAGAAACGTTTTAAGGGTCAATTTACAATTTTAGTTGTAATGGACCATGCCAGCCATGGCTCGTTCATATCGCTGCAACATATCACTTTCCCACTAACTCCCTTCTCAACCATGATTATAAATCATGAGGAGCATATTTGGACAACAAGAGCCAGCAGCATAGTGATAAGGTGCTCATTTAGCAATCACGAGGCTGCACTTTTGAGTCACTACTATAAAAAATAAGATGAGCATATGTAAATGATTTTGCACAACATAAAACATCTCGAAAGTTGGTTTTGAAGTTAACACTCTAAATATAAACTCATGCATATGCAATTATGTATCTTTCGTGGAAATCTATTGAAGATGATAGGTCACGTTACACAGTTATATGTCATTGTCATTAAATATATTCTTCTACCTACTGACAAAAACAAAACTATCAGTAGACATCAACAGGAACTTGTGGAATGTTGCCATTTTTAGAAAAGACATCCTTCTTTGAACTTAACGCAATCGTCTCGAGGCTATAGCTGTACACATCAAAAGGAACTTGGGGGATGTTGCCATTTTTAGAGAAGGCATCCTTCTTTGAACTCACACAATCGTCTTGAGCCTATTTGAAAAAAAAAAGTCTACTTTCTTGAAACAAGAGCTCTAATAACACAATCCACAGGGATTGGACGCAATCAAGACCCTAGGCCATCTATGACAAAAAGGCTCTTTTGTATGGAAATAAGAGCTCTAAAAACTAATAACACAATTCTCTGGGTCACAAATTGGAATATGTGTGTGTATGCATGCAAATTATTTCATTTAAAGTTAGTTCCAAGTGTTTTTGAGTTTTGAGGTTTAGAGTTGCAAAAGTAGCCTCCAACCAAATACAGAGAAAAATGAACTAGCATTCCAGGGTTATCATGGAAATGGAGACATTTCATACATATACGTACAACATCACAAATAATAATGTATTACATATATTAAGAATTATGACCAAGAACAATCCATTTTCAATAATAGATAAATTTTATCCATAAAAAATTATGAAAAATATACTTACTACAATTGCATTTGAAAGTTCTTGATGAGCATTATCAAGTCTCACAGCCATTTTAGCAATTCTGTGTGAAAGAACCTTTTGACGATTGCTCCAATCTGAATTTCTCCATATGCCTTTTGGAATTTCACTCAAACCAAAGCCGAGAAGAAATGCACCAGTAACGAGTCCAAAAGTATTCGAGCAGGCCATGGCTAACCCCACAATTCCTTCACTCCTGGGAAGATAGAGAAATCATGCTCAAAAGACTGAACATATGTACGCTGCATAAGATTGAATGGAGTGGGACAAGCAAGCGGGGTTTGAAGCATGGCTTCTTCACAATTGGGATGAAAAGCTATCATGGCGGGGGTTGACACCTCATAGCATTTCTAGAGAAATAGACAAGGAATGAGGAAGATTTCGATGGGATTTGATCTATCACAATTAATCTCCATCTTTCATTTGAATCCATGACATCCAATTGGCATCTTGATTAACTTTGCACCACTGGCCAGAGAACAGGTAGATTAGCTTTGCCATACATATCAGGCAATGTCTTCAACCATACCTAATCAACTTGCCAAGTTGACTCAGAAACTCAGCCAATTAACATTGTTCACTCAACTATGTACAGATTTGTGCCGAGTGGTGATGCAGTGAGATCCAAGAAGAAGTGGGCCCCTCATGGACCCCACCAAGAATGATTTACTTTCTTTAAATAATTTATTAATTTTAGTAATTTGATATTTTAGTGATTTGATTTACTTAGAGATTTTAGTGAGATTTTAGGGAATGATTTTAGGAATCACTTAATAATGGTAGTTTCTTTATTTAGACCATTCCTCTATAATAAATAGAGATGGATGCTTGATTGTAAGTTATGCTATATTTTTAATAAGATTTCAGTCTTGTGAGTTCCCCTTTGGGGTATTTCCCCTAAGTAATCTAAGGGTTTTGAGTCTTAGGGCTCAATCTCACCGTTGGAGGTGTAGATCTTCACCGTGGCCTCCGGGCTGCGCCATCAAGTGGCCCGAATATTTTGCCACATCAATGGACTTGTTTGGCCAGGTAATTGCTAGGCTATGACTTGTCTGCCACACACACACACACACCCCACTACTAGAGTCCCTCACCAACAGCACTAAAACCAGCGTTTGATCCTTGGTTGTTTCCAATGAAGGGAGGTGTCTCCAGCTTGACAAATTGCCTTTATTATACATTTATAAAAAAAAAAGTAAATCAAAATATGCATAATAGATCTATTAAATGCGTGATAAGCCCACGATAGCGTTAGGACTTGCAAGAGCATTCTACTCAATAAGCAATCAATTAATGGCTGAAATTCTAGATAGTTTGTTTCTTAAAAATGTTAACCTTGTTAGGGCAAGGGTAAAAAGTAAAGGGGGAAAATGGAACACAAACTATTAATAATATTTGAGATATAAAAAATCAATATTCAAATAAGCAACATTTGATCCCATATGGGCAGACAAATGATTTAATATGAATCACTTTTGGGCTTCGGTAATTGGTGACCAAAACTCATAATTATGTTTTTATGTTTATCTCAATTTTTAAAATGTTGTTTCCGACTTTTCTAATATTTATAATTTTAATGACTTAGTCACCCTTCTCTCGAGTTGACTTGGCTTGGTCGGACTAAGTCACACCCTAGACTCAATAACATTTGAAAAATATGAAAACATAGCAAGAATTAATCTAAAAAATGGGAAAATATAGTTCTATGAGTCTAGAATGTCAAGTTTGTTGTGTTTCATTTATTAATAATGAATTCAAGTTGGCATAGGTATGCAAATTTATTTCATTCAGTCAAATGAATAGCACCATTGACCTTCATGCTTGGACCATAATCATCATCATTAAAGCCTCCAACTATGTTGGAGAAAAAAAAGTGGTTTTGATCTTATAGAATCAGTGTGAATTGTCTGTAAGAGCCTCCACAACCTTTTCTAATTGGAAAAATAAGGAATAAAGTGCATTTAGGGCCCAACATAGGACTCGGGCAGGTAGGTGACTCAACTCAGCACCAATCATGTCCAAGTTGACTCAGCTGAGTCTAGTGAGGACTAGGCCATAATTTAAAACCATGGACTCCAGTCCTTGGCTTACCAAGTCAAGGCCGAGTCATGAGTTGGAAAGCTTGCTACAACCTGGTTACATCTTCTATGCTAAAACTTGGTTACATTTTGTTTTGTTGCAAGTTAATTATATTTTTTGATTACCCGAAAAAAAAAAGGTTGAATCTGTTACTTGGTCAAAGAAAATGTTTGAATTCACAAAGAAGATTATCATAGATTCCGTGTAGCAACAACCACTATCTTCTACTTTCTACTTCTGTGCCTCTGTTTTTTGGTTATTGCTAAAATATTCTTGTTATTGCATTTAAAGAAGGGTAAAAGTAACATGATGCAAAAAGCATTGTAGAAGATAGCTTCCTATGTAGATAGGCCAATTTAACATTTATTGAGCCTGATCACTAATATCTTTAGATGTTTCTTGATAGCTGAAATAAAATGGACATAGTATGAAATATGACCCTGTCAGCTGGGAATTTATGAGTCTATAGAGGTGGGTGGTGGGCCAGGTGGCACTCACCAATAATGAGGGACTAAAAGTCATTAGTATAGTCATTTAAAAGAGGAAGAAACATATTCCGGTGGAAAAGCTAAGGATCTCTACAGAATGTAAAGCTCTTAGAGAGGCTCTTTTCGACCCAAATCTCTCCAACTGAAGACAAAGATTTCAAGCAAGGAAGGTGGCTGCACTAGTCAATAGCCTGGAAGCAACCATCTATACTGAAGCGAGGACTCCATGCACTGGACAAAAACTGCTGTGAGTAGGAGTAATGTGACTCCAATCGCCACTTGATTTCCTGGCCTGGGATGAGGGTCTTTTGGTTTTTCTTGGTCTCTTATCTTCCTTGCATGGTCTGCTTTATAAATTTTTTTTCCTTGCACCAAGTTTTTGCCATGTTTTTTGTGATTTGGTCCAGCCTAGCTGCCCGCCAATTCATGTAGATATCTTGGTTGGAGCTCTCAAGGATATATTAAACTGATAAGAACAGATACTACACTTGATCTGAGCCAAAAGCCCGAGAAAGGTATACTCTCCAGCATATATACTTGTACATTGTACATCTTCTTTTGGAATATAAACACTTACCTTCCAAAAAAAAAAGTTCCAGTAGCTCTACTAATAGCAATGAAAATGAAAATGGGTCCCCATATACCTGAAGGATCAAATTGAAAAAACCAGGTATCGGTCCAATGTTTAGACCATTTTTAGTTTGGTCTGGGTTTGATTCCACTGTACAGACCCCAAATAAAATTCAAATCCAGGTTCGGGTCCCCATGGACTTCATACCAAAGAACCAGAGTACCCAATGACACAACTACAGATCATGCTACATATTGTATACATAAAGATACAGATGCCTCTGACTCCTGATTAACCACTTACCCAAAGGACCTGACCCAAAAAATCCAGGCACGAACTGCGAATCCTGCCTGACTGATAATTGAGTTTAGGTTCAGGTGGCAGGTCCACATTCCAGGCCTGATTGAGAATCAGATCCAGCCCATACTAGTCTGAGACAAAGGATACAAAAACCAAAGTGTGTAACATGTTTAGTGTATATCAATATATATACATTATAGGGAGATGCTCCTATGATAGTTACTCTCACGGTACTATGAGAGTAAGGGTGGGGGCCCTCGCATCCATATCCAATGCCAACAACCTAAATACAAGGGCCCCCACCTCTTACTCTCATAGTACTATGAGAGTAACTCTCACAAGAGCATCTCCCTACATTATATATCACTATATATTATATGGAATATAAATAGCTATATATTTATAATACATTAAATTGATATTGTTGTATATAATATAATAAGTTATAAAATATAGAATAACAGTGTAATCTGGCTTGGAGTTGGGGTTCAGTCCAATTGGGTCCATTAGCATTGAGTTTGTGTCCTAAATACTAGACCTAGTCCAAGTTTGGTTTGATCCAAACCCAAACTGTTGATATCCCTACATATAGATATATTTAAGTATATTTTTATTGGTTGAAGAGGAGACTCACTTCTAGAAGATAAGCACATACCACCAAAGGAAAATTTTTACAAGGATACAATTAGACCAGTTATAACCTACAGAGCAAGATGTTGGCCGATCAGGAAACACATGTAAAAAATGTGTGTAGTAGAGATGAGAATATTGAGATTGATGTTTGGTAAAACAAGGAAAGATAAAATCGGAAAAATGAGCGCATTCGGGAGCATTTAGGGTAAGCATCAATGCGTGATAAATTAAGAGAGACTCGTTTGAGATGGTTCCAACATGTCCAACATAGGCCACCAACGGAACCTGTGAGGAAAGGTTTTTCAATGCAAGTTGATGGCCCTCGAGAAAAAAGGGTAAGGCTAAATAGGATATAGATGGAAGTAGTACAGATAGATCTAAAGTGCAAGCTATCTGAAGATTTGGCCCAAGATAGACTGGAGTGGAGAAATAGAATTCATGTACCCGACCCCAACATGGTTTGGACAAGGCCTTGATGAGATTATTATTATTATTATTATTATTATAATGTGTTAGTATAAATAAATTGGTCTCAATTTGGGACCATGGCCAAGCACTTTGTTAAAGTTTGGGCTTAGGTTTAGGTCTCAAATAAATCTGGGTACAGGTATGGGTCTTGTAACTTGGACCTAGTTTGGTTTCTGGTTTCAAGTACAGATCCCAACTAGTAATTGGCTCTAAGTATATGGACACAACCTGAACCCGACCCTTTTTAATCCCTATTTACCAATGTTTCATAGAAAATACCAATGGGAGTATGTAGTGATATATTTGAGTCACCTACTCGAAGTAGGTGACCAAAAACATGCAGATTTGATTGTGGTCCAAGAAGCTTTAAGGCTGTTCCAATCTCCAGAATCATTCTAGTATGGCCTTAGAGGCGGGTTCAAAGAGTACATTGTCTTGGGTTTGGGAAACATGTTATGATCCACAACCATTGAGATAAAGACTAAGGTTTGCAAGTCAAAAGCATAAGTTAACCTAAGCCTTTAGAAGGCTAATGGCCCATAACTTCAGGCTGGCGTCACAGTGGAAGGTGTTGAGTTACTCATGTGATGTCCTGTCCTAAGGGTGGTTTGTTTGTTCTTCCATCTCCATGATAGAAGGTGTCTGCATTTTCATATATGATAAGTTGCCACAATAAGTATTGCTTTCTTGATTACAGTTGTTACATTAGAAAAATGTGGGTCCATGCAAAATGAAATCAATTTAATTTAAACAGGGGTCAATGGATAGAAGGCAAACCACATTCTGTGCATAATTATGAGGAGAACAAGTCCAAAAAGTCCAATTGACCCCACACTTAAATAGAAGATTAAGTTCGCATGTATGCTAGTCTTCAGTCGTTCAGTCACTGTGAAATCCCCTGCATCTTCATAACCCTGAATAGCAGGCACCACTACCCTGCATAGAGAAATATCATAATAAAAATAATGATGTAGTTGTAAGCATCGATTAACAAAAATACTAGAGCATTTATTGTCTAAAAAACAAAATACAAAAATGATTTATAGAGGTAACAGTAATTAGAACTCAGAAGTTAAATAGAAAAGTGTGTGGCTGTTGAACAACTCTTTAAGTGAAATCAGAGTATCAGACTATGATTGTAATATTAGAATCGGCTGTTTCTCTCATATTATATATATTGGGAACATGCAACGCACGAGGAGTTACTTCTTTTTGGATTAATAATAGAATTTAAAGTGAGATAAGGTGTCTGAGGGACTGTTGGATGGACAGCTAAGCACTGGCGAAACCAGAGGGGGGCTGGCAGGGGCCATGACACAACCCCCCCCCCCCCCCCCCACCCCAAAACAAACTTCAAGAAATCCCTTTACTTTTTTCAAAAAAATTATAATTTTTTACATATGCCCCCCCAAGAATTTCAGAAAAGCCCCTATATGTATTGAAAACTACATTCATTTTTTATATGTGGCCCTCCCAAAAATCTTTTCTACATAGTGGCCCCCCAAGAAAGAATTCCCAGATCCGCCCCTGCAGCTAAGCAAAAGATTGTTCAGTTAAATAAATATGTATCTCACTTAGATATAAAGATGTAGTTAGCGTTGAGGCTCAAAGCATGAGTAAGCTACACACCAAGCCCTGTTGAAGCTTGAGGCACGAGGCACTTGCCTTGGCATGAGACAAATTTTGCTCACGCACATTTAGCTGAAAGAAAATGGAAATAAACATATGTATATTTATTACTTAGCTTCAATCAATTTTTTATTGGTAATATGACTTGAACCCACAACCTCAAGGTTGCAATATCTTCCACCGTTCAAGGAGAGAAGCTGTTGTCTAGACTGTCCATCATTATTATGCCAAACCATTATTAACTAAATAAGACATTTGGCTCAAATTGAATTCTAGAATATCCATGCATAAGCTTATTCCAAATAGAAATATAGAGTGTAACAAAAGAGAATAGTAAAGGAACTATAGTACCAACTGCCATACTGATAATTCATAAATTCAAACAATGTATCGAACAAACTATCGTAGTCATAACTATTAACTCATAAGTCAAAAATCAAAATATTTCACAAAAGTAAAACTTTCAAAAGTTTATTAACAAGTTTCAATGTCTTAAGTGTTAACAAGTTTCTAAGTCACGTAACAACATCCTCTGATTTCAATCAAAAAATTTCACATATTTTCTCCTTTCATGTTATCATCTTCAAAGCTATCACCTTTCTAGACATATTAATTCTTTTCATCAATTTCTTCTTCACCGACTAGCTTAAAAATTGGCTTGTTTTCCCTCTTTTGAAATATCACACAATTGATTATTAAATTAAAAATAAAAGCACAAGAAAAGAAGATGAGGACGAGGAGGAGATAATGCTGATAAAAAGAGGAAGAAGAAGATGAAGATCGTGATGATGAAAATAAAAGGAGAACGAAGAAAACAGAAGAAACCAAAAGAAGACTGTTACAGATGATAACGATCGACTACTATATTTAACTAAACAGGAGAAGAGGGAAAAGAGGATAAAATGGAGAAGAAGAAGAAGGGAATCTTTTTAGGGGTGGGGGGGAAGCAATTGAAAGGAGAGAAAAAAGACGAATAAGAAGAAAAAGGAAAAGAAAAAAATTGGCTGACTGTAACAAGCAACTGGTTGCTGCAGTTGACTGTTACACTTCATAGCGGCTGATTGCTGCAATTGCTCGACCAATACAGTCGACTACAAAGGCGGAGGAGGAGGATGCAAGAGTGTATGGCGTAGATCCAATGGATCATGTGATTGATCAAGCCCTCAATTATATGGATTGATTTGATTGATTACAATGATTTTTGGTCCATCCTAATCAGAGCTCAATCAAGAGAAAGGGCTCAAACCAACTTCTAGAAGGCCAAGATGGGTTCAAAATGGATTCCAAATTAAAGCCAAAAAATTCCTGAAATATTTGAGGTCCAAATCAACAAATTAATTCATCAATTGAGTCCATGCATCCATCCATCCCAATTTGACTCAAAAGGACCCAATGGTGCTGAATTTGTTGGACAGCATAGATGGATTGGATCCAGCAGAATATAAACCACACCAAGCCCAACTCACTTGCAACCCAATCAATACTGGTCGCCCAACCCATGTCATCCAAAACAACCATGGGGCTGGTTTCATTTATACAACATGTACGACGCACAGTCTTGTTAAGTAGTTGTTTATGCAGTTTCCTATCACCAACTGGTTTTGGGATTGCTGGCTAGCAACTCCGCCATGGTATCCGAGCTAGAGGTCTGGTGTTTGAAACCACGCAGGGCAAAAATGAGCCATGTTGCGTTGTGTGTTTGTGTGGGTGCAAGTGCGCAAGGCAAAAAGGGCCCATGCCGTGTTATAGTCTTGTGCGGGCGTGTGCTTCAGATCCGTTGTCCCAATTCCTATCACCAATTGGTTTTGGGATTACTGGCTAGCAACTGTGTCAAGTCCAACCTACATAGAGCACCAAATGAATTCCATTTACAGTCAAAGTTCAGACCTTGGAAACTTTTAGAGAGAGAGAGAGAGAGAGAGAGAGAGAGAGCAAATCAAATCCATATCAACCAAGGAACTAAATCAAAACATTGCTAAGGTTTTCACTATGACTGTAACTCGCGCAAGTAAAAAATTGATACTCTACTTGCTCAAACTAGTCCCAATGAACAAACCAATCATAGCTCCAATTTCATAAGTAGCATACCATGTAAGCACAAAAGTGCTCCAATATGACCAGCTCCATAGAAAAGAAATCCCTCCTTTCTCATGATCAATTATTGTCTGAACCAAAAAAAAAGAAAAAGTAAACAATTAAACTCATAAACAGGAACAGCATATTCAACAAATAAGACCATTTCTTACTAGCTTAGAATTCCCCCCCTTCAAAAAAAAAAAAAAAAAAATCCCATTTATGGGATCAATGCCTCAAATGCATGCAAAGCATTTCCAAGTTCATCACAGTGGAACAAAACAATATTCCAGATTTTGAATGTATAAACTGAAGACTGCGTCTACAGGTTGTCAATCTACAACACAATACATATCTTCTATAGAATTCTTGTCAAAATTTTGCTGCTTTTCTGCTTTCCCATAATTAATTAAAGGTAGACTGATTTCATGCAAGCCAAATGCCAAATTCCAACTACTTTCTCATTCACCCAAAATTTCTTTCAACATCCAAACGTGTGCTAGGGTTTGTGTCCTCGATTGATGATCATAAAAGGGCAGGAATTCCCATCTGCATGAAGTGAATTTGTGAAGTGTAGAATTGTAAAGAGGAGTAAGTTTATGGGGGGTTGATGATTAATGAGTAATGATTGGTGATGATGATCTTACGGTCCAGATGTCAGCAGGGACGAGGATGATGATGGAGATGGAACAGAACCAGGTGTATCCGACGGTCAAGAGGACATAGCGAGGAACATCGGGTCCTGCGAAATACCTGAGAGTCACTGCGACCATGCCCAGCGTCAAGGGTAGCGAAATCAAGTAGAATAACCACATGATCTCTCTCTCTCTCTCCCTCTCTCTCTCTCTCTCTCTCTCTCTCTCTGCTGCAAAACTGGAAGGAGAGGTGTTATGGGTAGGTAGACCTGTGAACTGATGGACAAGGGGGCTTTTATATAGGTGGTGGTGGTCCGCGGGAGAGGTTGATGCTTAATGAGCCCACTTTGATAAATTCATGATCCACATGCTGGCCTGTTTGTTTGCTACTAGGGTTGTAAACGGGTCGGCTTTGGTCCTGGGCCATGATGGACCCGAAACCATTTCGGAACCGATTTCTTGGATTTGGAACCGGAACTAGAACCATATATGGGACGGGTCTGGATCTGGGTCGGGCTTAGGGAGAGAATAATATTAAAAAAACATGATTTTTAGGAGAGATTTTTTAAATTTAAGATAATATGTTGGGTCTTGGGTCCACGGGCCCGAACCAATGTGGAATCGGACCCGGACCCATTTAAAGACCCAGACCCAGTTTTTAACGGATCGGAACCTCCGGGTAATCGGATAATCGGGTACCTATTTACATCCCAATTTTGCTAAAATGACTCTAATATTGTCCTTTACTTGGTTTGCAAATGCTTACCAGATACATTGTAGCATTTTGAAAACTTTGATTTGGAGAAATCTTCAAGTCAAAAGTCAGGTCAATTCTTATCGTTTAATTAGGAAATTCAAAATAGGGAATTCAAAATCTGTGAAGGATAAAAGTGGTGATTTATTTTTAGAAATACCTACAAACAAATATACCCTTGTGACCTATGAGATGTCTCTCCAGGTGCACACCTCTCAGATGGAAGATTTTCCCTTGTACAATCGAAAGGACACCTTTTGAGCCTCGTGTGAACTGGTGGTATGAACCCATGGATATCATATAAATCCATTCCAACAATATTTCATTTGTATGGAGTAATTGTATGGTCCTATTTTGTAATAATGTAATGGTCCTCTTCAAAAGTTGGTGTGCCCCCAAGTGCCTATAGTTTATATATAACTTAGTTGGGCCTTGATTTGAGTAGGTCCCTGCCGGTTGTTTGGGTAGAGGATCAAGTTCAAACTTCAAGGCCCTTGTGGAAACTTGCTCCGGCAAAGATAACATAAAGCCTAAGGTGGTGCAAAAGGGGGCTATGTCTTTCTCCTGAGGTTATCACATCCATCTTGTATGGTCCGGATTATCTCTATGCGGGCCCCACAATGAGTTTCAGGGTATAGTACCTTCTCCAGTGGCACTAGTAGGGAAAAAAAGAAAAAATCTGCTCTGTTCCTGCATGAACTCCTACCTGGTTATTTAACCATTATTATCCATATGTGTTTGGATATGTCTGGAAGTAACAGCTGACTTTGATTGTGGTTTATGATAAGTAAGCAGTGACCCAACCTCCAAACCAACTCAAATCCAGCCAGTAATTGTTGCTTTGTGTTGGGCCTGTAGTCCTATACGGTTTACACTAAAGAATCAACCCAATTTGAGCGCCACCAAACTGACCTATTGTGACGCCTTCGGAGTCCCACATCGATTATAGAGAAGAAAGTGAATGGGATTATATGTAGAGCAAAAATAAAACCGTGAGGCCCGTGGGCTAAAATGGACAATATCATGCATGCGTGTGGCTTAGATCTGACAGCCCAAATCCAATAATAGGAAAACAGTAAAATGGAACAGTACAAAGGTAAAAGGCCCTACAAACTCAGCGCAAATCGAATTTGGACCGTGCCCCTTTATCTGCTGGGCTTGGGACTCCTATACCTCTCAAAAGGTGGTTTAACATGTAGGGCTAGAGATGCTGTTGGATCCAGACTTAGATCGATACCTACAATCCTTATTGGGTCAACCCTTGATCCAACAGGTCCAATACAAATCCAGGCCATTGGCAGCTCTAGTTCGCAAAGACTGGAAGTGGTCATATTGTTTCCCAGGGATGTTACCCTCAGGCCTCCTATTGTCATGGTTGTGCCAAGTCCAGGCCATGTAAAGACACTGGCTGGTCACTCTGACTGAAATTTGGCCACCCAGACCCAGCACACATACTAGTAGAGGTGATCATAGGGCCGGGCTAGACTAAGACGTATCTAGGCCCGCCTCACCTCAATCAAGTCAGGCCTGAACCAGTCATTTAGTCAATTGGGTTTGGCTGAGCCAGGTTTTTTTGTCACTTAATTGGGTCAAAGTTACTAAACTAAAAACAGTACTTATTTTGGCAAATAAGTTTCAACCACTTAATCCAAGACCGGCCCAAATATTAAAGTGCCCCAAATCTATATCCAAGCCCAGCCTGTATACTAAAACTCAAGGCCCGACCCAGCCCAAAGTGGCTGGTCCCTCTCCGGGCCCGGGCTGCCCTGATCATGAGCACCCCTACATACTATGGCTTTATAAGTATACCAAGCTTGGTGAGCTTGAGAATTACAGTGAATTAAAATATTGGATCAGAGCTTGAGGTTTGTGGTTCATGGGTCACAATCAGACTTGCAGTTTAACACCATGTCATGATCTAAGTTCACATTTGTGCTTCTCATCTTGCTATGGTAAGCCCAAGTACAGATGCAATCCATCATTGATCTAAATTTAGAACTTTAATTATTGTCTGACAATCCAAGAGGATGGAGATGTTAACCCATCAAGGAATCGGATCACAATTTAGATTGGTGAATCATTTGACATTATATCAACTTGGGTTTTGAATCCCTATGACCTGGATTGCAGATGTGGGTTGATAAGGGAGGGAAAGGAGTAGTGATCTTGGGTACTGGGATTAAAACCACAAATGAATGTAAGGGTCCCTTTTGTTTCATGTAATTGAAGATATTCTTAGAGTTTTAGTTCTAGGTGTGCGTAAAAAAAGATGATTGTTCAAAAATAACTATCAAAACAATCAATTCTTTAATTGATATTGAATCAAGGGAAGAAGAGACACTGTAACCAGCCATCACCTTGGTAGTTCAAATCATTTACCGCTTACCTCATATCCTTCACTCTTCTAATATGTAATAATATTTAGATGAAGCTCATTTGACCATGAATTGCTAAGTATTCACTCCTAATGTATTTTGTGCAAACAGTCAAGGCGAACCCTTTTCGTTTTTTCCACCCAGGGATAAGTGAAACTTAGATGCCAATGCCAATAAGCCATAGTGCATTGGCTCCTCTCACTGTACCTACTGACTGCTGTACGTGACTTTTTGACCATTTGCGATCTGACCCAAACTTCAAAACTTCCTTCGTTTCATGATTGATACTTGTGGCTGCAAGAGTCATCAACTTTTAAATTCTTGTCGCTCCCTCTCCTTTTGACTTGCATATAGAAGGTGTGACTTTAGAAGATTCCCATGGGGCTATGGAAACCTTTACTTCATGGATGGCCATGGTTTCTTTTGTTTCTTTTTCAAAGAGTTAAACTTACTTTTACATCTTTATTGAGGCTTACAAGAATCTCATAGACCAACAAAACTTCCACCTTTAGTAGCGTCGGTTTGTTTTCTGCTTTTCTCTTTTTTTTTTCTTCTTTCATCGAAGGTCATTTCAAAGTAAGAACCATGGGTTAGGTGGCTAGTCAAATTCGAGGTGAAGGTGAGCCTGAGAGCAGCTCAGCCTAGTTCATAGACACCCCTAATAGATGACAGGATAAATCAAAGTTAAGACCCACAGGGATCAACAAAGTCGTATAGGAGTTTCCTACACACTAATATAGGCATGGGATCATTCTCAAGTTATAAACAAGATGATCATATTACTCTGAGTCACTACTATCGGACATTTAGACGCGGCCCATCATGCCACATGTGGGGCTCGCTCATGATCTTCCTGATAGAGTTAGTTAAAATCCAACTTGAGAAGTTTAAGAAAAAATCACCATGATCATAGTCATTTGGATCGTAAACCGTCGTTGATTTACATCCACGGCAAATCCATCCACACAATCAAGTACTTCAACGCATCTTCGTCGAACTGCTATTCTCATTTAACTGCCTAGTGTTTAATCCTTGGGTCCTCTTCGTGCGTGTGCAAGCGGTCTTCCTCCAAACGTCTGTTGGGTTTCAATACCTTGTCGGCCGGGTCTCTCAAATGTCCAACCACCTCAGCTGGTACCCAGGAAACAAAACTTCGTAAGCCTGTGGTGGGTCTCAAGTCTCTACTTGAATTTGCTTTGAGGTACTGCAGCCAGATGGGTTGGGCAGGACATTTGAGCTGGTCACAACTCAATTGGGTACCACTATTCCCATAACCCCTCAAATCTGATATGGCCTATCTATGAAAGTGTAACATTCAATGCTTTCATCTGTTATTTTGCCAAATACAACCCTATTTAGTAGTCCATACCTTGTCCAACAATTACATTATTCATTCCCAACAAAATACTCACTTTACAGCATGGCAAATCAGCTACCCTGTCTGTTCTTGTATTTAATTCTCAAACCAACCCAGCCTGTCCTAATTCCCAATTTGCAACCCATTGTACCATTTATTCTCAAAATGCCAAACACATTCAACCACATTCACACCATTCCCATCTCATTCATAGCTCTCTCATAAACAATCCTGTAAGACATTTTCAGACTCATATGTTGTGATTGTAATTAATCCGTTGGCTGACATGATAGTCCAAATCAAAATAAGTAGCTGTTTCACTCTGATTTTCTTAAAGAATAAAAAATGATAATTTTCATGTTTAATGATTTTTAAGGTGTCTTAGATGATTATAATATGATGGTAAGGGCTCCATAGAGTTTTGGGCTTAAGCAAGCACAGAAAAATCATATTAATAAATCCATTACATGTCCTTGTTTCTTGAAACCTGATTACAAAAGTTTGATGGAGTTGTCCCTAAGATCAAAAACATCTTGTACCCCACAATGAAAATTGAAGATTGCCTTGTCATAGTCATAAAAAAAACAAGTTGAAAACGAAGTGATGCATAAAAGCAAACGTTAAAGCAAAAGACAAACAGAAGGAATAGGAGAAAGAAAGGCTTTTACCTAATAAAGCAAGGAAAAGGACTTCACTTTGAAAAATACAAGAGAGAAGGTGAGCTACAGAGAAACCTGGTGTAGTTTTTGTTAATATAAACGAAAATGTAACCACTCCATTATATTGTCTATACTTTTTTACTTGCGTGTTTTTTTATTTAATTTAAACGCTTTACTGCATCTTTTATCTTATATTTGAAAAATAATGTCTCATGTACAATTGATCTAAAACAATCTTATTTACTTGATATGACAAATGATCCAACATTGCTTTTTTCCTTTTTTTTAATACACTCATGGCCCATGTGAGGCACTAGTTTTGAGGTAAACCCCACAACCCATTGGATTTTTTTTTTTCTAATTACCATGGCTTTCTATCATATTTGTCAATATCGTTTTGGACCCCATTTCAATCTAGTCTCAAAAATAAAAAGTTTCGGCTAATTCAGAATTTCAGAGAATTTTTTGTGAAATACATTTTGGAAAAATATAAAATAATACATTTATATATATAAGTAAAAGACAAAACAAGAAACATAGATTTAATCCATTCTAGTAAAATATTTTGGAATTACATTTTGGAAAAATATAAGAAATACAAACAATATATATCTATGTAGAAAAATTAAAAAAACTCAAAAATCTAAATATGTAAAATATCATTTTGACTGAAATGTGATTTTTCAGCCGAAATCCGAACTTCCGGTTGAAATGGACTGAAATTTAAAACGAGGAATTTTATGCGAAATTTTGTTTCGGCCACTTAACCAAAACAAAAAAATTTGGCCGAAGCAATATAAAAAATTAATAACTATGCTTTCTATCCGGACAAGACTAATCCACTCGGCACATGTACAACCCCACATCATATGTCTAGTACATAAATGGGGGTGTTGAATATATAATATGGGGGAGCAAGCCCACACCTTATAGTAACAAACCAACACCCTGGCAAGTACTAACCCATTGGATTGCTAACATGGGAGTGTTTTAATGTTGATAGCCAATTATTTCCAAAATGCCCCCATTCACCATGCACACTTGATTTCTATTAAGCATGTTTGGTAATAGACGTAGAATTCATAGATCTGATGATTTTTCACTACCACTGGAATAAAGATTCTTCGCTGGATATTTTATATAGCTGGGGATTTTTACATTGATATTGGTGTGTATCAATGCATATAGTTAAGAGAAATAGAAATCTATGTGCAAATCCACTTAAGTGTTGATTTTCAAATCTTACGGGGGTGGTCGGATATGATAATCCTAACAAATGAAGATTTTCATTCGTCCAAATCGTCAGGAATCTACAATTGTCAAAACATGAATTTACCACAACTTTAGGGAAACCGAAAATTATTTCCCTAAAGATTTGGTTGTCAAAAATGATGTTTAGTATCATTGATTTTTGAATAGGATTTGAACCAGCCACTCCACTTCAAATCTTTTAATATGTGCTGGAATCACTTGAATGCTCATTATTAATGTGTTAGAGCCAATTATAAAATATTTAAAGCATTTATAAGCAACGTGGAGCAGGGGGAGGCAGCCAACTCAACTCACAAAATAACTATATATCCATACCCGCCCCCAAACTAAATTGAACTTGATCCAATTTCATCATTAGTTAAATATGACAACAACACACCCCCACAACCCCTCCAAAAACTGGTGGAACCCCCTTGGCATCTTGAAATTATTTACATTTTTATTTTTTAACATATTGCCCCCAAATTTTTAAACAACCCCCTCCCCCCACACCAAGAATACCTTTTTACATAATGACCCGGCCCCTAGGGATGTTTTCCTAGGTCTGCCCCCTGATTGTTTAATTATATTTGAAACATTCTAAGGGCGTGTCTGACTGTATGGTGAAGTGAGGTGAGGTGAGATAAAGCCTCCATTATTCAGACAAGAAAAGACAATGGTTCATATCAAAAGTACACAATTTCAAATTCTCTCCATCTTTTTCAAAAAAAGTAAAAAAAGCAACTTCCTTTTTCCACTAAAAGACAAAAGAACTCCATTTTTCTATACAAAAAGTCAAAAAGATTCATTTCCAAACAACTAAAAATAAAACACCATCATAACATCTTATATTATATTCTTTCTTGATTTGATGCCTCACCTCACCATACATCCAAACAGGCCCTAAAAGAATTTAACAGTAAAGATTCAATGATATTTCTATCTTCTAAATACTTTAAAAATGCTTCCATTTAATGATAGGACCAAAACAAATTAAAAATATCAATCACTAGGTGGGCAACCCCCACCCCCCACCACCACTTTGGAAAACACCCCTCAAGTAGGTGGAAATGGAAATTTAAGAGCCCCCAGGCAATTTTTTGGGTGTCGTCCCCACCTTGCCCCTATCTCATCGTTTGGGGTCTATTTTCTTATTATAATTTATGGGAAATTTAAGAGCCCCTAGCCAATTTTTTGGGTGTCGTCCCCGCCTTGCCCCTGTCTCATCGTTTGAGGCCTATTTTCTTATTATAATTTCTGACAAGAATTTGCCATATTACAGTTTTTCTGGACATTATTTGACATTTTATCCCTTAGCGTTTGCAAATGCCATATATATTTCTTGAGGAGAACTCCAAAACTTCAGCCACCTAAATGGTTTCAAATGAACTTTCGAATTACTGAAATTCTAGTTCCTTTGTTTTTTAAAAGAATTTCTGGATGCTTAAATATAAGGTAGCATTTAGGCATTTCCTTGTGCTAGAGAATTTCAAAATTTTCTATAGAGGAATTTCCTGAATTTCAGTAAAAAAAAAAAAGCCTTTTAAAGTTCAGAAAGAGAAAGTATCATACCATTCATCCATCCCTAATTCATTGCAGCATTGACAAATGCATTCACTTAGCAAACACATCAATCTTGTCACCCAACAATTTTGACCCCACCCCTTCACCCGGTGTTTACTTAGCTCATCCGAGGGCTCCCTCGCCAGAGGACTAGGG
Source organism: Umbellularia californica (assembly GCA_028538565.1). Lineage (NCBI taxonomy): Eukaryota > Viridiplantae > Streptophyta > Magnoliopsida > Laurales > Lauraceae > Umbellularia > Umbellularia californica. The sequence continues at coordinate 62,506,192 of JAPQWN010000007.1, read as the reverse complement.
GGCTAGCCCCCTAAGCTGGGATTATGGTTTAAAATCTCGGCCGATACCGATCCAATATCTCGCTGAGATATCGGACTCGGCAATATATCCCCAAAATATCGCTAAATATCGGCCGATATGGTTTAAATATCGCGTGAACCGATATCTCGACCGATATTTTCAAAATATCGGCCAAGATGATATCAAAATGTTTAAAACCCTATTTTTTTGCTACTTTTTCCCCATCTTCATTTTCTTCTCCTCTCTTCTCATTTCCTTACTACCCATAGCAGCAGCCCTACTCCCTCTTGCATATTTTCAAATCCCACATTAATTTTTTGAAGAAAATATTATCTAAGGTAAGAGAAAATCAACCTAAAACATTTTATTATGTGGTTTTTTTTTTTTTTAATTTTTTAGATGAAGTATAGAAATCATTAGGTTTGTCATTTATGTTGTGTTCTTCATTTAGAAGTTAGATTTACATACTTTCATGCTAGATCTACTCATACACATGATTTTGAACTTTTTTTTTTCAATTTTTTTTATTTTCGGATTTTTTGATATTTGAATTATTATATATCATTTTTTGGGGATTTCATCATAACTATATTCTTTTAATGATTCATGATCATTGTATGGTGTATAAATGATTGCTTTACATACTTTTATGCTAGATCTATATATTTAGATCATAACTATGTTATCTTTATTTTCTTATATTTTACACTAATAAATTGATCATGAGCATCAATAATGGTTGCATTATATGAAATACTAAAGAAGACAGCGAACTGCATACAGACAGGACTCATAACTTAAGGTGACTGAGATTTTGATTTATTGTTGTTACTAATGGAAAAAAATATTGTATTCCAGCATTTTCTAATATTCTGGATTTTTTAGATTTTTTGTAATTTTTTTTATTAAAGAAAAATTCACACCGCGATGACCGCGATGGACCGATATCGGCGACCGATACCGATATCATATCGGTTTTTCGGCCCAAACGATACCGCGACCGGGACCGAGATTTTAAACCATGGCTGGGATATTAAAAAGAAAAACAAACAATGACCCCACCACCACCATTAATAATAATAATAATAAGATTCCACCATAGTGACTAGAGGGCGATAATAATGGTAATTGGTCATTTCATGAAAGTCATATGCAAATGCTCTTGTAGCCCTTTCCCATGAAAATAACATGCAATCTCCATGGTCCCAAGAAGGAAATTGACCTTTGACTCTTTGGTGACCTTTTGCATCTTCCACTACCATGTGGTAGGTTCTGGTCGTCATTTTCATCTAACTTTTTCCTGATTTCAGCTCTTCATCCTCAGCAAAGTCAACTCTTAGTATAATACACAAGCACAAGAATACAATCTAAATCTATGCATACATCACAAATAAATAAATATATAGAAAAATAATCCATACGTTGGTAGGTTGACATGACACTAAGAGAAGCAAACAAACACTGAGTAAACATAGATTTGTGGTTTTTGTCATGTTGTATGACCATATCTTTGCTTATACGATAAAAGGATTTTCTACCATACATAGATAAATATAAGAGGTTTTGATATATTGGTTCTCCTTAAATTTTATTTTTTTCAATTTCTTAACCCAAATTTAGATAATGTCAATAGATTCATTCGGCTCTGGTCAATATTGTTTTTTATACTTTTTTCCACCATATCCCATGGTATCATGGGATTTATTAATTTATGTATCATAAATTTTTGCAATTAGTAAATGAACTCATTTTTTATTTAGCACTAAAACTGAAATTTTAACAAAAAGTAAATACACATCTGAACACCATTTCTCAAGTTTTGTCATTTGGAATTTTTTTTCCTAAGATGCTGCATAAAAGTAATGATATTATGGGATTTATCAATTTCTGTGACATGTACTACATTGTTCCTTGATATCATTGGATTTGGAGCAAAAAAAGTTGTAAAAAATTATTGAGACGTTACCTGATTTTTACCATGAAATTGAAACATCTGAATTTAAGAGGGACTAATATATCAAAATCCTGAATACAAACTCCCATCCATAGTCTAACTATGGTCATCCACTCCATTGAGAGTTGACACATCTCCCTTCCATTAAAAACAATAGGGATCAATCATCCCCAGTTGTAGTGCTGATTATGTGAGTGTATGTGTGTGAGTACTTACCATAAAAAGAATGTTCAAAAGAGAAGATGATTTACTAAAGTAGTTTCTACTTCAAGTGCTTTAAGATATTACCAGTAGATTTGTCCAATACTAGTGGCTTTTACTTTACCAGCGAAAAAGACATGTCTTGAGAAGAAGATGATGGTAATGATGGGACTGAAAGTTTGAAACCCCAATCTCCACCGCCCCATTAAGAACTCAGAGTGAGAAAGACAGAGAACCATTCATTATCATTAGATAAACAGGGAATCAACTCCTACTAATCTCTTTTTCTGCAGTCAGCAATTCTTCTTGCACGCTTGACAGCAACACAACGGTGGGGAATTATTGGGTTCTCTGCATCCAAGCAGGCCTGCATAGTATTCTGATGCATCAATCCCTATAGGTGGTGGGCCACACGTGTATGGGACTGGCCCAAAATATATTCCCATAGCCTAGACCTAAAGCAGCATGTGGACAAAGAGTCAATGTTTGGGTGGTTGAGATCTGTCAATTAGTGAGGCCCATCAGCTCATGATCTGAATGAAGGCAACAGGAAATCTATACATCATATGAATCAGGATTCAGAACTTGTGGGGTCCTTAATGTTAAAAGATTAAATGTACATAGTTTGGTGGCCTCCTGGAAAATGAAAATGAACAGTACAAACACTGTATCCCCTAAAAGCTTCTTGGGGTATAGCAGCAGAAACCCCGTGCTACATTTTAAAATAGCAGTAGTTTGTAGGGCCCACTGTAGTGGGCTTTAAATTGTAGTTTGGCAAAGATGAGGCTTGGACTCGTGATGAATTTATTTGTTCCTTTTTAGTGGAGCTTACTTAATATGAAAAGTTTAAATGGTTAAAAATAATTGTCACTTTATAATATAGGCTTTAGCCAGATTTCAGAACAATAATAAAATTGGGTTCACAGATAGAAATGTTCTCCTAGCTAGCAGCAGTATATGCAATCCGCCCTTTGATGCTCTTTCAAACTCTCATCCCCCTATGAACCGGCATCCGGCCGAATCTCACTCTCATCAAATCTTTATCTACCGTTAAATTGAATCTAAAAGAATATATGGTTAAAAGATCACTGAACTTTATGTTCATTCAATCAAGGGCTATGATAATCTGATAGAGCTGATTTTCTTGCTTAACCTTATCTATAAGGAGACCTTTTCATGTACCCCACTCCCACTCATGTATAGGCCTCTAACTGTGCACCATGAGCTAGACTGCATATGAGAAAAATGCGGTCTGCTCGTAGGAGAACATTCCCCTTGTGGATTCATTACTTAGAAATTAAATCATAAATAAGACATTATGGAAAAAGTTAATATATATCATAGTGATTTATCTAAAGGTGGCCCTAACTCTTATTGGAATAATATCTGATGAATGTCAAGCAACAAAGGAGACATTTATCTTGAGGGGTCTAAATTTTTAATAAGTGCCACTGAAAAGCCCCAAAAATCACATATGAGTCTATGACTGTAACGGTTGTTTGTCCGCATTATATTACATAGGAATTGAGTACATAAGAACTCATGTTCTTATGAGTTTAACCGAAGGATTATTAAAGAGGCAAGGTGTGAATCATATATGTAAGAGTTGAAGGATACAAGGTAGTGATATAGATACCACCATGTTGACCTTTCTAGGATTTCAATTACTAGGGCAATAATTGGGTATTCATTTTTCATTTTCCTCTAAATCAATTTTCATTGAAGGGGAGGTTATTTCTATAAACCCACCTTTGGTCTTCATTTTTAACCACATATGATATGAATTCTTATGTGTTATATGTAGACAAGCAGACCCTAATAAAAGAGGCTTAGACTTCCTAAATTAGGTTCACTGATGTAAACATTTGTATGATATAAAGTCATTTACCCAAAAAAAGAGAGAGAGAGAGAAAACAGAGATCGGTGTCATATAAAGCCACAAATGGATGGCAACCTAAATTTTTATTATTAATAAGTATACATTTTACAACCATAAATAACTACGGACATTCGTTTTTAGCGTTAAGTCTCGAGGCACTATTGCATTTTTTATGAAAATAGGCGTTAGTAGAGATAGCTTAAATGCTTTTCAATACTCTGAGTGGAGCCCACTCCTCAACAATTAGGCCAATAAACTACCCAATCCCTGCTTAATGTCCTATTTAAGTAGTAGAAGGGTTCAATTGGGAAAGTAGAAGATCATTAGCCGTAATCAAGTCCCTCATCATCTCTCTAACGTGCACAAGATAATGACAACAGCCAATCACATGGATAGATAATCACCCACATTCTCGACATCTCATTTTATGCTGGTGATTACATACTTTATAGATTCATTTGTTAATCCATCATTAGACTAATTATATCAAGGACAGAGCTCAACATGTACTGCAACAGATTCTTCACATAATTGTTATTTATTCATTGTCAACATTAAGTTAATGTTTGATAGTAAAGATAAAAATGTAGATTAGAAGGTGTTAACATTATAAAAAGAAAAAGCAAATACACATTTACACGTTATTGAAATAACAACGATCAGCCTTTTGCTTGCTGCTTTGGCTAAATTTTGATGAAGATAATGAATTCATTTCTTTAAATCACACAATTTTTTTAATGGTGTTGATATTGATGAAGCTTCGTAAGTGTACCATTTTGTGTCATCCTAATTTGGATTGACAGTTTTCTCCGCACGTGGGTTAAGTTCAATTGCTTGGATTTTAGTTGAAAAATGTACATATTAGAAAAATGTGCATCCTAAGTATGTTACCTCATTGTTGCATTGCCTAAAAATAATGTATATTCTCACGAAAATAAAAGTTGCTAAATACCACCATTTATGACCGGCAGCGGTTTCATTTTCGTGATCCAAAAAAAAGTAATTCCGACTCTCGTATTAGAAATGGTTTTCTATGAATTTAGAAAAGTCAATTCAAATCACAAGGAAAGAGTCAGGGAGAATCACTTAAAATCCTTCTTCCATTGTGTACGACAAATCATAGGAAGTTTCTTTGCGGGATCAAAAAGTCCCAATGTCACACAAATATGACTTTAAAAGTGGATTCAACGCAGGGATGATTGGCCATTCACTGTAGAAAAAATATCTACCTACTGTACAATCAACGTCAATTTTTACCACCTCAATTTTCTCTACTTTTACCCCTATTCCAAGCATATCCTTCGTTCTCTTCGATAGTGGTGGTGGGGAAAAAGATTGATTTTGACTATAATGCATTAGTCAAAGCACATATAATTTTCTTCTACTGTGGATCACCAGGATCAAAGTTCAGGCCTATGGACCGTATGGGTTCTTTGAATGCACATCCACATCCTTTAAATAAAAGAGAATAGACAAAATTACAGCTTGCCCAAGATAAAAAGTACACCAATTTTAAAGGCCAATTCCATTCCCCTAAACTGCTAGCTGCAATCCATTTCCATTGCTTCATACAATCATACTTCCATATGGATATCGATCATCCAAGAGGTTATATAAAGTCCCACTAGAGTTTCCCATCCCTATAAATCATCACTAGCAAAACAAGCCCGCACGATAATAATTTATAATATTAAAAAATTTAATAATTTAAAATAATTAATTATTAATAAATTTAAAATTAATTATTTAACCATAAATTTATAATTTATGACTATAGATCTATGCAACGTATAAGATTATAATAGGTTAGAAAGAATATTTTAAGATCACATGAGAAACTATCTTTATCTAAAAGTCTAATGTGCAGATAGATATGTTGAATGTGTTGGACTCTATATTTAGATGACTAAAATCGAAATTTCTTTCGAAATCCTTAAAATCTCTCCTTAGATTAAAAATTGAACTCCAATTTTGCAATCAATTGCAAAATTAGAGTTCAATTTGGAAATTGAATCCTACTTCTATAATATATAATAATAATTGATGTGTATCTCTAGAGTCTAAATCAAGAAAAACAATTGTCATGTATCAGATTTCATTTTTATTCAAAGCTTTCTCATGGCCAAATTGATCATCATCAAAATCTTGTTTCAACTATATATGTTGGAGTTAGCTTCATATTATTAATTTTATTTAACTTAATAAATTTATTGTCCATTCTAAATTCGAACAAAAGGAGGATGATTGTATCTGGTCAACAGTCGACGTAAACTATTTGTCACGCTAAACCTTGAGTTCTTTTTAGGTCAAGTTGATCATCCATAAAATACGTGACTAAAATATATATATAAAAAAGGGGAACATTCATGTGCATCTATCCTTCACCAAAAATGGTGAGGGACACCCCTTTTGGGGGTGTTTCAAGTACAAGAGTGGTACAAGAGGGGTACTTTGTACCTCCCTCTTGTACTTGAAACAACCCCAAAATGGGTGTCCCTCACCATTTTTGGTGAGGGATAGATGCATATGAAGACCCCCCTATAAAAAATAGTCAATCACAAGTTCTACATGTGATAAATCTCCCCTTCACCACCAACTCCAATCGGAATGAAAAACCACCTAGATGTCATAGGTGATCCAACAATGATTTGAGCCGGGCCCCACTAATGGATTTATATCCAAAGCTTGAGGATGTAGGTTCAGGTGAACCTACTTTTTTTTGGTAAGCCAGGTGAACCTACTTTTTTTTTTTCATTGAGGAATTTACGAAAAAAGTCCTCTTAGGACCCCATATGTTTTATCAGATCCCCGTATCATGTTAGAAATGGGAGGGGTTCCTTATGTGGCCCTTTTATTTTATTTTATTTTTTTGTTGTTTTGCGAATCTGATGGTAGAAATTGACCATTTTGTCAGTCAAATTTTCTTCAACATGTATTTATTTTATTTGTTGAACACAACAAAATGGTCGATATCGACCAGATCGTGAAATAACAAGAAAAAAGACGAACCTGCAGATACTCCGCCCTCGCCTCTTCTCACTCCCCTTGGGTCTACGGGTCCTTGGCCCTCATCCCCTACCTCTCCCACTACCTGCAAGCCCAGCCCTCTTTCTCATCTCCATCTACAGACTCGCCTCCGTCTCTCCTCACCTCTTCTCCCTCTTCCCCTCTCTCTATGGCGATCCTCTCTCCTGTTCCGACAAAGATAACCCCATGCTCGACGTCCTCCATTCTTTCGTATCCTCCCTCTTCCTGCCTCCAGTGGCCTCATCCACATATCTGGAGCAGCACCATCAATCAAGAGAGAAAAACTCAATTTCTGTTTGGGTTCTGCAAATTGAGAGCATCCACCGCAAAATAGTTGATATCGACCATAAAACTATATGACAAAAAAAAAATTAATAAAAGGGCCACATGAAAACCCCTCTCGTGTCCAATATAATACAGGAACCCGGTAAAAACGTATGGGTCCTCCCGTGACTTTTCCCATAAATTACTCTTTTTTGTTTTTTTGGTAAACAAAAAGTCTATTTGGACAAACTCTATGGACAAAATTTGGGACAAACTATCCACGTGGCACAACGTGATTGGGCTCTCTCAAAAGTTGAAATGCATTGTCCCAATCACATTGCGCCACGTGTACAGTTTGTCCTAAATTCTGCCGGGGGATCTTCATATGCATCTATCCCTCACCAAAAATGGTGAGGGACACTCATTTTGGGATTGTTTCAAGTACAAGAGGGAGGTACGAAGTACCCCTCTTATACCACTCTTGTACTTAAAACACCTCCAAGAGAGGTGTCCCTCATCATTTTAGGTGAGGGATAGATGCACGTGAATGTTCTCCAATTCTGCCCGTGAATTTATCCATATAGACAAACCGTTTGGTCCAGGTTCACCGACTTGCCACCTCCAATCAACTCATACATGCAGAAAACTGATCGGGTGACGTCCATCTAGTGGAACCCAGATTCTAAATGGCCTAGGAGTAAGTGCCCAACCATGAATGACTAAACATGGCGGCACTATTTTGGATGGTGTCAGCCCGAAGGTGGCATAGTCTCACCATTCGGGCAATCTCGGCAACCGAGCCCGGCAACCACACGTTCGTCCAGAAGTGATGATGGTTCATGACTTTGGCCATGCCATCTTCCCCCACAACGTCCATGGAATAACCAGACAGACTGAATACTTCAAATCTTTTTTATATGATGCAAGACAAATGAGAGAGGTCCTACAAGAAAATCTTGTCAACTGCGGAAATTAAGGGGCCTGCCAAGTGAATGATTGAGATCAGAGACTCTGTAGAGGGGTCCCATCTCAACGGCTTCAACAGACCAAACATGACAGACTATGAAAAAAGCCCATGCAAGGCTAGATTGCCCAAATAGTAATATAAATACATGCGAAATGATCGATTTCAAAGGACATACATATAGTACTGTGACAATTATTAGCAGTTGAAGCCTCCACGCACACATCCTTTTGTGCTCATGTGGGGGTTCGACCCTTGGCTCTAAGTTATACACAAGTTGGTTAGATTTCTTTACCTTACTTTGTCAAACCTTTGCATTCATCATAGTAGTTTTATCTAGGGATATAAATAGGTCTTTTATTCTTCAATTACTCAGAAATTCCAATCCGTTAAAAACCGGGTCTGGATCATTATTTAAGCCCCGATAAGTCAACGGGTCCAGGACCAGTTCTACCTTGGTTTCGGACTTGTGGACTTGAGACCAGACATATTACCTCAATTTTTGAAAATATTTCCTAAATGTTCTTTTATTATCATCTTCTACCTAGACCCGGATCCAAATCCAGACCCGTCCTGTATATAATTTTGATTCCGGTTCCGGAGCCAAGAAATCGGTTTTGAAATGATTCCGAGTTCGGATTCATTTTCACTTTTTTCTTAACGGTTTCGGTTCTGTCCACCATGGACTTGTATCGGAACCGACCCGTTTACTACCGAGGCTTATCTGATTGATGGTAAGGAGTAGATAGCACGGTATATTCCATTAAAAGCTTGGCCAAGTACGGGTGGATCCACATGGCATAAAGTTTGGAGTGAGTGCTAGGTGCTGCTTCTGGTCCCCTCTAACCCTCTGATGGTAATGGCACTAAATGCTAAAATTAGCAGATGCCCTGATTATCACATATGGAAGGTGCACTGAGCTGGACAACAGATAGATGTATGTACTCTGCCTTATTGGGTAGCATTCATTCTGAGGGTCCGTATATTATCATTGTCTTCAGTCATTTCACCCACAGGACGCATATAGGAGAAGGACAAGAGATTGGGACTCATGAAAAAGAAAACAATTTTCTCGCATTTGTAGCCCTTCTACACTTTGGTGCAATCTATTTTTCCAAATATTTAATATTTAATAATTAATTTATTGTAATATCATTAATTTGATTTTTGTAAGGTATATTTGAAAATCACTTTTCTCCAACGGAGGAAAAAGTTAAGTTTAGGGGTCTCAAGTCACGAAGTGTTCGTTTGCATGAATTTATAATTATAAATGATTCACATGCATTTATGCATATATCATATTTGTTTGCATAACTTTATAAGCGAGAGTGATCACATCTCAAAACTTATAAAATGAATCACACTCCTCCACTGCGAGAGGCGTCGGGGTAGGCGAAAACACTGTTATTTTTGTCTCATAGAAGGGCCATCAAAGGCATTTACCTTTTTCTTTCTTATGAGCCACATATTTGTGGCCAAACTATTCAATTTGCTTGCTGAACTATTTAACCCAAGACTTGAAGTAGCTTTTGAGTAATTAGTGAAATAGTCCAAACCTATTTATCTAATTTTGTAGACTTTTGTGGGCACTCAATTTGTGATAATGGTAAACATCAAGTTGTGAAGTCTCATATCTTATTTCTTCTTAGATTTTCAGAAATTTGTGAAAACATCAAAAAAAAAATTCAAATATATCTAAAACCATTGTAAATACTTATTTACTCATGTAGAGAATTATGATTTTGGTGGATATAGTAATATGTTTCACATGTAGATCCACTGCATATATAACATTTGCATATGTAAAAGGTGAATGACTTTTTTTAAAAATTACTTTTAGAGACAAGGCAGTTTTGGTGGGTTTTCATCTTGGTGGTATAAAAAGAATAAATGTCCTTTTCTATACCCATTATATGCAGTGAAGTCCGGCATTTGTGGTGGGCTTCTTCCAATGTTTGAACACCATATTTTATGCATTATGACACCTAATCACTTGAGCCATCATTCCACATGACACATGGGCATTGGATCCTCTACCCTTGTTACAATAGTGGTTTTTCCATAGTCAACCACCAAGGGACCACTTCTCTTGAAGGTGGTCCATTTATCACACCTAGCATGACTTATAAAATTTCTTGACATGCTGGTACAACTCTAATTTAAAGGGGTTCTTGAATAGATTAAAGAACGTGTCTACCAAATGCAAGTGAACTTTATGAATGAGGAATTCACAAAATGTATGATCAATTTGGCTTTTTTAGCTGTTAGATATAATGTGATGGTTATTATAAGCTATTCACTAGTTCTCATTTCATTTTGCTTTGCATAGAGGAGCGACAATTAGGGTATGTTTGTGTAGGACTTCCACTTTTACACAAAAAGTTCCTTTTCCCTAGTCCGCCCTTCCAACATTAGCCCTAAAATTCATTAAGAATAATTTTTCCCCAAATTATAGAGAACGACATTGCTTTTTAAACTTTTTTCTCTAGTAGAAAAGTATTCACACAAATGACGGAGATGAACTTTTCCATAGAAAAATGTCTTACTTCTTTGTGCCGTTTTTATAGAAAAAGTAGTTACGAATTCTAAGTAATTGAGCTAACTTTGTGATGGAAAGTTGATCAATCCATCGTGAACCCTCTTGCACTTGCAAATCCTACTGTACTCCTGATTCATTGCTGGATAGTAACAAATGAACTCTTTCAATTCTAGAACAAATTTCAGAGTAATATCATCCATCCAGCTAAAAGCTTTAAAAAAAAAAGAAAAGACAATGAGCTGTTTGATTTAACTTGAGTCAATTGTGATGTAAAAGATAATTAATTAACAAATAAAAAAATAATTAACAAAGGGCCAATCGTTGTAACCCACCTATTTTACCAATTTTGATTAATACCCCAATCCTAACCTAAATGAAGCGGTGACCGTTCTCTCCAGATCATCCCCAATTCAATCAGCTAATCCTTTCCGATTTAGAACGTCAACATAAATAGTGTAGCTGTGGTAATCCTAATATCCAATAATTATAATTTATTAAGCCGGAAGGTTTTGAATCTAATTTTGACAAAAAAAAAAGAGCTATTTTCGAAATCTACAACTACTCCCGAGTTATTTTTGGTTTCTACAAGTGCGTGCTCTCTCTCTCCACTTTCCACTAATATACTCACCCTACTTATAGACTCCCATCTTTCTCCTTTTTATATACATATAATCCTATCTTTTCATACATGTCCGTAATTACACATGGATTTTTACGAGAGTAACTTAATTATTCCTAACTATCTTCGACCCCTTGATGACGACGATGACGATGACGATGACGATGAAGAGGGTAATAATAATAATAATAATAGGGTAATAATAATAATAATAATAATAATAATAATTATTATTATTATTTTGATGTGAGGGACCATCTACCATTGTGTGTCCCTACATTAATGCATATAAAGCCACGGCACCGAATTTCAGCACCTCTAGTTTTTTCAAGTCAGATCACCAAAAATTTGCCTCTCTCTCTCTCTCTCTCTCTCTGCTTCGTTCCTCCTCAAATTCCGGACCACAACAACTCCCGGCGCACATGACCCGCTCCCAAGCATCTCCATACTAACGTGCGCAATGGGCGACGCCGACACCGACACTGACACTGTCGCCGTCTCCAACACCTTCCGCTCCCTCGTCGACTCCGCCGACCGGAAGTTCGCCCGCGTCCGCGACCTGCCCTCTTACGGCGGCGGCGGCCACCAACACCACTACCTCCACAAGGTATTCAAGGCATACACCAAGCTCTGGAAGTTCCAGCAGGAGAATCGCCAAGAACTCGTGGAATCGGGCCTCAAGCGCTGGGAAATCGGCGAAATCGCGTCCCGAATCGGCCAGCTCTACTACGGACAGTACCTGAGGACGAGCGAAGCGAGGTTTCTGCTCGAGTCGTACGTCTTCTACGAGGCGATTCTCAACCGTGGCTACTTTCAGTGTCCCGCGGGAGCACCCAAGGATCTGGTTCTGCGGTACAAGGAGCTGAGGTTCTATGCTCGGTTTCTGGTGGTTTCGATGGTCTTGAACCGGACTGAGATGGTGCGGATCCTTGTGGACCGGTTCAAGGCTTTGGTTGATGACAGCAAGGTCGCCTTTCCGGTAATTTTGATTGCAGGAGCTGCTTCTAGCTCTCAAAATTTGTTTTTTTTTTAGTTTTCCTTGAATTCTTTGATTTTTTATGGTTAGTAGATGTAGAAAGATTCAGCCTTTTCTGGGTCTGCTTTAATTTGATTATGGAAGTTGCTTCTAGAGTTCAGGCTGTGGAAATTCTGTTTTTTGTTCTTTGATTTTTTTGATTTTGTGTATGGTAGAGTTAGAAAGATTCATTTTTTTTTTCATTGTTTCTGGTTGATTTCTGAAATGATTGATTTGTTCATTTCAATTGAGAGAGAGAGAGAGTGGGTGATTCTTTTTTCTTGTTTGATTCTTCAACTTCTTGTTTGTTCTTTTTATTAGTAACAGGTAATTGTGTTGAGATAGGAGAGATGAGAGTACAAGATCCATAGCAGATGAAAATGAAGAACAGCAATGAAACAAAAACTGGGGTATAAGAGAAATAAACCATCTGAAAAAAAAATTAGAATCACATAATGGAGCAAGGGAAGATATTTCCCTTTTCACCCAGTGCGTAGGTTCCCATTCCATTAACAGGGTCCTCGAGTGATTGAACTGCACTCGCACAATGGGGGTTAGAACATGAATTTCCTTAAGAAGAAAATGAAGCTTCCAAGGATCCATAGGCCATACCTGAGTTTAATTCTTCAAATATTGCGCGCAGGATTGGTGAATAATTGCAAGTGGTGTTTTCAATCATGCGTATGTTTGTTGAGTATTCCTCTACTAAAAAGAGGTTTGAGTGCATAAATCTCATCACTGGACTAAAATATTCATTCACTGATATCAACTTCTTTAAAGAATTATGAGCATTTTTGATGCTTTGACAGAGCAGATGCCATTCTATGCTTCTAAACATTTGGGCAAACGGAGAAAATAAAAACTTATTTGCTGGGTGTTCTTTCTCTAACCGTTCTGCCTGTTGTAGGCTTTGAAAGACAAATTGAAGTTGGTATCAGTGGAGAAGTACCCTGCTAGATCAGCTTTTACAGGGACATTCAAACAGGCCCTAGTAGATGCCAAATTACTATAGTATGTAGCTCCATTTTTTTTTTTTGGTTATTTTTAGTGCCTTTTTCTTTGGAGATATTTCTAACGAAAATTGCTTGTATTGGGAATTTCTGAAGCTGATGTCAGCAGATCATGTCTTTAGAGCATTTGGAATTCTCCGGTTGAATGCTAGAATTCTGATCACCAACCTCTTGCAAAGCCTATTTTGGCCTTTGGAATTATCAGAATTCTAGCTTCCTATGAATGCTGGGTTGTACTTTGAGCATTTTGGAAACCACTTGGTGGAAAATAGTAGGAGAATTCATAATTTTCCCTGGACAATAATTCTTGGAATTCGTTTTGCCAATTAAGTCCTTATTCTTTTCTATAGAGTTCACAGAGAAAGAGCTGGGTTTTTCTGTGTGTAATCTCGGTCTTGTTAGCATATATGGCCGAGTCTGCAAATTGCACACACTGTAGTTACTTTTGGATATAACCCAATTCAAACTTCTGCACTGATTTTTACATTGGATTTAGGTAGTGCTACATTTCGGAAGTGCAGAAAAACGTTAAGCACAATTAATAGGGCATCTTTACCTGAAATCTGAATCTGATCAACCTGAAATGTGGCAGGAAGATCTTAGGCTGAAATCCATCCTGCACTTCTTGTTTTGGGGGGGACTTCCAACGTGGCAATTTTGGAAATGATGTTTGATCTTCTTCTTTGTTGGCAGTTGTAAACTATACGCTATATCAGTTTCCTTTTGTTTTTTTTTTTGTTAAATTGTGCACAGTGTAAGGAGCGCGTTCATAGTTTACACGTGTATGTGGGTATACATGTATGTGACTGCTTGTGCGTGGCAAGTGGTAACAATAACTCCTAAATGATAGAAAGCTAGCTCCCAGGGGGATTTTCACCTACAAGTGGTCTGGCTATTGTTCATATGCAATCCAGCTCGGGGCTCATACAGATGCATGCATGTTAGTGGGAGGTAAGCGTCAGGCAGAATATCAGCCCAATCAGATTAAAAATAATCCCTGATTCTACTGCCTTAATGTTCTACCATATATATATTATTTTTCAGATTCAATCCAATGGTGAATAAGGTAGGATGCGTGTCAAATTAATTGGTTTCAGATCATGGAGGGTAGTGAGTGTGAAGGGGGTATTCTGATTAGTGGTGAGTCCAAGTGGCCCTGTACAGCCAGGCTGCACAAGCAAGTTACTTTTAGAAGAAAATTTCTACCAAGGATGGCACAGGATCTAGTCAATTGAACTACAACAATTAAATTGATATAGTGAAAATGACCAAACGAGGTGGCCCCATTTTGACTGATAATGCGGATTGACTAGTGAAACAGGGACATTTTCACGACTCTTTAACTTCTGGAATACAGTGCTTCTTTCTGATATCCTTGTTTGTTGTTGTTTATTTTTTGCTTAGTGGAATCAATAGCACAACTTTCCGAAAAAAACCTAGTCCCAATTGGCATTCCACGCATATCAAGTAACTTGAAATAATCATATCATATGGTTTCATATGGTCTGCTCCTTTAGAAAATTGGTTAGTTTCTTTTTGTTGAATTCAGTTGTTTGCGCTATCCATCTAAATCTCCATCACATGGTACTTAAATACAGTTTCATGTCCCATTAACGCTGTGTTTGGGAAGGGGGGAGGGGAGGGGAGGGGAGGGGAGGGGAGAGAAAATTTGAGGGGGAAGGAAAATGAAGGGGAGGGGAGGGAAAATTCTTGTTTGGGATGTGAAAAAGTAGGGGAAGGGAAAAAATTTTTGTTTGTGAAGTAGAGAGACAAAGACCATTTTACCCTTGCTTTTGAAAAAATTTCAATTAGACAAAAAAGGGCATTTTAGTACTTTCCATCCTCTCCCCTCTTTTGCCCTTATTTTCCCCCCATTTTTTTGGGGGGGGGGGGGGAATTTTTGACACTAGAGGATAAAAATTTTCCCTCCTCGTCTCCCACACCAATTTTCCTCCCCCCCTTCCCAAACACCCTCCAAAAAAATTTTCCCTCCATTTTCACCCCATTTTTTTTCCTCCCCCATTTTCCACCCTTCCCAAACACAGCGTAAAGGTCAAGGGCATGACAGCTATCTGTCTGCTTCGTCCTGTTTAGTGGAAAAAGAATTATTGAAAAAAATGGAATTTGTTACTTTCCAAGGCATTTTGGTCATTTTTTTTTTCTTTTATCTGCATGTTCTGGACATAAATAAACCTTTAGAATGCAAATGAAGGTGGAAAGATCAGATTTTTAATATACTTTGGGTATGGGACTGTAATAACCCTAAATTGGTATTGGTCAGCCAAAACCGTTACGTAGGCCATGTTTATAATGCTCTGTAGAGTTTTTTCATCTTTTGTAGGTTTGCATGTTAAAATACATATCCTGTTTAAAAGCAGTTCTTTCTAATTTTCAAACATTTGATCTGGTAACCCATAAGATTTGGCATCTATACATGTCTATTTATTGCATGCCTAGCCAAGCGGCCCCAACAAGGAATATACCCTGTCTCTCTTTGTTTGAACACTAGATGATGCTAGAATATCATTAACCAAAAACCTTAAAAGAGAGGTTTACTTATTTTTATGTAATTGGATGCTGAAGGCACACAGATATAATAATTTATGGATAAATGCATAGACTTTGTTGCACTATTTCACCTGATAAATCTCTGCATCTATTTTGTACAATGTGCAATTTTTTTTAAAAAAAAAAATCTTCATATTGCTTTTGTAGTCCTTTATTTATTTTTTTTCCTTGGCTTTGGTTCTAGTCACATTTTCTTCTACTTTGTTATCTGCATATTTTTTTCCCTTATTGTCTTTTAAAATTTAATTCTGCCTATTCACATGAAAGGAACTCTTTTGGTTACTTCAAAGTAAAAAGTGTTTATAGATGTTGCTTTTGTCATCATGCCATACATTTCAAAACAGCTTGAATTGTTGTCTCTTAGAATAATTTTTGGACCATTTGACCAGGAGACAAACTTTAAAGAATGGAAGCAAGTGGTGCAAGAAATTGTCAGATTTTTGAAAGTTGATACAGCTTTTATGAATATCAGGCCGTTGCGATATTGTTTGCTATTTGATTCCCATCCATCTTCTGTTCCACGTGGTGCTCGTTTTCAGGCAAGAAATTTAAAGCTGCAAGATGCATTGCTCACTAGCTTTCGTCGCAATGAGGTAAGCTGTTTTACATGTTCATTAGCATGGGGATCTTTGTAAGGAACACATGTCCTAGAAAATGTATGATAATGTAGCTATGTTGGTTTTATAACTTAGTTGTGCAAAAAATTGCATACTATAATAAAGATGATGCGACTGATGTTAATCTTGTCAATTACATTAGGTAAAATTTACAGAGATTACTCTGGACACATTCAGAATGCTGCAATGTCTGGAGTGGGAGCCTAGTGGAACCTTCTACCAAATGCGTACAAAGGAATCAAATAGCAATGGTGCTTTTACCGATCAGTCTGGACTGATTGATATAAATCTCGCCGCAGATATGACAGATCCAACATTGCCTCCTAATCCACGGAAAGCTATTCTTTATCGCCCTTCTGTCACACATTTAATCTCTGTGAGTAACAAAGCTACAGTTTTCATTGTGTTTCTCTCCAAGTACCTTTCTCTGATAGCCAATTCAGTATGGAAACTTTCATTTTTATTCTATTCTTTTGGGGAATTATATTGTTGTTCTTCACTTGGCTATACCTTCATAGTTTGGAATCTCAATATTGATTCTTTATGCTGGATAGTCAAGATTACAAATACCAGCTGTCTCAACCAATAGAAATCTATTGATTTACTCATGTAGAACCTGAACTTCAGTATTACATATCAATGACCATATTTCCGGGTCCCAGGTCATGTGTTTACATGTATGGAGTGTGTGATGCAAAGTATGTGGGCTGACACAATCAGGCCCATGGCCCACATGTAGGAACCAAATAAGGCCGGTCTAATGACTAGACGTCCAAACAATTAGGATTACCTCTGCTCCTACATTTTTTTTTTCTCTTTATTTTTTTCTGATTTGTAATTATGATTAACGTTTTAATTTCATTAGAAGTTTGGATTTAAGGATTTTATTTTCCTATATATATGAGCATTGTAAAATATTAAAGGTAGTTTTGGAGATTAATAAAATTTTCTTTTGTAGATTGAGTTTTCCTTCGAGGTTCGTTCCTCGTGAGAAGTCTCTTGGAGACATCTTTTATGTGCTTCGGCATGTTGCAAAGCTTCGATCCAAACCCGTAGGAGTTTGCATCTATTTAGGTGTCAGAGCTTTAGGTTTGTTAGGTGAACAACGGATTTGAAGGAACCCTTAAATAGTAGAAAAGGCGGCTTAGATCGTTGTCAGAAAAGAGATGAAGCAAGGGTGGAGAGGCTTTTGCTGTTTTCAACCGAGTAAGGGGAAAGAGCAAACCCTTCTGGATCCCTTGTTTGGTAAATGAATTGAGGGGGAGGTTATTTCTCTCTGATTGTTGTGCAGAAGGAGAAAGAGGATAGAAACCGAAAGAGAAGGGTTTTTTTTTTTTCCTCCAGTTTACGGGAATGCATAAATCTCAAGGTGGCCCCTGCTGCCATATATTGCCTGCAGATGGACCACACCACCTGCTGCCAACTGCCCATGTGTATGGCGGTCAAGGTGACACGACCACTCCTCGGTTGGACCACGATAAGCAAACAAGTAGGAGAGGATGGAGTGGCATGCTCGTGTGTCTCTGTCCTGTCACTCCTGTGGACTAATCAGTAATCACCACAAAGTTTTATTGTGTGCAAGTCTGGAAACAGTACATTGCCCCTAATCCAATTTTCACTATTCCATCTATTTGGAGTCAACTTAAGTGTTCTACTTCTCGACTCATTCCTGTTTAGAGCTAAATTTTTTTGTTGCTTTACAATCCAACATTCAGTTCCGGCTACTTCATTACAAGCCTTTATCGGTCTTCTAGTCTAGCACCATGCACAATAGGTTGCTTATCAATTCTTTTTACAAGGGCCGTTTCCAGCCTTATATAGACATGCCTAAACCATCTAAAAAAAGCAAGTGATAGTTCCTGATTTCCTCGTTTTTTACATATATGTAGTAGCTATCAGTCAATTCTATTCTACACTAGACATGCAGTGTTCATGGTATGAACCCCACTCTGACGAAGGTTCCATCCTGCATGGGCAGGTACTTGCTTTGATCTGTGAAGAGCTCCCTCATGATAGCATTATGCTAATGTATATATCAGCATCAGGTTAATCCAGTTTCCTTGCTTTCCCCTTCAATAATCTTCCCATCATTGTAAACTATCCTTGATTAATTATTTGTATGTTATATCTGCAGGAAAGGCTGGTCAGAATATTGCTTGTCAGAAGGAGATTTCCAGAGCCTTGAAGAACTCTTCAAACTTGAACACACACTCTCAGACCTTCCGACATCATAATAACTCATTACATAAACCCCTTGCTCATGACAAGGGAGATTCTGCAGACAGTTGCGGGAGTTGTCTGTATTTAGGTTCTCGAGGAAATGAAGGTGCTACATATTATCTATTGCATTATTTGTTTGCACCTATAACCTGATGATCTCACTTCATTAAAATTGTAGGCAGAAAGAAAAAACTTCCCATGACTAATTATATGATTTTTTACATACTAATATGCTGGTCAAGGTATTTATTCTTTCTCCTTATTATGGATAGATGTTGCTGATTTTCAGGTTCGAACAACCTTTACCCTGGTGATATAATTCCTTTTACAAGAAGGCCACTTTTCCTGATTATTGATAGCGACTGTAGCCATGCATTCAAGGCAGGTTTGTTAAAACTTGTTTCCTGCTTGCTAGATTATTTGGACTTTACCTTGAACCAGTTTATAGATTCTGTAGTTAGCATCGTACTTTAATGTTACTAAAACTGGATGCTATAAAACACCATTTCACTCATCTATTGGAGTGTCTAGCGCTATATAGTAATTATTTTTTCCTCACAAGCATTAAGGGGAGATTAATATTGTGATGCCACAGAGGGGCTTTGATAAAAGTTTCTAATGGCCTGGTTTGGAATTTGTGTCTTCTTATAGATTCATGACAAGTTGAATAATTATTTTATACCTAGCAGGAGAAAAAGAAGAAGATAAAAAACTTATAGACATGTGCAAGCATTGGAGGCATAAGCTTCCGGTATGCTTTAAAGTGAGGCATAATGTAATCACAACTGAGAATATCCTCCAGGCACATGATCACTTTTCAGCGTGCCTCCAGAAGGTGCATGAAGGAGAGGTGGTCTATGTTTTAACCATTCTCATGGACTTAGATATAAATGTGGTTGTGCTCTGTCTACAGAAATCCAATCATGTATAGCATCCATTTCTTCAATAAAAGCAATACAATATGCGTAAGGGCTTCATTTCATAATCCCCCCTTTTTTCTCTATTTCCCTCTTTCATTTCCATTTCAATCTATACCGACCTTAGGCAGATGGAATATGGCTAAGATGATTATAATGGTGATTTCCCTTTCAATCTTTGTACTTACATTTGATTTGGAATTGCACTGAATCATGTCCCTGGCAAGTTTAGATTAATGTGATTCGTTGATCCTATGTGTGCATTTTTCAACTCTCTATTCTTGTTTTATTATTTCCACTTATCTGTAGTTTGCAACATTTGTCCAGTTTTAGACACCAGATGGGAATTGGTTATATTTCAAGGTTACACGGGCTACATCTAGTCTTAAGCCTCATGTGGATGCATGGAATCTACATGGGATCTATATAAGCAAGGATCCTAGATTTCGTTGTGAGATGGAATACTAAAAATGGATTAGATCCTCATGTCCATACATTTTTAGGAATCCTCTCTTAAAAAAAAGGGAAAAAAAAGAGAAGAAAACAACAAAATAAAAAAACTGATAATCTACTATTAAAAAAAAAACAACTGATAATCTAACATCCATGGGATACTGGGAATCAAAGAACACCATGATTTCATACATCCAGGTGAGCCCTTGGGTGATTTTTTCATGTGTTTTTGGTTTTTGGTAACATGACTTGAACCCCCAACCTTGTGGTTGGAACTTGGAACAATGAGCAGTTCGAGCACCTTCCAACTGTGCTATGGGATCTTGTTTTTGGGGGCATTTTGATGTTCCATTAATTTCAATTATTTTCTACTTTTTTCTTTGTGTAGGTCATTAAGGAATTATGGCCCAATAACCTTTGGTGATTAGCACTAAATGCTGATAATTATTTGGACTGGAAAAGTTAGATAAACTGCATTTCTGGCTTCTTCACCACCATGTGTATAAGACCATCCATTAATGCCAATATTACACAATTTCCCTATTGGTGTTATGTTTGCCAAGTCTTCTTACCATATTGTATCCTTCTCTCATTCAAGTAATTGTTCCACCAGGTTATCCATGGTGAAGAAAGGGGTGAGAAAGCTGCACTGCTTCTTTCTCATGAAAGCCAGGTATTCCACAGCCCATCTTCTGCTGATGCAATGCAAAATGGAAGTCAGTTTACATTTTTCTTAACTGCTCCTTTACAAGCATTCTGCCAATTGGCTGGCCTTTCCACCTTGGATATGGACATTGTAAGTTGATCATATACTACAGTTCTCAACTAAAATATAACTCTCGAGTTACATGGTTTGATACATTTTGTGGGTGCTTTCAGAATGTTTACAACAAGGCCGACAACATACTTTCCTCTGCCTTCTCTAGATGGGAAGTGATACTCTTTAGATCAGATTGCCTGGATCAGGTTTGGGCCCAGGTTTTGTCTGATCCATTTCTATGGCGGCTTATTCTTAGGTAATTTTTTGTTTTTCTATAATTTTCTTTTTCTTGACCTTTTCCATTAGGGTGTATTTGGATGTATGCCCAACAGCAAGAGATTTGAATTGGCAATATACACACATATACAATTAAAACTCCAAATAGTCCAGCCCTTTTTCTACTCCCTAGAATAGTACTGCCTATGATAAATCCAAGCATTCAGACTTCAGAGTAACCCCTGAATGCATAACACTCATCCCAATTTGACTCTGATTAGACCATTATCCACTGTTGGATTTATCAGGATAGAAAATGTGGCCATAGAAACATCAAACATTGAATTCTCTCTCTCTCTTTCCAAATTGAACTGTCACTCACCCCTCTTCGACACTTATCCCAATTCCTAACAACATTGTGATTCCAATCTCTAATAACTCCACCAATACCACCTCTTACTAATGGATTAAACAAAACTTCCATCAAAGTTTAATTTGAGAACACCCATGTGAGGCCTCTCCCATAAAAGTCTATGCGAAGATTTAGCACACCGGCTCTACATAAATTTGCTTTCCTAGATCTATTGAGATCTTCCATAAACTCCTAACAACATTGCCATTCCCAATCTCTAATAACTCCACCAATACCTCTTCTAATGGATTGAACAAAACTTCCATCAAAGTTTAATTTGAGAATGCCCATGGGAGGCCTCTCCCATGAAAGTCTATTAAAAAACTTAGTACACCAGCCAGCCACCCTCCCTCTCCCCCTCCCCCTCTTTCCCTCCTCTCTCTTTAGAATTTGCTACCCAAGATCTGTTGAGATCTTCCAATGCCACATGTTCGAACTTCTTTCTCGTATACACCCACTCTGACACTGGCCAAACAATTTCCTCGGTGGATTTGCTTTTGTTTCTGAAAACTCGGTTGTTCCTTTTGAACCAAATTTTCCAAAGGTTAGCATACAACATTGTCTTCCATAGAATCTTGCCACGAACATATTTGATACACAAGTGCCATTGTTGAAAAAGATCAGCAACTCTCTAAGCAATTAAGAATATCAAGCATATTAAGAATAGCTGACCAAACTCTATGAGCAAAGATACAATGGATCATTAAATGACGCACTGTTTCCTCATTCTTTAAACACATTGGACAACCACTGGTTATAATGTGCTTCCCTCTTCTTAACTTGTCTTGAGTAAGAATTTTGTGCCACCTTGCAACCCAACAGAAGGCCAGTACTTGAGGCGGAATTGAAGGATCCCAAAAACTCTGCCATCCATGCATACTATCAGAAGAGATACCAATTCTCTGTATGGAATGTGAACTAATCACTTTTGTTTTGGCCACCACATGTGTGGTTCATATGTTTTTTCTTTTAATCAGTAATGGTACTAGATCATATTAAGGAAACAAAGAGAACCAAAACACAAATAATTACGTCAACGCAAAGTAAAGAGAGATACATCAACACAAAGTAAAGAGAGCTGCACCCATCCACCCGCACACACGGAGTTACGTCTCTAACCACCCCCAACCTTGTTTAATGCATCTGCCATGCTGTTAGCTGAATGATCCGCATGCTGAAACACCACACACATGATGGTGAGGATTTGATCTTCATTAAATAGAAAATGGAAAGGACCCTTTTTTTTAAGTTGTCCACGTTAGAAGAATCACTTTCCTCCACCACCACTAGGCCTTGATTGTTAAGGGACGAACAAATTTTCAATTCTTCCAAAATTGTCAACACTTCTGCCTCATTGGAGTCTTTGATACCTACATGCTTCATAGAACATAAACTACACTTCACCTTTTTTGTTCTGTAAAATGTCACCAATACCTGCAGGGCCTTGTTTACCTCCAGCTGCACCATATTTTATATTTTAGCACACTGTTGATAGAGGAGACCAAACAATTGAAGGCCTTATCTTAGAAGATTCCCATTCCAAGCACACTTAGAAGATTGACATCAAATTTTAGCATCCCTGTCTGGTCCGGGATGGGCATACCACCCTGAGTTTTAGGTTGATACATCCCTGATGAAAAGATCTAGCATGTGTGCTACGAGGTGCATCCTCAATCGGCTTCATGAGATTATCAGCATCCTTAGCAGGTCCTGATATTATATCTTGCCACGTGCATTTCTACACTTCACCTTGAACTTTGAATATCCAACTTCTATGAAATGTGTGTGTTTGGGCACCTTCGTTCCTGTTTCCTTATTATAATTATTTCACCAGGTTCATATTTTGTCGAGCTGTCCTCTCGATGTTCTGCCCTTTGGGAAATGAGAATCAGTATCTACCCGATTGCCTGCCTCAACTTCCTGATTCTGTCTCTCCAAGTGCTGAAGCTGTGCAAATCAAGATACTCCGGCTTGCAAAAACCCTTGGTGTTTCCAGCCATTTTCAGTTGACAGACACAATTAGGACTGATGCTGATGATTCATCACTTGAATCTGAAGTGATTTAAGAAGCCTGTAGATGAGAAGTGGGCACATGCAATTTTCTAGCAGTTCAAGAGCCCCTAACAGTTAAGCAATCAAGAGTTCCATTGATCAGTTTGTGGGGGTGGGAGCTGCAGAGCAAGTGATATTTGATGACACATTGATATTTGTTGCGAGTCATGAGTTCAAATACATTTGTTCAATGTCAAGCCACACCAAAGCTTGAAGTTTGAGTTTCTCCAATTTATTGTGGTTTTCTGTAAGATGGAGGCCAGGGTGTTAGATGTTGTAGAAGTGTTGCAAATTGTGAATGTGCATGTGTTAAGGTTCCGGCGGTGTGATATTTGATTATTGCTAATGGGTAAGAGGTGTAACAAAGTAGGCTTAAAATTCTTTTCCTTGTAAAAGAAACAAGAAGTTGTTGTAGAGATGATTTTTAATACTCAATGAAGATGACAGCAGTTGATAGATCTGTGTTAAATTGTCTGGACTTTCAATGCATCTTCCTGCCCCCGTAACTAAGCGTCTGCCTTTCAGGTCAGTGAGGAGTTTGTAGAAAACATTCGATTGGCAATGGCAGTACCCCATATGTAGCTGACGGCATTAGATCAAGCATATCTAAATCTCTGTTGTGCATCACCTCATGATGGTTGGGTCTCAAATTTCTTTTCTGGGTCTCTCTTAGTATTTTAAAAAGGTGTTTTGTTTTCCTGTAATTTTCTCTGAAGGTACATTCAGATAGGAAAAAGATTAAAAAGAATGAACAAACAGTTGGACATGATTTTTTTTATTATCCAGAAGCGTTTCACAATCAGGAAGGTGAATTAGGGCTCGGAAATTAATCCTTTTTAAGGAATCTATCAGTTCGACCCCACCTAGTGGGAAAAGGCTTGGTTTGGTTTGGTAAGGAATCTATCAGTTCTGACATGTAACATAATTGAGAATGAGCCCTTACTATATTATAGATGGATTTTACAAATCCAATTGCATTATTTCTCTTATGCCCTCAGAAAGCCAAAGAGATCCAGAATTTTGCTAACAAGGCAGTCTGCTTGTTTCTTGCATCCTTTGCCTACCTTGAGCAGGCTTCTTGTGTTTATGTTTTTATGTAATAAAATCTAGAAAGATCAGTTACATTATAGGCCCTGTTTGTTTTGAATCGAATGCAGAGGGTGGTTAAAAACAAAAATCAAAGGTGAATTTCAAAAAATAAGCATCATCAAGTGGTTAAAATGAAGATCAAAGGTGCATTTAAAAGATGAGCATATAAATTTTGATGCTCATTTTTGAAATTCTATGTGATGCTCATTTTTTTATATCTCACCTCATATCTTCCTTTTCAAACATCCTATGTGTTCTAATGCAAACAAACAGGCCCTATATATGTATTTACATGAAATATGCCTTTGCCTTCAAGGAGACTTCTCACTCTGTCCAAGGCTGTGGGGACTGTTCCCAACTGCCCACAGGACACAACAAGAATAGGCTTCAATGACCAAAGAGAACAATAACCTCTTGCATGCCTCCCTAACTCCAATCAGCATAGCTAAGGACACTCTGCCCCATTGATGTTACAGAACCCCCATGCCCTTTAAATGAGAGAATGAGCACCCCGTCAGGCTTATGGATCAATCCTTCACTAGCCACTACTGGGTTCACAAGGCGACCAGCATTGAAGTTGAGCTTGAAGAAACCTCTTGGGGGTAGGCTCCTCAAAGTTTAGTTTAAGGGTCGTTGATGGCGATCAATTTAGCAATGCAAACGATTATCCAATTATCTAGATTTTCTGACCCATAAAAAAATCGGATTTGGAATTTGTTTTAGCTTCCAATTCATAAACGGGTTGAGATTTGAAACCCATTTTAGGCTTTGATTTCTAAACGGATCCAGTTTTAGACCTATATAGGTTCCAACCCGTCGACCTAGGACCCATAAAATTGGTAGGCCCTCTTTGGTGATGAGCAACTAGATTAAAGATGGCAATGGCCCTTCCCTCTCTCTATTTTTGCATTCTATGGTAATTTAGAATCATGTTCATGTTCAAGATATTTTTGAACCCAGATTTAGTACATGATTTGTACTTCTTTTGGCTCGAAGAGTTTGGACGTGCGTTTTTAAGACATGGTTCGAGACACGGTCCTCTTACTAGAACTGGTCCCAAACCAAGAAACAGGTTCCGAGCTGGAACAGGATCCAGAACTAGAATAGACCTTTATAAAGCAGTTCGGGTTTTTGGTCCAGTATGGTTCCGGCTTGGAACCGCCCATTCGCATTCGTGGTTATAATCCTCATCGCCTTTAGACTCCAACCACCATGTAGATACTAGCCAGTATTCACACCAACATGCCTAATAATAGATTGGTAGAAGCAGCCCATGATATCACTCTTATTACTACAAGTTTGATGTGGGCTTGTTTAGGCATCTAATCTTTGTTTTTCTGGCATTGAGTCTTTGTTGAAACACCTGTTATTTCTTTCTTTCCAATGAAACCAAATAACTGCAACAAATCATAAGACTACTCTTGTGTTTGCCGTGGCCAAATTTCCTAGATGATAAGTAAGATACCATGTCCTGTGTAAATTGATTGAGACAATTCAGCTGGTGATAAGCTAATTCAAAATCTGGCTGATTGAGACAATCCAGCTGGTGATCCTAGGAGATGATTAAGCCAATCAAATTGTGATTTTTAGGTGATTTGTCTTGATAAAATTGGAGCTGGCAAGAAGAAGATGGTAAAACCTGTCCCTTTCCTCCTCAGGTAAAGTGGGCAGCTATTGACTATTATCATCTGTTCCCTCTTGTTCACGTAGTCCATTTTTTTTTTTTTTTTCCATTTTTATTTTTACCCCAGCCAAGAGTGCCCACACATATGGGAAGGAAGACAACGCACTCGTGGAAAAGGAATCCTCATACGTGGAAAGAAAGCCCACACAAGTAGAATGGGAGCCTGATCATGTGGGAAGAAGTGACTTATCCAGGGCTCGAACCCATGGCTGCCAGGTGAGAACCGCCGCTCCTTAGCCCTCAGATAAGGAGACGTTCTCCAGGTTGTACATTGTTAAAATGCTAATTTGTCATCTCAATGTTGCTAGATAATAGGGTTTGACATGCTCTTTTGTCCACTTGATGATAGGTTTGTAGATCCAAATTATTTGTCATCACAAATCTTCAAAAGTGCTCTTCTATATACGCCAGGTCAGTTGCCATGAAGAGTCTCATTTAGCTTTCTAAAAAACCAGCTGCCTTACAGCTATCATGAGGTGGTTTACATACACCCACTTCACCAGATGTTGTTATTTTCTTCCCACTCCTTGCTAAAAGAAATTCTCTATCCAACTCTTTAAATTTATATTTACCCTCACCATTGGAATCTAAAAAGGGACATGAAATATTAAGATAGACAAAGCAACTTTAATAAGAGTAATGCACCTAAAAAAGAGAGATACTTAAAAAAGAATTCCATACCTAAAAGACATGCTCTATTCTCTCTAACAAAGAGCTCCTGTTGCTTCCCCAACATTTCTAGGAAGGCCCAACTACCCAAACAAAAAATTAAGATCCGGCAAAAATCAAGTAGCTCAACCCATGAAAGAAAGAAGCTATAGATCAGATAACCTGTCATATTGCAATCTAATACAAATGGCCCACCTGTTGGTCAGGGGTCCTTGTAGAATGGTGGGTGAGATTCCAAAGAGGTCTTAATATAGAACAAAAGCTAGTGCACTGAAATTAAGAAATTCTATACATCAAGAGACTTGACATTTAACTGATACATCCATTCATCAGTTTTGTCCTTGCATGAAAATTTCTGCTTTCATTGCGGATGGAATTTGTTATACAGAAAGAGCAGCTAGCAGTGGTGGTGGGGAGAGGGCTATGAGGGACCACCGAATGACAGTTCTATTATAAGAGATAATTAGCCACGCGTCAAATGGTTATATGTACAGAATCCATAGCATATCCTGAGTAAATATCACATGGGTGAGTAATCACCAATCACTGCACTGAATGTTGTAGATTAGGGTCTTTCTAGTTCTAGTTCTAGTCTCTATTAATTGTTGAAATAGATACTCCTTCCAATTGTCCCTACAAACTTTGTACTCCTTGTTTTCTCCCCACCTTAGATTAGGTCTTTTGAGTCAAATTCTTTTCAATTCTCCATTGAGAATTTTGTGTGGAGGGAGATTTTCTCCTGCGGCACGGCGCTCACTTAGACCATCCCGAAAGCGGGATTTCCTAAATTTATTTTGCTTATTTGTGATAACCAATGCTGATTCATTGGATTGTTGCGTAGAGGAGCACGAGAGAATATAATCTGATGCTCTCTTTCCCAACCTTTGGGTATAACTCGGAGTCAAACTTCTCCCTTTCGGCTCACACACTTACAGCTGAATGATAATTAGTGCTTGTTTGTTTGCGTAACATAGATAGAAATTGAAAATATTAAAAATTTTAGTCAAATGAGCTTTTCTAAAAGATTATTAAAAAGACAAGGGGTTAAGGATATAAAGTAGAGATATAGAAGGGACTTTAGCTTTTTAGGATTTGAATTATTAAGGTGATGGATGGGTATTTATTTTTAATCATTTATAAACATTCAAAGCCTTTCAATTCCTAAAAGTACAATTACATGAAACAAACATATCCTAAGGCCATTTTTGTTTGCATTAAAATGCATAGGAATTTAATTCATAGGGAGATTAAAAACGAAGATAAGAGGCAAACTAAAAAAAAGCATTAAATATCATATTTTAATTCTGTTTCTCTAAAAGAAAATGTTATTTGATCTTTATTTTTTAATATTCACATTTGATCTTTATTTTTAACCATCCTATGTATTTAATTCCCATGTATTCAAATGAAAACAAACCGGCCCTAAATTAAGTAAGATGAGTACTTGAAATTCTCAATTGTGTGACCCAAACAGCTTGCAACATGGGCTACAAATATTGCCAATTCCAAGAGAGGAGCACCCCAATTCACACTTTTCAACTGTACTGCTGCAGGTTCATTTCACTGCTCACCATTGCAAATTCTGACAGAGAACAATGCTTTTCAGTGACAGAAGATCAATTAAAGGAACAACAATGCTTTCCAGCACTTGTAGATTCCCACATTTCTGGCCTCCCATTAGTACTTACCTAAGACCATTCCATCAGTCACTATCTGTCTAGAATATCAATTCAATTGCAGACATTTCAGGATGCTGATAACAACTAACCGCATCCAACAGCCTAATTGCCCCAATTGGATTTGAGTTTTTCAACAGCAATTCTTAGATGGCTGTTGGGTGACTGAATGGTCTGGATGAACAAGATGTGGGCCACCATCATAATGAGGGGCCCTGCCAAGAAGACCCAGGAGATTAACACTCTTTTATGGTAGAGTAATCTCAACACTTTAGCTCAATCTGCACATGGGTTGTCGCCTTGTTGGACAAAGAAAACATGGCCAACCCCATTTCAATTTGCATGATTATTAGTGGAAGGAAAGCTACATGTGGGACCCACCTCCACTTTAAAATCCACAAATCTTACTTTGTATGTCAACCACATTTTTCCCTCACCAATCACCTTATGCAAATGTGACACATTACATGTGGGTGGGTCATCTTTCCAAAAGTCTTTCTTGATCAGAATATGATCATGTTGGAAAAGTCTCAGATTTGGTGCTCCTGTGGGAGTGTTGTTAGGGAAACTTTGTGAAAATTAGATGGATTCTGAATAATTAAAGGAACAGAAAATCAATATCATCACCATTGAGATTTGGTTTTCAGATAGTTTTTGCTGTTTTTACAAATATTCTTTGATAATTTGACTACTTTCTTATGTATTTCTTATGACACTTTTGGGGAGATCAGTTTGGAGGTAATAAATCACTAGAAAATTAATGATTGTGTTGGCATGTGAATGGTGGTGCAATGAACTTCACCAAAATGACAAAAGTTTTCTAAATCTTATCACATTTGACAAGTCCTCACATAACAAAGATGTTATCTTTTTAATTTCAAACCATTGTGGGAGGCTATTGGGCTCATTTGGCTTGAGTTACTTGGTTGAATGGTATAGGAAAAGGTTTAATGATCGAATACAATGATCTAATTGTCCCAGCAGGCACAACATGTTTTGATGTCACAGAAAAAACAAACAATATAATTGCCATTTAGGAAGCACTACCACTAGGGTTAGGGTTAGGGTTGCTAGGCTCAAGCCGGGTGACTCTACCCTTGCCTAAGGGTGGACCCAGGAAATTTAACTTGGGGGGCTTAATGTAAAAAAAAATACCATTCTAAGTCAAGTATATGGGCTTCGGAAAAATACCATTCTAAGTAAATATTGTGATTTTTTTAAAGATATTGCCGATTTTTATGACCATGCTAGAGAGTGATATACTTGGCCATCCATCTTATAGAAGACTATGAATTGGATGGGTACTTGCAATAAAATCATGTCAATTAAATCATCCTGTCGATTGAACTGGCAGATAATTTCTTCTTAAACATTTAGCCATCTTAGCCTGTAATTGGCAATATTGTGGACCAAGAATCACCAAGCCATTCATAGAATTTCTTTGTACCTAACACCCAAATCATAACAATGACAGTTGGCTTGGCTTTTCCACTGTCCATAGTACATGACTCTCATCCAAATATATTGAAGTGGAGATCTCCATTCAAGTGATTCAGGCCATGGTCCCAAAGATTGCTATCAGGCTAATATTGACCAGGAGAAAAACTTGGCCACTGGGACATCAAAATTTGCCATATCTTAGAAAAAAGATTAAATAATAGTTGTATCAGCTGCCAATCCTATTGGTCCATATCAAGGGTGCTAAACTTGGGGGGTCTAGGGCATTGACTCAAGCCAAGCTAAACGAGATTGTGCCATGCAAACCCAAACCCTAACAGAACCCAAATGAAGCCCCAAAAAAGTGGCTGGAACTCTGCCTGAACTGTAATTCCCTTTCCAAGTGCCATTCGGGCGAGAAAGATAAATCAGTTTGTCTATATGGACAAACTCATGGACAGAATTTGGGACAAACTGTCCACGTGGTGTAATGTGATTGGGACAATGCATTTCAACTTTTAAGAGAGCCCAATCACGTTGTGTCACGTGGACAGTTTGTTCCAAATTTTGTCCATAGAGTTTGTCCAAATAGACTTTTTGAAGATAAATTCAGCGGTTGGGTTAGGAATGAAAATTGGGCCATGTCATGCCGTGCCGTGCCCAGACAGTTGGGGCTCAGACTAGCACGGCCCAAGGTACATAATTATTTGTGTCATGCTGGGCCCATACCACACACGAGCCGGCCCACATGCCTCTTCTAATTCTCTTTTAATTTATTTATATAAGTCGAAAGAGACTTTATAGACTTTTAGGGGTTCTTAACTCGAAACAAAGTTAAAACTATTAAAATAGATGCACAAACATTAATAATAATAATTTACAAATGAGTGATAAATCTTTAATTATTTTAATCTTTATATTTTATTTATATATAAAAAAAATATTTATAGATATATGGGCCATGCCGTGCCTCGGCCTAGGCACCCTGGCCTAGCACAGCCCAGGAAAATTAAAAAGGGGTCATAGTCATTAATTTACATATATATGTGAATGATTTCCGTATATAATGATTATGTATTATCACATTTGCTTGCGCTCATTAAATGGAGTGTAAAAATAGTGTAAACAATAGGCCATCTACACACAAAATTTCACACCTAAAGAGGTGCCAGACTCCCTCTTTGCAAAAGGCGCTAGTATAGTCTCACATGGTGAATTGCATTCCATTAGGCCCCACCAATCACCCCTTTTTCCTTTTTATGGGGTCCATATTTGTAACCCAACCATTCAATTTGCTTATTAAACTAAGAAACCGTAAGACCTTGAAGTTCTTTATCTTAAATCTTCATAGATCTTGAGTTACTCATGAAAAACTTCCAACCTAAAAATCTAATTCTCTAAACTTTTTTAGGCTCCCAATTAATGATCCAAACCATTCAATATTCTTGTTCAGTCATAAGTATCAAGATAGGTCCATATCTTAAATCTTAATGGATTTTAGTTAGAATTTGTGAAAAACATCAAAAGCATCCAAAATGTCCAAATTAATCTACAACCATTTGAGGTGCTCATTTACTGATGTAAAAAATAATAATTTTGATAAACATTGTAATATTTTTCACATGTGTAACACTTACCTATGTAAAACCCATTTTTCCATCCCATGCCTAAAAGTTGAAGGAACCCTGAGTTCATCTTTATATAATATCCATGCATATATATATATATATATATATATATATATATATATAGGAGGTGCTCCTATGAGAGACACTCTCACCAAGTTTATGAAAGATGGGTGGGGGCCCTCACTTCCATATCCACTCTCACCAACTTAAATGCAAGGACCCCAACTTAAATGTGAGGGCCCCCACCCATCTCTCACCAACTTGGTGAGAGTGTCTCTCACTAGAGCACCTCCCTATATATATATATATTGTTAATAGATAAGTAAGATGGTTCTCAAGTTATGTTAAAAAAAAAAAAAAACATTCACCTAAGTTCAAATGCATAAAAGTCGAACAACCCAAATAGTATGTTTCTTTATCAAAATTCCTGACAAGAATTTGCTATGTTAAGGACATGATGTGACATTTTATCTCTTTGTATTAGACATTTGAAATGCTATGTCTACTAGAAATCCAAATTCTAACTACCTAAAAGGTCTCAAGTGATCTGTTGGAATTATTGAAATTCATTTTCTATATGTATTTTGTTGTAATTTCAAATGCTACACCAAGAGAAGAGATTTAGATTTCCACCTCAAGAGGACAACTTTTGGAAATCGAATTGAAAATTCTGTTGGACATGAATTCTTAAAATTCTAGTAAAGAAACAAGTCCTAAGTTAACATTTACCTATATGTAAAACTTTTGGTTGTCATTCACTCCTCAATACTCCCTCTCAGGTGTAATCCGGTCGGCGCACTTTTGGTGACGCGCATTTTTTTTTGGGCCAAGTCGTTCCTCTTGGGATTCGAACTCACAAGAACGTTGCCCGGATCAAGGTGTTGGATGACTGGTCATACTTTCAAAACACAACAGGTACGTAGAAATGGAGCATATATTACACATATATATCGACTACAGATTCAGCATCGTGGAACCCCTCCCCTACATCTACATGTGAGCTTCAGAACTCACAATAATAAATAAAACAAAAGGATCGGAGATAGAGTCGAGCCCACACAGAATCGCATCTCAGGATCGATCACATGAAGAAATGCTGTTGCTCTCTTGCATCACGCACTTCTCACTTCGATCTTCTTTTCTCTTTCTGATACGTGTTCCCATATGAATTATGATGGATTCTTCCAAGTCTCCCAAAGCTAATCTCCCATCAGTATTTCCTCTCCTTGCAGCTTTATCTTCTTCTTTTTCTCTACGTCATGTGAACTGAAAGAACCAACTGACATATATAACTTTGAATTTAGCAAAGCCTGGTTAGATGTTCTTGGTTCATATAATGCCATTTTTTTAACTAAGTTACATGTATGTAAAGATAAGGTATTATATATTTGACCATTTGTTTGGGCCATGTGTGGCTTGGCTTATCTTTCCCTAACTGACACACTCGTATCTCACACTACTTGAACATTTCTTGGAACTGTTCCAAATGTTATTTCAAATTGGCCATTGAATATTGCAAGTGTCATTTCAATCCATGTTTTTATGATCGATGAAAAGGTAGCCTTTAGAATGCATTTTGTGTTCATTTAATGGAGGGAATTTTGAAATTCTAATAAAGAAATATTACACTGCAAATGTTATGGATAAGCCATCACATTATGTCTAAAAAAACCAACAACCCAACACGTTAAATTCTTGTAAGAAATTCTAGTAAAAAAACATGCATCACATCATGTTTAAAAAAATCATAACACGCCAATTTCTTGTCACTAATTCTAGTAAAGAAACATTCCCTGATTATAATATATATCAAGTTATTAGCATAAAATCATTAATGAGATTTAGATAAATTTTAAATGAACGGTGAGCATGTGATATGAGTAGATTGGGTTAAAAAAGAAAGTGAGAGTCAACGCATAGTTTGGTAGTCCAATAGATATTGAAGAGTGCCGAGGCCAACCACCTACTCCAAGGTGGGGCCCACTTTTGTAGCCCACGTTGCTTTTTCTAGCAAGTGCTTGGTCCCTACCATACCATGTTAGGCTGTGATCACATTTTGTCATGGGCCCAATTTACATTTATTATCTGGACTATGTATCATAAATCATAAAGAGAAGTGTACGTTTGGGAGTTGTGCACTTTTTAAGTACCAAAAGTCTTCAAGACATGCATCTTTTCTTACCCATAGAATGAGAATTTCACATATAGCCGCTTTTATTTTTTAAAAATAACAAATAACCACTCCATCAGTTGAAAATCTTGATCATGGCTGGCATTCAATGGTTAATTTTCAACCATTTGAAAAAAAAAATGCACTGCATCATGTCATAAAAGAATATAATTTCCCTAAGATCAACGTTCTTTGGATTACATCGAGGAAAGTAACGTGAATGACCATTAAGTAAATATTTAACTGGAGTTTGTATTCTTAGTTTAATCTTAATCAGATTAGATATACAACTTTTTCTTCAGGTTACAGTAAAATACAACAGATTTCATCAATTAATCAAAAAATACATCTTTTCTTATCTATTTGTCCAGGATTCGAATATGGACCGTCACCTTCTCTCACCCGATGGCAGTCCTATCTCTCCCGAGGTCTATTCTTCTACCTCACCTAAGGTCTATTTCCCTCATAAGAGGGATGGGGTCCCCCCGAAGCTGCGTAAATAAAATAAAATAAAAAGAACCTTATACATTTGATCAATGCCGTATAAATAGACTGTAAAAGGAGAAGTCCGAAGTCCCTTTTTTTGGATAAGAGCACACAAAAAGAGGAGGTGTCTTTTTTTTTTTTTTTTTTTTTTTTTTTTTTTTTTTAAGATAAAAAAAAAGAAAGAAGAGTTGAGAACATCCAATGAAGAGAAAAATGGCCAACCAATTTCTGAACCATTTACTCTATCCACCTTAAAACCTATTCATGAATGAGCTGGACTGTGGACCATGATTAGCAACGTCAAGATATTGTATTTATGTGTTGCTCTATTTCACATGGCCATAAAATGCATGCCCCACTCATAAATGTTGCACTTTGTTTATGTCATTTGTCAATGGTACTCAAATACAGGAAAGAAAGGAATCTAAAGTACTTTCAGTGCAATATGCCTTTCAGACTGTGACATTCTAACGTGTTTTAGTTGGTGATTTTGTTTCATGTTTTTCTAGTCCTACTTGGAGTTGTAACATTTTTTTTTTCAAGATAAATTTTACAATTCATCCTCACCCAATAGAAAAAGAAAGTACTTCACCACCCAAATGCATCACACATGAAAAACTATTGAGTTGTAGTTGCTTGAGTTGGTCATTTCAGGTTGCTTCAATTTGAAAAACTTATGTAACAAGTCAATTACATTGGTGTATGGACAATTACTCAATTGGTCTGAGTCATGTGAAATCCTTAGAATTTTAGAAAGAATTACTCAATTACTGGTGTGTAGTTTTATGTTTGGACCATCAATAATGTGTGTGATTGATGAACTTTTTCCATAACTGGTTAATCCACACAATCCTATTGTTATATGGGGGTTAAAAGTTGAATGTGTTTATGACCATTAATGTTTTTAACCATCAATTTCATAAGCTTATAAAACATTAAGATTGTCGTTGCTACCTCTTTTCTTTATAAATAGTTTATCCACACGAGAAAGTCTACATGTACCGATTGATGGCCCGATTGATGGACCGAGCCATTCAACTTTTCAACTTTTCGGTCCATGTTTTCACATAAGATCGGTCCATCAATTGGGCCATCAATCGGTACATGTAGACTTTCTCTTATCCACACAGTCTTCTTTTTTTTTTTTTGTATGTATTGAGTGAATTAAGGTGCCGTTTAGCGAGGACTAATTTTTGGGTTTATTTGACTTAAAGCTAATTTGGGCATATGTTGGACTGCTTTGGATTATTTGGAAGAAAACTGATGTGAATCTTTGATTGAGTTAATTTCATATTTGTATCTCTTTTCTTAAGAAACACTGACGAAAAATATAGTATTAATTTTCAAACAGAAATCAATGTCTAAAGCAATCAAACTTCTTTCGACATTTTTCTCTCTTACAAGTTTACATATATAACTTTTATACTACAAGTTCTTACATTTAAATGTATTTTGATATTCAATTTCAAAGCCTTAGACTCAAACATTAAATACTGATGATATGGTATGTCTAGATTTACCATCATAACTCAGCTATAAGTTAATCCTGATGTTCAAGACTTGCACTGGTAGTTGCTTGGTCACCTGATGTTCCTCGGGATGATAAATTTGTGTGATTCGAGGAGAAGACCCAAGCACTTATCCCTATGTAAGAACCTACCCCCACCATTAACACATTGACACATACACACTTAAATTCCTTGATTTTGACACACACACACTTAAATTCCTTGATTTCCATTAACTAATTGCTTGTAAGAAGTGCTGGAGGGACATGGGAGTTGTTGAAGTCAGTGCTTAGCATTTTACAAGGTTTCATTGAGCACCCACTGATTATTAATTTATCTAGTTCTAAAACTCAACAAATTCAATCTAATCTTCACTCACATGCAGAGATTGCTCATTTCAAGAATATAACCTGATTTGAATTGTAAATCCAATCATTTACAACACCCAAAAGAATTCATCCATGGATGGGCCACCGATTGATGAAGTTCACCAGAAAAATGATAGGGATACACATGCTCTGGTTGGTGGATGAGTGTGGTTTTATCCTTGGTAATGTGTAATTCAATTTTATAAGTTACTAGACAGAAATGTTTCATCTGAATCTAATAATTAAACAAATCTTACAGCTGTTCTAGATAAGGCAGAGGAGTATATAACTATTTATCTGCCAAGGTGGGTGTAAGTTTTCTGCACCCTACTGAGTGCCAAGTTTTCTGCACCCTATTGAGTGCCGTACCTGAAAAAATGCATGTGAATCTTAAAAAGTAGTGAGGATTAGGAAGGGATTGGTGTGAATAAGGTGTAGGGCAAACATCAGTGCAATTAATTGGTTTTGACACTTTTTGTGACCTTCAAAATTTATAATTTTATAAGCATCTTCTTTCTCTCTTTCTTTCTTCTGTCTTTTCTGATAATCCAATCATTTGATAAATAATGGTCAAATTAATGCTAAATTAAGTTGAGTATTAATTCTGAAAGGCAAGTGTATGATAACCAAAATGGGGTGGATGAAACTTGGGATTGACACAACTTTTATTCTCTGTTTTGATAAATTGATGATTATAGTTTGAACCATTTGGACAATGCAATACATGTAGGTTGGGTGCCACTTCTATTGATCTCAATCATTTCATCTGACTGGACCCACCATATATTGATATGGAAACAACTTCATCCGACTGTTTCAATGGTATATATTTTTTTATTGAAATAGGTCAACTCTATTTTCCCTTAAATTGCAGGGTTAGATCGCAATAAACTTATCTTACATTTGGTAACATATGAGGAATCTGCAGAGCTGAGTATTCTTTGTTGAGGATTTGTAGGGTTTTACATCGATATCAGTGTGTATCGTTGCATATGGCTTAGAAAAACTAGTTTTGATATGTAGATCTTCAAAGTAAGGACTTCAAAATCTTTTTAGAGAGATCGGACCGAAAAACCCCAAAAACTAAAAATCTCCATAATGCCAAATCCTCTAAAATTTACAATTTCCAAATATGGGTTTTCCACAACTACGTGGATAGCGAAATTCTATATTAAGAGATTGAAATAAGTTTATTTTGAAATGATCTCAAATGTTAGTATCATAAGTGTTGAGTTTATATCGATTGATCCAATCCATTCATATCACTTACTCCCAACTTATTATGGAGATTGGAGTAAGTTTCTTCTAAAATAATTGCAATACCAATGATTCATCAGGGAGAAAATTGGACCAACATAAGGTGGGGAATCCTGAAACATCTCCTCAACAAGTACATGTTGTCAATCCTGAAATTTTTTGGAGGTCAGCCCCCGACCCCATCCCTACTTCAATTTATTCCGTGCTTGATATTAATGGCTGGTACATGTACCCATTATGTTATCCCAAAATCAATGCCCTTGAATGCGCTCTTCCAATACATTGCAAGCTTGCAACCTCACAATTTTCCACAGCTGAAAAGTACCAGTTTGAAAGATAACCATCTGCAAGAGATTAGAAATGAAGAGTAGATGGTGGAGTGCTGTTCTTCAATGCATGGTGAAGCCCATCTTTTTTAAACTCCAAGCAATTATTAGCACTAACACCTTATTATGTAGTGATAAATGTGTAAATTATTATTCAAACATGTAAGGTGGCCACCATTGGATTTGACTGAATTGAAACATGTGAAGAACTCATTTTACTTTCATATTTTTGGATAGGAATTGTGGGAGTCCCTCGCGTGTGATTTTTCTGATGGTTGGCCTACTAAGATTTTCTTTGAAAACTTGGGTATAATGAATATAGTGGTAGTAGAACTTGCATTGTCATTCTGCCCAAAAAGTGAAATAGCAATATTAATCTAATGGCTCTTTATCAATGTTTAACTACACTTATAGCATGGCAACTTGCAAGACCAAGTATTTACCTTTATAAGGAAAAAGAAAAAGAAAAAGAAGAGACTATAATTCTCAAGCATGACACAATTTTTCTCTTTTTTAAAATATTATATATAATAAAGATTGAAACTGAATGTAATAAATACAAGAGAGTTTTAGAATCTAATCGTTTATAATAAAAATATCTAAGTCAATCAATCATTGTAGTGATACGGTTAGGGTTTTTCTCTTTTCTCCCACAAAATCACAGAGAATGTCATTTAATAGGAGAATGAGAAAATCGAATGCGTGAGAACTTAGAAGACATCATTTTATGGTCTTAGAT
The DNA here is from genome assembly GCA_028538565.1 of Umbellularia californica. Classification (NCBI taxonomy): domain Eukaryota; kingdom Viridiplantae; phylum Streptophyta; class Magnoliopsida; order Laurales; family Lauraceae; genus Umbellularia; species Umbellularia californica. Next base: position 62,467,468 of record JAPQWN010000007.1, on the reverse strand, counting down.
GGGGCAGATAAAATTATCCACCCCCGAGTCCTGTGTATGCCACAAAGTCCAAGCCCAAGCCCAAACAAGCCCAACCCAAATCCCACATTTTTGGTCAAGTCACATTCCATGCCAATTTGCACTCCCTATTCACATTCCTATCTTCTTGGGGCTTCAAATCTGTCCCAATGGGACAAAACACACCCCCCACATTTTCAGCACATTTGATGGTTTCCTTTGTCCAAATACAACCACAACCACAACCTACACCTGGTAATAATCTCCCGTATAAGCTGCTAAAACATAGTACCACTTCCTTCAACTTTAGATCCTCCCTCCCCCACATGTGCAAAGCACGTGACAGTGACGCCTCAGGGAAGGAACCGAGTGGAGAACATAGAAGAGAACAGCTGCGAATGAACACAATACCGACCGCTAGTAATTGCACTCCCCCGCTTTTCTTCCTCCCTCTGTGCTCCACTTGCATCCATTCCTCCGTGTCCATCTGTCTCCATTTCCAAAGCTCTTGCAACAACACCACTACCACCTCCTCCTCCTCCTCCAAATCTACCAATCGATCAAAAGATGAGATTTTTCTATCTGGGTCTCAGAGGCTTTTTGTCGAACAGTTGTTGAGCGTTCTCGAAAGAGCCTCGTTTGATCGAACAGCTGTTGTGTTGTGCGTGTGTGCGAGAGAGAGGAATGCAGAGGCGCAGGTTGAGGCCTGCGTTCGTGTGCAGGTTGTCTCTCCTGAGGCTTCTGCTGGCGTGTGCTCTTGGGACGATAGTTTTTGCTGCGCTGCTTGCCTCCCACGTATTCCCTTCCCCAAAAGTTCATCTTCCCAAGGCAATTTTCTTTGTTTTAATCTCTCTTTCTCTCTTTTGGATGATGTTACTTGTTGTTATTGCTGTTGGTGGGGTTTTGTGATTTCTTGCTTTGGTGGGGGCTATTGGGAAGATGGTAGATGTTTCTATTTCTAGCTTGGGTGGTTTTATATAGATTGGATAAGTGTGATTGTTTGTCTTGATCTAGTTGAATTCCCCCATTCCTAGATTGGGGTGAATCAATTTCCATATTTTCTCTTTCTTTTTGAAATGGGTCTCTCTTTTTGGATTACTGTTGCTTAGATGAAGGAAATGCATAAAAATGGATGGTTTCTATTTTGGGCATTTTTTTTTCCATTCAGAATTGCATTTATAGTAATCTGCTTTATTTTTTTTTTCATAATTTCTTACTTTTAGTATATGTCCTTTTTATTAGATTTTTACTGATCATTGGAAATGCATTTGGTGCAATGAAATCATGTGCTGATGTTGGGTTTTTTTTTTTTAATTTAATTTTCAGCATGAAATTGGATACCAGAGATGGAAAGGCGAGTTGAGTTGGATGCGCGAATTTTCTCCACCACAACTGTCCAGAGCGCCCCTTCCCTCAAAGGAGGTGATCTTGATTTGAGAAATCTTATTTTAAATTGTTTTCGCGTTCTTTGCACTTGGTTTAGATCAAAGAGATATATAGAATGATGAAATGAAATATGTTATGAATATAGAAAACTAGTGCATTTGATCTTATTCATAAGGTTGATTGAGTGTGCAGTAGATTATGTAAGAATTTGATTTGTTTAAAATCAAATTAGTCATACATCTTCCATGTTTTCACTCTTCTAGACTTGACAGTTGGTTGCTGCAAACGACAAGCGGGAGATTGAGAGTCTGTGGAAGCCTCCGCCGAGTCGTGGTTTTGTGCCCTGTATAGAGCCAAGCGATTCATATTTACGTAAGGAAGCTGGGATTTTCATTTACTTATTGCGCAGATTTATAACTTTGCAACTTATGCTATGTTTGTCCGGTTCATGTAACTTGATTCTATTTTTTGCTCCAGCGCCTACAGAATCACAGGGTTACTTGCTTGTTCATACCAATGGTGGGCTTAACCAGATGCGGGCTGGGGTATCTCTCTCTCTCTCTGATGTGTTTACATATATATATATATATCCTATATATATATATATATATATATATATATATATGGTGTATTTAATATTTATACCATATGTAGCATAATGCATAAATTAAGAAGTGGATGAGTAAGAAAACTACTTAATATGACATCTTACTTGTTATATGTTGCATTTATACCAATTAATCATTAGATGCATTGGCTCATGTGATGTATGATATTATAAATTGGGAATAATTTCAAAGGTTGACACTACCATTAGGACCAATCATCTATTATCAAGATTTGCCTACCATACAAAGGTGCCTTCTATTAGTTACTCTCTCTAAGAAAATGTTAAAACTCTTGATGTCTCTCACGACTCCAAAGACGCTATCATGTATCTTTTAAACCCCTCTTTACATTAGCAAGCTCATGACATATTATAGACCCATATACCTATTGAATACCCCCTTCATTTGAAATTGGGTTTCTTACGTATCCAGATCCAATGTTAGCATGCATTGCCTCTACTAATATTTAGGAAATAATTAGGAGAAATACACACTCTGTGACCATTAAAAAAAATACACTGTGTGTTTTTATAAACTAAATGACTTCGACAACATTTAACAAAAATGCAGGCTAATCCTAATAGATCTCCACTGAATTAGGTGCTCATGTTGACAATACCATACATGAGAGGTCTGTAAGAAGCCATCTATTTGAGACCCTGTCAGAAGATCTAAACGCTTCTATAATCGAACTAAGCATCTCTTGTGGATGCCCTATCATCAAAGATGAAAAAGAATGAGCAGAATATATCTCTGTGAATCGATGCTATCCCCTTTGGGGATGCTCTCAATATATCTTTTAATAGTTGCCAAATAAGAGGCTACAATCAAGGCATTTACAGATGGGTAGTATATCAAGAAGATTTGCATTAGGTTAAGCTTAGACACAATGCACAGTATACAATACTTACCTCCAAGAGACCACGTGGAGATAATATCACGGCTTAGTGGGCCTATGTGGATCATGGGCCTGAACATGGCCATGGTCCGTAAACTTATGTTTACATGTAGAAGGCAAAGCAATGTAGAAGGCTTTTGAAATGGATTTAGTCTATGATATATCATTTTCCAATGGGTGAACTCCCAGAAGAAGTAACCCCCCGTCAATTATTGAAGAACCATTGTGGCATAATCTGATAACCTTGACTATGCTTGACAACTATGTTGCAAACTTTGAGCAATAATAGAACCACAACCATCCACTTGCTCAATGGACATGGATAATCATTGATCTAATATTTTCATTAAAGGTTGGTTAAACCTTATTTTATCTGTAATTAGTCGACCCATTTTGCATGCAGAGTTCTATTTGAGCAAATGCATCAGATTTATGGATACGATGTAACGATCCACACACACACATAGGTATTAAAGGTATTAGATTGACTTCAAATTTGATATGTAGGTTGGCCCTACTTGGATTGTAAGGACCGTCCTTACAGGACCGGTTCCCATATATATATATAAATATAATGTTCAAGTTTATGAATTTAGAAGATTCAATATCAATGATCGTTCCTGAAAAAGAAAATTCGATGTCTACACCTCTCACCAGTACAAGAGTAATTTGGATACAACAATACGAGGGGATTTCCAGAGAAGAGCACATCTAGGAGACTGCCGCCAGATATTTCTCACCATTTTAACCATTTCTTATGAATACATCTAAAGAATCAAGACTGGGAAATACAATGGAGGACTATAGCCAAGTTTATGCTGCATTTCCCTCTCTTTTGAATAGTCATCACAAATGCTTAAAAGAAGAGGCGTTGAAACAACTTTGGCACAAATTCTGAAGCTTTGTTTACCTGAATGTTCTTTTTGATGTCACTTGACTCCTGTTGCTGTGCTGTAATTGGTCAGAGCCCATAAGGGGATGAAAGCCTTTTCTTTTATTTCTTTTCTTTTATTTTTTTTGGTAACCGCCATAATGCATCAGACTCCCTTTTGAAAACTTTGACTATTTTTTATGTCATCTTTTGACCTGACATTATTCCTCCACTTTCACTTAGTGTGATGAACGAGGTGAATTTTCAAGCTGATCCTAGTTTTGGACCTTTCTTTGATTTCAGGACTCCCTCTTCCACCACTAATCAACAATCCCTGTCACTATTGTCTTTTATGTTATTTATCTAACAGTTTGCACTCTTATTTATCGTATTATTTGTGCATTATTGAAATCCCCTTTTTTTTTTTACCAATCACAATCACAAATTTGTATTTTAGGTAGTTCATGTATGGACGCATTATCGAGGATTTGGCCTGACATGTTTAAAGTATTTTGTAACTTATTGATTGAGTCAGGCATCTTGTAACTCATTGATAAATGGGAATAGTTATTACTTACTTCATGTGGTTGCATTGCCTGCTTATGTACTATTTTTGAGTTAAGTGTCACTCATATACTCATGAAAATTTTGGAATACATGAAAATTTAATATGCCATTGGTTAATTTTAGAGTACATAAACCATGTTTTTTTTACCTGTGCTTCTTGATATAATTGATAGCACTGCATAGTTCTGAAAGTCCAAATATCCGTAAATGGCAGATATGTGACATGGTAGCAGTGGCCCGTATCATAAATGCTACTCTTGTTATTCCAGAACTTGACAAACGATCGTTTTGGCAAGATTCGAGGTATGAATTTTATCCCTTCTTTTTATTGGGAATGTGAGTTGAACCTACAATCTCAAGGTTGCAAATTGCAATAGAGAGCACCTTCCATTGAATTATGGACTCGTCTAATTTTATCCCGTCCTATTTTTTTTTTTTTTTTTTGCCTCTTACATAGTTTAATGATTCATGACATCCAATACTAGTCAGTTCTAATAACAATAAATAATAATATTGGAATTGCAGCAATTTTTCTGATGTCTTTGATGTGGAGCATTTTATAAGTGCTTTGGCTAATGATGTCAAAGTGATGAAAAAACTTCCAAAAGAACTGGCAACAACTACCAAAGCTGTCAAGCATTTTAGAAGCTGGTCTGGTGTAGACTACTACCAAGATGAGATATCTCGCCTTTGGGAAGATTATGAGGTCTCACACTTTATTTACAATCCATTTAATTGAACACATCTTATTTTCTGATGCATCGGCTAATGTATCTCATATTTCCTTTAGATTATTCGAGCGGCTAAATCTGATTCACGCCTTGCTAATAATAATCTGCCGCCAGACATTCAAAAGTTGCGTTGTCGTGCTCTTTATGAGGCTCTTCGTTTTTCCCCTCGCATTGAGACCTTAGGAAAAGTAACCTCAAATCTTAAGTCTTCTGTGATTTAAGTATGTACCTTAGTTATATCTACTATATGTAGCTTGCTCTAAATAATTAATAATGCTGACTTGGCAGTTATTGGTGGAGAGAATGAGATCATATGGCCGTTACATTGCTTTACACTTGCGTTATGAGAAGGATATGCTTGCTTTTAGTGGATGCACGTATGGTTTATCCCCAGCTGAAGCAGATGAGCTGACCAAAATCAGGTAGAACACATTTGAAGGCTGGACTTACAAGCAGTCAATTGGTTTCATTCTTTTAAACCTGCTTTCGCTTTTCCTCTCAGAGAAAACACTGCATACTGGAAGGTAAAGGACATTGATTCTATGGAACAAAGAGCCAAGGGATATTGCCCACTAACTCCAAAGGAGGTTGGAATTTTCCTTTCTGCTCTTGGATATCCATCAAACACTCCCATATATATTGCTGCTGGAGAGATATATGGTGGCAATTCTCGTATTGCTGATCTGGAATCTCGCTTTCCAAAATTAATGAACAAGGTAGGGAGCATCTAACTGTTGGTTGAATGCAAGTTTATTATAGTTCCTAGGACGCATACTGTCAGTAGAAATTGGTATTTTGGTTAGTTCTCACTTATTATCGGTTGTCCCTATTTGATGTGGCATTTATATTCTGGAGCTTAATATGATATTTAATATTTTACAAAAATGGAACTCTCTCTTGATGAAAATTTAACACATTTTAGCCTTACCTATTACATTCTACTTTTTAAAGTCTGAGTGCTCTTTTAGCAGATTAATTGTCTAAAAGTGCATGATAACCTTGCAATCACTGACAGCAAATTTGGAAGGCAGTGGTTTCCCTCATTATTTTCTTCCCCACTGCTAAATAGAAGTGACTTTGAAATTTTATTTATTTTTTTGTATAGTTTCCTAGAAGTGACGAGCTGCTTTAGCTTATATGTGGCTCATTTCTTAAAGGACCTGTCTGGATCTGTGTAAACCAAGTGCAGGTAACTCAGTCTATGCATAAGCCAGGAGGCCAAGCACTTGGATATCTGTGCTCCAAGACCTTTGTAACTTTGAATAACTTCTCATTGGCTTGGAACTCCTATTCGAGAAGTTAAGAACTCCCCTGGTGATCAGATTTGCAAGGGATGCAAAAAATTACCACTCTGCTGAACTGTAACTGATGACATTTATCAGAGTTCAAGGTGATTAGATTAATAGTTAACTAGAGTTACAGTATTGAAAATATCTCAAATGGCCCGACAAGAGTTACAGGGATCCAAATCAGCCCCAAATCCAATGAAGATAATAGACTAAGAAACCACCTCCTTCTAAGGATTCCTGTTTAGATGCCAAAATAATATTATTAATTATATACCTACATAAAAGAAGTTGGTTAAAATAATTTTTGTAATTGAGTAGAAGCTTGAATTAGTTGAGGTTTCCATTCAAGATAGGATCAACAGAGCCAGGAACATTTGGGTTGTTTCTAGGCACGGAAGCAGACCTGATGGTAATGCAGAACAGACTCATTCTGGTAAAGATGTTAACTAGCTGCCAATGTCTATGTTGGCTTTCATGGAATGCTTGAAAGTTTTTTTTTTTTTGGATAAATCCGAGTTCTCCAGCGTGATACCAGGGAATTGCTGATTGTCCACACAATGATATTTCAACTGCAATACCACTTGATTATGTAGAAACTTCCTGCCCAGTGTTTATTTGATTTTAAAACCATGCAAAATCTAGCAGTTTAGATAGGAAGTTCATCCCCGCACGACTTGACAAACTTTGTCATTTTCATTTTGCCTGTTTACTTTGGATTTGTTGAAGAATATTATTAGAAAATCTTGCTGCAAGGCAAATCATTTTTATTTTTTGTTTTTTGCTTTCTTTTAAATAATTGATTATATAACTAGGAAAATAGTATCATATTTGTCAAACTTTCGGGTATTTTGTCATTCAAACTTCCCCATTGACTTACTCTCCTTTGGTCCAGCAAATGAATCTCTCTTGGATCTGAAGATTCACCATCTATATTAATCTCTACCCCTGACAAACCCTTATCCAACCATTGAAGATATGCGCTGCTTGAATCTTGAAACATTATGCATTACTTATTCCATATTGACAGGAAAAATTAGCATCAGCGGATGAGCTCGAACCTTTTATGTCTCATGCGTCTCAAATGGCTGCTTTAGACTACATTGTATCTGTGGAGAGCGACGTCTTTGTTCCTTCATACTCTGGAAACATGGCAAGGGCTGTTGAAGGTCACCGTCGCTTTTTGGGGCATAGAAAAACTATTTCGCCTGACAGGCAAGACCATGCTATTTTCTCAGACATGTGATCTTTGGTTCCTCTATTTCTTTTATTTCAGAAACATTGGAATATTATTGAAGCTCCTTTATCTTTTCTTCACCAGAAAAGCACTAGTCCATTTGTTTGATAAAATTGACCGGGGTTCTCTCAAGGAAGGCAAAAAGCTGTCAGATCTGGTTATCGAAATCCATAAAAAACGGTGAGTGAGTAAAACTATTTTGGTGTTTGTTGTATGTGAAAATAGACTTTATTTTAATTTTGGTTGGACAGGCAAGGGTCACCACGGAGAAGAAAAGGCCCCATTTCTGGAACGAAGGGCAAGGAGAGGTTCCGCTCAGAAGAATCATTTTATGAGAATCCTTTACCGGATTGTTTATGTCGTGAAGAATTGCCCGGCAAAAACAGTTTGGCTAATGCATAGGCTTTTTTTTTTTACTACGCATTGTTTCTATACACGGAATTCTTCATCCTCGGGAAGTGATTTGTATCACCATCGGCCGCTCTCGAAGGTGCATATACACAACATCAGACCTGTGAAACTCTTGTGCCATTGTAGTTCAAAGCTGCGGAATGTAAATATTTTGAGCCTGTAACTAGGAAAATTGATAGATTCGAAAGTGACATTGATGCTGGCTTTATACTGGGGACTGGGAGTCCGGCTTCCATGCAGAACATGTGCATGAGGTCTTTGGTTCTTTTCATATTGATAGATAGATTTCGTGTATTCAATTGGCAAGGCTTGTTGTATGTACTACAGAAGAAATTAATAAGCTCTTCCACGTTTATTCACTTCATTTTGTGTGATCAGGTTTTAGGATTTAAGAATCACGTTGCCAATATACACAACTAAAGATGTCATTATTTCTTCTAGGCCGCGCGTCTGTGATGAGGATTCCATGACACTGCAGAAACTGCTCCTATTTTATGCATGTGCAATTTTTTTTATTGGTTTGGCGCAGTGCTTTCCATGCAAAAAGACTCAAGTTTGGAACTAATTTTTCTCCATTTTAGGAGAACCCTATGCAAGGAGGGGTTTGGAAATAAAATTTCTGTGGAGCAAGGAATCAGTGTTACACAAATAAGCCTATTGCTTCAGAACAGTGGAAAGAAGAGTTTATGATTAGGTTCTGTTGCACTATGTATGCAGCTGGAGCTAAGAAACATGGTCCAGATTGCTATTCAAAGCAAAATATTACTATAACACGAGAGCACTCCCCAAAGAATACTACTTAGAAGCCAAATAGCAGGCATGAGAACGCAAGAAATGAAGATACAGGCAAAAAGCATGCTCTTGCTGGAGTTCTTTATTGGAATTCCAATAATTTATGTTTGGAGGAATTTTAAATTCTCCAAAAGTTGTTCTCTTAAGGTGGAATTTCAAATCCCTCTTCTTGGTGGAGCATTTAAAACTCCAATCAAATCTAAGGAGAGTGGAATTTCAGGAATTCTGAAAGGTCATTTGAATTTTGGTGAAAGAAACGTAGCATTATAAATGCCAGGGACAACATGTCGTGTCATGTCATATCAAAAAAATCCCAACATTGCAAATTTTTATTAGAAATTTGGGAACATGCCCACATATTTCCTTACCAAAATTCCAGTAATTTATGTTTAGAGGAATTTCAAATTCTCCAAAAGTTGTCTTCTTGAAGTGGAATTCCAAATCCCCCTCTCAGTGAAGCATTTGAAATTTCCAACCAAATATATAGATAATGGAATTCCAAAAGGTCTTTGAGATATCATGTCCAAAAAATCACAATATATTAAATTCTTGTCAAGAATTCTAGTAAAGACACAGGCCCCAAGAGCATTCTATATAGATATGTCAATTTGGAGATGCCAAATTTCAATTGTAGGCTTACATGTTAATTTGAAGGTTTGGAATTTTCTTCAAAAGGTATGGACTCCGCCCCATATGTCAAATTATTATTTTATTATAATCTTATCAGTCCCATATCATAAAAGATAAAAAAGCTTTTGTGTTCTTACATTCTTGTGGGCCCTTTCGGTAAGTCACATTTGGATTAGCTTTTGGAGTGGTCCTTCATGCCAAATGTGTCTGATGTGGTGTGGGGTGGGATTTGAAGGTGTTGATGGAGATGCTCTAAAGTCCCCATTTTGTAGAGTTGATGCTTGCACCTTGAGCAAAAACCTCAAGTATTTAGTAAGTAGTGTCCAGCTAATTCCATTATGTTTTTAACTTTTCGTAGTGTCCCTTAAACCCTAAATTTATCAGGCAGATCTAGCATTTGACTTAAAATATTACAGGCATAGCGGTTTGTAATCAAAAGGAAGCCTTTCTCATTTTTTTTTTTTTTTTTTGGTGACATCGCATTGCACAATTTTGTGATCTGTATATCATGACCTATAGGTATTTTTGCCCCACCTAATGCATACTTCTGAATAGACTCTAGCTTATAATTTCAGAGTTTAAACAGTGTTTTCTTAAATAAAGGCCTAATTTAAATTTTATCAAATTTTAATTGCTGAAATTATTCTATTGTACACAAAACATCTTCAATCAACATTTCTTTCTAGAGAGAGAGAGAGAGAGCAGGCCTCTCATCCCAGATTTCCCAGTTATTGTTGTGATCATGTTCGACTATTCATCATCTTCTGATTTCATTTTGAGTTAGCAACTAAATTCACTCTCTAATTCTTGCATCTTAGCCCTTTGAACAATCCAAAAACATCTTTAACCATCCATCATCAATGAAAACAGTATCCAAATCCATCAACATCTCCAACCATACTGGGAACAGCAGCAATACTATATAATATGGAAACCCATCTCCATCCAGCAATCTAACCACACTAATCAATCTCTCCCCCTCACCATATCGAAACCCACGCTTGAAATGCTTTCATAAATCCACCCACCCTCCTCAATATACCAACTAAAAACATTTTTACACAACCAACAACTTCAATCTCATTTTATAAATCCACCAACACTCTCCTAATGTCCAGAGCTTGAAAATTTTTTTTTTTTTTCCTCTTTCTAGATGGGTGAGTGGTAAAGTACTTTTGTGAAGACCTGCCTGCCCTGGGATTTTAGATGAGGCACCCTTAACCACAGGGGTTAACTGGTGTTTCTTGAACCTTTTTGTTGTTTTCACCCCAAGAGATCACAAACTCTTTTCAATCCACAGTTACACAACTATTGTCCAATACAGGTAATCCCAACAGAAAGGCATGCAAAACAAGTCAACCAAGTTTACAACAAATGACCCGCATTTCACACAACAATCAAAACAACAGATTGCAGCTTGAACATAGAAACACACACACACTTTAGTTATACAATCCAATTAGAGAAAATCACATGTCCCCATTATCATTTCCATTACTAAAAAAGCAGACACTACTATGTTGCTATTATATATATGTGCACATGGAGAAGGTTTAGCATGAAAAAAGATAAAGTGATCAATGGAGGGGAGATGGATCAAGCCCTCTCGCCGCGGATTCTCCTGGCAAGCTGAATGTCTTTTGGCATTATGGTGACCCGCTTGGCATGGATGGCACAGAGATTGGTGTCTTCAAACAGCCCCACTAGGTATGCCTCTGCAGCCTCCTGCAATGCAAGAACTGCATGGCTCTGGAAACGCAAATCCGTCTGCATACTCAACACCACACCACCCAACAAGATGCAGTAAGAAAAACCACCACATTCATTTCAGATACAAGATGCAGCAAGAAAAACCACCACATTCATTCAGATACAAGACACAGTATGAAAATCCACCACATTCATTCAGATAATTATGAATGACAAAGGCAAATCCAACCCTTCTTCCACCCCTCACCTTGAAGTCTTGAGCAATTTCCCGGACTAGCCTCTGAAATGGCAGCTTCCTAATCAGCAGCTCAGTGCTTTTCTGATATTTGCGGATTTCACTACAAAGAACAAGCAGACCCCTCATCAAGCAAGGAAACAAAAGACCAACCACAAAAAGAACAGAAAATACATATCTTACCGAAGAGCAACTGTTCCAGGGCGGTATCGGTGGGGCTTCTTCACTCCTCCAGTAGTTGGGGCAGATTTTCGAGCTGCCTGAAAAACTCAATGTCAACTAATTTGGATTTAACAGGAATAAGTGCCTGTTTGTATCAGTATCAAATTCCTAGAATTTCAAAGCTGAAAAGCCCCTATCAAATTCCTAGAATTTCCAAACAATGCCTTTCTATCAAAGGAGTTAAAGTTGAAGATTACATTGGTTAATATATAAAAAAAAAAAGGCCATCATCAAACAACTAACCCCTTGATTTGGCAGGAATAAGTGCCTGTTTGTATTATCAGTATCAAATTCCTAGAGTTTCCAAACAATGCCTTTGTATCAAAGGAGTTAAAGCTGAAAATTACATTGGTTAATATAAAAAAAAATGCCATCATCAAACAACTAACCCCTTGATTTGGCAGGAATAAGTGCACGTTTGTATTATCAGTATCAAATTCCTAGAATTTCTAAACAATGCTTTTCTATCAAAGGAGTCAAAGTTGAAGATTACATTGGTTAATATTAAAAAAAAAGAGGCCATCATCAAACAATTAACCCCTTGATAGGAAGTGATCACCCAACAATGACACCAAGTAAATCAGAACTTTGGAAATGGATGGCCATCTGCATATCTACACTTTAGCTCCTTCACAGCTTAACCACTACACTACTTCAATCAAAGCCCTTTTACCATAAAATCCTACAAACCCAAGATGAAAAATGCAGCCATGAAAAACAAAGATCACATGAAGTCTCTGTCAAGAAGATCAAACCTTAGTTGCAAGCTGCTTCCTAGGAGCCTTCCCTCCAGTGGATTTGCGAGCAGTCTGCTTGGTACGAGCCATCTGAAAATGCAATATTTCACACAATCACTCACTACTCTTTAACATTAAATAGATTTCTACATTGTCTTCTCTACTCAACAATACACCCCCCCACCCAGTTACACCCATTATCAGAGAAATGATTTTTCTCTGATACAACATCTCCCAAATATCACCAGATGCTATATTTGGAAAATGGTGACATCAGACCCCCAAATCTCAATTGCAATGAATACCCCATCTACTGAAATGAGATTTAAAGAATAAAACACAAAGAACAAACAGTCCACAGAGCCATAACAGGCAAAAAAAAAAAAACATTGGGTTCATCATAAATACATGATGGACCCCAGAAGAAAACTATTTGTCATATGTGTGATGCAGATTAGGACAATCATTCCAATACTCTGCATAGTTTCTTAAAACCCACATCAATTGTAAATAATTAAAAAACACACACAATGTAATTGTGGGTTTTCAAAATCAAACATCAAAGCATGTAAACTAATATCAGACAAAACAAGATCAAGCTCAGGACCAAATCAGAAGAAAAATCAACCAAACCCTAACCCTAACCTCAAGGGGAGATGGAGATTAGAGGGGACTCTACTGCTTTACCTTTGATCAAAAGGACTAAAAGAGAGATGAGAATGAGATCCTTCAAACTGACCCAAGAGAAAAATATGTGAGATTTGAAGGAGCCTGTTCCTATATATAGCTACTGTAAAATAACAGTCTTGTAACGGTGGATGCGAATCTCGTTCGAATCGGAAGGTCGGGATTCGCTTAGCTTTTGTGCTTTTCCCAGTGGAGGATCTGACGGTTGAGAAGGGTTCTGACTGTGTTTGTTGGCGCCGAGCTGGACGGATGAGATCGGTTTGAGAGGGTGTGTGGCGGATCGCCAATTTTGCAAACTTGGCTGCTGTTTCTTTTTATATCGTAACGTTACGTGGCAAGCCCAAATACAAAAACCGATGCTCTTCCCGCGCTATTTCAAACAGGCAGCAGCAGCTCTCTCCCCCAACATTCAAATTCTCCTCTTCAGCGTCTGCCCTTCCCGCCATTTTCTACTACCACCCATTAGGCTCATCTCTACCCAGCAGATATTCTCTTGCAATGTCCAGATTGCAAAGCTCGCCCGCTCGGGCAAGATCGAATCCGCCCGTCAACTGTTCGACGAAATGCCTGAAAGAGATGTCATTTCGTGGAATGCAATTGTCGCCGCTTACTGGCAGAATGGCGATATCGAGGAGTCGAAGAGAATGTTCAATGTGATGCCGACGAGGAATGTGGTGTCTTGGAATTCGATGATCGCCGGGTGCATCGAGCATGGGAGGATGGAGGAGGCCTGTGCTTATTTCCATGCCATGCCCAAGAGAAATGTCGCGTCATGGAATGCGATGATCTCTGGGTTTGTGAGGAATGACAGGGTGGAGGAAGCTGCCAGGCTCTTTGAAGAAATGCCCAAGAGGAATGTGATTTCCTACACTGCAATGGTTGATGGGTACACCCGGAATGGGGAGATTGACAGGGCGCGTGCTCTGTTTGATCAGATCCCGGGGAAGAATGATGTGTCTTGGACTGTGATGATTAGCGGGTACGTGGAGAGTGGCAGGTTTGAGGAAGCCAGGGGATTATTTGATGAGATGCCTAAGAAGAATGTGGTTACATTAACTGCGATGATCACGGGTTGTTGTAAGGAGGGGAAGATGGAAGATGCAAGGAAGTTGTTTGAAAGAATTCAGCACAAGGATCTTGTCTCTTGGAATGCCATCATAGGAGGTATGCAACAAGGAGCCAACTTGTTATTCGGACCAATGATGAATATGATCCTGCAAGATGCATATTTCCCATCTTGGTTACTCGCTGGATTATTGGTCTGAATGGTTAATTAATCACTTTGGATTTGGAACGCTTTAAAAATCTCCATGATTCCAAAATCCCAACCACTTAATTAAAGGCCTATAGTTGGTTAGGAATGAAAACACAAGCAGTGCTATCAAGATCAATGATCCAGATCTAGAAACTATGTATTGGCTTGTCGTCAACGAAATGACATGTTTTCCCTGACTACTCCAACATCAACATCAATTCATGTCCATGAATATCATCAAATTCTTAGCTTTTCTGCTCTTAGTTGTAAGCTTTGTTATCAGTTCACTTAACTGAACTGTGAAATGCTGCTTAGACTCTTGAGACCATAGATGATGTGCTTATATTGCAAAAAATTCTGTTGTTTTACAGGCTATGTGCACAATGGGCAAGGTGAGGAAGCCTTGAAATTACATTCCTTAATGATGGAAACAGGTACAAGACCGGATCACTTAACCATGGTGGTTGTAGTTACTGCATGTTCCCTCCTTGCATCATTACAACAAGGGAGGCAAGCTCATGCCATTGTGGTGAAATGTGGTTTTAAGTTGAATATTTCTGTATGCAACACCTTGATCACTATGTATAGCAAATGTGGTAGCATCCATGAATCAGAATCTCTCTTTCGACAAATTCACAGTCCAGATTTGGTGTCATGGAATACAGTTATAGCGGCATATGCACAACATGGACACTATGAAATAGCACTTGGTTTATTTAATGAGATGGGAACAAATGGCTTGAAGCCAGATGGCATAACATTCCTCAGTGTCTTGTCTGCATGTGGCCACGTTGGGAAGGTGAAAGAGAGCATGGATTGGTTCAATTCAATGGTCGAAGAATATGGGGTTACTCCAAGGGCCGAGCACTATTCATGCCTGGTTGACATACTGAGTCGTGCAGGGCAGTTGGAGAAGGCATATGATTTTATAAGACAGATGCCATTTGGAGCAGATGGAGCTGTTTGGGGTGCTCTGCTTGGTGCCTGTCGAGTCCATCAGAATGTAGAACTAGGGAAGCTGGCTGCTGAGAAGCTAGTTGACCTGGATCCACATAATTCAGGGGCTTATGTTATGTTATCAAATATTTATGCAGCTGCAGGTATGTGGAGGGAGGTTACTAGAGTTAGGGGGTTGATGAAAGAGCAAGGCGTTAAGAAGCAGCCTGGTTACAGTTGGATGGAAATTGGCAGTCAAGTTCATCTGTTCTCAGGAGGAGGATTGCATCCAGAGATTGATAGGATTCATTTGGAGCTTGAAAAAATAAATTTGCACATGAAGATCAATAGTGATATTGAAGATTTGATATTCATGTAGCCCAGATACATTTTAATGTTCTTTTAGCATTTGTTACATGTTGTGAGATCACTATATGACCGAAATCCTATGCAGAACAGGCCTTTCTGGATTCATTATTGCCTTGTCCATGGAAGTTAAGAGGTTCCATGTGGTATTGATTCAGTGGGATCATTAGGTTGTCACCAAAAAAGGAAATTTGCAGGGATGACGTGTATGCATTGTCTCAACAAGTTTTTATTTCTTCTTTTTTCCCATATGGGAGCTCAGCAGTTCCATTTCCTTTACTGAGATAATATGGAGTCAATAGACAATGAAAGAGGCCACCTCATATAAAGAGAACTGGATTATGGGCCTGAAATTTCTCGTTAGCTTTGACATGTACCTCATCTCTCAAGTGGAATTACAGGATTAGATCGAAGCAGTTACTTTAAAGCCTGCAAGGATGGAGAATATGAAGATGTGCCAGGATTTACAACATCAATTAAGGTAATGACATATCCACCTTCATTTGACTAGTTCAGTAGCTTTGAGTATTGGCTCCCCACATACTTCAGTAGCATAACTCTTTTGTGTCTCCCCAGTAACTGGAGCCCTACTCAGATTGGAAAGCATTTTGTTGTAGATTGAAGACGGGGCAATTTGCATGAGTTGCAGTGACTGGGTGAGCATGTGGTTGTATTATGGCGTTAAAATGGAGACATAATTTAGTAAGCATTTATTTTGGGGTTTCAGTGATCTTTTTACAGGCCCTGTGGAGCTTGTCAATTCGATTAATTGTTTTCACTTCTCACCACTGTCTTATCAACTTGGGACCAAGTGGATTAACTTCCTAATGAGATTGATGTCAAGGAAAGCTGCAACAACCCTATGGGCCCTTTCAAAGCAATACATCAAACCTTTATCATGTATCTAGCTGTATACTAGATCATTTCTCAATTATCTACTGCAAAACAGTGGACTTACACTTCAGGATGCTGTCACACCACCCATTTAAACTCTCCTTGAAAGTGCATACAATGTTTCATCTCAATGAGGCTGAGAAAATTTTCAAAAAGAAGATGCAGGGCAATGACTGTCAAGTATAAAGCAATTTGCCACTAATAAATGAGATCATTGAACTAATTATTTCGACAGGGGGAAATGGAGTCTGAAACAATGTTATCAAGGATGATGTTACACCCCGACCCTTTCTTTTGTATTAAACGTGAACAGTTAAGTGGACAGAAAGGGAAATGATATTCTCTGTTTATGAATAACAGATTCCGCGGTGTTTAAATGTCATTAATACGTTTTCGTGAGCTAGACTCACGTGTGAATTAGTTGTTTTTCTCTCTTTCGTGTGTTGTATTTGATTCAAGACAGATATAGCATAACGGAAATACGTATATCACAACTTGGGGATTGCCCTAGGCCAGGGTGATTCGTGCCCGGGATGTGACAGATGACAACTCTTGTAACTTGAAAGATCAATCTTCTACTGTCAATTAATCTGTGGAATTCATCATATGAAGATGCGATTGGATGGAATCCTTTGCACTCCAATAAAATGCTTACAAGGGATGAAAACTATATGACCCAAGATTTCTTTAAAATGAAGAACCACAGGGCCTGTAAGCATATTGTTGGCAACTTTATTGTTGTGTGCGATTAGTATTTTAAATTTATAGCCTTAGTTCATATATGAGAGCATATGTGGAAAGAAATTGAAGGAGTGATCCTGATGAGGTCTTTATTATTGGAGTCCAAGTCCATTTTGAACAGCTTTGCGGAGATCGACAAGTATCGTGTCTTAGAAAAGCCTGATTGTTTGCATGGAATTGAATTTCTGGAGAATCATGAAAAAATTGTCTCCAACAAAAGATAGATAAAGAGGCTAAAGATGAAAGATATAAGGTGGGGATATAGATGTGCGATCATTTATGAATCTTCACATAATTCTTCAATTTTAATCGACTTTAGGGAATTTTCTATGAATCGCTACAAATTCAAAACAAATGGGCCTATGGTCATTACAGTTTAAATTTTTTGAAAACAGAAGGGGCCCACGGTGTTGGTAGGATAAGCTGGCCTCTCGCCTTTAAAACATTGCCCCCATTTTTGAACTGCGATCCCTGTCGAGGCTATCACATGGCATGGGAACCGGGGAATTCTATCATGGCCCCACACAGAGATAAATCCATATTCTTCAAGGGGGGGGGGGGGGGGGGGGTATGGGGGCTCTACTAATGGAGTTGAGCGAAGTAAAGATTATTTCGAAAAAAGAATCAATTATAAGTGGGCTGTGATAGTATTTTATTTTTAGTTGATTGTGATATAATCTTTTTAGACATTTTATGCTGAAAAGTAGAGTTTTTTTCTTCTTTTAGTAGAGAAAGGGGGTTGCTTTTATATATATATATATATATATATATATATATTTTTTGAAAAATGTGACGGGATATTTAAATTAAAGTGCTTTTGATGTGATCTTTTATATAGAAATGGTGGCTTTATTTTATTTGACTCTATTAGTAGAGTTGCTAAACAATTATTTTAAGATTTCATTACTACCGTATAGTTGTTGCTGATGTGACATTAATCAGATTTCCGTTGTCTATTAAATTGCATGGTGGGACCTACTTTGAAATTTTATGATTTAACTCCAGATTGGCTGAATTTATTTTGAATGGTTCGAATTATCTCCACGTAGGCCCCATAATAGAGTTCTTTGCATAATAGTTGCGACAAACGATAAAGACTCAATTTCTTTTAAGCCAGTTGTCAAATGCGAGATTGGAAACTTTTTTATTTGACTGTTGACTTTTTCAAATTATCTCATTTTAAAAAAGGACCAAGTTAAATATAGCAGAGACTTGGCCAAGTAACCTCATTTTAATAAATTATTTACTGAACCATTGGATATGTAGATTTGATTTAAACAACTAATATTTATTTATAAAAAATTATACATAAGATTTGGTGTCTTCGACTTAAAAATGATGACTAGGACGTAATTTAAAACCTTTTAATCTTTTACCTTCAATAATTACACTAACAAATCATGTAATATAAATATTTTCTCTTTTCTATAGCATTTTTCTTTTAGATGTAAACTTACTAATTTAAATCGATTGATCATAAATTCATGTAAATAAACATTTAATTTCATCTATAAGTATTTGACTGATTTTTAAATATTTTAAAAAATATGACTCGTTTGTTTTCATTAGATGAGTTGAGCCCGAGTCAAGAGTTTTTTTTCAACATTGGTCAAACTAGACCTAACTGCCTGGGACTGGGAATTCCCAGGCAATGATAGGATTTGAACCAAGTCACCACCACAACATCTGGTCGTCTATTCGTCCCTACCCTTCCCATCCGTTGCCACCGATGCCACCAAAACAAAACAAACAAGCACAGTGGAATTCGATGACCCATTTTTAATCCCAATCCAACCCAAAAGTCAAAATTGGTCCCCACATCACAACCAACGGCCACGATACTCTTCTTCTCCCAACTTCCAGATCATTCCCCAAGTGGGCCCCATCCCCCAAAAATAGTGAAAAAACCACCACTCCTCCACCTGCACTTGCTCTCCTTGCAGCAGCTCAGCCTTCACTCTGCTCAATAATGGCTGCAATTTCAACTACATCTTGTCTTATTCCCACTCAAATCACTCCACATCGCCCTAAAACCCTACTTCCTCTCCCCACTTCCCTCAAACTCCTCCACAAAAACCCTAATTTTCCCAAACTCCCTTTTCACTTCCTCCACAGCAACAGCAACAGCAACAGCAGCAGCAGCAGCAGAAGAAATCCTCTCTTTTTCGTTCACAGCCCTCTCTACAAAACCAATCCCTTCTCTTTCTCTCCATGCTTGGATTCCATCTTCGTCTTCTGCGCATCTCTCGCTCTCTCCTTCTCCCTCTTCGTTGCAGATGTAGACTCCGCTTCTGCATTCGTTGTCACCCCTCCCAGGAAGCTGCAGTCGGATGAGCTCGCTACTGTTCGTCTCTTCCAGGAAAATACACCGTCCGTCGTCTATATTACTAATCTTGCTGTTAGGTACTTTGATTAGGGTTTTTCTTTTTGGTTGATTATGATCTGGGTTTCTCTTTCTTTTGGAATTTCGTAATGACTGACTGCTAATCATCTAATTGAGTTATGAAACTTTTTTGACTACATGACAAGTTTCCATCTTTTTCAATTTGATCACATTCCAAAGGGTCTATTTGTGAAATGGTCTAATTGAATTACCTCTATTTCATACATTTTTATGGCTTCAATCATATGCTTTTACTTTGATTGGAGTGAAATTTGGGCTGCAGAGGGAGATAGATGATACCAGTGAGTTGAATTGAAGTGGGCAGCATATGGGTTGAATTGGTTTTTAGCTGCAGTCAGACTCAGCATCATACTTAGTATTGATTCTCTTTGTTTGTTGGGTTGTTTCTTCTTCTGCAGACAAGATGCATTCACGTTGGATGTCTTTGAGGTGCCTCAGGGATCTGGGTCGGGCTTTGTTTGGGATAAAGATGGCCATATTGTCACGAATTATCATGTCATTCGTGGCGCCTCTGATCTCAGGTTTGATGGTTTTAATTTGTGTTTTTTATTTTCTTGATAAGTTGTTACATTGCATATGGAGTTGAATTCAATTTATCTGGTTGTACTCTATGATTATTTGCAGCTATTTTGGTGTTTACTGGTAGTACATAAACACACTGCTGTATGCCATTCAATGGTTTGGTTGAATGCATGAAATCCTGGTATTTATTATAGAATTCTAGGCACAAGAATTGGAAGGATAACTTGGATCCTCACTTTAATGGATTCCAAGGTAGAGTTCCACACATCCAGAATGTGGTCTGATGCTTATTGTAATTAAGTACTATGATTTTGTATGCATTGTTTGTATCTTTGAGACTTTTAATAATAGCAGCAAGAACTGTAGTGAGTTCTATGGAATTTGCGGTAGTAGTAGCTTCCAACAACTCTGAATGAAATGGCTTCTTAGGACATTGTGAGTTATCTATGAATGAAACATCACTATCATTTTCATGGGACATTTTTTTTTTTATTTTAAATGACAATGTTTTGGATTGAATGTTTTGGTACTGGTTTTGATGGGTTTCAACCCAAGTCAGGTCGGGGTGGGTCTGGGAATTGGCATTCCTGTTGTGAACTGCTTACACATTTATAATCTAATATTATGCATAAAAATATATTTTTTAAATGATTAAGATTTGTTTTAAATAAAAATGTGTATGAGCTCGCTCGACTGAAAGGACAGGGAGGAGTCATCTCCCACCTGCCCTTGAAGTGAATCGATAAGGATAGAGTTGTGAGGCGAACATCCGCACGTGCAGGGAGGCTAGTGCTGGTAAGCTCACATAAGGGTCTGAGTATTATTATTATTATCTATTACAGGATGCATTTTGGGTATTGAATTGTTGCAAATTTTTAGCTATCGCAATCACTATTTGTTCACAATCAATCTGGTGTACAGGGTCGCTCTTGCTGATCAATCAACCTATGATGCAGAAGTTGTTGGATTTGACCAAGATAAAGATGTGGCTGTGTTGCATGTTGATGCACCAAAAGATAAATTAAGGCCCATACCAATTGGTGTCTCTGCGGATCTGCTTGTTGGCCAGAAGGTGTATGCCATCGGTAATCCTGTGAGTACGATTTCATGTCCAGTTGCCCATATTATGCTGCTGGGTCAAAACATGCAGTATACCCATGGTTCAAAAATCACAGTTGACCTTGAAAACTGTTATGATGCGGCATCGCATCGCAATTTGCGATCATTGTGATTCATCGCGGTGCAGTTTTTTTACCCAAAAAAAATGAAAAAAATGCCCCAAAAAATCCAGAATACTATAAATGCTAAAAAATAATGTTTTTCCCCCATTAGCAAACACTATAAAGTAAGAGCTAACCATTAGTGTGAAACACTTGACTCAAGAAACTACTAGTAGTAGTATTCAATTAGTCAATCATGAAAAAAGTTGTTAGTGAATTTCATAGCATTTACTACATACAGATGAATTAATTAATTAAAGTAATCAGCATGCAAATTGGTTGAGTTTTATTGAAAAAAGGGGTTTGGGGGAGCACTAGCAGGCTCTTAGGTAGCTCTACAGGTGTTTGGGAATGGAAGAAAGAAAGAGAAAACGGGTTTTAAAGAAAAAGGCATCTGGTCGACTGATATTGTGAAAATATTGGCCGATATTTCGCCCGGACCAATATTGACTGATCTTTTGAAAATATTGGCCGATATTGTCTGATATTTTGGTCCGGGCCATAATGGGACCGATATTTTCAAAATATTGTTTAGGTATGGATCGATACCGGTTCATATCGTTTGATATTTTGAACCACGAGTGTACCTCCTATTTGATTTCTTGGATTTAAGTTGTGCATATCCATCAACTCTAGGATTTACGTAATGTCACTCGATGTGAATCATCAGAAATAAATTTGTGTCCGTACTTCAAGGAACTAGTTGTACTTTTCCGACTACCATATATGCTATGACCAACACTAAGAGAACTTGTGAAATTTTTTTGTTGTTGTTACTGTTCATTATCTCCTTTGAAGAAGTTATTCGCATCCATAAAGGCAGTATATCTTGCCAAATTATTTCCAATCTTTTGTTGTCGTCGTCGTGGTCGTCTTTTTTCCTTTGTCTTGTGGGTGTGCACTTGGGATCTTCCCTGATAAAGTAGTGATTCACACCTTCTTTTCTGTGTGTTTTTGCAGTTTGGCCTTGATCACACACTTACAACTGGTGTTATCAGGTAAGAAATCTTCGTTGTTTTAATCCCCCATCAAACCACACCCCCCCAACCCCCCCCCCCCCCCCCCCACAACCCCCCCCCCCCAACAACCACCTGCGCCCCACAACACACACAACTCTCTCTCTCTCTCCATATATATGTGGCTGCATTGGAGCATTCTAGCCTGTGGGGCCCCGCCAGGCACATGAGAGTCTTGGGTAGTTCAGGATTTGAAAGCTCTCCTTATGACCTTCCTATGCACAGAAAATGGGAATTATTTGATTAAAGGAGGTACTGTGTTAAAGGCTTCAAAATTGTCAAAGTCTGGGCTGTTTAATAAAGTGAGATGGGTGCTAGAATTTTCATGATTGATTGAATGTCTTATACAATTCGGTTTAGTGTCAAATTTTGGGTTGGTGTCAATGCTCCTTGCTAGCTCATGCAAACCAGGACAAGTCAACCTGAGTGATGAGGTGACCAGTGGGATTGACCTGGTTTTGACTGAACACCCAAGCTGAGTTCAAATTAACCCTATCATTGCATGTGTAACCTGGCCGAGTTGACTCAATAGAATTCCTAGTTGAGCTTAGCCGGAAAACTATGATCAAAATCACTTGCAACCCTTACTGACATCTTTCTATTGTTTGCAGTGGACTACGAAGAGAAATCAGTTCTGCAGCCAGTGGACGCCCCATTCAGGATGTCATCCAGACTGATGCAGCCATAAACCCTGGAAATAGTGGAGGGCCACTCCTTGATAGTTCAGGAAACTTAATTGGGATAAATACAGCTATCTACTCTCCATCGGGAGCATCATCTGGTGTTGGATTTTCAATTCCAGTAGATACGGTATGGTGTGCTCTTCATCATTTTGCTTTCATGCTTTAGAAAAGGGAAACAACTGATGTTATACTGCATTTTTCTAGTTTAATTATCATGCAATCTACTTCCATGTATGTGGTGCTCATGCATTGGATTGGGACTGTTCTGTCCACAGGGCCTTCTATGTGTTCTGTCTAAATGATATACCAATTGTTTGATTCTGTTACGAAATGAAGGATTTGAGTTTTGAGAATAATAAATTAATAATGTAAAATAAGTTTAACTAACAGTAGCGGAAAAATTCCCTAAAGCTGTTGGCTGGGATA
This sequence comes from Umbellularia californica, assembly GCA_028538565.1. NCBI lineage: Eukaryota > Viridiplantae > Streptophyta > Magnoliopsida > Laurales > Lauraceae > Umbellularia > Umbellularia californica. The sequence continues at coordinate 62,444,000 of JAPQWN010000007.1, read as the reverse complement.
ATCTGACTGATGATATTTACGCATGATGAATCCTGCATGGGGCCAAACAGATGAAATGTTTGAATCTCCTATGCGCATGGCATATGTATGGATCGAGGACTGAATGATAACATAGAAATGAGTAAAACCATGTACACACAAAAATGCTGAAGGATTTCTGAAATTTTCTGCTTTTAAATTTATATGTTACATAAAAAAATAGAAAAAATATCTCAATAATATTGTCTATATTCAAACTAATTAGATGCATTTTCTAACCTATCCAGGTAGGTGGCATTGTTGACCAGTTAGTGAGATTTGGTAAAGTCACAAGGCCTGTCTTGGGGATTAAATTTGCACCGGATCAGTCTGTCGAACAACTTGGGCTTAGTGGGGTGCTTGTCCTTGATGCTCCTGCGAACGGCCCAGCTGGAAAAGCAGTAATTTTTATCTTCTACTGTAGACTTATTGGTTCCTTGGATTGTTTAGATTACTTCATTCCATAAAATTTCATAGATGGTTAGCTAAGATGATGTTGGTGGCTGCCAATCCATTGATAGCTTAGTGGTAGGCATCTCCCTCTCTATAGAAACAATCAGGGATTGATCCATGATTGTGTTGGTGAGAGATTTGGTTGTGATTTTTTTTCCATGGGAGTGGATGCTTACTTCAATAATCATCTTTTGTCTGCATTTTCATTTGAAAATCTCCTATTCTTTTAGTTCGGATGATCCTTAAATTTTCAAAAGATCCTAGCAATACATGGCTTGTTTCACGCATGTGGCTGTACACCTGATGAATCTTTACATTCTGCAGGGTCTTCAACCAACAAAACGAGATACCTTTGGTCGACTTATCTTGGGTGATATCATTACATCTGTGAATGGTAAAAAAGTCAATAATGGGAGCGACTTGTACAGAATTCTTGACCAATGTAAAGTAGGTGACACGGTAAGATGCTGTTGAACTACTTTTGCCTTAACTTACTATGGGCTGAAACCTCTCTCTCTCTCTCTCTCTCACACACACACACACACACACACTCACTCACAGCACGCACAAAAACATTTAAGTCTTGATGTCATGTTCCATAATATAATAATAGAAGATTTGTTTTGCCCTATGAAAATAATTAAAGAGATTGTGTGTGAAGATTTTAATATAACTTACATACCTATTCATGATATAAACTCTGACATTGAGAACATGGCTTTGAAATAGGTTGAGATACAAACTCTGGCATTGAGAACATGATTTTGAAATAGCTTGAGATATAAACTCTGGCATTGAGAACATGGCTTTGAAGTAGGTTGAGTGGAAAAGCTGAAACCACAAAGCTGACCCATATCGCTGGGGGAAGTTTCTGGTGATGATTCATAATAAAAATTTATAATTCATTAGCTACTAAATAAGTATAACTGTCATGACCCAAAATCTGGGGCCCGCGAATTCTGTGTCGTGACTATTTTTTATTCTAAAACACATTCATAAGTAAAATTTAATACGCAAAATAAGAATTCATGGCATCCATTTAATAAATTCCAATCTCTACAATTTAAAGTCTGAATCAAATTTAAATAACTAAACATACCTAACGGCGTCAAATAAAACAACTAGAAAGTCCTCAATGTCCAACTAAATAAAATTAAAATCAATCCGTTGAGGTTAATCCTTTCATCAACTATCTGGATTATTGTCTCTCAATTCCGCATGCTGAATTCCATAGCATCCTAATCATCCACATCCTCAGCCACTAGGTTGCCTGGTTGGGGCAATCCAAAAGTCAGTGCAAGCTGAGTGAATAAACATCCTGATCCACATGTATACACACTTTCACATGTTAAACAAAATTACACATCAAAATGCAAAGTAGCATTCGTATGGTCTCATTATTAGTCAGGGTATGGTGAATCAAGTTAGGTCTAATGACAACCACCTAGCCACTTAGTAGCACAGGCCCATAACTCTTGCACCACAAGGATGCCAATCAAAACAGAAAGGTACCTTCACATCTTTTGTACACATAATGGAATGACCAACAAGGGTCCACACGGAATGGCCCAATGATCCAAAATCATTGGAATGGTACCTGAAAGTATAGTTACCTGATTCATGACTCGACTAATTTGAATTCGATTTCGCAGTTCGAAGTTTGACACTCCATCAAATTTGAAAATTCGATAGGGTAGGTTTACTTAATTTGATTTTCGATTCGCTTGATTCGCAAGTCCCAACTATGTTGGGTAAGCTATTTGAGTTGTAATAAAATATATGCTTCCCACTAATAAGGATGGTGGGAATTTTCAATTTGATAAAAGAATGTCCCATCACCACATTGACCGATATAAAAGCATGCACATTTGTTTATTATTATAATCAAATGTTCTATATGTAATTAATCTTACGGCAGGCCCAAGTTTGTTTGAAGTAAAAACTTGTTGAATCCTATAAAAGATAAGAACAATCCTTTTCACTGATTTGGATTTCTAACAAGTGGCTGCACTATGAGCCCCACTAATTTCTCATATATCTAATTTTTAAAACTTTAAAAGGACATGGAGGCATTAAATATCCACCCTTTTCTCTTGGGAAGAGACGATTGAGATGAGAGAGAGAAAGTAGTACTTTTTTTTAGTAAAACAAGAATGTAGTACATTGGAAAGGTCCGATAGTTAAGAGAGAGAAGCTCATTTTCCTCTCATACAAGGGACCGGTAGAAAGGAAGCTGCTGTGCCACCTTGCATTAAAAGCCTACCGTTTTTTTCTCTTGCATAGAGACCATTGGAAAAGTTGTACCACCATTCTCTCAGCTTCTTCTCCACCATGACCTTGGACAAACTGCAACGTTCTCAAGACCCCAAATCCAACTGAATCGAACAAAAAATTGTTTGATTCGAATGGGACGGGATTCGAAGGCTGCCTGACTGAATCACCTAACCTAAGAAGCACGGACACGGACACGGGACATGGACACGACATGGCATTTCTCAAAAAGTAGGATACGGACACATTGGGAATACATTAATATTTATTAATAATGATAATATATCTAATCATATACTAAAAGATAATATCATTTTAACTTTGTAATCAATTTAGCAATTAAATAAATAAAAATCCAAGTACCAGTGACCTAACTATGCCTGAAAGTCAAACTCTCCAAAACTGTGACCTAAAGTCAACAAGTCCTACAAAATTTGGCCACTGTACATGAACGTCTCCCCATACACTGCTAGCAGTCTAGGGGTGTCCAAAGGTTTCCTCCAATGAAACTAGACTTTTAACTTTTTTTTCGTTCTTATTGCCTACAATGGCTGGTTCTGCAACCAGCCCTCACACATGTTCCGGATTTTATTTTGCCCCTAACCAAATCAGTATGGGTATCCGATGCCGTAAGGTTAGTCCCAAAGCCTGCCACTTATAGGTTAAGACACAATTCCCAAAATAATGTATCATAATCACATAATGAATCACATAACTATCACAATAAATAACATAATTACAAACAATAATAATGTATCATAATCACATAATGAATCACATAACTATCACAATAAATAACATAATTACAAACAATGGATCATTTATACAAAACTACGTCATAGGCAATGGCTTGCCTAGGAGATCAGTCAAAAGATCATCATTCACATATTGAATCATTGTATAACTAAGCATCAGAGTGCGAAACCATTGTCAAAATCCTAAAATTGGAATTTGTCGATGCCCAAAACCGTAACTCTAGAGTTTGACCAACCCAAAACCCTAATTCTAGGGTTTAGGCCAATGTCCCGGAACTTGTCATTAATTCAGTTATATCACTTTTGATACAATCTCATCATGGTGAATCTAAATACCCAAATCATCACTACTTACAATGTAACCACAATGAATAAAACATGTAATCACCAAAAGGGAGGTTTTTTTGTGAATTCGGCCTAGACCAGCCCCTCAATAGGGGTTTGGCCAATCAACCCCTCATTAGGGGTGCGCATAGCCCAAGAGGCCCTCGGGATTAAAACTCTTTATTTGAAACCTCATTTAATCCTAAAATATTAATTAATAACAAAATTAGTAAAAATTCTAGAGGATAAATAACAAAATTCGGTGGACATAATAAGTTTCAAAAAATAAAATAAAATAAACTACTTCCAAATTCCTGTTATAGGGATTCTGGGATATTACATACTTCCTCTCTTGGTAAATTTGGTCCTCCAAATTTATCACATACCTTACTCAAAAAGATGCGGGTATCTTTCTTTGACTTTATTCTCCGTTTCCCAAGTCACCTCCATCTGATTATAATGCTCCCAGAGCACTTTAACTAAGCGAACTATTTTCTTTCGTAACACCTTTTCTCTGGTCTCTAGGATAGCCACAGGCTTCTCTTCATAGAACAAGTCACTTTGGGTGTTCATGGGTTCATAGTCAATCACATGAGAAGGTTCCATTTCATATTTCCATAGCATATATACATGGAAGAAATCATGGACTTCTGCGAGCTGAGGTGACAATTCCAACCTTTATGCATTACTATCTCTGACACATTCAGTTATCTAAAAGGGCCAATGCATCTCAGGCCCTCTTTACCTTTCTTTCCAACCCTCATGACTCCCTTGGTTGGAAAGTCCTTCAGAAAAAAAAAATCTCCTTTCTCAAATTCGAGCTCTTCCCGGCGCTTGTATGTATAACTCTTTTGTCGACTCTACACTGTCTTCAATCCGTCTCTTGTAGTTTTAATTTTGTCGGTAGAGGTGTGCACCCATTCCAGTCCCAACAATCTCCATTCACGGACTTCTTCTCAACAAATAGGTGAACAACTCCTTCCACATAGGGATTCAAATGGTGCCATCTGAATACCGGAATGGTAACTGTTATATGCAAATTCCATCAATGGCAACTGATCATCCCAATTACCCCCAAAATCCAACGCACAGGCTCTAAGCATGTCTTAAAGTGTTTGATTGGTTCCAAACCTGTGAGGCCCTCTTAATGTGTCTTCCAAAATCCTTGCTTTAATCTCTCTTGGTCAAAGGATGTTCAATCTCCTATTGTCAAATGACAAACAAAAGGGAAATAGACTCTTAAGTCAATAAATAGCTTTTAATTCACCTTATGGGCCACCATTATAGTGTCTTGTTACAGATAGTGATACTAGCATAGGAAACTGCATTGGTAGTTTTAAGATGTAGTACAAAAAGTTTCTTATGATGTTAGGTTCATTGTTCCGAGTTCCTAGTAATTTGCTTATGGTACTAAAGTTTCACGGCCTGTGGGATGCCCTAATCTATATCTGTTTTTGTCTTAAGATTTTGGGAAATGTAGAGTTGTAATCCTGCTAAATGGACCCATCACATACTCCATATCCTATATCAGTTTTCCACATAAAAGAATACCGGGATTTTTTTCTTTTTATATTATAGGATTCCATTTGTAATATATCAATAGCTCAGGTAAGTTGGTATTTTGATGCAGGCAAGACTAATGGACCCCGTTTGAAGGTTTATTCAAGAAGGCCCGAAGTCCAAGCCCATTAAGTAAAGAAATTGAATCGGCAGTTTCCTATTTTAATTAAATTCTAGAATTAGTAGATTTCTTTATATACTTTGATTAGGAAGTTTCTAAATTCAAAGATTCTTAGAATTAGAAGTTCTTAGTAGAGATTGATTACTAAAATTATGATTGACACTCTATTATATATAGGATGTAATCCCTTCTCTTGGGATATACTGAAATTTGAATGAAATTATTATTTCTCAAACGTGTGATTCTCTCAGTGATTCTCTCTGTCTTTGGTGTGAGGCCTAGACACCCTACCCTAAGCCGTTTGGCTTGGAGAATAGCCTGTTGGCTACCTCCTTCGTTCCCTGCGCTGCTTCATATTTGTGATCTCAGCAAGATCAAGTGAATAGTAGAACCGTTCCATCATTTGCATATCCAGCCTCCCTGATTGAATCGCCTCCATTTTTGTGAAAATCTGCCTAACTCTCAGCCTAAACTCTCAAATGCATTTCTGGATTTGCATGCCATCCTGAACTTGCCGGAAATGAGAACCATTTGTTCTGCAAATAATTGAATTGTTGGCAATTTGGTTTTGCATTTTAACAACCATGTGAAATACGCACTGGGCTAGGTGGATGTGTTAGTTTCAACTAAGTTTCTTCTGTGCTTTTGAATTTCAGGTGATTGTGGAGGTCTTGCGTGGTGATCAAAAAGAGAAGATACCTGTGGTCCTTGAACCAAAGCCTAATGAAACATGATTGCCGGCTTGAGAAGATTTACTTGCAATGATTGTGTGTTTGTTCCCTTCTTCCCAGATTATCATGATTACATATATTTAAGTAAATGGCTGCTGGCCTTTTGTTGTTGGGTAATTTTCTGAATCATCCAGGGAAAGTACTGTACATAGTAACTCTTGTGGGAACTGAGTTCTATACTTAAATTTGCATATCAAAAGTGTATGCTCTCAAATGTTGATCATCATCATGATATATTTTTTCTTCCAAATTGCAACCCTGTTGTATCTAGTGATGTTTTTCGTTGCATCTGATTTCCCCTAGAATAAATGTGGACTTGCATGGTTGTAACAAATCCCATTTTCTGAATCTTTATATTCAGGCTTTGCTGAGTTTGATGTTTGTTGCTAGGATGGAGTGGCACATATTGCAGATACTTGCTGGAGTTTTTTCAAATATGGATAATACCAAGACATTCTTAATGCTTTGATTGGCTTGGCTTTTCTCCCTCATTGGCGCCTGTCCTTTGGATATTCTGGCATGGGCATGCCCTGCAAATGTATATGAAGTATAATGTGGATGTGCTGCCATGGATTAACATTGGAGTCCAGTTGGGTGAGCGGCTTTTTATACCCATGGATTTAGAAGAGGTGTCCTCTTCTTGTCAACTTTTTCGGGGGAGGAGAGATTCAATAAAAAGTTGAAAACAATAGCGTGGAACAGAAATAAAGAGAAGAAAAATATGGAGTGTCTTAGTTTGTGAGGACAATAAACATCCACCCCCCCCCCTCCCCTCCCCTCCCCCCCCAAAACCCAAAAAAAAAAAAAAAAAACCTACCAAGATATTGAGGATTAACTTCCATTGTGTTAGCTTTGATTTATCTTCAAGAGATGACGGAGTTATGAGGAATTCAGGTTCTGCATTCGAGAAATTCATGACTAGTCCTGGCTATTTGTAAACAACAAATCCATTTTGTACAAGATAAGCTGGTACAGGTCTGGCTAATCTTTTAAACATCCATATGCTCTGGCCCGGCCTATTTAACTGCCGGGCCAAAAAATTATGCTTGGGTCTAAACACTACACAGTGCAAGCTGGCTTCTAAGTAAAAACAAACTTGCTGCTTCTCCTTCAGATTATTCACACATCCCCAATAAACTTCCCTTTACCATTAACTCTGATTATTAGAGTGGATGAGGAAATTCTCTTCTGAATTTGCTCATGTTTGTGTTAGGGTCGAGTTTGTTACTTCCCATTTTGGCTCTGGTCCAAGGATTGAGGGGTTTTTTTTTTTTTTTTTGGTTTGTAACGGAGGTGTCCCAACCCTTTGGGCCGGACTAATCCCTTCGGGCCCAGGGGGAGCTGAGTAAATCCTCTGTAGCTCTAGTGTGGTAGCGTAGTTTTGAACCCTCAACCACTTCTGGGAGCAAACTGTGGTCCTAAGCCAATTAAGCTACCCCTCACGGTTAGAATGGAGTTTGTTAAGAGTTCCTTTCAAAATCAATGATTTAATGACAAAAGTGACTAGTACGTAGAATGTTCAGATACTATACACAATAGGCAATATGTACATAATTCTATCATATCCAATACTCCAGATTCGTTGGATAAATCTATGTTTCACTGCCTATCTGGGCATTGGTGTCATTAACCACCATGTTAGCTTCAGAATTCCAAACCGTGTCAATTCAAGAGTCCCTTTATGCTGATGGCATGCTATTTCCTACAGTGAAGGACATGAGTATGACAAACTGATAGTGATACTTTATATTATTGCTTCGAATAGCTTAGGGCCTGCATTTACACAGAAATCTTTTTGTTCTTCAATGTAAAACTCAATAGAATCATGTCCATAATGTCATGCTCACAGCGCTCAATAGGACCTGTAAGCCGTTGAAAACACCAACTTTAGACTTGCATTGTTCTGATATTTCTACTGTGATGAAACATCTTTTTTACTCTTCTTTCAAGCTTCAATTTCCTTGAAAGCACACAAGATAATTTTCATACAAGTTGTTCCTACTATACACAATGTTACAAAAACAACAGGCATAGCGACAATGATGATGTCTGGAAGGGTATATATGAGTTTACAAAAGAACTTAGGAATACTCAATACCCACATAAATTTGTTAAGGGAATTAAATAACTTAACTACTTTCATAAGGCTAAAGCTATGACTTGTTAGGCTTCTTCTCCTTAGCCGTTTCTTTTTCTAAGCAAATTTCCAAATCTGTGAAGCAATGCTTTCGTCTTTTTCTGCCTTATTGCGGACCTTTGATCATAATCAAAATCATCAAGCTGACCTCCTTCAAGGTGATCGACACCACCCAGTTTAGTTTTTTGTCCATAATCTGCGAAAAACGAAGAGGAAGCTGTCTGTTCAGACATGCTATCCTGCTCTGGCAAGGTCAACAAATCGCTTAATGGCCCCTCAAGTACTAAAGAGTCTGTGGTTCCAATCTGATCATTTTTAAGTATGAGATCTTGAAAATGATGTTTCTTTGATTGTTCTGATGGGGTTTTCATCGCTTCCTCGAGTCGCTCCTTAGCCTCCGCTCCCTCTGTGCCCAAGGAACTGTCAGTTTTGGCCAAGGTAAATTTTGATGCTATGGCATGCAGAGTCTTCACTTCCTTTACTTTGAATTTAAGAGATTCGTTTTCTTTGATAATTCTCTCCAATGCACTGCTCATGTCTGATAGGTTATCCTTTAGTTGAGAATTCTCAGTCCTGGCGATCTCTGCAGCTTCTTTTGCAACCGTAGCCTCGTTTATAGCTTGTTTAACAATATCTCGCAAATTTCTAGTTTCTACCTTTGCCATATCGGCTTCTGCCTCACCCTCCCTTAGAGACTCAATCAATGTTATATTCTCTTCTTTTGTGCTTGCGATCTCCTCCTCAGATTTCTTAATGGAGCCAACTAACTCAACTTCCTTTTGGTTCCAAGAAGTGGTCAATTGGTCAGCTTCTTGTTTCAATGTTTTAATCGCCTCTTTATAACGGTCAATTTCTTTCCTCGCTTCATCCACAAGTGCTCGATACTTGTCTTTTGTTTTCTTTGCAATCAGTTTTGAATGTTCTGCTTCCATCTTGACATGCTGTAGCTCAGATTGTGCTGATGCAAGTTTTTCATTGGCCTGGTTGGCCTCTGTTGTGACTTGTTTGAGAGCTGATGCTAAACCATCCAAGGCCTTCTTGCTCTTCTTGTCTGCTTCTGTGGCTAATTTTAGCTCATCTGTAAGCCGACTTATCTCCTCTGCTAATTTACGAGTGTTTGACAGAGCCAATTCTTCTGTCTCTTTCGTACAATCCAACTCCTCTTTTATCCTTTGAAGTTCATCCTTAAGCATCTTCACAGTTTCATGTAGCTGGCTGACCTCATTGCAGTGATGAGGCCCATCAAGAGCCCTACTATTTTCGATGTTTTCATGCAGAGAAGCAATCTCAAGCTTCGCTTCTACGAGCGAGATCTTAGTTTCTTCACACTGTTCTGTTTGAGAGATTAGAGACTCCAACATTTTAACTTCCGACTCCTTTGCTTTCTCTAGTTCCATCTCTAGAATCCCAATTCTTAATTTGCTTTCAGATAAAGAGCCCATTTCTCGAGACTCATGTTCATTTGCATTCCTCAACTCCCGTGCCTTTCTCTCTATCATGGATTCTCTTTCAACCGTCTCTGTTTCCACATCTTTCGACTTTCCGATTACAATCCTTTGTGGATCAGTCATGGAACTTGTCAAAAGCAAGAATTCATTAGCTTTGCTTGATTCATTTTCCACATTGGAATTGTTTAATTTCTTCTCCGCAACCAACCGAGAAACATCCGCTGTTTTGAGTGTCTCCTTTAGAAAACTAAGCTCTGAAGAGAGGTCCTTGACCTTCTTGGCATTGGCTTCAGCCGCAATCTTAGCATTTTCAGCCTCTCCAAGAGCTTTGTTTTTCTCCCCAATTGCCGAGGACAGCTCATTGTTAACCCGCTCAATTTCTTTGGCAGCAGATGTAAGAGCATTCGCATCCGAAGCATGTTGCTTCTGAATACCCTCAAGCTCAAGCTGCCATGCCTGATCTCTCTTCTGTGCTGATTCGAAACTCGCCTGCTCTAAATCCTTGAGACGGACCTTCTCAATCTCACAACTCTCTTTCGCCTCTTGGTTAGCCAAAACAGCCTCTTTCAGTTTCAAATTCGTGTTCTCTGCCACTTGCTGCATCTCTTTGAGCTCCTCAAGGATTTGATATTTCTCCTGCTTCAAAGACTCTCTGTGATTATTTGCCACCTTCAGATCCTCCTGAGCTTGGCCCAGTTGTTGTTGCATCTCTAATCCTCTTGTCACATATTTCTACATTGAATTAAGTAAACCATCAATTAGATAAGAAGGGGAATCTATCAAATTCACCAATTAATGAAGTTTGACTATAAGTCTTTAAAATAAAGGTGTGTTTTATATGTATTTAAAAAATGTACATGGAAAGAGTATTTGAAATGAAGAATTGATTAATGTTACATGTCCCTTTGTGGAAATGGAAAACTGCGTTGTTCTGGATATTGTTTTCATCCCCTTTCTACTCCAATTTCATATACGGATTGAATCAGGCATCCTCTTCCCTTTAGAAACATCCAACTTCCAAATGCAGCCTAAAACAGCATATGAAAAAGACAAGTACCTGAGCCATTGCATCAATCACCACCGATGAACACAATTGAAGAAATCTATTGCCTTCTGTATCAATATCATAAGAAACTGGCGTTGAATTGGGGTTGGTGTGGCAAAGGCCATTTCAGAAGACCCACATCTGAAAACCCACAAAGATATTATTTCAGAGATCAATGGAATTACATCCATATGTGCAAAAAAAAAAAAGTAAATGTTTCAATGAAAAAAAAACAAAAAACAGAGCTATGAAATAAAACAATAACAAATGTGAGCAATTACAGAACCACTTTTCACAAATTAATATTTTTACTTAGAAAACAGAACAAAAGTATGAATTTGTCATGACCCATCAAACTAAATAGAGGGGAACAAGGAACAAAACAAAAAATAATCCATGTGGGAAAATTGATTTTGCAGGAAAACTGTAATCCAACCTCAATGAAAAGCAATGGAACATAAATCCAATGAGAAAAATGGGGTTGTATTTAGTCTCTTTTAAAGAAAAGAGGCCTGTAACAATCAACCCATCATGGTTAAAACAGAAAAGAATCTAGAAATATGGTTAGGAATCAAAATATCAACCTGCTCATAGAAGGTGATATCTTGGAAGATACCCGGATGCATTTTGTTTGTGTGTGTTGATGAGAGAGAGAGAGAGAGAGAGAGAGAGAGAGAGAGAGAGAGAGCATTTATAGGGTGTTGATTTGCGGCAACTGCAAAGCCATAGCCAACAACGGCCAGTATCTAACAAAGCCAATAACGACTAGTATCTAAATGCAGCATTTCTTATTTGGAAGATTTTTGTTAGGCCGGCTTCCAAATGCTTCAGCTCGGCTCGATAGGGCCGAAGTTCCGCTCTACCTGGTTGTTTTCATATGCCAGCCTCAAGCAATTGGCACAGCTTGAGCTAGGCTAATAAGGTGCTCAGCCCGAGCTCTAGCTTTGGTCAGCTCAGCTCAGTAGATATGTATTATCCTAAATATTTATTTATTGGGCCCCCTTCACCCGCATACCTTATCAGTGCACACCTCCTTGTGGGGCTCACCTGGGGCCATGACAATCAAGGGGAAGGCAGGAGATCGAAAGTTATCGATGGATTGCAAGGATAATAATAATAATAATAATAATAATAATAAAGTCTGCAGCGGGCATAGCGGCTAATAGCCAAAACGATACGTAGAGGTTGCGATGTAACAGTGTGAATTTTCTTAAGTGTTAAAAATTATTTGAATTTTGTCTCACAACTGATTTTGTATTTTTTTTTTTAGTGATTTGTAAAGGTAAGGTGCTCCTTATGTTCTCTAAGAATGTGGGCATTTGTGACTTGAATGAAGCCAAGGTGTTAGCTATTTTGGAGGATCTTAGGTTGTTTGCAAGGAGATATATTGGTGCTCTTGTGGTGGAAAGTGATTCCTCAAATGCGATCACTTGAGTATCCAACAAAAAAAAAATTAACTTTGGAAATTTCAATTCCATTTTAATGAAATTAGGGAGCTTTCGGCCACTCTAAATGTCTCTTTTCGTTATGAGGTTAGATCACCCCAACTCAGTTGCAGATGCACTAGCCAAGCAAAGGATTCAGAGATTGTCTCCATGAGTGGGTGTGATTATATAATTGGGTTGGGATTGGTATATTACTCTTGTACCATCTCTTTTAACTTTTCTCTCTTTTTATTTTTCTGCTTTTTACTTGTTTCCTCTTTTTAATAAAGTTTTATTACCGTTTCAGAAAAAAAAAACAAATAAATAAATAAATAAATAATGTTTTAAATTAAAACTACTTTGCTCTATTAGGTTTTAGACCATCATGCCACTATTTTAAAAATAGCGTAGCAGCTTCAACTCTATAATGTAGCGGCAGTTACTTTGAACCACGATGGATTGGAATTCCAAGCTATCTATAGCCCTCAAGTTAAATGCTTTACAAACCATCATTTTTCTTATTTCAATTCAATGGTGGGCCCCATTCAAATCAGCGTAGGACCAGTGACATTAGGTGTGTGGTGGGTGATGGGTTTGTATGGATCAGAGGGGTCGTCCTACCTGCCCATAAACAGACAGTGCTCAAGGATGTGTGCTTATATGTCAATGGTTAATGGAGGGGCATCCATATTTATTAGTAAAACATATCTTTACTTATAAAATAAATTTCATATATAATAACTTTATACTTCAAAAATTATTTAGATAGAAAAAGAAAACCTTCTTGTGATACATTAACATGAGCAATGAAAGCTTTTCTGATGACTGAATTGTACTTGACAATCGCCTTATTTGGCATATGTATATTATGTAGGTGTACTCCTCTGAAACTCAAACAAGTCCTCCCACATACTAATCTTGGTAGAAGCTTCTTTGTAGAGGATCATGCCCTTTGCTTTTCTTAATGGTGGCTCAAAGTTTTTTGTTGGAAGCTCAAAGAGGGTTTGCATTCATCTTTGCACCCACTCTAGAGTTGAATGATATCCTTATTTTAATAAAAATGACAAAGAACCTGAAATCAATTTGGAACTAGTTCCCTTTCTCTAGTTGGAACCAGATCCGGGTACAAGAACTAGGTGTAGAACCAACAAAAAAGGTTCCAAGTTAGAATTGAATTCTGAACCATCATTTAGAAATAGCTCCCGGTCCGTGGTTTTTTTTTCTTTTTTTGTTGAAACGTGGTTTGTTTTTTTTTGAAGTAGTCTCATTGGCTAGCATAATTGTCTCGCAAAAGAGATGCAAACGATTAGATCCACGGTGGGAACTATGGTGGATCTGGATCTAGATTTGTTTATAACTAATATCTGGATGTGTATTGGTCAAGCTTCAACTTGAAAAGAAAAATGAATCTAGTTTTGGATCCGAAAAAGATGTATATTGGATTAGCATAACTGAATAAAGAGCTTAAAAATAAAAGATTTATATATAAAAGGAGGACTAACAAATGTTATATGATTAAAGTTAAGCAGTAAGACTAACAAATGATATATGAATAAATTTTTTATGTAAATATAATCTTCATGCCGGAACCTCGGGTTAAAACATACTAATATCTGATTCTGAGTTGAAATCTTACGGATTCATATTTCTCCCAATCAAAAAATAGGTTCCAAACATACTTTATTTGGTATTGGAGACCACGGATGATCAGATACTCTTTTGCAAATCTACTTGCTATGAGTTGAGCAAAGCTTAAACTTTGAGAAGGAGAACAGGTCGTTACCCGAGTGATAAGGAGTGGTAGTTCTCACGTAGATGCATAGGGTTCGAACTCTGGGTAAGCGAACTCATCTTACGTGTGCAGGCTCCCTTCCGACTTGTGTGGGCTTTCTTCCGGCGTGTGCAGGCTCCTTTTGCACGTAAGTGGGCTGTGTACGGGGGGCCCTTTCTTCGGTCCCAACCCCCTTGGCTGGGGTTTAAAAAAAAAAAAAATAGCCTCGAGCAGATGCCCTTGCAATGAAATGATATGATTTTCCAGAAATCCACAATGAGCATCCACATATATTGAGGAACTAGAGGTGTTCATGGGCAGTCTGAGCCGGGCTGAGGCATATCTAGGTTGGGTCTGACTTCAAAACATAGGCCTATATTCGTCACAAGCCCGGCATAGGCCCTAACCGCCTGGCCCAGGCTCAGTTCACCTCAAACATGTCGGGCCAAGCACGCCCATCAAACCAACCTGGCTGAGCCAGGTTTTGGGCTTTCTATCAGTTAATGTAAGCCCAGACTGAATATTAAACAGGCTAATATTTTCAGATGCAGGCCCGGCCTGAGTGCTAAAACCTAGGTCCAAACCCATCCCAGAGTACCCCTGTAAGGAACCACTGTGATCATGATCATTTGCCCAGTCAAGATCAGTGGGTCATCTGCAATTAGCTCTAGGCATCCATCACATAACTCACTCTTGAGGGTCAATACCTCAAATGGAGGCTCAATTTATCCAATAGCTTATAACTAGGTGGGACAATGGGTGAGATCTGGATTGCTCGACCAACCCAGTATGTTTATTAATGAGGTTATAGTGTCAACACAGGCCAACCCAACAGTAGGCTCAACCCATATCCTGAATCATCATGCTTGGTTAGGATCGGCTTGGCTGGATTACTTCCAATGGGTCTGGTTGGATATGGTCAAATAGCAAGTATGGTTTCCACCAACCCATTTACTAACACACAAACTGCCAACTTTAGCCAAAACCAAGAAAGCGAAAGGGTTGGTTATAATCCTGAATAGCAAGTAAGGTCAGGAATTGCCACCTCTAGGCGCAGTTAACTACTTGTTATTCTAACCTTGTTGCTGATCTGAAACTGGTTCCAAACCTTGGTAGGTCAAAATGGTCCAGCCCATGTGCAAACCTAACTGCAATTCTCGGCCTAGTTACATGGAAAAAAGAAAATCAAATGCTTTTTTTTTTTTTTTTTTTTTTTCTCTTTTTTGGTAACCTAGCAAAGGGGCTAGGACCCTGAGACTCATAACACAACTCACACATGTGAAGTGATGTGAACTCACACATGAGAGGAGAGATAGACACAACTCACATATGCGAGGTGATGGAAACTCGCACATGCGAGGAAACATAGACACAACTCACACATGCAAGAAAATAAACACAACTCACACATGTGAGGTAATAAGAACTTACATATGCAAAGAGGGAGGGGACAATTTTCGAACCCAAAACCTCCCAATGAGAGCTATCCAAATCAAATGCTTGTAAAATATGGGAGTTATGCCATCAAATTGACATATTTGTTTTTGTTATTGTCATTATTATTGTTACGATTGTTTGTCATATTGTGACCATCACCAAATGAACGAAATGCCCTTAACAGTGACGGACATAGGATTTTCATTTGAGGGGGATTGACGATGGTCAAAAGTCAATAATTATGCTAAAGGGACTGAAAGGAAGTGATCAAGGGGCGGGGAAATCCCTTTCCATTGTGTTGAAACAAAGAATTCTCCTGAATATATTTCAAGAGGAATAATTTGGTACACAAGAAGTTCTGATTATCTTCTTGCTGATATTATTAAATTCTACTTGCTTAGTGATTTTGTGGGCCGGGCTCATGTAACTAAACTGTTAAATCAATCAAACTGATGGCCATGGAAAGAGAATGGAAGTGTAAAATCAGTAATACTCTGTAAAAGTCATTCAAACAAGAGAATGGATTCTCCTACAATGTTGCCTCAAACAAATGAATAAATCATTCAAACAAGAAACATAATAAAAGTGAGGCGAATTCATTGCACTTCCAAGTATCATCCCTGTAAAGTAGTTTAGCAAATCAGGTATTTGATTTCTTGACTTTCTAAGCATCACATTTCTATAAAAAAAAAGCCTAAACCAACATTAGGCGTTTTTATCTCCTTTGGTAAAAGACTAGAACTCACCATTAGAAAATGGGCTATAACCCCTTCAATTAATTCTTGGGTGCAGTAAAGTTATTTCGATTTTATTCTTATTCAGTTAGTCAAAGATAACCATTAAAGATGAAACATAGAACAAGCTAGATGCATTTTAAGTACATTTATTTAATTCCAAAGCAGATGATATAACCCAAGAAATTTTAACCATTAATGCATATTACATAACCAAAAGCAATAACAATCAATCTTCTTCAACAACCAGTTCAAACTAGAAAGAAAGGCTTAATTTGAGATTACTGATCTCGAAGCCTATATAAGGCTCTGCATTCAGATCAAGGTCGTCGCCATCCTTGTAAATTCTAAAGAGGAGAGCAAGAGAGGGGGATTGATAGAGAGAGAGAGATCAGGCCCCTAGGGAAAAGGTGGCCGGCACTCATTTATCGATCCATATGATGCAGCGGACGCTCTTCCCTTGAAGTAGTAGTTCAAAAGCTCTGTTTATGTACTTGAATTCCAGCTTCTGTGTTATAAACTCATCCAAATTAAGCTCCTGCAAAACAAGCCGACCAAAGAAAGATGATCAAGGGTGTTCTTTAAAAATGTTTTAGAATTAGGGTGGTGCTTAAAATTAAGCCAAACCCCAAGGAGAGAGCTGTTTAGAAGTAATCTCTACCCAGCTTGTTTGATCTGTATTGAATTCCTTGGGAGTTCAAAGTAAAATCTTCCTATTAAGGCCTACAATTGGAGGAGTAAAGATCCACAAAGGGCCATCAATAATCTTTGTTTTATTATGAAATGATTACTCAATCATCATCTTAGTAAAAATCAAATCTTCAGCTATTGAGGCTGCCTTCTTATCTTCACCAAAATTCCTTCACTATAGCGCGCTTTACTATGATTTTTTTCAAAAATTCCAAACAAAGTAGGCAAGGATGAAGGGTTGCCAAGGGATCCCTAGGTACGCCACTCTTGCCACATATGTGGGCTCTCTTGGGTCTCAGTCCCCTATGGGTGGGGTACCAAAAAAAAAAAAAAAGTACGTAGTCAAACAAGCTCACAATACGAGCACAGTATATTTGTAGAATTTCACAGTATAAACAATATAATTTTTTTATTAAATGAGATAATAAAGTGGAAGGATTACCTTGTCCATGTAGTGCTTTACAAGGAGTGGAATATCTGATTTTGGTTTAAGGCCACCAAACCATGCTCCTTTCATGGTTTTCCCACGTAGGATTGCTCCTGAGTGAATGATTATTGGTGAACCATACATTTCCAGCCCTACGATGATGGTTTGGCCCCAGCCCTGAACACATAGACAAACAAATTACAAACTATGGGTTGATCATGATGTTGAAAAATAATTTCCAGTCAAGGACTATACACATTGCAGACTACGTCTGAAGGTTAGGTTCAAAAAGCAAGAGAAAATGTAGAACTCACAAATCCGAACCCAAATAGAAAGATAAAGCGATAATGACGCTAACTACAACGGTGATGATGAACTAAATAATGGACTCGACTTTGACAAGCATTGGCTCATCACCTGTACAGAAGTCCTATTACCACCTTTTAACTTGTTCTTTCATCTTTCACCCCAAAAGAAAAATTACTTGCTCTTTCATCTGCTATGTATTGAGATGAACTAACCTGTCTGGAGCTAGCGAATGCAGCCTTCATCACAGAATCCAACCCTAAACACTCAAAGCAAAAGTCTGCACCTCCATTGGTCATTTCCATAATAACCTGCTCAATACAAGAAAATCCAACAAAAACAAAAGATTTCCTTGGGTTCATGGACATTTCATTAAAAACAGTGGTGTTTGCAGTCATGAATCTCTTAAAGAGTGTTGAGATCAAGAGGTGACCTCATTGACTGGTTTGTCTCCACAGTCTGCAGGGTTAATATAATCTGTGAGCCCCAAGTTCTTTCCTACAATGAAATTAGCAAATTTATTAGCAAAAACAATATTATAATATGAGTCCAAATTTTAAAAAAGTACCCCACATACCAATCTCAAACTTTTCAGGGATTTTATCAACACCAATAATTCTTGAAGCTCCACGGAGTCTTGCTCCCTTTGCAACCTATGGCCCAAATATACAGATGTGTATAAGAAAGACACTGAAATGTTTCAAAACAATATATTCTCTTCAAAAAAAAAAATCCTAAAAAGAAATGACAAGATTACTGTCATTATAGAACTAGTCCAAACTATCTTGTTTGTGTCTTAGTTTATCTACCTATCTGAGGTTTGGATGCTGATGAGAAGGATTTTATACAATTGTGTAAGGTTAAAGTATTATCTTCATTTGATGATGATCATAATAATCCTGCTGCCAGGGGTCTAAAAAAGACAGATAGAAACACTTTGGTCCAACTGTTCATATCCATATGTGTGCGCACTATGTGCAAATTATCCAAGTGCCACTTATTTTGTTTCCACGTGGGGGCCCCACCAGAGATAAATCCCATCTGTTCATGGGCTCCTTATAAATCCTCAGTGAGCCCCAATAATGAAATCCAAACCACTCAAAATCATAGTTCCGTTTATCTGAGAGCTAGGTCAAGTTTCATTTCAATTGGAGTTGTGTCGATCGACTGTAATATTAATGTAACTCACTTGTTTTGTGACAGTGGACCCATCTGCGGTAGGACTAAAATTCGGACCACTAAAATTGGGGTCCGCAATCTTGAGCAGTTTGGATTTGAAAGGTGGCATGGTTTTAAATATTGTTAACAGATTCCGTTTTCTGAAAAACTGATACAAATTGGCGAGATTGGTGATAACATATCTCTATCAGGCTGATCTTAGACTATTAATCGGATTTACAATATGGTCAATTTTAAAAAGAAATGTTTAAAGATAATAGAAATAGAACAGCCCAGAAGAACTATTTTTGTATATCTGCTCAATCTGTGTGTGTATTACACTATTCTATGGTGATATGCATTCAACAGGACATGGATTGTTATGTAGTTTTTGACACTAAGCATAATCAGCTATAGGTTTTGTGTTATTTACTACTGGATTTATTACTTAGTAGACTAGTGTTTCTACCAAGTGCAGTTTCATAACTTTGCACGATTGTTTTTCTGTTTATTTTTTAAGATTCCAAATCAAAATATTAGAATTTTCAAATAAATATAGCCTTTAAAAAAAACTATCAATTAATGTGACACTAGGAGATAAGTAAAGAAAAGAACAATAACATTATTTGTTTTTTTATCGAGGACGGCCACTTGCCTCATTGGTAAGTAGCGGGTAGTTTTCACCTAGCTACCCAAGGTTCAAACCTTGGGTACGCCACTTTTCCCATTTGTGTGGACTTTCTTCACGCTTATGCGGTTATCTTTCCATGTGTATGCGGCATCTCTCATGAGTCCAGCCCCTTTGGCTCGGTTACCAAAAAATAATAATATTTTTATTACAGCATAATACATTGCTGAGTATAATAACAAAATAGAAATACACTCAATGGAGTGATGGAGTAATTGATGGAATGATTCACACTGGATTTTTTTTATTATTATTATTTGTTTTTTGGTAAAGGAATAACGCTGGATTTGAATGGAGTGAAATACTTTCTGCAGTGAAATACTTTCTGCATTGAATATGATGACATGGGAGTAACAATTGGGTTTGAATGGGCTGAGATATTAGATGCGTTGGACTAGTTATGAGATGGTTTTGTGGGCTCATTCTCTATATTTCCCTCAAAGTGGGCCGAGGAGATGGAACGAGGCCCAGCTTGTGACTCAGTATTGGTGATTGAGCTCGAGACAGCGGTTTAAAAAAAAGTTGGGGAAACCTGATTGACGAAGGCAGCCAGTAGGGGGAGGGGGATCAACCAATAATATTAGTTGACTTGTGAAAAACACAAACCATTAAGAAAGTTACCTATTTCCTTAATATTCTTTATAAGACTTTCGCTTAAATGTTCCATAGTAACTTTAGAAGAATTAGAGAATTACTAAAAGTATAATTTTTTGCTAAGATCGATTTGACAATAGGCCTATATTGTATTTGAGTGAAATCTCTCATAGAAAAGGGGGCACTTCTTTTGTGGCTTACTAATGATTTCACGGCCCCAATATTATTTACATGTAGGCGGGAGAAAAGAAGAGAAAATAATGCATTCTAGAAGAGTTCCATAGTGAGCCCAACCCATCTAGTTAATTGGGCCTTAGAATTTCAGCCCGATTAATGCTCGATCCATCTAGAAATTAGTGTGGATTGTACCAATTATATATAGTAAAGCAGTTGGTGAATTCGTTAGGAGGCTTCCTTGGAGAAGAATACCTGACAGTAGGAAATTAATTCCTTTGAATTACCCTAAGATCTCTCAATGAGATCCCTATGTTATCATAAAATCTCTTAATCCATAAGGTCCCTGAATTACCCTAAAATCTTTCAATGAGATCCTTATTTTATCCTAAAAATCTCTCAATCCATAAGATCCCCGTTAATAAAACATTTCTTGATAAACCCACGACCTTCTAAAACCCTTCCTCTTTAGATCTCCTAAAAATGAGAGAGAGAGAGAGAGAGAGAAATCAGAGGAGATCCTTTTCTTCTCAGATCGATGAACTGTTTCTGTGTTCTTGACTGCATCTGTATTCCTATTAGCAAATTTGAAACCTAATTTGATCAGTTATTAAGAGATGTTTTCATTAATTGGAAACCCATCCACGTCAACCTCTCTGCACTTGCATCTCATAAGATCAAGTTAATTGTTTTCTTTACTCTTCACATAATAAGGTAATATATTCTCCTATTACATACAAGAATATCAAAATACATGATGAGGCATTGATTTTTTATTTTTTTAATTTCCAGATCTACTATTAACTATCATCAAACTATCAAAGCTTAACGATAAAGAGGACCTCACACCTCATAGGAGAAGTTGGAAATAGGCTAGATTTGTATTCCTATTTGTAAAAAGAGGAGCAACAAATACATCATCTTCATAGAATAAGGTAATCTTTTCTCCTACTTCATATAAGAATATAAGAATATTAGAATACAAGATGAGGCGTTAATTTCTAGATTTACTATCCTTTGTTGAATCTTTGTTACTGTATATTTTTAAAATTTTCATTTCATGCTCAATAAAAATTATTTTAATTTTATATTAAATAGATTTAGTTTATTGATAATTGTTTTAAATCATTCTATGAAAATTTGTCATTAAACAAATGCACATAAAAGTGAATATCAACTTCCAAAAATGAGAAGAATGACAAGATTTTGCTCCAAATGTTTAGATGCACCAAATGGATGTGAATCCCCATTTTCAAATAACCGCATTCAGATTATCCAAAATGATGTAACAATTGCACGAATCGAAAAAGTTGATGGACAAAAGAAATATCATGAATTGGATGATGGAGACTTATAAACATGATTCATGTTTTATTTTAATACATTGCTCCTTAATATTGTAGTTCTTTTATATGTTTTTTATATACTCATTCTATTTACTAAAATTTTAAAACATTTGCTTTTAAAAAAATTAATTTATTATTTTTGCTCAACATTTTGCCTTTTCTTTTTCATTCTTGTAAGGTTCATATAACATTCATGCATGGTATATGGAAGCAAAAATTTTAATTATTCCATTGCATAATGGAGTGTCAACATCAGCCTCCTTTCCGACTGCATCCAATGATATGTTACATAGCTGAGACATCTCTACAATCGTCGCCATTGATACTAAAAAAAACACAGTAAATTTGACTAGAACATGATTTGATGTTTTGCTTTTGACGATTCATTTAGATTTATATATAAGATTCTTT
The DNA here is from genome assembly GCA_028538565.1 of Umbellularia californica. Lineage (NCBI taxonomy): Eukaryota > Viridiplantae > Streptophyta > Magnoliopsida > Laurales > Lauraceae > Umbellularia > Umbellularia californica. The sequence goes on along the minus strand of JAPQWN010000007.1, from coordinate 62,421,977 downwards.
TATAATAATTGCCTTTATAAAAAAAAATTCATGCCTACCATATGCGTTTGACCAACAATTACTTCATATTTATAATTTATTTTACTTTCAACTAACCTTTCTCCCTCTCTCTCTCAAATATCCACGCCCCATGAATAGGAAGGTATATGGGGTTCTCCTAAAGATTGTGACCATTCTTGAATTTCCTATATAATTGTATTAAATGTAGTTTTTTTGTTTACTCGGTGTCTACTTTCAATTTAAATTGGGTTTTTCTTCGATGAATTAAAGGCTCGCGTTGGGCGCAGGCTCTATAAAAAAAAGGAGTGCCTTGTGAGGTTGAGATAGGATGCAAATTACTTTAATATTGATATGAAGAGATTGTCTCTTTGACTTAGCTGTATATATATATATATATAGGGTTTAACACAAATATAGAAAGACTAGTATTTTTTAGATAGGAATGAGAATCAATTTATTCTCCTTGCTTTAGGACAGAGAATCAAAATGGAAATAAGAGGGACAGATGCAAACCCCAAACGTGCACTCTTCTTATTATTCGTCTTATCCGAGGCCGGGCTGAGCTGGGCTTTGGGCTCTCTATCACTTAACCCAAGCCTGGTCCATATAATAAATGGGATCAAGATTTTAATCCAGGGCCATCCCGATCACTAAAACCTATGGCCCAAGGCCAGCAGCCCAAAGTGGTTTGGGGTCGGGTCAGGATTGGGCCAACCCGGTCCATGAGCACCCATAGGTATAATTGAAAGAGGATTTCTATTACAGGATATATAATAAATGTTGTATAAGAATAAGATAAAAATACAGTTAATGGAGTGATGGAGCAGCTAATGGAGAATGATGAGCTGGCTGTAACTGTTGGGTATGAATGGGCTGAGATAATTTTGTGCATTGAATGCATTGGACGAGCAAAATGGCTTTGTGGGCCCATTTCCTATAATAACTAGTCTTCAATATGGTGAACCAAATGAAGAAGGATCCCCCAACTCTTACCTTTGTCACTTCTCAAATTGGCCATATATCCATAAAGCTAAAAAGGGGGTGTTGCATAGAATTAGGTAATAAGGTTTTTTTTTTTTTTTTTTTTTAAGAAAAAAACTTTTTTTCATTATTTTTTTATAATTTTTTTTTTGAAATATTAATTTAAAATCTATTTGAAAAACCCACATCAGTCTTGTATCTGCCTATACACACTACATTTGATATACAGATATTGCACCCCAAAAAAAAAAAAAATAATCAAATATGCGTTCACAAATATTTTAAACCATGATGGTGGTCTTAGACCTGCATTCATGGCATTTGGACTTGATAAAGGGAGGATAAAAAAAGAGCAAAAAATGGGACAATGATACTAACCGCAAGTCCAACAGCCCCGAGTCCAAATATTGCAACGGTGGAGCCTGGGGTCACTTCAGCTACTTTCCAAGCAGCACCTATTCCTGCAAGTCCATCATTCCAAACATTAACACCATCAATAACATTTCCAAGATTTGCAAATGGGTCGAGTTTGGGATGGAACCATGTTGCATATTAAAAGGATACTGGATCCAAATAAGATGAAAGATTCATCGATCAATTATTAGGATTTTGGGAATGGGGTCTTTAAACATATCTTATATACTTTTTTTTTTTTTTCTGTCGGAGGGTTCCCAATCTTTTGGGCTCGACTAATTCCTCCGTGCCCAAAGGAAAGCCGGGTAAACTCCCCTGTAGTCCCAATATGGTAGCGCAGTTTCTAACCTATGACCTCCAATGCAAACCATGGTTCTAACTCAACTAAGCTACCCCTTGGAATTATATCTTATATACTTTAGTAACGGGGTCTGGGTCCAAAGTCCTCAGGTAGGAACATTTTCTGTCGGATCCTATAATATATTTGGAATCCAGTTTTTCTCCGGATAATCTGAAATCCATTTGCATGCAACCCTACAGTTCAAACCTTCCAAAGTTTTCCTTAAAACATGGCAATGCATAGACACCAAGTCTCAGTATATATTCCAACAAAGTTCATTAGCAAATCAATTTTACCTGCAGATACTCCACCACTGAGGAGGCAGGCTTTCTCTGGGGGGATGTCCGAGTCTATTTTCACAATGTTATTGATGTCCACCACCGTATATTCGCTGAAACTCGAAACATTGAGGAAATTGTATACAGTTTTTCCTTTGGAATCAGTAATCCTATTTGTTCCATCTCTCATCCCAGGTTGGACCTGGGTTGGGAACCTACAGCATATGTTGCTCTTCTCGGACTTGCAATCCATGCATTCTCCACAGTTGGGAAGGAATACTGGAACCACAAAGTCTCCTCCTTTCACTTCTTCTACATCTTCTCCCACGCTCTCCACAACTCTGTGATCATGGAAGTACAAGTCATTCTCATTAGCTACAATCTCTTCCTAACAATATAAAGGTTAGGTTGAATGCAATTTTATGTAAAAATAGACTTTTAAATGTCTGATTCAGCAGACTTTAATCGTTGACTGCTTGTGTGATGCCAACACCTTTTCTTTTCTTGTGTAGGATGGAAAGATGTCAGAAGCAACAGCACATATGGCCGAGGAATTATTGTTGTAGGAACTAGGAAGTATAGTGATTGAAACAAGCTACTATAATTTTAAAAAATTTATGTCAAAATGAATGATGGGTCAAAATGAATGATGGGGGATATATATAACAGTGGGATAATTCCAACCTTAATAAAACATAATGTTAATATATTCAACTAATATTAAATATTATTATCTTTTGGGTTTACCAAAAAAATTAAGGTTAAACTTTGATTCAATGGATTTATGAAGAAAAACAATAAAACTTTGTCCGTACTCTTTCTTTTTTAAAATACCAAACTACCATAGTTGACGATATCGCCAAGACCTATAGGTTGTAACTTCTTATTTTTCTAAAGACCATCTTCTACTTCATCTTCTTCCATGTGGGATCTAAAATGTGATGGGAGAAAAAGAGAATAGAAGTGTGATTGTGGAAAAAGTGGAGAGATTGAGAGATGGAGATGAGAAAAGAGGTGATGGGGCGCAAGATTAATGGTGAAGATGGTTGGTTGGTGATGGGAGGTGTAAGTGCCTAAATTATTACGGACTTAGTTTAAGTGATGAAGGGGATTAGGAAAATTCTGTTCAGCTGATCGAAGAAGTCACCGACGGCCTGAATCCTGAAAAGAGGGAAGAAAGAACAGTCAGGGCCCGAGGCTGCTGTCAGCCAAAGGCACTCCGACGCCTGAGTTAGTGCAGTCACTGAACTAGGGTGAAGTGAGGGAGAAGATATGGGTGAAATAAACAGGGTGTAGACTGTATATTGCTTACCTCTTATGGGGCTCCCATGCAGGTATATGTAGGAGAGAATAGAAGGTTCCATAGTGGAGGTAGGTGAGGATACTTGTCCCATCAGCCCACTCCTAGGATGGTAGGTGAGGATACTTGTCCCATCGGACGTCCCCTCAACCCCCTCACATAAATGTGGAAGTGATAGGGAAGGTCCCTTATCAGTACTTGGCCACCTTCTGTCAGGGAGGCTCTACTACCATGTAGCCGTCCCATCTCATAAATGGAGATAAAGACAGACATCCATCTCGGTCAAGTAGACCGAGAGGGGAATTACCGAGATCAGGGGATGCAGGAGGTCGGGCATTGGTACCGAGGCGCTCGGGGCAGAGCCCGTAACGAGCGAGGTCGGTAGGCAGACCGAATCCAACTCCAACTTGGTGACAGCTGGCACTCTTGCCGAACTGGAATAAATCAGGCCAGAGTAACCCCTAATTGGCGTTTTAGTGCCGAGACAGGAGATTACCTCGGTATTTCGTAAGCACTCCACACAGGAGGGGTATTTGAAAGATGAATGAGAAAGAAGTGGGTTCGTTGGGTGTGAGGTATTTCGAAGGTGGAGGAGATGTGGATTTAGTGGCCTTGAGCTGCCTTAAGGATGGATGAGAAGTGGATTCAATGGTTTTAAGGTGTTTGGAAGATGAAAGGGTCTGGAAATGGGCTTGATGGCTGAGAGGTGTCTGGAAGGTGGACGACATGTGGGTTGATGAGGAAAAGTTGATTGAAGAGAGAAGGTGAGAGGGAAAGAGGCAAGAGGATATTGGAATGAAGTGAGAGACATGAAATGGGAGAATGGAAGATGAAGTGGATTAGTAATGGATATGAAGAGAAGATAATGGAGAGTGTAAGGATTTGAGTGTTGGCAAATTCATTCTGATGGACAAGACTTGGGTTCATTGAGTTGTAATTTTTAGTTTTTAGATGAACTGTCGAATGCGTGCACAAAGTAAAGTCAATGGAAGCAAGATCCAGCGTTTCGTCAAAGTGCACTATCCAATCGATTGGACATGGAATCACTCCTAGTTAATCGGCGTCTATAGATTTTCAACCGAGTTAGAACCCTCATCCGATCAATCAGATAAGGTGACCGATCGATCGGATGGAGGTGAGTTTTTTATCCGAGAGTTTCCGATTATTTCAAAACTTCCCAATTATTCTCCCATTACAGCCCTAACTCTTCTACACGAACCTACATCTATTGAAACACTCTCCACCTCAAACCTAATAATCGCTCTCACAATTCTAAACCCTAGAAATCATTTGAGAGATTCATCTTCTTCTCGAGAGAGCCATCATAGTTGTTCTGCTGAAGTTTTCATCTCCTAGAGTCTTTCTTCTACTCTTACAATAAATTGGTCTTAAGCTGGATTAAGGTGTGAAGATACAAGCACGAGAAAAGGTAAACGGCGTGGTCATCAGCAAGTTCAAGTACGGTCCCTTAGGTTGTGTTCAACTAGGCAAGGGTAGTGATTACTTCTTATAACCTTTGATTTCATAGTGCTTGGTTTCTAATTGGTCAGGGTTATAGGACTCGTGGTTTTTCCCGTGTTCGGATTTTCCACGTAAAAAACATGTCTTTCTTTCTTGTGGTTGCTTTCTTTTCAATTTAGGTTAATCACTTCAGGGTTTAATTAGTTGAAATTGAAATTCATAAAGAAATCTGAGTTGGGACCTTAGCATGTATTAAGGCTTAAATCTCTTGCAGCAGTCATTTTCTTCCAAGCTATCTCAGTCCTTTGGTTCCTCCGGAATGAATCAAAGTTCAGAGGCGAGTCCCCCTCTTTGGTTAGAGCTACAATTCTTTTCTGGGACCGTTTGAAGGGTACGGTCTGCTCCCTCTCAAGTTCAGTCGGCAAGCAGGCCAGCTCCCTCTCAGGTTCAGGCGACAGACAGGTCAGCTTCCTCTCAGGGTCAAGCGACAGGCAAGTCAGCTCCCTCTCAGGTTCCGACGATAGACAGGTTCTTCCTCTCCACCCCATCTTGAAGACTCTGGGTCTAATTGATTAGTTTAGTCTGATCTGTATTTTGTTTTCTTTTCTTCGTTTTCTGTTTTCTTCTTTCTAGCATTTTTTTTTTTTTTTGTTTGCTTTCCTTTTGTTGCTTTGGGGCTATTCTTGCCCTGCTTTTTTCTTTTAATGCTAATTGGCCTTACAGTAAAAAAATAAAAAATAAAAAAAAGGCTTAAATCTCTTTCAGAGAAAATGAGGAGGAATGGTTTGTTGGTGGTGAAAAGAAAAAAGTGAATGAAAGGCGATGCAAGATTGAAAGGAGATGTTAGAAATTGAGATGTCAAAAGAAAATATTTAGTTGTTAGGGTTTTGTTGGTTAGAAGTTATAGATAGCTTTGAATTTGAATAATGGTTGAATGGGATTGTTATCAAGTTGCATAAATGGAGACCATTCTTCAATGAATGTTATGGTGATTTCTCGACAATTGGTGAAGGGAGAAGGTGGTGAGAGATTTAAGGTTAGCATGAGATGCAGGAAAGAAAGATCATTCTGACAATAGCATTAATGAGGGTAGTTTTCTCAAAAAAATGTAGGAACCACTAACCCGTGGTTTTGTTGTTTTTGTTCATAAAACCATTAAATCAGAGTTTAAGTTTAATTATTTCATAAAAAAAAAACCTTATTTTTCTAGAATTCCACTAATTACCATGTAAACCATTTCTATTTTTAATTTTTCTTCCTTCGTTAGTAAAGACAAATATTATGAAGACCATGAAGACTTTAAGGGCCCGTTCGTTCTCATGGAATTGAAAACATGTCCATTCATTGCAAATGATTATTATATGGAGGTTATTTTATCTTGTGAACGTTCCTCCAGATGTGTGACATTCTCGTGATCGAGACTTTTAATTAGTGGGGCCGCTCTTTTGACGAGCCCACACCTCCTTGGCCGCAGGATAATTGCATGATGCAGGTGTATAAACTCAAGAAGAAGATGGACCCACGACTTTCTTGGGTTTTGAGTTACTAAGGTGATGGGTGGGTATTCAATTTTCATCACCCCTTTGAAGGTTGTAGATGTAGCGGCAGCACGGATCAAAATAAGTTGGCTACTACAAAAGCGATAAGGACTGCGTCGGCTTGAATCAGACACTAGTTGTGGAGATCTGTGACTGTCTACAAGAGATCAATCACATGCGATTCACTCTTCAAGATCCAAGGGCAATGATGGACACCCTTTACTCTTCAAGACCCAAGGACAAGGATGGACACCCTGGATGTAGAAGATGATGATGGAGAATAGTAGATATAGTGGAAGATGTATTATTGAAAGTTGGTGCCAACTATTATTCTCATGTCTATATATAGCCCTTTGGGCATGAGTGATAAGATCTCTATTTAAATTCGAATTGAGAGACTATAAGGATAATAGGTTGGATCAAACTCTCTCAATTTTAATTTAATTGGAGATATGATAATGATAGAGAGTTAGATACAACTCAAACTATTCTTATTCATATCACCATGAGATTCCTTGTGAGGGATGTCTCTTTGTGAGTGGGGTCCACCCACATGTAAACACAAGTGGGCCCCACCACAAATTCCAACACGTACCCTTAATTCATTTTCCATTGACACAGACTTTTTCAGTCATTCGTGCATCTTTATCTTCATTTTCCAGTTTTAGCCACTTTACTGGGTTAAATTTAAGAGTTCCAAGCAATTCAATCCCATGATAAAATATTAAAATAAAAGGACAACTTGGACCTTAAACTTACCCAGCTGCCTCATGACCGAAAATCCTTGGGTAAAATCCAGGGCCCTAAATAGCATAATAGAAAACAATTAATTTATTGCTAACACCAGGAGATTAAGCTTGTAGTAATCAAAAGTTCAAAATAATGATATTTGAGTTGGGTTTTATTATCTCTCTCTCTTTGTACTTTCATTTGCCAGATGGTTATGTCGGTGCGGCAGAGTGATGTGCAGATGATTTTGATCCGGACTTCCCAAGCTTTTGGTGGGGCTACTTCCACCTCTTCTATCTCCAGCTCTTCTGCAGATCCTCTACATACTGCAGCTGTATTTTGGTTGATTCAAGACATACATAGATGATCAGTTTCATAGGGTGGAAATAAACATCTTTTTAAGGGAGGTGGATAGATGGGTTACCTTTGCACCTAATGGGTTTTCCAATATGTGGGCTTCTTCTCTCCATCTCTCTCTCTATCTCCTTTCTATAGAACAAGAAGATATGTGGTCTTCCCCAACTAATTAACCCTTTCATAGTTAAGTAATGGATTAATGTATATATTTAGACGCCATTGCCTCAGTTAGAAAGGTGAGGACAACGAATGTATCAACTAGTGAAATCTATAGTATACTGAGAATAGGGCCCTTACCAACCATACTGAATCATCATCAGATTTCTAAGATTTGAAACATTGCTAGATTTGTCCAGCGTCACCACTTTGAAACAAAACTATGGTATATATGCATGCATCTTGTTACAGATGGACCTATAGTTCTTATCTATATAATTAATGGCTAAGATTTATCCACATGTCATTCAACAGACAGATGAGACAGATTTGTCCAGCCCGCTACACATTTTGCAATTTAGGAGGGCACCTAATAATTTTATATAATTCGGGACACTAGCTTGTTTTAAATGTTTTGGGCCCTATAAATAATATAGGAGTTTTGACATATCAGCACTCCCCCTTAAACTGAGATGTTCCAATTTCATGACCAGAATTCAGGTAATGTCACTAGAGTTGTTTGACTCTGGTCAACTTACTTTTTAAAACTTTTTTGCCCCAAATCCCATGATATCATGGCTTTTATGCACTAACATGGGGAGATTTTTTTTCAAAAGATAAAACTTAAGAAATGGTGATAAGAAGTGCGTTTACTTTTCAAAAAATGTCAATTTTTGTATTCTATAAAAAATGAATGTGTTCACTAGTTGCAAAAAAAATACATGATACAAAAATTGATAAATCCCATGATATTATGGGATATGGTGCAAAAAAGTTCAAAAAATTAGTCTTGACCGGAGTCTTTTGACTCGGGTGACATTATCTAAATTTGAGAAATTAAATTGAAAAAAATAAAATTTAAGGTGAACCAATATGTCAAAACCCCAATAATATATTCTTAGGAAATAAAAGCCAGAACAAGGGGGGCTGTTGTCAATAAAATTAATAACTGCAAAGAAACAATGGCTTCCGGGAGGAGAAACCAAGATCATGATCACAGTGTGCTCCAATGAAGGTGGATAAGCAGAAATAGTGGCCCTCTCTAGGATGAGTTCTGGTCCTTTATATTCAATAGAACCGCCACCCCCAGGATACAATGACCTTTCTATGATGTTGGTTAGATCAATCACTGTAAGGCCCCGTCCCGAGTTAATCGAGATTAACTCTAATTAATTGAAATTGAAGCTAGTTAATCGTGTTTAACTAGATTGATGGTACTTAATGACTAAGCTTAGTGAGACTAGTCACAAATGAACCTAATGAAGTGGTAATGAAGGATTTAAATGAATTGGATGAGATTTAGACCTTTTTCGTAAATACGGGTTTATATGTATTTTGTCGAATACGGAAACTCTTGATACCAACGCGTGTATCTCGACGAGTACGTCAACTTTCGTAATAGACTCGAAGTCGTTTGACGAGAATTCGGTCAAATGACCCTTCATTCGACTCAAAACGTAAATAACCTTGATAAAGTGGATTTAGTTGCAAAGTGAACTCATATAAAAAGGAATGAACTTCCTTTGAGTTCATTTCACCTAAACTCCATTGCAGAGACAAAACCCTAGGCTCATTCCCTCCTTCCTTTTCTTCTTCTTCCTTCCGTTTCAACTACACCGAACACGAAGACGGGATTGAAGTGATTCAAGCGAGGAGCACTTCATCTTCTCCACCTTCTTCACTTTCTTCTTGGACTTTCTTGGAGTTCTCTTGAGGAAAGACACTCAAATCAAGAAGTTCCTTCACAAACCCAAGCAAAACAAGGAGTTCTATCAATCAATCTTCATTAGAGGCAAGTGTAATTACATATCTATGATTCAAATGTTAGTTTATCAACTTTCTTGAGTTATAGTGAATGGGTTCTCAAACCCTTCTTTGTGGTAGAATGGGTTTTATTAGGGATTGAATGGGAATGGTGAATGATTACTCCAAGAGTATGTTTTCTTGGATTTTATAGCTTGTTAGAGAGACTTGAGTTTGAGGAACTCAGTCTTTAGAAAATTGCTTCAGAAGTTCTGAAGGTCGAAAATGACATTCTGGGCGAATTTCGGCTAGCCATAAGGCTAACCGTGAAGCCAACCGTAAAAAATCTGTGAAATGGGCGAGCTTCTGGAAAGCTAATCGCCAATTTTCGGTTAGCCGAAATTTGAATTTCGGCTAGCCGCGAGGTAACCGTGAGGTGATCGAAATTGAGTCAGAAATTCTGTCAAAATTGCCAGCTTCTGGAAAGCTGACTGTAAGCTAACCGCGAAATGACGGTTAACCGAAATTGAAATTTCGGCTAGCCGCTAGCCACATTCCGGTTAACTGCCGACTGCATTTCGGCTAGCCGCCGGTCAAGTTCCGGCTAACCGCCAGCGACATGGTACTGGCCAAATATTAATTGTGAGTGAAAATTTAGCCAATCGATCGGACCAGTGGATTTTGAAATCATGGGTGAAAATTTTGGGAACTAAATGCACACCTTAAACATATAAATGTGATGTCCATCAATAATAACACGTGCATTTGATAACCAATATTCTCACCTAATTAGTTGTCAAAATGTGAAAGAAAGTTCGGTAGAAACGGACATAGATAGGGAGTTCTAACCCGTATGTGACATTGTTGACTAAATGCAACGTAATGATTACTCATATAATGAATTAATGAACAGTTACTAAAGGTAGCAATGCAATGAATAATTCCTGCTGCAGCAGATGATTGGGGTGTTCCGGAGCTCCGTGGTGATGCCAGTGATCTCTGATCAAGACACTGGTAGATCCCACACTTAGACTGAAAAGTCAATGAATTGATAAGCCATGTAATGAAAAGTGAAATACATTAGACTGAAGAGTCCCATAAGCCACTTAATGAATGAAACGAACGAAATGAATGAATGGAACGAAATGAATGAAATGAATGAACACTGAATGAAATGAACTGAATAACACTTCCTTTGGAAAGAAACCGTATTGAGTAATGCTAGTACTACTATTGTAGTTAAAATTAGTTATTGCTTATTGGTTATCTACACTGTACAGGATTTTGTACTGTTCTAGATTTAATTCCAGAATTATTGCATTGAGAAATGAACATACTTATTGTATGGTATCATAGATTGTTTATGCATTGCTGAACCGTCGTGTTCATAGTGTTATTGATGGCATTACAGGCCCAGTTGCCTGTGCCGGTCCTGCCGAGGCCGCGCCGCCTGCGGAGGAGGCCCATCCGATACCTCCAGGAGGTTTAGCGGTGTGGGCATAGTTCTGAGGACGATCGAACTTGAATATTTTGATAAATACTTGTAACAGTTAGTTTTGAGTAGTATATATTGATGCCACATGCATTGTATTTTAAATGTGCAGTGGTGGACTTTATTGGACTGTCATTTTGTATGTGTGGACTTTACTTTTGATGTAAAGTTAATTGTCGTCAATGTATGTATGTATATTCCGCAAATTGTACATTGGCAGGTGTTGTGATTTGATATCCCTTATGAGTCTCGTCTTAACTTCGGTTAATTCAGGATTTACGGGAGTAAGTATGATCTCGGGCCCGGGTCGTGACAATCACACTCCGCGGTAATTTTCAATTCAAGATTTCCATGATTATCCAGCAGAAAACGGCGGAGCTACTAGGTTTGGCTTTTATGTAAAGTAGAAGAGAGAGATTGTGGCATGTTTGTTTGCCATGGAATAGAGAGTAAGGGACGGTTGAAATGGGATCTAACAATTGGATTTTTTTTTTTTTTACTAAAAAACGTGTTTGGGGAGATTGTCTACCAGCTATCTTTACTTGTCACTAGCAATCTCCCTAAACACGTCTTTGAGTAAACAAAAAACCAAACAATAGATCCTATTTCGACCCTCCTTTACTCTATTCCACGACAAACAAATAGGCATTTTTAGGTTTGTTTGCATTTGTAAATGACTCACATTCATTAATCAGTTGAGAAAGTGGTTCATAAATAAGCTCATTTTCATAGGTTCATTTTCACACACGCCCCGTAGCAAACCGTTTCACGCCACCTGATGCAAGAGGTGTTGGCACAATTTTGTGAACCATGATTCACAACACAGCTTTTTTTTTCCTATGAGGTCAAAAGCCTTTTATGTTTTTCATTATTGTGGCTCTTAATTCATGATCTGAATCTTATATCTTTTTTATATGGCTAAAAATAGTTAAGATATCCAATTACATATATTATTTCTTCATAGATTTTGAGAAATTTATGGAAAAGTCTAAACTATTAGATCTAATTTTATAGACTTTTGTGAGTTGCCAATTAATGATCCAAATACCGTTCATTTCTTTATATGGTTGAAAATGGATACGAGGTAAAATTTCTTATCTTAAGTATTCATGGATTTTGAGAAATTTGTGAAAAATTCACAATACTAGAACCATTGGATATACTCATTTACTCATGTTAAAATGGTGATTTTGACAAACATCAGAATGTAAAATGAGGGCATTTTCAATGAATCATTTACATACCTAAGGAGGTCAACTAGTAGGGTTGCAAACAGGTACTCGATTATCATATTACCCGAAAGTTCTGATCCAAAAAAATCGGGTCTGGAGCCTAGTTTAGGCTCCAATTCATAAATGGGTCCGGGTTCGAAACCTCCAATCTAGGTTTCGATTGACAAACGGGTCCAGTTCTAGGTACATATAGGTTCCGATCCGTGGACCTAGGACCCGGTATATAAGTCTTTGATATTGCAAATTGTACCTCGAAATAGACTTTTTTTTGGACATTTCTATGTATAATACTGGAGGTAGTACATAGACTTGATTCGTTGTTATAAGTTGAATAATATACTTATTTTAAGAAAAAAAAATGAAAAAAAATTACGAGAAGTTATAACCAATTTTGGAACTAGATCCAGTTATCTAGGTGGACTCGGATCCAGGTTTTTCTATCAGAACCGGGTCTGGAACCAACAAAATAGGTTCCGAGTCAAAACCGGAATCGTCATTTAGAAACTGGTCTAGGTCCAGAATGGTTTCGATCCAGAACCGTTCCGTTTGCAACCCTATCACTTAGTATACATGCAGTAAGGCATTCACTTAGTGCAAGTTGCAGGTTCAAACTCATTCAACCATTTTTTTTCACTTTTGTGGGTCCAAACCGGTAATCTGAGAAGTTCACCTTCTTTATAGGTCTAAAGAAAACCTCAGACGTTTAATTTCATATATTAAATCTTCATAGATTTTGAGAAATTTGTAAAAAATATTGAAAAAGTTTGGTAAGTACAGTAGATAGCATCCTAGGAAAAATGCCTCTCCTAGTTCGGCTCACTGGGATGCATGGCGATCATAGAAGTCCATTGAATGGGAAAGATCTATATGAGACCTACATATACAAAATTCCGACTCCATAAGATCATCCTAGCCCTTTGATTCATGGCCTTAGAACTTAATAGTTGTAGAGGCATCATTTTCTTTTGATTTCAATCCAATGGTGAGGAAAAGTTGGATGAGTGTCAAATTTGGACTTGTGACTATTCATTTGCGGTTGTGACTATTCATTTGGGGGTTGGGGTGGTTGAGTGTGTAAAATATTGGATTGACTCAAGGTTGGCGAAATGATATAAAAAAGAGGGGCAGAAAAGGTGTATTTTAGTTAACCTTTTTTGGTAATGGGCATCTAAAGGGCCCAGAGTTGTTTCACCCAAAAAGGTTGTAGCAATGGTCGTTCTCTTTGCACTAAATACAGTTAAGAGTAAGGGGGAATCAAAAAATTGCTTTCTTCATGGATGCCTTAGAAGTCATCAAAGCCTTTAAGGGCCGGAAAGATTGGAGTATTGCCTTTGATTCAAGATATTCAAGACTTTGTTGTTTCTTTTAGTTTTATCACTAGGGATTTAAATGCAATGGCACATAATTTTGTTAAATTGCCATTTGCTTTTGGGTAGATTAATGCTACTCCTTTTAGTTTATTTGTTTTTGTTGCTTTTGGGGCAGATTAATGATTCATGAAAAGAATTGTGGCCATTTTTCTAAAGTTCTTGTTTAAAGAACTAAGACATTTCACTCATTTCACCAATAGGAATTGTAGAGAATAAAGTTGAATAAACTTATTTAGCTTATGTTCAACTTAGGGCTGGGATTGGACAACCCCGGGCAGGCCCGCCCAATATTTGGGACAGAATTGGACAACCCAAGCCCAAGCCCAGGCCCAGCCCGTTCCATTAGCAAGCCTAAACGTCTGGTACAACTCATGTATATGAGCGTATGAGATTCTCAATTGCACATAAGTTAGTTGAGTGCACCAGGTGAAGGGGCCTCTCTCTCTCTCTCTCTCTCTCTCTGAATTCATGATTTGAGCTATTTAATATCCTCATACTAATGATACGCATCAAGACCTTTAGTTTCATATTATAAATCTTTGTAGAAGTTGAGATCCATGTGAATGCATAAATACATGCAAACACATCTAAAACATCCTCATTTGATAGAGTGAAAATGGTATTTTCGTTTCTTTTAAAAAAAGTATTTCATATGTTTAACATTTGCATATAAAAAAGTTATATATATAACCCCTTATATGTGAAAAACCCATGTTCATTTTGCATGCCTAAAAGCAAAGGACCCCTGAAGTCTTCTTCTATGTCCAATACATGACTATATGCTGCCACGCGCGTGAAACAAGGGTGGTCAAAAGGAACAAAAGGCAAATATAAAAGCATTTTCTTTGTTTTGTAACACGTGCAAACCCAACCTATATTAAACTTAAAAATTATTTGGATTTAGAAGAAAAAACCTGAATATAATACATTAACACGAGTAATGAACATTTTTTTATAATGATTACATCACATTTGTTTGTCACCGCATTGCTTATAGATAGCACAAGCTATTCTTTACATAACCATGGTTAGGGTCCGTTTATGCAGTTGCCACAGAAGAAGAAACCGATCTACGGCACCTAAAATCTTTTCACTTTACGTAGAAATGCCAAATCAGGACTGCAGCACAAACACGCCATTTAGATCTTGCCTTATCTATGAAATTAATATAGAATGGTGTATTCTAATGCTGCTTGATTATGTCACCAATGCTTAAAGAAAATAGCATATACATAAACCCATTTAATAAGTACCTTCTATGGAGTGGACCTAGGTATAAGGATTTGAGGGCAGTCGCCCTCATGGACCTAGAAAAGGCCTGAAAGGGGATCTGGTCCAGATAGCCATGCACCCGTCAAAAATAAAACTCCGCTTGGGCGCACGAAAATCTCCGTTCTTATCATCTCCAAATAGTAAAATAATGATTGACATTTTAAATTGACCAGCATCTGCTTATGTCTTTCAAGCTTTGCTTAGCTTGATATCTAGTGAAGCCTGGGCTTCGTTAGAGATAACCATAGCTAAGTTTCTTTAATTAGGTTGGCTAGAGATTTGAATAGTTTGAGTCTTAAATAATGGTTGAATAGATTTATTGTTAAAATTGAGATTATTCTTTGGATGAATCTCACTGAGAATTATTGAAATGACTTGATCTTGAGCCCGAGCTCAGCATGAGCTCAATTTATGTTCATGAAGCTTATAGCATGGCTTGACTTGATTAATGTCCTCTTCAAGCTCAAGCATAGGCCCAGCTCGGCTTGTTTACAATGCTAGTTGGGGGATGATGGCCAAATATGGTGTAATAGATGGGAGGAGAGGATTTGTCTAGGAACTGGAGCCCAATGATCATTGGTCACTAGTAGGCATGACTGCCAAACTAGTTTTTCTGTCTTCATATTTATTTTTATTTTTTTTTAAGTCTGACTCGAACCCACAACTTTATAAGTTTCATTCTTTTGGCAAGCTATTTGTTTTTCAAAATAATGGAGGCGAATAAATGAAGAAGTTTTCTTAAGATATCAAGACCTCCAGCATTTACAAGATGATCGAGGTCCACAATCATGTAATCTGGGTCATTTATCTAGCAAGTCATATGGTGGGTGGATGATCTATATTCCAAAACATCTTCATCATCATCATGTAAGTCTAACTATATTGGAGTCAACTACATGAAATCTGTTTCACCATTCCAAACCATCTTCCTCAAAATTCCAAAACATCATCACATGCCCCAAAAGATCTCCCCCGGCAAAGGCATCTGATTTTTTTTGCTGCCATATTAGATCCCAGAAACATGTGGCAAGAAACAATAGATTATGTAACTGGGACTTGGGAGAGGGACTTGGGAAAGGCAATGGGTCGGGTGGGGTGGGGTCTGGATTGGTGATCACTGTGGGTAATATTATAAGTATCTGCTCAACCAGCAACCAAAAGTTAAAAGGGTGAACCCTGTCTTGATTTATCACGCCTGGTTAGGGACGGTTTGGCTAAATATGTTTCAATGGGTCAGGTTAGATCTGGTCAAATAGCAAGTGTGGATTCCATCCGAACCCAACTCATTTATTAATGTAAATGCAACTTGAACCAAAACCCAGAAATCAAAAGAGTTGATTAGAACCCCCTAATAACCGAGTTGGGTTGGTAAGTCAGGTCAGGAATTGCCACCCATTAGGCCTAGTCAACTACTAGTTATTCTAGCAGGTTCCAAACGTTGTTGGGTTTAAACTGGCCCAGTCCATGTTCAAACCTAACTGCAATTCAAATTGGATATTTGTTTGGAAAAAAAGAAAAAACAATGCTTGGAAAAAAATGAGATTTTTTGCATTCAAATTGGATATTTGTTTTTATTATTTTCATTATTATTTATTATATTTTGACCACCAAGAGCCTGTTTGTTTGCATTAAAATGCATAGATATTGAATACATAGAATTCATACTATTAGTGGTTAAAAATGAATATCAAAGGTGAATTTCATAAATGAGTATCAACCTTTTACAGAAATAGAATCAAACTAAGATGGAAATGAACTACTAGCCATTACCCTAATAGTTTTGTTTCCATCTTATCTTGATTCTATTTTATGGATATTTGATAATTATTTTTGGAAATTCACGTTTGATCTTCATTTGTAACCACTAATAGTATGAATTATATGTATTCAATTCCTAAGTATTATAATGCAAACAAATAAGCCCCAAGTGAGAAAGGCTGAAAAAGATAGGCAACACTCATTTATCCATCCATATAATGCAGCGGAGGCTCTTCCCTTGGAGGAGTAGATCAAAAGCTTTGGTAATGTCTTGCAACCCCACCTCATGCGTTACAAACTCATCCAAATGAAGCTCCTGCAAAACAAGCCAACCAAAGAAACATGAGAAGGGTGTTTTTTTCTTTAAAAGAATTTCAAAGTTAGGGTGCATCTTAAAATCAAGCTAACCTCAAAGAGAGAGAGCAGTTTAGAAGAAATCTCTAATCAACTTGTTTGATCCGTATTAATTCATTGGAATTCTAGGTAAAATCTTCCTATCCAGGGCTAAAATTGGAGGAGTAAAGATCCATAAAGAGCTGTCAAATAGTCCTTAGGAACTGATTACTCTATCAATATCCAACTAATTAAACCAAATCTTTGAACGAAATCATGTGACCCGCATGCCATGACGGACGAGAGATTAGGGACCCAGTAAGATAAGATTAGATCTGTTGAGGTAAGATATAGATCCGCAGTTAGCAGATTGCATCTTATCACCATGTTTAGACTCCTAGATGGTTGCGCAATGTGGGTTTATAGGCTGAGAATTTTCTAGTACGTGTGACTCCTTGGAACTATCTATTTAAGGGAGATGGGAGCCCAATATTATGTACTCATTGATGGGCAAATGCAGGAGAAATATAGTGGGCTAAATGTCAGTCTCTTCCACATCCAGAACCTTCAATCTTTAGCATTTTGTTTTGTGTGGAAAGAAATAATTATTTAAGTACTGAGGCTGCCTTCTTATCTCCACCTTATATTCTTCACTCACATCTTTAACATTCCATCACTCTAGCGCACTTTCCTATCATTTTTCAGAAATTCAACACAAAGCAGGAAAACTCAAAACGTGCTCCAAATAGATCACATGATATTAATTTGTAGAATTTTACATCATAGATAACATTTTTTATTAAATGAGATAATAATGATTACCTTGTCCATGTAGCGTTTCACAAGGAGTGGAATATCTGATTTGGCTTTGAGCCCTCCAAACAATGCACCTTTCATGGTTTTGCCACGTAGGATTGCACTTGAGTCGACTGGTATCGGTGAACCATGCATTTCCACCCCTAAGATGATGGTTTGGCCCCAGCCCTGAACACATAGACAAGCAAATTAGAAACTATGGTAATCATGATTTTGAAATATAACTTCCAGCTAAGGACCATATAATGGATCTGAAGATTAGATCTAACCAAGCAAATATGGTTGAGTGAAAAAGTAGAACTCACAAATAAAAACCCTAATAGAAACGGAAAAGCATCAATAATGACGCCAAGAACGACAAATGGGCTTGGCTTTGACAAGCATTGGTTCAATATTACAGAACTCTGCTAGTACTTTTTTAACTTGTTATTTCATCTGCAATGTGTTGAGATGATCAACTAACCTGTCTGCAGCTAGCAAATGCATCATTCATGAGAGACGCCAATCCTACGCACTCAAAGCAATAGTCTGCACCGCCATTGGTCATTTCCATAATCACCTGCTCAATACAAGAAAATTCAAGAAACTTTCATGGATATTTCATTGAAAACAGTGGTGTATGCAGTAGTATATATCTCTTAAGAGTGTTGAGATCTAGAGCTTGACCTCACTGACAGGTTTTTCACCACAGTCTGAAGGGTTTATATAATCTGTGAGTCCAAATTTCTTTCCTGCAATGAAATTAGCAGATTTATTATAAAAAAAATATTATATATTGTTTTTTATCGGAAAATATTATAATCTGTGAGTCCAAAAATTCTAGGAAAACCCACGTACCCATCTCAAATTTTTCAGGGATTAAATCAACACCAATGATTTTGGAAGCTCCTTGGAGTCTTGCTCCTTCTGAAACCTGTGGCCCAAATTACATATGCATGTAAGAGACACTGAAATGATTCAAAACAATATACACTTCAAATTTTTTTCTTTTAAAAGAAATGAAAAGATTAAGCTTCCATTGTACGTAGTACAAGTCCTACCTGTAACGCCCCACCCTTCACACATGCATGATAATGTCCGCTTGATTAAGCTTCCATTGTACGTAGTACAAGTCCTACCTGTAACGCCCCACCCTTCACACATGCATGATATTGTCCGCTTTGGCCCACGGGCCTCACGGTTTTGCTTCTGATGGGCCTCAACCCATCAAAAGGCCTAGCCTGCCAGCCCTCTTGGCCCGCCCACATGGAGACCCGCCCACTTGCACCAGGCCACGGTAGGGGACCCTCACTCGAACTAGTAGAGAGTAGGCTCTTATACCATTTGTAACGCCCCACCCTTCACACATGCATGATATTGTCCGCTTTGGCCCACGGGCCTCACGGTTTTGCTTCTGATGGGCCTCAACCCGTCAAAAGGGCTCATGCAAGGAAAGGATGTAAGTTCTACATATAACCCCATTCGCTTTCCTTTCTATAGTCAATGTGGGACTCCGGGGCGTCACACTACCTATCTTGTGGGGCCCATATTTTAGCTACCTACGTAAGCGTTGGATGTTGGATGAGAAAGATTGTATATGATATTGTAAGGCTAAAATATTCTCTCCATTTGATGATCAGGATAATCCTACATGGGTCTTAAAAAAAAATGAAAGAACACTTGGGTCCAACTGCTTCAATGGCTATGATAATTGAATCATATTTGAAACTTTGGACATATAACCAACACTGTATTGACAAGGAGGGGTTGCTAGTTGATTGGCAACCTTGCACGTCACCCAGTTGTCCAGGGATTAGTCCTTGGCTTTGCTACTCTTCCCATGTGCGTGCACGGGCTTCTCTTCTCACGTGTGTGGGTCATCCTTCCCACTTTGTGGACTTCTAGCTTCTTTCCACTTGTGTGAGTTCTATTCTGTCTCAGTCTATTTCAAAAAGAAAACAAAAAACAAAAATCCAACAACGTATTTGTGTGCACAAGTATTGGCAAATCATCCGAATTATGCCCCTTTTCTAATGTCTTAGGCCTTTTTTAATTTTTCAGGGCTACTGGTCTGGACTCGGCAGTGATATTTTAAACAAGAAGACTAGAGATGGATCCCTAGGCATGTGTTTGATACTAAGGTGTCAACAGTACCACTCAACCATGAGTGTGTTGCCAGTGCCCTTTGGCACATGTGAAGAGATTAAATTGACCGTAGATGGCCAGGTTCCTGCATACAGAGGTCCTTGTTGTCAAGGTCGGTATTGGATATATGGGAATCACTTGGTGGCCACATCCAAAGGAAAAATGGAGAGCATATGTAAGCGTTGTTGTATTGAAGTTGCAATTTTTTTTTCTTAAATATCTTTTTATCATTTTTAATAAAATATGAATTGTCCAGTTATATAACATGTTAGTCTAATTATTTATTTTCTTTAATTTAAAATCTAATTAGAAAACCTATATCGGTCATGTATTAGACTATAGACGCTAGAGATACAAATATTGCTCCGATATTCAAATATGTATCGGCCAATATTTTAAACAATGATAGTGCCTCTGAGACTACATTCATAGCATTTGGATTCAAAAAAGGGAGGAAAAGCACACAGGGGCAATATACTGACCGCAAGTCCAATAGCTCCGAGCCCAAAAATGGCAACAGTGGAGCCCGTGGTCACTCCAGCCACTTTCCAAGCAGCACCTATTCCTGCATGTCCACCATCCAAACATTAACACCATCCACTTCCACTTTCATTGATCAAGATCACTCATTTGATGGGCCATGTCTGAAGTCTTTCAAATACCCCAGATCCGTCAACCCATTAGTAGTTTATTGATCATCCCATTGGCCCATCAAATTGGACAGTTGCGATCAATGGGCATGCCCACCAAATCATCAATCCAAAGGTAGTAGTATTAGGGAAATCAATTGGCCGGTCATGGAAAAGTTTAGTGTCTATAAACAAGCTGTAACTGTTAGATGTCTACTAGGCCATAGCATCAATAAATGTATATTCCTGTCTCTCAGCTTAGTGTCTATAAACAAGGCAATTAAATTAA
Source organism: Umbellularia californica (assembly GCA_028538565.1). NCBI lineage: Eukaryota > Viridiplantae > Streptophyta > Magnoliopsida > Laurales > Lauraceae > Umbellularia > Umbellularia californica. Next base: position 62,401,365 of record JAPQWN010000007.1, on the reverse strand, counting down.
ACTAAATAATGATCCTTGTTAAAATTTGAGAATCCATGTTTAGCTTTAACATTTTTTTTTTTCCAGAGGTGGGCTTGGAACTAATAAATATTGATGCCCAAAGAGCCTACCTGGACCTGAATCCAGACTAGAGCCAATATGCAGGAACTTGGAAGCTTGATTCAACTTGGAAGTTCACAAAGTTCAGTAACTCGGTCAAGTCTAACTAAATATTCAATCAGATTCTTATCAGATTAGTTGACCATCCAGCTAAGTTGATTTGAATGAATAAAAGCAGTTCATGAGGAAACCTTTTAGATTTAGAGCAAAGGGCAAAATATAAACAAACTGGCCTCTAGCATGATTCAAACTAGACTGGATTTGCAAATAGGTTGGGGTCAGGATGAAACCATGTTGTATCCGGAGCAAGTACTATTATTTAGAGGATAATGGATCTGGATCCGACACGAAATTCGGGCCTTTGGGGTAAAAAAGACGAAAGATTTTAATACACTTCGGGATTCAAGTAAAAACATAGTGGAAATGGGTCTTAAAACATATCTTATACATGCTTTAGTAACGGGTCCGGGTCCGGGTCCAGGTCTGGGTCCGGGTCCTCGCAGTGGGGGCTCCAGAAATCCAAGTCAATGGGGTCAACAAAAGACTTAACTTCCACAAATTGAATAAATTTGATTTTACCTTTATCAACATCCGTCATCTACTTTTGATAATATTAGGGTTTTCTTCTTCTAATATGGGGAAAATACCATATTTAGAAGTTAAGTTAGGGTAAATGATGACCTACTAACAAAATGTCTAAAAAGGGAATTTTCTTTAAAAAATAAAGATAGAGCCTTTTTTTTAAAATTTTTTTGTTCTGGTAGACAAATGACCCATTAACTTGGCATTGAGTGGGGTCAAAAGCTTCCCATAACTTCAATTCATTAAAGGGTTTTTTTTTTTAATATTTTTTCAGATCTCAATGGGGTCAATTGACCCCACTGGGATCCATGTAGCGCCGCTCATGAATCCTCGCGTAGAAACATATATGGATAAAAAATCCATCCAAAATCCATTCTGATTTTTCATGGAATCCATGTTTTGAATCTGGCTTTGATTTTTTTAATCAGAACGAAAATTAGGTATCAAATTCTTTTTTCTCTAGGACAGTATATTAGTTTTCAACCCTACTTCAAACCAAGAATGGCTCCTCACCCAAGTGGTAAGGAGCGTTAGTTCCTATCTGGTTTCATGGGTTCGAATCCTATCTGGTTGCATGGGTTCGAACCCCGGGTACGTCACCTCTTTCCACTTTTGCGGGTTGTTCCCATGTGTATGAGGGTTCTCTCTTGGGTCCCTGACCCCCTCGATGCCGGATTCAGTGCATGTTCAAACAAAGGCTACTGGCAACTCAATTAATTACCTGTAGATACTCCACAACTGAGCAAGCAGGCTTTATCTGGCGAGATATCCGAGTCGATTTTCACTATGTTATTGACGTCCACCACAGTATATTGACTGAAACTCGAAACATTGATGAAATTGTGTATAACATTTCCACTGGCATCTGTAAACCTACTTGTTCCATCTCTCATCCCAGGTAGGATCCTGGTAGGGTACCTACAGCACATGTTACTCTTCTCCGACTTGCAATCTATGCATTCTCCACAATTGGGAAGGAACACAGGAACCACAAAATCTCCTTCTTTGACCTCTTCCACATTCTCTCCCACACTTTCCACCATTCTGTCATGAAAATTAATACAAGTCATTCTCATTAGCTACAATCTCTTGCTAACAATATCAAGCATAGGTTGAATGCTATTTCTATGTAAAACTATAGCAAAAAGTTCGATCCATCATTCTGCATGAATGATGCTATTCTCGTGTTTTCTTTTCATTGCATAAATACAAGAATAGTGATTGAAACAGGGTATTAGAAAATTAATTTTTGTTGGCATGGAATTGAATACATGTCAAATGATGGTAAACAATTACTGTATAAAGGTAATTTTCTCCTATGGTCCCGAACAAGGACATGTGACTTTGTCACGGTAGGCACTTTTAAAATGGGGTCCAGCTCTTTTGTTGGGCCCAATGTCTCCTTGGCCTAAGGAACGCGGGTAGGGGTGAAAGATATGAACTCAAGAAGAAGATGGGACTTGACTTTTTTCAATTTTGGATTACTACGGTGATGACTGGGTATTCAGTTTTCATATATCACCTCTTATTTCATTTTCCATGAATAGGGAGATTGTTTAATAGCCATTCATGCATCCTCATCTTTATTTTTCAATTTTAGCCGGTTTATAGGATTCCATGATCTCTTAGAATTCCTAGTGGTGATGAATGGATATTCGATTTTCATATATCACCCCTTAATTCATTTTCCATGAATGGGGAGATTGTTTCATAGCCATTCATGCATCTCCATCTTTATTTTCCAATTTTAGCCATTTTATAGGATAATATGATCTCTTAGGATTCCTAACAATTCAATTCCATGAAAAATAAAAATTTAATGAATCTTTAGACTTACCCAGATGCCTCATGACCGAAAATCCTTGGGAAAAATCCAGGGCCCTGATTAAAAGAATAGCAAAAGATTAATTTACTGCTAAACCATGAGATTAAGCTTATAATCATCAAAATCTCAAAATCATGATATGGATATGTGAGTTGGGCCTTATTTCTGTGTACTTTCATTTTCCAGACAGTTACGTCGCTGTGGCAGAGTGATGTGCAGATGACTTTTATCCGGACTTCCCAAGCTTTTGGTGGGGCTACTTCCACCTCTTCAATCTGCAGAGCCTCTCCTGCTCCTCTGCATACTGCAGCTATATTTTGGTTTGATTCAAGAATCAAGACATACATAGATGATCATTTTCATAGGGTAGATAGAAATAAACATATTCATCTTTCAAGAGAAATGGATAGATGGGTTACCTTTGCACCTGATGGGTTTTCCAATATGTGGGCTTCTCTCCATCTCTCTCTCTCTCTCTCTCTCTCTCTCTCTCTCTCTCTCTCTCTCTCTCTCTCTCTCTCTCTCTCTATACAATAAGAAGATATGGGTTCCTAGGCAACTAGCTCCTTTTATAGTGATGTTATGCATTGTTTTCAGACATGGGTTGAGTTGTCTAGGCCTGATCGTTTTGAAGCAAAACTGTGGTATGCATCTTGTATTCTTGTTACAAGTGGGATTGGGACCACCCTATTTATAGTTGTAAAATCTATATAATTAATGGCTAAGATTTATCTACATATCATCCAATGAACATATGAGACCCTTCTAGATTTTATTTTATTTTTTCTGCTGAAATTGGAGAATTACATGCTAGCAAGACCATAGACAACCTACATGCCCACGGAGCAGTCCCTTTTTTGGCACTTGTGTGAAACAAAGGGCCGGGCTACTTCTTTGTTGGAATGTCTAACAAGAATTTGAAGCATCGGGATTCTTTTGAACATGATGTGATAATCACTGGTCTCATAACATTTGTCTTTTCTGTGTACTTTCCCGGCTCCGTTGCTACCACAGGCGTTACGTAATCGATCGGATCATATAGATATCTCTTCAATACAACATAGGTCATTGAAAGGATCTCGGACTACCCGCCAAAGCATGAAAGCCAGGATTTTTCAAAAAATCGATTTCTATTCGAAGAGTGCATAACTGCATGGATAAGATCACACCAACCCAACAATTCAGGATCCAATTTGGGATTTTCCTTGGGAGGTATCGGGAAGGAATTGGAATGTAATAATATCGATTCAAACAAGAATTTGAAGTGTCAGGATTCTTTTGGACATGATGTGATAATCACTGGTCTCATAACATTTGCAAATGCTTTGTTGCTTCACAATAATTTTAAAATATCAACCACCTAAAAGTTCTTAAATGCCCTGGTAGAATTTTAGAATTCCAACCCCTTTTATTTTTAGTGGGATTTCTGAATACTCAAGTATAAAGGAGAACTCGAGAATTCCACTATGTTTAAGAATTCAGAACTTCCACAAATAGGAGTTCTCTTAATTCTAGCATAAGAAAAAAAGAAAAAAAAAAGCCCTAAAGTGCCAATGCTACAGTGCATGTTACACCTTTGGCAATTTAAAAGGACACCTAATAATTTTTATATAACTCTAGACTACTCCAGCATTTTTTAGAGTTCTTTGCGCCCTTTAATTATATATTGTTGGAAAATAAAGGGTACAATGAGAGGGATGTTGTCAATAAATTAAATAACTACAAAGGAACCGCGGTACCTTAACGAGCATGAGAAACCAAAATCATTAAAAGATCACTAGTTTTAGTGGGCGGACGTGTGTTTGGATGTATGGTGAATTAAAGTAAAGTGAGATGAAGCATCAAAGCAAGAGAGAATAAATTATAAAAGGTTAACGGTGGTCTTTTATTTTTAATTGTTTGATAGGGAGTCCTTATTTACTTTTTGTGTAAAAAGAGGAATATTTCTTGCCATTTAGTAGAGAAATGATGTTGCTTTTTTACTTTTTTTTTTTTTTTAAGGATGAGGATATTCTGAATGTATGTACTTTTGATAAGACCCCATGTCTTTTCTTGTCTTAATAATGGAGACTTTATTTCACTTTAACTTTACTAGTTAATTGCCAAACACGGAGCTCCTATCCTTCGATTCTTTTTTGAAGAGGTTCCCCGGGTATCACCCCTTTTGTACTTATAAATTCTTTTATAGAATTGTTCCTAGGATACAATGGCATTTCTCACGTGTCAATTACATCAGCCACACTCTGCTTTTGCTAATGTAAGTGTTTTTAAGTAAAAAAGAAGAGAAGATTCATCAAGAAGAAGAGTTTTTTTTTAAATAAGAAAAAAAAGATTATCAAGAGGCAGTGGAAGCCTTTATCTTATTTTATTTATTTTATACTGCAGTCATGAAAACCTTTATTATATTAGGGGTTTAAGTTTGAATGCTCAAAAGTAGTTGGTCATGTGCCCTACTATCCTATAAGAGTGCGATCCAGCATCTAGCTCACACAGCGGCACAATAACAAATGAACTTCAAAACTAAATTAATTATAGAAGATTGTGACTCCTTATTTGTCAAACCTGCAAGTGCGAAGAGTGTAGATGATGACATATGCCTCATTAGCCTTTCTCTCCTCTTCTTTTTTTTTATTTGGGTAGGTTGCCTCACTCACCAGGAATGATACTGCCAATCTAAAGACCGGAGGATTGGTGATCCCTAGTCATCTGTGTTAAGAAGGTGTAAACACCACTCATATATGAGTGTGTTGGCTGATTAACCACTTTTGGAACCAAGGGCCGTTTGTTTGCGCATTAAAATATATAAGAACTGAATGAATAGAATTCATACCATTACTAATTAAAGATGAAAATCAAATGTGCATTTTAAAGAATGAGCATCAAATAACCTACCAGCCATCACTCTGATAGCTCATTTCCCATCTTTTTTTTATACTATTTCCCTAAAAAGAATGATTATTTTTAAAAATCACATTTGACCAATATTTTTAACCACTTATGGTACAAATTCTATGTATTCACTGCTACTTAATATAATGCAATTATGCAAATAAATAGGCCCTAGCTGGCCTTGAGCTTTAGTTACTTATGCATGTAGGATTAGTACTAAGTGCCCACAATATTAAAAACCCATTGTGAAAAATGCCTTGCAAAGGCCTAAGGTGCCGTTTGATACGCTCATTTAGATGAGTAATTTAACCCATCTATGCGTCACATGCGTAAATGAGTTGTGAAAAAAGGTGTATAAAGGATGGCCTTTTCAGTGAATCATTTACCTACCTAACGAGGTTAGGCAAACCACCCCCCAACTCTTTTTTTTACCACATTGGTGGGCCCAAAACTGGTAGTCCAAGAAGGTCATCTTCTTTACAGGTTTTAAAAAGAAAAGGCCCTATGACATTTAATTTCATATATTAAGTCTTCACATTGATTTTCAGAAATTTGTGAAGAACGCCCAAAATGTTCCAACCTCTAGATTTTATTTTTTGCACTTTTGTAAGCTCTCAATCATGATCCAAACGATTCAACCTATATATACTTACCTTTAAAAAAAGCTATTCTTGCACTATGATAAACACCAAAACATCTAGTTTTATATCATAAATCTTCAGAGATTTTGAGATCCGTGTGAACATAAATACATATATACACATCTATAGTGTTGGATGTCCTCATTTACTCATGAGAAAATGATGATCCTGGAAAGAGAAAATTGTGTTTCATGTATGTAACATTTGCATATAGGAAAGTTATATATATGAATCATTTTATCATATCCCATGCATAAAAGCAGTGGCGGACACATGCATATTGAAAATGATGATTTTGAAAGGGGCGGACACAAACAAACAGTTGGATTTTATGGGCTATTAAAGATTCTCATGTGGATTTTGGAGATAGACCCATAATTTTTATATGGATTTTAGAGGCAGACACAATTCTTATGCTAATTTTAAAGGCAGATATTCCAAATTTGACAGGAGACTGCGCCCATATCCTCATGTGTGGGTACTCCCAAACGTAAAGTCTTCTTCCATTTCCAATGCATGAATATATTCCCACCACTAAAAACAAGCCAAAGCAACAAAAGGAAAATATAAAAGCCTTTTAACACATGCCAACCCCACATGAATTCGTTATGTTTAGATATAGTAGAAAAAGAACTAATTATAATACATTAACATATGATGAGTAGTGAACATTTTCCAACGATAACATCTCATTTATTAATCACCTCATTGATTCTACCACATGCTAGTCTTTGCAAAATCATTCTTAGTATCTTTCTTTTTACTATGAAAACAATAGAAGATAGTATTCTAATAGTGATTGTATCATCGATGCTTAAAAAAAAGCTATACACGCTAACCCATATATATATATATATATATTAAAAAGAAGTATCAGCTTTAGTTGACCTTAACAGCTTTTATTAAAAGCAAGCACATCATGGTTTCCTTGGAGTTCCCTTTGGTCAAGCCCGTAATAGTTGTGCCAATCTTACAGCTAATCACACTTAAAAATCATCTTGCTCGTTGTGATTTTGATTATCTTATTATAGTTATGATTTGAGTATTTTATATACCCCTATGGTGTATAAAATTTGTAAACATATATAGGCCCTTATGGTTTGAGTATTTAGTAATATATTCCTGCTTTTTCATTTTTAATACAGTCCGTGTGTCCAAAATTAGTAACCCTCGTGAGAATGAAAACCACCATAAGGTATGTAGTGTTGAGTTTTTATAAAAATGACAGATTTTCCCTTACATGCACAAAACAAAAATGAGTATGCCATAATTATTTATAAAAATGTCATATTCCAAGTCCCATGATCTCTCTCTACTAATCTCTCATGCACACGAATCCTAATCATGTGTTTTGAAACTTTCGTCAACCCAATGGTGAGTTGTGCATGGATTGAGTCGGTTAAAATCAACTATACGTACAGGTATTGATTGTCATTATTATCAATTTGGATTTAATGAAATAGGCCTCATGTTGATAAAAATGAATTTATATAGGATTACACTCTCCCACTAACTGTACCATAATAACCATCATTTTTTTTTCAATTTAGAGGAGAATAAGTCAAACTTTTTGAACTTATACATATTGATAAGAATATCATTTCACTCTAAAAGGCTTACGGTGGCCGTAAGGAGGGAGACAAGGAAGGTATTAAAATGATAATGTAGGGATGTATTACCAAGTATTCAAAAACCATAGGGGCCTCCTTAAAAATCCTAGAAATCTTAAGGGGTATGTATAAAAAAGAACTCTTATGATCTTTTCTTTATTTAGAAAGTATGCAGTCAATGCCAATAAAGGCAATACATGTAGATTAATTCAATCCCTCGATCTCAGGGCTTTGTAACTTATAAATGTCATCACTGATGCGCCCCAAAAGTTAAAACAAGTGTCAACCCATAACCTGAATTATGTAGTCGGGTTAGGTCCGGCTTGGCTGGACTAGTTTAAATGAGTTGGGTTAGATCAGGTTAGGGTCCAAAGCGTCGCGGTCAAATAGCAAGTCTGTATTTCCAACTGAACCCAACCCATTTATTACCAAGCCCATGACCTGGCCACAATTCTCACACTGGTTGCAGAGGAAAAGAATGAAGAATCAAATGCATGGAGAAAAATGGGATTTATTGATCGACATAAATGTTTCTTTTATTGTCAATATTATTATTTATTATATCTGTCATCACCCGATGAAGAGGGCCCCAAAGGAACAGGTGGGCCACACTCATTTATCCATCCATATAATGCAACGGAGGCTCTTCCCTTCGAGGAGTAGATCAAAAGCTTTGTTTATGTCTTTGAACCCCACCTCATGCGTTATAAACTCATCCAAATGAACTTCCTGCAAAACAAAGAAGGAATTAATCCATACATCAGGGGGAAGGTCTAAAAGCAATCTCTAACCAGTTGATTAAATGTGTATTGAATTCCTGAGAAATGTAAGGGAAAGGCTCTCTCTCTCGAGGACGTCTCTCATGAGAGTCATTTTGCGGATTTCCCTTTTTTAGCCTTGTGGGACCCCCTTATGTAAACCCCACTCTCTTCACACTCACTAACTCTATGAATTGGCACTAGTCCAAATTTGACATGCATCCAACTATTATCCACAGTTGGAGTTCAAATCTAAAGAAAAAAAAAATGAACCCTTCTAAAACAATTAGATTTGAGGGCCATGATGAAGGGGTTAGGATGATCTATTGGTGTCGACACTTAAAAGACTACTAGATCTCATTGAGATCTTTCCATCCCCCACTGCTAACGGGCCCAACCCTATAAAACCTACCTATGCATACGCTTAAAGTGGTTTTTTCATTTGTTTCTCTTGGGGCAAGCTCGCACCAGAGCCTACATTAGTGGGAAGGACAACCCACACAAGTGGCATGAGTGGTATACCCAGAAATTGATCCCTTCATAACATGTAGAGTTGCCAACCTACCGTGCAACCCCTTATTGTCCACAAGCATAAGGTTAAAGGTGTAAGTATTCCTTTTGGTATGAAACAATCACCCAGTTTTCTTCAAGTAGAGGACTCTCTACCATAAATTTCTAGATAAAGGGGCTCAAGATAAAAGCACAATAATAAGTTTGTAGAATTTCACAAAGTGAAGATAATGAAGTGTATGGATCACCTTGTCCATGCAGCGTTTCACAAGGAAAGGAATATCTGATTTGGCTTTGATCCCTCCAAACAGTGCCCCTGTCATGGTTTTGCCTCGTAGAATGTCCAACGAGCTGACCGGAATTGGTGAACCACACGTTTCCACACCTAAGATGATGGTTTTTCCCCAACCCTGAACATATACACAAATTAATTACAGTATGATAAGTATGATTTTGAAACACAATTTCTGATACCCAATCAACAACAAAGACAAATCATTATATATTATCGACTGATGTATCTTTCATTAACTGATATCACGTTTTGTTTTGGACCCTTTCTAAGAAAGAAGGCGAAAAAATGTTTAGAACACGAGAAGTTCAAATCTTCATTTTTAAGTCTCTGTACAGTATTGTATACATGAATAAAATCACAGTAGAGATGGTGAGAGTGGTGTTTCAGCCTTCAATATAGTTAAGGTTTCAGACTACTATGCCCACAAGCGTACATACATCATGCAAGACTACTCAATTTGGTTTGAGTTTAAAAACCCACTTATCATTGATCAGTTATAGATATTCAATATATGGTGCATCAAGATTAGTCATGTGGCCTGCTTTGGTGGGCCCACAATGTCAAACAATGTGACATGTCAACTAGGGTATGCTTCCAGGTGGGCCCTACAAAATGGGATACGCTTTTGAAAGAAAACCCAGTATCTTATAACAGTCCCCAAAAATAGGCATCCTTGCTCATCCAGAGGATTGCATTAAAAATTTCTGTTAGGTTTTTGGGCCCATGGGTTGAAGTCTGATAGTTAAAGGGGACAGGCTTGAACCTTCTTGTGCTTAAATGGCAGCCCAGCCAAACCTGACATAATTAGCACAAAGGGGCACATAAGATATTTTACAAAATGGACTTCGTACAGGCATAACTTTTGTGCCCAGGTCCGGACCCAAAAAGGTCTGAATAGGTCAACAGGATTGAGTGGAGAAACAGAACTCACAACTCGACTCCAGTATGAGAGATGAGGCATCAACAACATTCACTGCTACAATGACAAAGATAGTCAACTAAATGGGATTGGCTGGGACAAGCATCGGCTCTGTTGTGCCCCTATCCATCAAAATCCCACTCACATATAATTTGTGATCAATGGATCGAACTTCAGGAAGTCCATCAATACTTTCTATATAACTCTTTCATCTGCAATATGTTGAGATGAACTAACCGGTCTGCTGCAAGAAAATGCATCATTCATGAGAGACGCCAATCCTACGCACTCAAAGCAATAGTCTGCACCCCCATTGGTCATTTCTATAATCACCTGCTCATGAATACAAGAAAATTCAAGATCAACATTCTCCTTGGATTATGGATATTTCATTAATAACAACGGTGTATGATTAATCTAAGACTGTTGAGTTCTAGAGCTTGACCTTACTGACAGGTTTTTCACCACATTCTCCAGGGTTTACATAATCTGTGACACCAAATTTCTTTCCTGCAATGAAACAAGCAAACTTATTAACTTTGCAACTCCTACTATAATCTGTTTGGATGTGAAATAGTTTGCCAAGTAGACAGCCATTGTCTGTTGTCGCAAACTGTTTTCCTTCTTCACTGCAACCTAATATATTTCAGTCATTATTTCGGACAGATTTTTCACCCACTTGATGTTAATTAATCATTCAATATTTAGGGGACTCATTATCTTGACTGTCTCTACATGCTATATACACCCATTTTCCAATTCAGGCATCAGAACGGTGACGTGCTAAACAATATATGTTGAAGAGTGAACTCCATTTTATACCGCCTCTACTAACCCCTCGATAGAAATGATTAGCTGAAGAAATTTAATTAAATATCGATTGTCCCTTTTGGGGTCCCATTTAGATGGACTAGTCAATTCATTGTCTTCCTTATACTGATAGCTGCTTTCCTTTTCTAATAGTCCAGTCATTTACTGATAGCCCCTTCTCCAGATGTAACTACTATATGCCAATGCACTCTACAAATTTTCCCATATGTCCTACTTTAAAAGGCATTTGCGGCTTGGATGATAAGATATGAATACACAGCCTTTTCCTGGCTTCAAAGTGTTTTAAAGCATGGATAAGTGCAAGTAGCATTTTCCTTTTTAATCTAGGGTTGCATTAATGAATCCAAATCCAGATGTTCACATTCCATAGTTTCCCACATTTCTTCCAGCATTTGTACCCATCAAACTGATAATTGAGTTTATGTTGGATTTTGTGGTGTTTCAAAATCCCAAAAAGAACTTTTAGTCTTTTTCCAAAAAGAACTTTTATTTTCTATTTTTCTATTATATCTATAAATTATTTTTTATTATTTCGAAAAGTTAATTCGAAAAGTTTTGCCGAATTTCCGAAATACCATAAAATTTCATCTTGGATGCTAGACCGAAATGATGTCCAAAACGGAATTGACAATATGAGGTGTAGGTGTCACGCAAAGAGCACAGAGGGGGGTGCAAATCCAGCTTGACCAAGGTTGATCCATAAATACTTACAATATATAGGATGGTCAACCTTTTGCATAGATTTTTATTTGTTTTTGCCCATTTTCGAGAACATATTATAAAAAAAAAGTTCTTATGCATACTCGTGGCAATAACATAGTTTGAGCATAACAACTTTCCTGGCGACAATATTTATTTCTGAAAAAACAACTCCCCACTATATGTCTTTAATCAGGTTTAAAAAGTTTCCAACAGCTCTTTTTACAACTTCTGGGGATAGAAAGTGTTAAAATGAAGTTTGTTTGGATGCATGCACTGCTCTCGTATATGCAGATGGCACATGCACTACAGGTCCCTTCTGGTCAGTCAGGTTTAAAAAATTTCCAACAGCTCTTTTTACAACTTCTGGGGAAAACTACAGGCACTGGAAACTAGAAAGTGTTAAAATGAAGTTTGTCCAGATGCATGCACTGCTGTCATGCAGATGGCACATGCACTACAGGGCCCTTGTGGGGCAATGGTACCCCTGAAAGTCAAAACTATACCATGCGTTCAGTGCCTACTCTGGACGGGCAAATGTTCATACTCATGCTTAACTGATGACACCCGATTCTGAGGAGTTGAATGAACGATTGAAATTCTTCACATCTCGCCTATTAAAGACCAATCAATGGTCAGGATCAGGGATGGTAGTGGATCAGATTTTATCCCATACTTGTTCCCACTCACATTAGGGCCCTTTATCTGATCCCAAACATGATGGGTTTAGGATATGTGATACCATACTCACCTCGTCACACAACTCAATGAGGTTGGGTATTGGTTACGCATATTCTTGTGTGCAAACGTTTAAAGAAACATTCAATTTTATGTAATATGACTTTTTTTTCGTTAATAAAATAAGTGAACTTGTATAAAAATGGGGCTTAGTCACTCGAGTCAAAATCTATAAATCCATAGTTGCCCTAATTCAAAGAGATATTACTACCAAACCCACCCTTAATAAGAGGTTTCATGTTTAACCCGATCGACCACCCTTAAGACATAGTTATGATCATTTGATCATGTTTGACACAGTTTTAGCATTTCAAAGCTATATTGACTGACTCAAGTGTCGTCCAGTCTAATTACTCTGGTGGGTTTAGCTGGGAACTCGTTCAGATTCTGCAAGACCCACCTCACTCACAAAACCCAAAAAACTACAAATCTAGCTGACTCACTGTGACCCAGGTGAGTTAAAATGAGTTCTTAAACTGTGTGTTGGGATGTGAACGTGCAAATGCAAGAAGTCATTGAAATGTATGGGGCTATTCACAGCAGCTGCAGACTTGGAAAACAAGAGAACGATCACAATTCAAGAAAAATCCACATACCAATCTCAAATTTTTCAGGGTTCAAATCAACACCAATTATTTTGGAAGCTCCTTGGAGTCTTGCTCCCTCTGCTACCTGTGGCCCAAAATTACACTTGCATGTAAGAAAACAGAAAGTGACATTGGTTCAAAATAATATGTGCTCCATTTTCTTCACTAAAATAAAAAGAAATAATAAGGTAGGTCCTTTTTTTTGGATTTTAACCGTACAACGGTCTTTAGACATGACATTTGCCACGGAACAATCGAAGTTTAAGTATTTCCCCGCATAGTTATTCATATAATAACAGTGCGATATCGCACAGCCCTAAGATATCGCACATCACGATGCGTACAATTTCACACTACCCTAGGATATCGCACCGGGTGATATGTGTGATTTCGTATGACCCTAGGATATCGAACATCATGATGCATTCAATATCACATGGCGATAGGATATCACGCAAATAGCTATGTGGGAAATACTTAAACTACGAATGCCCAGGGTGAATGTCAGTTTTTAGGGCAACTGTACGGACAATATCCCTCTTTTTTCTTTCTTGTAGTGGGGCTATCTAGGTACAGGGTATGGAATTTTAGACTTTGAACTAAGTCCGGTTTGGATTTTGGGTTTACTTGACCCACTCTCCTCCAGTTGATTTCTGCAAGTCTATCATAGCAAAACTGACTGCAGGTTCCCTACTTGAACAAAGGTCACAGTTTTGAGCACCACCACAAAAAGATAGAAAATTTTAACTTTTTATTCCTTTTTAACTTAAAAATACCAATTCCAAAGCCAACCTGACCCGTCACCTCACAGGTCGGGTTTTGGGTTACAAAAACCAAATTAACTTGGTAAATGTCAGTTGGGTTGGGTCGGGCCAGACTTTGAACGAGGTAATGCCAGTTGGGTTGGGCTCGGATCAGTCAAAACCCGAGACTGGCCCAAGTCATTGCCATCCCTAGCTTTAAGCCATGGTGGTGAGTCTCTGTATTGAATACACAGAGATTCATATGAGATACAGATATTAAATCAATTTCTGTATGGAAGAGGCACAAAATTGACAAGCATCTGCTGATATTTTAAACCACACAAAAGCTGGAAATAGAGGGGCAAAATACTAACCGCAAGCCCAACAGATCCAAGCCCGAATATGACAACAGTGGAACCCGGGGACACTCCAGCCACTTTCCAAGCAGCACCTATTCCTGCATGTCCACCATTCCAAACATCAAAATCATCCACTTTCATTCACATTGATCTGGACCACTCATCTAATGGGCCATGCATGAAATGTGCTCAATACCATAGATCCATCAGCCCATTACTAGTCCTCCATTGATCATCGTATTGGCCCATCAGTTACATGGTTGTGATCCACGGGCAGGCCAGCAGGCCAAATCACCGGTCCAACGGTAATGGTATACGGGGTCAATTGGCCGGTCTTGGACAGATTTTCAGGCCCATGGTTCAGGCATAGGCCTATAAGATTCCATCCCAGAGTTCTCTTCCAAGGCCCTAAGCTCCCCTGGATTTTCTCATTTAGGCCCACTAAGCAGTACCTGTTCGATTACTACTAAGCTATGGCATCTAAAACACATATTCCAGTCTGACAGCTGCCAGCTTAGTACACCATTAAACAAGACTGTTTGAAGTAAACTGAATAATCATAAAATTAAAGAACCAATGTCTAGCTTTGAACACTTTTCTTCCCAGGGGTGGGCTTGCGCATGATTTGATACCTGGAAGGCCCCGCCCGACCTGAAATCCGTATCACAATTTTTCTTCCCGATCATTTGCAACCTTTTAAGTCACTGAAATCTGGGATTTTGGTAAAAGAAACATGGCATTTCAAATACGATCGGACAAGATGTCACGTCATGTCAAAAGAAAATCCCAAACATATCAAATTCTTGTAAGGAATTCTAAGTAAAGGAAGTAAAGAAACAGGCCCCATGATCCAAAATATGGAATATAGGCAGTGCTATAGTATATATTCTGACAGAGGGTATTAGTAACTCAGTTTACCTGTTGATACTCCACAACTGAGCAAGCAGGCCTGCTTTGGGGACAAATCTGAGTTGATTTTCACAATGTTATTGATGTCTACAACTGTGTATGCGCTGAAACTGGAAACATGGAGGAAATTGTGTAGAACATTTCCGTTGGAATCTGTAAATCTACTTGTTCCATCTCTCATCCCTGGGAGGACCGTAAAAGGGAAACTAGAGCACATATTACTCTTCTCCGACTTGCAATCTACGCATTCGCGACAATCCGATAGGAAAACCGGAATCACGAAATCTCCTTCTTTCACTTCCTCTACATTCTCTCCCACACTCTCCACAACCCTGTCATTGGAAAATACAACTGATCAACTCATCATCATTTGCTCCGATCTTTCCTAACAATATAAGACAAGTAGAGAGCGCTGTTTTTATACAAAAGTAGACTCAAAATCTGACTGATGTATTGAACTTTTACGGCTTTACCAAAGTCTTTTTTCCTGTGATTGTGAAGGAGAGAGGCCAAAAGCATTACCAAATATGACAAAGTATATTAAATCAGAGTAATAGAATTTTTAGAAATTTTGTTGCAGTGAATGTTGACATAGATAAGCATGGGGGAATATAGCACTATTATAATATTCAGCTGATGTTAATTATCTTGTTGCTTTCTTTGAATGAAGAGGTGATGAAACCAATGCAAAATTTTACAATATTTTTGTCAGCGTTTGGTATCCCACCAATTCCATTTTCATTCTTTTCTTCCTTTCAAAAGAAAAAGAAAACAATTACCATGAAATCTTTGAACTTACCCAAACGCCTCATGACCAAAAATCCTTGGGAAAGCTGCAGGGGGAACCTAATTGAAAGAAAAGTAAACAATTTTATTAGCCTATTCCTAAATCATGAGAGCAGGCTTATAATCATCAAAATTCCAAAACCATGACATGGATATCAAATTGGGTGTTCTTTTTCTCACTTTGCACCTTCATTTTCCAGTAGGTTATGTCGCTGTGGCAGAGTGATGTGCAGATCACTCTTATCCTGACTTCCCAAGCTTTTGGTGGGGCTACTTCCACCTCTTCTATTTGCAGAGCTTCTCCAGCTCCTCTGCATACTGCAGCTGCATTTTGGTTTGATTCAACACATGCATAGATGATCAGTTTCATAGGGTGGAAATAAACATCTTTCAAGAGAAATGGATAGATGGGTTACCTTTGCACCTGATTGATTTTCCAATATGTGTGCTTTTCTCCATCTCTCTGTTTCCCCTCCCTCTCCCTCTCTCTCTATATAGAATAGTATGGGGACGTGATTATATGGAGTCTAAGGCTCCCAACACCTTTTATCCTTGTTACGTCATCTGTACAGCGATGTATTTAGATATATTGTCTGGTCTCCAGCACGAGACCAGTTTGGCAACTCTTGTAAGTAACGTTGGTTTCGAAGAAATAATAAAATATAAATAAGTTATAATGGTATTTTATTTTTAGATATTTATTATGGAATTTTTTCGACTTTTTATATGGAAAAGTGGATTTTTTTTGTATTTTGATAGATAAAGATGGTTAGTTTTTGGCGTTTTTTGAAAAAAATAAAAGACTTTACTTGACTTTTACTATATTAATAAAGTGCAACGCTAGCTTTCACACAGGAACTGGGAAGGGTCAGACTTTGAGAAAAGTATTCGTGTGAAAATGTCTTGTAAACGTTGCCCGCTTTGTCATGACAACTCATTTATGAAGGGAAGATAATATAATTCATAGATTTATTTTACATGGAATGGGCTATAGTGTGGGGCCCATCTAAGGCGCGATCTGTGGGGCCCACCTAAATAGACTCCATGATTAATTTTATATATGCCTCTCACAGTCAGACCCATGACCCATTCATTGCAAAGGTGATTTAGAAATCTGGTAAAATTTGACTCTCACCCTCTGGAAGCTCCAAAATTAATCATGCAAATTTCACACACATTTGATGTGTAGGATTTGGATGATTTGAGTATAGTAAGAAGTATACCTACCTCTGTCATGATCAAATTGACATTGGCACTATCCTATATATTCTATAAAATTAGATTTGTCCATGTATAATTTATTAAGTGAATGGGAACCTTGTAGATCCTACTGATCCACACCATTTTGGAAGACGCTGGACCCCAAACCCAAGGTGTCTCCCACACACTTGTTTATTTTAACATTAAATTTTAATTAGGAAAAGTCTCTAAAAACGTATTAAACTTTTGGCTCATTTTCAAATAAAGTACATGAAGATTTGAATATTTTAATTAAATATAAAAGTTTTTCAAGATTCTTTTAATCAAGTCCTCTCCTTAGAGAACGGCTACTTATCCTAGTGGTAAAGAGTAGTAGTTCTCATTGGGAGATCTAGGCTTCAAACCTGGCCTCTCCCCTCGTTACATATGTGAGTTGCTATTGTTGTGTCTCTTCACACCTGTTTCCATCACCTTGCAGAGTTGTATCTCCTCACATATGTGAGTTCCCAGCACCTCACATGTGCAAGTCTCATAGGGACCCAACCCCTTAGCTGGGATACCAAAAAAAAAGTTCCTCTCCATAAAAAAAATTTTGAGAAATGACAAAAGTACCTTTCCTTTATGATAGGCTTTTGTCTTTTATTAATCTCTCTCCTCCCCAAAATTGGTCATTTTGAGTTTGATGATTGTAGTGATTTATTGATGCTAGTTTTTGAGTCATTTGGAATCCCATTTTTTTAACCATTTATACCTAAAGGGAGTTGAAGTGGGGCTCACTAGGTCATTTGGGTTGGACTTGATCATTTCTCTTAAGTGATTTATTAAAGAAAAACTTTAAAATGACATCGGTGTTTTTATCAGTTTTTAATATTTTTATAGAGAGAACTTAATTGAAAGAAAAGTATAAGGAACTTGTATACCTTTTTAAACTATACAAACTTTCATGTACCTTTTTGAAAACTAGCCAAAAGTTTTTTGCCTTTTTGAAATTCTCCCTTTTAATTATTGTCTCTCTTTCTCATCCACCCAAAAACTGATTTTGTTTATAAATTCTTTTTTCACAAGGCTTCAATCCAAAGGAAGAAACCCTCCAAAAATAGGTGTCCACATGGTATTCGGTTCAGAGTTTTTCACTATTTAGCCCAAAGAGCAACACCAGACCCTGAAAAATTAGTCTCCCTTGGCATTACACAAATGTAGCCTTTCCTATTATATAATTCCCCTCTTTTATGTCAAAGGAATACTTTATTAAAAGACAAGAGACACCCACCACCATAAACACTAGAAAACAAAGGCAGCCCATTTGGAAAAGAGTCCCAACTCCAACCCCTCGACAACATCAACACAAGCAGATTCGAATTTGGATACCACAAAATTCTAGGAATATGACTAAAGCTAGTGATTGCAAAATGAGCTGCCACCATTTTGATGCCCAACATATGAGTACCCAGAAACCAGTCATCCACACCATTCATAAGGTCAGTTACTTCAACAGCATCTGATAAATAAAGCCATTATCGATCCTTGGCTCTGCTCTGCTTAGCAAAAACAAAATAAATAAATAAATAAAACCGAATTGGTTTTTAACAAAATTTCCTTTGATAAGCTCAAGAGCAAAATTTCGACATATATGCACGCATACAAAACAATAATCTTATGATAGGCACTTTTAGCAGCAACATTTGCACAACATTGTCTGAAGAATTTTTTTTCAGGTAGGGATGCAAATAGGTCAAGTCTGAAGTGAAATCATGGTGGATTCAGTTTCTCATATCGAGATCCTATTTTGCACATAATCCGTATTCCTTATAGATCGAACATCAGACTTGAAAAAAGGCATTCAATTTCAAATCCGAATCCAAAATAAGATATGGAATGTGTTAGTATAATTGCATAAAGTGTTTTAAAATAAAATTATAAGAATATAAGTGGGCCATTAAATAGCATATGATTAAAACTAAGTCGACTCTCAAATATGAATGACTCCAGCTATGTAGGCCAAAAGCTATATATATTTTAGTATGTGAACGTAACAGTCTTAATCCGAATTCTCAGGTTGAGACTTGCAAGTATCCGGTTCCCAAATCCCATATGCATGGATTTTGATCCACATCCATACTTGTCCCAAATCCAAAAATAAGTTACAAACCTGCTTTATTCAATCAGATGTTCTATATTTATATTATTCACCCATCTGGAAGTTCGTGGAGTGGAATAAAGCATGGGTTTACTCTCCACATTTTGTGTTCGAAATTACCTCAAGTTTGCCAGGTGTGCATTTGTGTGGATCCAAGGGGGCGCCAACGGGGGCAAGAATTCCCACCCCAAAAAAGTGACCGTTAGCGGGGAAAAAAAAAAAAACTACGGTTAAAGGTCACTTTTTTTTAGCGCGCGGTTCACAGTATACACCTTGATCTCGAGACTATCCTCTTTAAATAAAATAAAATAAAATAAAATAAAATGGAGGGTAAGTTGCTTTCATCTATGCTATAAGTCGTCTTTCTTTTCCTAATTTTGTTAAGAAAATGACAACGGTGGAAGCGTGGCAAGACCGGCATGTCTGAGATGGGGACAAATTAAAAACCATTGACCCTTCCCTTGAATATCTCAAGCCATGCAAGATTTATCGCTCGGCCTTGTTTGGTTGTTTCTCCTTCGGATTTAGATTGTGATTTGGGTGACGTTTTGGTTATTTCATTATATATATTATTTATTTTAAATTTATTATGTAATTGATTGTATTTTAGTTAAATACGTGATTAATCTAAGTGGAGACCGCGTTAGGGTTAGGTTTGGTGGTTAGACTTGTTGGATAGGTGTCTTGACCCATAGTTAATCCAGGACCAGTTTAGTGGGGGTATAATCATTTCCTAATCCAAACTCTTATCTATTTAGAACCCAAACTCTATGCTCTTTAAAATTTAAGTTAGAATACAACTCTTATTCTTATTCTCTATTCATACACCACCACCACACTCTTTTATTTTCACACACAACTCTCTCTCTTCCAACTTCTCTCTAGGTTAGCACTTTGGACTTTGGCAATAGGAATTCGAGACTGTCTCCATCAACCGCGGAACGCAGGCAAGTACTTAATCATAATTTATAAATTTAATACTTGTGTTTCTCGTTGATTCTGAGTGTGGATGCATGTAGAAACCCATTCTATGCCCTAAGGTTTAATCATAATTTATAAATTTAATGCTTGTGTTTCTCGTTGATTCTGAGTGTGGATGCATGTAGAAACCCATTCTATGCCCTAAGGTTTGATTTTCTCTATTTTTTTGATGAGACATTGCTTATAGATGGCCACCATCTTATGGTTCAAATATTTGGGGCGTGAGTCATTTTGGAGGTTTTTTTTTTTTTAATCAGGTTGTGGGGCTCAATGATTGATCGGATCACATATCTGATCTGATCACATTGCTGTAAATGACCGGGCGACCTTGGAGATCAGACCCATCATGGGTTCTTGATTAGTGGGCCTCACTATCCATCCACCTCTTGCTGCCGGCGTGAAGCACCTCGTTTGGACGGGGTTATGTGCGTGAGGTTTGACTTGGACTTGTTTTGGAAAAGGAATTCCCATGTCACACAACTTTTGCACTTGTCAGGGCTTTCCCATGCAACCCTAAGAGCATCTCCAAGAGACACTTCAAATATGGAGATGTCTTTTTTAAAATAGAGGCTTATGTGGCACAAAAAGACATATGTAAATTTGGCATCGCTCTTGGGCAACTCCAAGAGAGATGTCAAATTATTATTTTATTATTTTTTCAAATCCAAATCCAATGGTCATTATCATTATTTTACTCCAAGAGAAATTGTACAAGTGCCTACTTTAAATCCAACGGTCATTATGATCATTATTTTAATGCTTAGAAAATATTTCAAGTATGCCTTTTTGGTATGCCAAATTTGGCATACCAACCCCAATGCCAAATGACATGTGGAAAAAGAGGTTATGTTGGAGGCTTCCCATGATTCCATTTATTACTGTTGGAAGCTGATGTGAATAAATAACTCCTCTGTTGGAGTTGCTCTTAGTTTTTAGAATTTGAAAGAAAGGGTTTCTGTGTGGCGGTTTTTAACTTGGACATAGATTGGAAAAAAAAAGGGTTGTGTGTGGGTGTTTGACATTACATAGTGTTATATGTGGGGTTAGTATTAAGACCATGATTTTTTCTTAAAATTAGGAAAAGGCCCTTAGTTGTTTTATAAACCCAAATTAGACCCCTTGGCTTATTTTATAAGAAATTGAATTTGGAAAAAATGTTATAGGTGGTATCCTCAAGTTTTTCAAAATTATAAATTAAGATAGTGATATATCATTATTATTTGCAAATTAATTTTGAATGGTATCTTTGATTTTTAATGTGTTAAAATTATAATTTTGTACTTTATTATTGGATCTTTGGACCAAGTAAATATCGTCCGGGCACACGGTATATTGCTAACATGGGGTTTAGTACCTGGTATGACCTCAGGGAAATCCTAATGGATTCGAGCTCAACCCATTTCTATTGGAAAGCCCTTAATTGAGTCTATGCACCATTGATTGAGAGGGGATGTGTTGATCTTTTATCTATTTAGAGATTCTTGTAGTTGTCAGGTACGAGACCTTATGTTTGACCTTTGGATTGGCTTATGACTATTCCTTGACCTTCAGGTTTGCATACATGATATTAATCTATTAGTTGCCTACCCTATGTTGATTGGATATGGATCGTGATGTGGCGTGACAATCGATTGAGATATTGTAAAAGTTTAATTGAATGATTTGATCGGTGTTCAATCATGGATTATTGTACAACCAACCCTTCACTTTGACTTAGGTTTCTATGTCAGAGCTTTACATATCACTAGGTCTATTATATTATGATAAGTATATATATATATGTATATTGATTAGGTCATATTCGAACGACTGCAGTAGTATTTGAACGGCTGATCACCGATGTGTGCGGACACTGTAATATCCGAATTTCGAACTTGTTTATCCGGCTTACGATTACGAACCGGTTTATCCAGCCTACGATTACGAACCAGTTTATGACCGCTAGCCTTCGAACGGGTTTTACCGCATTATAGTTAGGGCTGACCACCCAAAACAGTAGCAATGCTTCTGTGTGATTATTGCATTGCTCTATTGTGTAGAATGGTTTTCTGTTGTACGTTCTTTTCGTCATTGTTCCTTTGTTAATCTCTTATTATCTTTACCTGTCAATACTCACATTGATCTTGTGTTTTATTTATGAATTATGCTTTCGTACTTGCTGTTTACTTTGTTTATTGGCGCATAGGTACCGACCCCTACCCTACTGTGGAGACGGAGGATGGTCAAATGTTTCAAGCGCTTGAACCAGTTGACGAACCTGAGTGGAGAGCTGAAGATGGCTACGGATCCGTCTAAGCCTGCATGAGAGAGAACGTCATCTTAGAACTTCTTTAGATGAACTTTCTTTAATGATAAACTTTTCCTTAGTAATTGTTTGATTTATTCTGCAACTTTAATTATTACTTCTTCATCTAATATTTGTGTTGGATCTTAATTATGAAACTTAAATACCAATTGAATAAAGCTTCCGTTGCATTTAATGAAATTTATTTTGACTCACCATGGTTTGCTATGTGGGTCCACTTTTGGAAGCTTGTGTTGTATTAAACACAGGAAATTGAATATTTATTCTTATTTTTCACATTATCCTATGGTTGTATTTTTCGAAACGTGACAATTTGCTTACGAGGTCTGTTGATTTTTTTGTCAATAAACTAGAGTTAATAATTTTTGGCATAATATTGCCCTCCTTTCACTACCAGAAATAAGTTACCAAACCCGCTTCATCCAAAATCAGATGTTCTATATTTCTATTATTCACTCACATGGGAGTTGGTAAAGTAGAATAAGATATGGATTTACTCTTCGGATTTGGTGTTCGAAACTGCCTCAGATTTGTCGGGTGTGTATTTGTGTGGGTCTAGCTGCGCCAACCAGGGAATTAGTCCGATTAGGTCAAAGACCTCAAGGATAGGCACACCCCGTCATAAAAATATATTTATTCATATTATTCATGCTTAAGCTTATGTAATTATTTTCAAATAATAGTCATATCCTTTAGAAACTGTTTTAATGGCTAAAATCACAGAACAAAAGTACAAAGAGCCTCTCATGCAAACGGTTCACAGTAAACACCTTTGTCTCGGGAATCTTCTTAGAACATAAAAGAAAGTTGCTAGGTTGCTTTCATGCAATGTTAAGTCGTCTTCTTTTCCAAATCCTAATTTAGCCAAGCAAACGAGATCAGTGGAAGCTTGGCGAGAGTGACATGTCAGAGATGAGGACAAATTAAAAGCCACTGACCCTTACCTCGTATTTTCCAGCACATGCAAGATGTATCCCTCAACCCTGTATGGTCGTTTCTCCTTGGGATTTAGATCACCAGAATCAAGAAAATAGAAAAGGTCACTGAGTTCAGCCATCTACAAACTGGGCATCATTGGGTGTTTTCAACAGTTAGGTCTAAGGTTTAAATTTAGTCGTCTTAGTTTGTTTCAAATTTAGGCTATTTATCTCATAATTTTATATTTAGAACAATATCGGAGTGGTGGAAAAAGTATATGAAAGTGCAAGACTCTTCAGGGCCAACCATAGATAACAACACTAAAGGCTTTACTCTGACTTTGTGGTGGGCCATTTGAAAATGTAGAAATGCTTTTCTCATGAGAGGAAAGGAGATGATCCATACAAATACTATAAATATCGCTAGAAATGTTTTCATAGAGTTGAATTCCATGGAACAAAGAGGAGGAAATGGAAAAAACTCTTAGGATTTTGGCTGACCACTAGATGTCATGAGGAGGCTATGATTTTTACTGACGCAGCTTTCGGTAAGGTTGATGGTAACGCAGGTTATGGTTTTGTAATTTGGATTAAGGCTCCTTTGTGGGTGCTGGCTCGTTGGATTGATCAAAAGTCTCTTCTTCCAAAGAAGCTGAGACAAGGGTCATTCTTTCAACCATGATTGAAGCAAAGGCAAGGGGCTTCTCAAAAG
Source organism: Umbellularia californica (assembly GCA_028538565.1). NCBI lineage: Eukaryota > Viridiplantae > Streptophyta > Magnoliopsida > Laurales > Lauraceae > Umbellularia > Umbellularia californica. The sequence continues at coordinate 62,377,333 of JAPQWN010000007.1, read as the reverse complement.
TTCATATTTTGACAGATGCTCTTGAAGTTGTGCGTGTGATCAAGGGCAACTTGGATTGGTCCATTGACCCCATTTTGCAAGACATCTCTATGGAGGCTTTATCTTTTGAATGTTTTTAGGTTTCTAATATCCTCAGATCCATGAATGTGGTCACGCATAATTTTGCAAAAAATACATATAGGGGTGACCAGGTTAGGTTGTCTTCCATTTCCTAGTTGGTAGTGCTCTTTGGTTGGTTGTTTCTTGTATGTCTTTTTCCTTGTGTTCTCTTGTTCCTTTGCTGCTTTTAATGAATTCTTCTTTTATCAAAAAAAAAAAAAATACAGTTAAGTCTAAGAGTTTAAAACTAAAGATCAAAATAAAAGTTGGTGGAATTCCTAGGAATTTTAGGGCCCTTTTGTTTCATGAAGTTAGATTTTTAGGAATTTTAAGTGCTGTATTATTAAAATTAAATAGTTAAGATTTGAGGATTTTTTTATAAGAAAGATTAACAATTGAAGATACAAAGGTGAATATTAAAAAAAATGACTGTCAAACAATCTCTCCTTCTATGGGAAATATTTGAGGAGTGATGGAAAATCATATGGAAGTCATGATTCCGTTATATCTATCTTATATCATGTAACTGAATTCCCCCAATATCTACTCATGGTGAAAGGGATTCCAGTACCGGAATATTAAAGAAGTGAGGAGTAAAAGATATAAGCTAGTAATGATAAGGTGGTTCTGAAGATTTTCTCACTTTTCTTAAGATTTAATTTATTAGAGGGCTGGTTAGATAATCATTTTCCACCAACAAACAGATTATTCGATGGCCATTCATGAGTCTTGACTCTCTTTTTTTTCTTTACATAATAGATTCTTACCCATTCACTCTCACTCACACACTCTTATCCCTAATCAACTGAGGTACAATAAGAGATATTTCTTTGTTGTATTTTGAGATTTTTACCAAAAGCGTCCTCAAATATCTTTATACCTCCAAAAGCATCATAAAATACATGTAATGCCCAAAAGCATCTTATACAGCATACTCTAATTTTTTTCTGAACCAAATTGCCCCTCCAACCCCTTTCTCACGACATTAAGACTTGATTTCGCAACATCGATACTTGATTTAGCACATTAAACTATTTCGATGCTAGTTCAACCCCTTTCCCACAACATCGAGACTCAATTTGGCATGGCATATTAAAGTATTTCGATGCTAGTTTGACCCTTTTTCCCGCGACATCGAGACACTATTTGGCATGGCATATTGAAGTATTTCGAGGCTAGCTCAACCCTTTCTTGCGACATCAAGCAGCAAGTATACAATGGAGGAGATTTTTCATCTTCTATAAAAAAAATTTTATGTCCCCCAATATATTGTCATCATTCTCAAACACAATACAAAACATTGGAACAATTTAAACATGCAAATGCAACATATTCAAATGGAGGAAGCACACTATTCATGTAGCAATGCCATACATCAAATTGGTGGGTTTAAGAAGGTTTCAATTTAAATAATAAAGTATCTATTGCATGCAGAACCACCAATAAGAGATGGATGATCTTCATTTATATAATCAAATTCAATGTACATGAAACACCTTAATTGATTGTTTTTCCCTCACTTCATTGACTATATGGCAATATAATTACTCACTTAGGCAACAAGCTCGTATCACATGCTATTTATTAAAACAATAGGTAATACATCACAGGCCCCTTGATTAAGCAATCTCCCCAATTATTACATTAAAATAGTAAAGTATCCTTAGGTAACATTTAGTTCGCTGTAATGAAGGTCGGAATGGAATGGTCATTCTAATGGAATGATCATTGTAGCGTTTGGTTAGTACAAAAGTGGCGAAATGACCATTACATCCGGAATCACCATTCCTTTAAGTAAAGGAATGGCCATTCCACTGGAGAGGCAGAGGAATGACCATTCCATTCCTTTATGTTTTTTGGTTGAGACCGAAATGCCCCAGACAATGGTATTTTATAATAATATAATAATTATAATATTTCTAATATTAATATAATAATAATTATAATAATAATATAATAATTTATATTATTAATAATATTTAATATTATATTATTAATAATATTTAATATTATATTATTATATTATAATATAATTATTATATTAAATATAATTATAATATTTATATAATTATTTATAATTATAATTATATAAATATTTATAAATAATATAATTATAAATTTATATTATTTATTAATATAATTATAATAATAATTAATATAATAATATTATTAATATAGTATATACAAATATTATTAATAATATTTATTATTATTATTATTATATTTGTATATAATTAATATTAATATTAACAATGCCATTCAATTCCAAAATTCTAACAAGGGTATTTTGGTCAGTTTTATGTAAATTTTATTCCATTCCGAACATCATTCCAGTTCACCAATTGTAAGAACCTGAATCCAGAGTTCTATTACTGGGTTGATTCCTCAGCGTACCAAACGCTATAATGTAAATGACTATTCCTGCCTCATTCCATTCCTAACTCATTCCGCTTTCCATTCCATTCCTTTCTAAAACAATTCCAGCGAACCAAAAGCTACGTTAGTCTTTATTTAATTTATCTTTCATTAATGATAATGCAGTTTAAGGGACCCTACCACGAATGTTCCGGTGGTCAAATATGAGAGAGATTTTTGGGGGCTTCCTACATCTTGGTTGACGATTGCATAAATATTTAAAACATGTTTTTTGGATCATGATCATGTCTCTGTACATTCTGAGATGAACCCTAATCCTATCATTTTGGACCTAAGAGAATTATATTCTAAACATCCATAGTCAAATGGGGAATGAAATGCAATTATCACATGTGGAGAGAAGTTGAGAATTTCTCCTGTAAATTGTTCCATTGCTTATCCTATCTTCATGATCACACTTGTTCTTTGGCAATAAGGAAAAATGAAATATAGAATTATGAGATGAGAATTTTATATTACAGTACTTTATTGCCAATGGAGAGTTTTCATCCCATGTATTCTTATAATTCTCAACCAAACAAACCCTATGAGTTTCAAATCTCTTTTTTTTGTATTTTAATCATATATTTTAAACGTAATGATTATTTTATTGGGATGATATAGTTGAGCATTAATTTTCCATCTCTCTTTAATTAATTCATTTTTCATCGATGACTTCTTCATTTCATGTGATTGGATCTCGAGGAAATAAGAATTTGTGTCACGAACTTAATGAAAGTGATTTTTACCTTAACACAAGCAGAGGTCCCGATAACTAGATCTCGATTGGATATCCAACTACTGTGATTAAACTAGTATTTAACCCTAATTCCGATTTAATAAAGCAATCAAACCACAAGTAGAGAATGACACGAGAATTATACGTGGAAAACCCTAAGAGGGCCTTATCGTCTAGGCCAACAGACAACCAAGCACTATGTAAACTTAGAAGATTACAAGACACTTACAACCATTTTCCCAGTTGTTGACTCAACCTAAGGACTGCCTCAGATCTTGCTGACATCACGTCACGAATCTTCACCGTGCTTGCGCAGAACCGCCTTCGGGAAGGGGATGGAAATTAGACCCAAAACTCTGACTCTTCAGCACAGCAACAGCTTTGAAGTCTTGGGGGGAAAAGACGATGGATCTCTCAACTTCTCTATCTCAGGAATTTTTCTTAATCAGTGTATCTCTTAGGTTGAGAGATGAAGCCTTTAAATAGTCTTCAATTCGTGCTTGAGAGGCTCTAGGAGTAGCAAGATAAATCTTGATCGAAATAGGAAACAACAGTTCTTCAAGAATAGAAACTCCAAGGTTCGCTCGAGCGACTAAGTGAGTTTGCTCGAGCTGACTGCATTCTGGAAACTTAAAACACAGACTGCCTTCTGGTCGCTCGAGCGATCTTCAGGTTCGCTCGAGTGAACCAGTCTCTGTCTTCAAGAAATCCAAGATAGAATGTTCATGGGTCGAGCGCACTTAACTTGGGTCGAGCGATGTAAACTCTGTGATGGGTTCGCTTGAGCGACCCATAGAATCCTTTTAGAACTTGAAAACATCAGTAAGCTTAGAAACTTTAGTCTTTTAGAAGTAGATCTTTGACAGTCCGACAACTACTAAAATTACATGTTTAGAAAACCCCAGTTTTGTCCGGACTCTATGAATTAGCCAACTAAAATCCTAACAATCTCCCCCTTTGGCAATTCATGGACAGAACCCTAATTACATGAAAAGATTCTGCCCTTCTATCCTAAAGATAAGCTAAGCAGGATAGGTCGATGTAGAAAGTTCAAGACTGAGACTAAGTTTCCTGCGATAATCCTGTGATAACTTTCAATAATCGATCAAGTGCAATAACAGATAAAATAAAGTCAAAGGTGATAAACGAGTAAGCACTAAGATCTAAGGTCAAATATAAACAGATAAAGTAAACAGTAAACAGATAAAGTGATAAAGTTCTAAAGACAAGCAGTCTCCCCCTTTTTGTTCAGAATTGACAACCAGAGAGGGGAGAGTAAGCAACAAAAGAAGGTCAAAGTATGAACCACCCAGCCATGAAACAAAAGAAAGTATCAAACGAAAAGATATCATAAAAACAAGAAAAAGTCAATGATCGCTAGGAGCCAAACGGGAGAGTATATCAGCTAGCACTGCATCCATGTGTGCAAAGCCCTCAGTCATTTGAGTGAAACCAACTGTGACCTGGCCACTCACCGTGTCAACCCAGGCTAAGAGATACTGGACTTGGGCAACCAACTGACCATACCGATCTTCCTGAGGCTGTTGCTCCCCCCTGCAGTGGATCTTCTTCTTGTTCTTCATCTTCATCATCAACAGGAGGACCCACAGGAACATGAGCAGTGGATAAAGACAGGGTCCTGGAGTTGATGGGATTCTTGATCTTCATGATTAAATCATTGGCCCTATGCGATATTTCTCGGAATGTGAGAAAATCTGTGATCAAGACCCCAAACCAAGACCCCAAACGGAAGAAGAGAGTTCTTCTTAGCAGATAATGTTTTGATAAAACCATTCAGGATGACTTGTGGAATGTCCACTCTTAGCCCAGTGCCAATGCAGAAGAGTAAATAACCATTGCGACGAGTAATATCGGACGTATGACCTCGTGGCTCTAGGTTATGACAGACAAATCGATTGAGGAAGTGCTATTCGTCAGTCAGATTGCCATGAAGAAGTAAGCCGCCTGGCCATCTCGTCGGAGCCCCACACAATGTAGTTGCGACAAGGTCATAGTCGATGGGGGCTGGCAGCACAGAAGGAATAGGATAATCCGGATGCTTAACTTGAGGAATAGATAAAAAGTCAGCTAGGTCAACAATTTTAATAGTAATTACTTTTCCTCGTACAAACGTTTTCACTGACCCATCATCCAAGACATCCATGTTGCAGTAGAATTCCCTAACCCAGTCAACATTTATAGCAGTCGCAGTAAACTTCACCAAAGAGAACCAATTGCGGATAGCCAAACTTCGAAAGACCCGTTTGGAGTGGAGTTACTCAGCGACCTCCCTCTCAGATTCGACATTCCGATTCGCAAACTTAGTAAAGAATTGATTCGATTTTCCCAGAGAGGGGAAACGAGTGTGATCATACGATGACGAAGGCAAAGATTCCGCATGGAGTCTCTTCTTAGGGGCCATAACAGACTGTAATCACAAAAAAAGAAACAGTGAATCCATTCCTTGCAAAAAGAAATGGCCTCCAAATGCCATAGAATATCATACATTCCACACTCAAACCACCCAGCACTTTCAAACATTCACAACTACGTCAGCAGTCAGTCACAGCAAACCTGCAAAAAGAATTGGCCTACATATGCCAATCATCATCCACAACCTCCAAAAACCAATCACCACATTTACAGCATCCCTTAAACTACTGAATACTAGAAGCCACCAATCTCCATCCCAAACAAGAAATCATATCCAACACAGATTTCCACATAAATTTCACAGAAACAATGTCCAAAAAATTTCAACAAATATCTCAATCGCAGAGAAAATTCCTATAAGAAATATGGAATTGGACAGAACACTCATGACCCATAGCAGATTATGGAAAGTGCCGCTGGAATCCCATGTATGCAAATTGAAAAATGATGCATGACAATCTGTGACTAGAAAAAAAAATGAAATGGAACAAGAGATTAAGGTGAGAAGAGAATGCAAAAAAAAATGAGAAAGGGAAAACAGAAATGGGCGATTGGCGATGAGCAAAACAAGGAAGAAAAAAAAATAAGGAAAATGCAATGCAATAGATAAAGAAGAGAAATAGAACTAAGAGAAAAAAAAATACCTTTGGAGGAGGAGAGGGACAAAGACCTGTAGCAAGAAAATGGGCGAGATAGAGGTCGTCGCAGGCAAGGCAAGGAATGGAAGAAGAGAGAAAAGAGAATGAAGAAGAAAAGGGTTCCTCGGGAATTTGAATCGCCAAGGTCGCTCGAGCGAACATTGCTGGTCGCTCGAGCGAACTATCCAGGGTTTGAAACCCTAGGGTACAGCGCGCGAAAAATTCTAACGGTTACGGTTTGGTCAAATCCCTCCATGGAACAGTGTAAAAGGGGGCACTTATTCAAATTTCCGTAAAATTAAGCACACAGTGCAAAAAGTGAATATTATGACAAAAAAATATATATATAAAATATATAAAAAATGGAAACCATGAGCAGTGTGATCTACTCCCCCTAAACCTCTTTGAGATGAACAAAATGTCACATGGGGAGCACACCCATCAACACAAAGTAGAGTAAAATAGTTTCCTCCAATTTTTTCTCTCCATTTTTTTTTTCAACTCACTTGAGTAGCATTTTCTTTTCATAATTTTTGTAACTCATTCGAGTCCTCACCTCTTTTTGCTTTTTCTCTCTTTTTTTTTTTTGTAAAATCAAATGAGGACGGGTTAAACCATCATTGGTGACTTTCACACTAAAGATCGTGGTAGCCTTCTCCAAGAGAAAATTACCAATCAATTGGAAGCTTTCACACACAACCGTAGGTAGCCATCTTCCTCAAGGTTAACCTTCTTACCACAACATCTCTCAAGGATAAAGAAAGAGATAGTAGTGAGAGAATCGAAAATCGACCCGTGCGATGAGAAAAAGAAAAAACAATGGTCATCTGTACAAGTGAGTGTGACCTAAATAAACAGAAACTTATGGAGTGTAGGGAATAAGAGAAATCCCTAATGATTTTCGCAGGGATTCAAAGCGCGTTGCATCTAATGGTTTGGTAAAGATATCCGCAAGTTGAGTTTCTGTGGGTATATGATGTAAAGAAATTGTTCCCTCTTCCACAAGGTAATGAATAAAATGATGCCTAATGTCTATATGCTTTGTGCGAGAGTGTTGGACAGGATTTTTGGAAATATCAATGGCACTCTGGTTATCACAAAAGACAGTCATGGTGTCTTGCTCAATCCCATAATCCTGAAGCATTTGTTTCATCCAAAAAAGTTGTGTACAACAACTTCCTGCAGCAATGTATTTAGCCTCAGTAGTCGACAGAGAAGTCGAAGTCTGCTTTTTACTATGACAGGCAACGAGATTATTTCCAACAAAGAAACAGCCACCAGAAGTACTTTTTCGATCATCAACACATCCAGCCCAATCAGCATCAGAATAACTCACAATGATCGTGTTGGTATCTTTGGACATCCAAATTCCATACTCCATAGTACCACAGACATATTTTAAGATTCTTTTCACAGCTTGAACATGAGACATCTTTAGGTATGACTGGTATCTCGTACAGACGCCGACACTGTAGGAAATGTCGAGACGACTAGCAGTGAGGTAGAGTAGACTGCCAATCATACTTCTATAACTTCTCTCATCAGTATCTAGTCCATCAGCATCAAGACTTTTTTTTACAGTGGTGCTCATAGGTGTTCTAGCATGTTTTGAAAATTGCATTCCAAACTTTTTCAGCAACTTCCTGGCATATTTTGGTTGAGAAATAAAAATACCAGAGGGGGTTTGTTTAATCTGTAAACCCAGGAAGAAGGACAGCTCACCAACCATACTCATTTCAAATTCACTTGACATTTTCTCAGCAAATTTATCAAACAAAAGATCTGATGTAGAGCCAAAAATGATATCATCAACATAGACTTGGGCAATGACAATGTTTTGCTTGTCTTGTTGGATGAACAAAGTTTTATCCACACTTCCTCTCGTAAACCCATGCTCTAGCAGAAATACAGTCAGTCTCTCATACCATGCTCTCGGAGCTTGCTTTAAACCGTACAGGGCTTTTTGCAATTTGTAAACATGATCAGGATGATGAGGATCTTGAAATCCTTTCGGTTGTTCCACAAACACTTCCTCATTCAAAAACCCATTCAAAAATGCACTTTTGACGTCCATTTGAAACAATTTAATGTTTAAGAAACAAGCAATGGCAAGCAATAAGCGCACAGATTCAAGTCTAGCTACAGGGGCAAAAGTTTCATCAAAGTCAATACCCTCAACTTGGGTATACCCCTGAGCTACCAATCGAGCTTTGTTCCTAATGACTTGACCATTCTCATCGGTTTTGTTTTTAAAGATCCATTTGGTTCCGATGACATTTGTATTCGATGGTCTAGGAACAAGCTCCCAAACACAGTTCCTTTCAAATTGAGCTAATTCATCGTACATAGCATTTATCCAAGAATCATCTATAAGAGCATCTTTGATATTTTTTGGTTCTAATGAGGAAACATAACAGACATGACTTACCTCATCGCATACCTGTTTCCTAGTTTTCATAGGAGCAGAGATCTCACCGATGACTTTGTCCAAGGGATGATCTTTGATGACTTGGCCTTTTTGTGATCGAGGATGAGCAGATTTTGGAGTAGCACTTTGCTCTTCAAACTGTCGAATTCTATCAGGAACTGTAGACTCAGAGGAGGGTTCCATTGATTCAAATGTATCAGCATCTACGTTTGAGTCCTTTGGTGATTCCGAATCAGGTTTTGTTTGATTTTTAACCTGTTCAGAAGATGGAGAAAAGATCAGTCCCTCATCATCATCATTGGAGAAACAATCTGAGGTACCTGCATCATCCATTACCACATTGATAGATTCCATCACAACAGAATTTTTAAGATGAAAAACACGATATGCTTTGCTCGACAGTGAGTAACCAAGAAAGATGCCTTCATCACTTCTGGAGTCGAATTTTGACAAATGTTCTCTATCACGCAGGATGTAACATTTGCTGCCAAAGGTTCGAAAGTATTTAATATTTGGCTTAACTCCAGTCCAAATCTCATAAGGAGTGGTTTTCGTTCTTGGACGAAGATATACACGGTTGATGACATATACAGCTGTGTTAACAGCTTCAGCCCAAAACCTTTGAGGTAATTTTTTGTTGTGCAACATCACTCGTACCATATCTTGAACGACTCTATTCTTTCTTTTCACTACCCCATTCTGTTGAGGTGTTTTAGGGGCTGAGTATTCATGCTTAATTCCATGTTTGGTGCAAAAGGTGGAAAAATTAGAATTTTGAAATTCAGTTCCATGATCGGAACGAATCCTTGAAACAACGCCGAATTGATGTCCTTCATCTGCAATAAGCAAAGTCCACAAATCATTAAAGACAACAAAAGTTTCGGATTTATCATGTAAAGATCTTACCCATGTTAATCTGGAAAAATCATCAACTGTCAGAAATATATACTTTTTACCACCAATGCTTTCAAATTTTGTTGGTCTCATGAGATCTATATGCAATAGCTCTAAAGGTTGTTTAGTGACGAGTGAATCAACCTTTTTGTGAGGAGCTTTTATCTGTTTCCGACTTCACAAGGACCACACACAGTATTCGAGGCTCTTTTGAGTTTTGGAAGCCCACGAACAAGCTCAAAATTTGACAGTTTTTCCAGAATTTTGTAATTCACATGCCCCAACCGTTGATGCCACAAATCAAAGTCACTAAACAATGCAGAATTACAAGACATTTCTTTCTCAGATGAAACCACATAGCAATTATCGGAATTCCTTATCCCATGAAGAACAATTTTTCCCTTTTTGTCCATAATAATGCATTCTTTGGAAGAAAAATGCACCTCATGTTTGTTATCACACAACTGACTGATACTTAAGAGGCTTGTTTTGAGACCATCAACCAAATAAACATTTTTAATGTTAGACATACCTGGGATTGCCACAACTCCTTTTCCAACAACTTTAGCCTTACCTCCATCTCCGAATCGAATACTTTCACCATTGTAATCTTCTAGAGATGTAAACAAGGCTTTGTTTCCTGTCATGTGACGTGAGCAGCCACTATCCAAGTACCAAACATCAGAGTTTGTAGCACTAAGTGCTGTAAGAACCACATTACAGCGTAGATCAGATTTTCGGACCCAGACTGGTTTGGTCTTACCCAGATGTGAAGAATTTTTAGGCCTTCTACGCTGATTTCTGTTGTAATTTCTCAGTTTATTACAGTGTGGTCTTATGTGTCCAGTGATTCCACAAAAGTAACATATAGGAATGAATTTAGGTTTAGACACATAGGAAGGATAATAACTCTGAGGATATTTAGCATTTGGATAGACAGGAGGCATGGATTTCATTGTAGTTCCTTGAACAAACACAGTTTTACCTTTGTCTTTTGATGAAGATGAACCTACAAATCCAAGCCCAGATTTTGAAGGAGGCAATTGACTTCCCAAGATTTCATTCAGCTTCATCGATCCAGTGTTCATCCTGTTGATAGAAGCTTTCGCTGAATCCAATTCGACAAAAGCCATCTTTAATTTTCCAGCAAGATTTTCTTTGTCAGATTTACAAGTGTAAGACCCCGACCCTCAATTTTTGGATTTAGCATTGTTTTAATTGTGATTTAGCTTTTTAAACAAGATTAGAGTTGACTTGACTTTGTTTTTGAGTTTGAATAGATTTTTTCATAACTTTGGAGAGTTTTAAAAGACCGTTGACTCTGTTTTGACCCAACCCTTATAAATTGTATTTTTATGAGAATTTATTCTTGATTTCTAAAAATTCCAATTTTTATTCCTTTCGACTCATTTTATTGTTACAAACAACTTTCATGTTTTGACCATCTTGATTTAATACTCAGAAATCGCGTTTTTTGAGAAAAAGGGCAAAAATGACAATTTTCACTAAATCTGTCCATAAATTTCGAAAATTCCAGAAATTGGGGAAAATATACTTTTTGAAAACTAGATTTTTCGACGATCGTTTTGTTCTTCTTCGTCGATTTCATTCGGGGTCCGCAAGACCATGTTTTAATCGTTTCATGTTCTACTGCTTTGGGACCCACCTTGCAGACACTATATATAGTCTCCTATTCTCTCTCCTCCATTCTTCTCCCCAAATCCCTGCACGTTCTTGACCTAGAGTGGAGAAGAGGAGAAGCTTCCTTTTTGATCTTTTTCCCTTGAAATCATCTAGCAAGAGAGCTCCAATCTCCGATCCAACTCCGTCACTCTCTTCCTCTCTTCTCAAGCTTCGTTTGGAGTGTTTTTGGAGCCAAACCCTTTCACTATTCATCGTCTTCAACCTCTATTCTTCTTGTTCAGCTAGCTCGAGGTTGGTACTTTCCCCATATTTTCATTTGATGTTCTTTAGCTCATTTAGAACTTGTTTTCTATGTTTTCAAACCCATTTTCGAAATGGGGGTTTGTGATGACCAAAAATGTGATTTTTATGTGTTCTATTTTGGAGCTTTTGTGTAGATTTCGTGGATCTTCTCTTTGGTTGAGTTTTTATGGAGTTTTCCTTGGCATTGGATTGAGGCAAGTGATCTTTATAGGATTTCCCATGTTTATTGCTTTATGTTTCATTATGGTTTCAATATTTCATTAAGACATGTTTTCTATGTTAATTTTCATAATGCAAGTTATGTTATATTCTTTCAATTCATGAGTTTTGGCTTCTTCATTTGTCTTGTTAGCCATGATTTTGCAAGCTCTTAGAATCATGTTTGATTTTGTTAGTTTTTATGATTTTATACTTGAAAATGTCTTGATGTCTTTTTATAGAATGAATGGTTTAATTGTGGATGGAATGCTTTAAAAATGTGTGAAATGTATCCCTTGGAAAGCATGAAGGCTTGGAGAGTGCATGTGGTTCAAATGTGGAAGTGAAGAAGGGAGAGAAGTGTGAAAAAAGTTGAACGTCATAAGTTCTACCGGAATTTCTACCGGTAAAAGCGCTTAAATCGGAAGTACTACCGGTAGAAGTGGCTCGAATTTTGGCAGAGAAGTGTGAAAAACTGTAAACCCTTAGTTCTACCGGAATTTCTACCGGTAGAAGTGCTTAAACCGAAAGTTCTACCGGTAGAAACGGCACAAATTTTGGCAGAGAGTTGAGAAAAGCTGTGAACCCTTAGTTCTACTGGAAGTTCTACCGGTAGAAGCGCTCCAACCGGTAGTTCTACCGGTAGAGATGGTTCTACCGGAAGTTCTACCGGTAGAAGCGCTCCAACCGGTAGTTCTACCGGTAGAGATGGTTCTACCGGAAGTTCTACCGGTAGAGAAGCTTAAACCGGAATTTCTACCGGTAGAGATGCTGAACCCAGACCCACATATACAAAAAGTACTGTTTTTGAAGGATTTTGCGGGAATGAAAGCTAGACTAGGTTTTAGACCTTTTTATTGACTTTGTGCACTTGGAATTCCAAAATGTACTATAACTTTTGGGGCACCAAACCTTGTCAAAACTCCGACATTTGGGTTTCAACTCCGCAAGGGTCAATGAATGGTCTTAGCCTAAACTTGATAGATTTCATGTTTGAACTCTTGTTTTGATGCTTCATGCATCATCGTGTTCTCGTTTGATTTTCAAGTACAAGTTTGTTTGAAGATTTGTCTCAAGAACCAAGACTTTTGTTTTGATGCTTCATGCAACACCGTGTTCTCGTTTGATTTTCAAGTACAAGTTTCTTTGAAGAATTGTTTCAAGAACCAAAGCTATTGTTTTGATGCTTCGTACATCATCGTGTATTCGTTCGAATTTCAAGAATAAGCTTGTTTTAAGACGTGCTCCAAGACGTGTTTCAAGAATAAGAAAAGGGAATCATTTCTTAAGTTTGATAAGCATTTATATTATGCTATTTTGGTAGTCTCGTCGTGTCGTGCTTGTTAAATGATTTCCCTCTTGTTTTGTCGTGTTCTCGAACGTGTATCGCCATGTTTTGTGCATTCATGATATAAGTGATTACCACTGAGCTTGGACTGCCCTTTTAGCTTGATCCACTACCTGGGGGTCCTTAAACATGTGGACTGTCTGCAGACTAGTCGTGTCTTGAATGACACATCGTGCGTGTTCGTGTTCCAGTTCCGCGGCCGGAAATTCCCCGTATATGTGGGATCGTGTCGTGCTTGTCGTGCGTGCTTACTCTTGTCATCATGTATGATGGAGAAAGGATGGGCTCTTTGTGGATTTACTAATCATGATATTATATGTATTCGTGTCTTGTTTCGTATATCGTTCATGCACTAGTGCTTTCTCGATAAGTATCATGTTCATTTATTGTTTTTAAATCTCGTAAACTTGTTTCAAGTTCAATAAAGTGTTTTTAGTTCTTGTTTCCTTTAAACTTCAAATTTGTTTATGCTCTTGCCTATATTGATCACCTGCCAGACCGTCGTGTCTGATATTCTTCTGCTTTGGCGCTCTAGATAGCAGGTCCTTGTTTTGAGCTAGTCCGTGTGCAGAGGGCTGTTGAGCCACGGGTTTTGCAAGCTTGTTGTGTCAGCGATGTCATGTAGACGTCATGCTTGACTCCGGAGTTACGTTACGCCATTGGGTAGTATTTGTTCTAGCTTGCTATTTTGTACGGCTTTTGTTAGCCTGTTTCTTGGGAATTATAATTAATGTACTCGTTAATTTGTAACTTGAATATGTTTAGGTAATGATAAGCCTGTTACTGTCAGCTCTGTATATTTTGATATTATGAATTGTTCTAGTCTGAGTTTAAATATGTTTATGATCATCTTAGGCTGACAGATCGAGTACAACACGGAACCCGATGGATACGGATTCCGGGTCGTAACGTCTTGTAGAGCTTCCGCGAAATATTTTGATGTGTTGTGAATTTTGTTATCCTCACACACGCGGATCCTGGGAGGGGAAATACAAATTCCCCCAAACTCGCGTCCCCAAGATCGGATCCCGGTTTTGGGGGCGTGACAACAAGTGTTCAGCTCTTTTTGCAAGGTCAACAGTTGAGATTCAGACTTCTGAAACTGTTGCTGCAGGCGATCATTCTCTTGACCTGCAAGAATCAATTTATTAGACAATATTCCTCGTTGATCTTCCAACTGTTTTACCTTAGATTGAGAGTCAATCAATGTAGCTTGCAAAGACATGTTCTTTTCCTCCATTGCTTTTAATTTCAAAGCTCTTTTCTCACTGATTTTGGACATACGAATGGATTCCTGAAGCAATTGTTGATAATCTTCATCTCCTTCCTATTCTTCATCAGAAAATTCGTTAATGTCTATATCGTCTTCAGACTTGGATTCCTGCACAGGTGAGATGTTAGATAGAGCCATGAAAGCAATATATTTTCCAGACTCACTTGATGGTGAATCCGGTTCAGAAATTTCCTCTTCAGATTTCTCATCCCAGGCAACATTTAAGGCGGCTTTGCCTTTATTCTTATCTCTGTGATTTGCACACCTGGAAGCAATGTGTCCATACTCTTGACACTCAAAGCATTTGACAGGCTTTGTTGTACCCTTTGATTGATTTGAAGATGATTTTTGCTCAGTTTTTGGTACAAACCTACCTTTCCCTTTAGGAGGAGCTTTCGGGTTCGATGAGTCTTTTCTAAAAGACTTCCTGTCTTTCCAAATCTTGTTAAGTCTTCTAGCAAGATATGCCTCGAACTTCTCATCATCAGTATCACTGCCAAATTCACTAAATTCAGGGACATCCAGTGAATTTGAGGACACTAGAGCCATGTCCTTTCCCTTTTTCTGCTGACAGTGATTGGACTCAAAGATTTGCAAATTACCAACAAGTTCTTCAATTGTTAGTGAATTCAGATCCTGGTGCTCCTCAATGGCAACTACTTTTGGACGAAATCGTTCTGGGAGAGATCTCATGATTTTCTTAACAACTTTATTTTGAGGAACAGTTTCTCCCAGATTATAGCATGAATTAACAATCTTGCACAGTTTTGTATAAAATTCATCAAAGGATTCAGACTCTTTCATGCGTATCGTCTCAAAAGCAATTGTCAAATTCTGGAGTTTTGTCTACTTAACAATTTCAGTTCCTTCATAAACAGTTTGAAGGAGATCCCAAGCAACCTTTGCAGTAAGACAAGCAGACACTCTATGAAACTCAGAAGCAGAGATTCCATTATAAATAGCATTAATGGCCTTGTTGTTGCGATTAGATCTAGTTCTCTCATCAGGAGTCCATTGGGCTTAGGGTTTGGGTTTTGTTTCCCCTTCAACAGTCATGGTAGGTTCAAGATAACCTTCCTTAACAACATCCCAAACTTGGTCATCGATAGCCTTCATATAAGCAATCATCCTAGACTTCCAATATGAGTAATTAGATCCATCCAGGAGAGGGGGCTTACAAGTAGATGTGCCTTCTCTGTTGATATCCATTGGAGATCAGTAAAGAGATCATACAAAAGATTAGTGTAACCTGCTCTAATACCAATTGAAAGTGATTTCTACCTTAACACAGGCAGAGGTCCTGATAACTAGATCTCGATTGGATATCCAACTACTGTGATTAAACTAGTATTTAACCCTAATTCCAATTTAATAAAGCAATCAAACCACAAGTAGAGAATGACATGAGAATTATACGTGGAAAACCCTAAGAGGGAGAAAAACCACCGGCCTTATCGTCTAGGCCAACAGACAACCAAGTACTATGTAAACTTAGAAGATTACAAGACACTTACAACCCTTTTCCCAGTTATTGACTCAACCTAAGGACTGCATCAGATCTTGCTGACATCACGTCATGAATTTTCACCGTGCTTACACAGAACCGCCTTCAGGAAAGGGATGGAAACTAGACCCAAAACTCGACTCTTCAGCACAGCAACAGCTTTGAAGTCTTGGGGGGAAAAGACGATGGATCTATCAACCTCTCTATCTCAAGAATTTGTCTTAATCAGTGTATCTCTTAGGTTGAGAGATGAAGCATTTAAATAGTCTTCAATTCGTGCTTGAGAGGCTCTAGGAGTAGCAAGATGAATCTTGATCGAAATAAAACAGCAGTTCTTCAGGAATAGAAACTCCAAGGTTCACTCGAGCGACTAAGTGAGTTCGCTCGAGCGGACTGCATTCTGGAAACTTAAAACACAGACTGCCTTCTGGTCGCTCGAGCGATCTTCAGGTTCGCTCGAGCGAACCAGTCTCTGTCTTCAAGAAATCCAAGATAGAATGTTCATGGGTCGAGCGCACTTAACTTGGGTCAATCGATGTAAACTCTGTGATGGGTTTGCTCGAGCGACTGTAGGTTCGCTCGAGCGACCCATAGAATCCTTTTAAAACTTGAAAACATCAGTAAGCTTGGAAACTTCAATCTTTTAGAAGTAGATCTTTGACAGTCTGACAACTACTAAAATTATATGTTTAGAAAACCCCAGTTTTGTCCGGACTCTATGAATTAGCCAACAAAAATCCTAACACTTAATCAAGAGAAGATAGGAAATGACTACCTAGACATCACCTAATAATTCAAATTCTAATAAAGTGGATAGGGAGGGAGCTAAAATCTCAGAAAACTCCTTAATTTTATTGAAGATTTTAGAATTTTTTTTTCCACAATTGCAACCCATCCCAACACACACTAACACAACCCAAGTTATATTTTTTGATTCCATCACTTCCTATCTCCATCCTTAACCCTTCACCCCTTTTATAACTCTTACATGAGCTATTTGACCATCTTCACCACTAGAATTGTTATGGATGACATCTTGGCCCAACTATGGGCCATGATAATCATGGTGGTGGAGGTGGAGGATGAAAAGATCTCAATGAAAATTATGGGTGTACAAAATATCAACTCAATGAGATCATTATAACCCCTTGATCTATTCTGACCCTTGGAGCCTACTTGTTTGCATAGAATACATAGGGTTTCATGCCAAGCAGGTTAAAAATAAGAGTGTTGCTACCTACACACTGCAAATAGCTCTCCACACACTGCATTTTAAATAAAATAAAAAAGTTCCTAAACTACCCCTATCCCTCTCCTTCCTTCTCTCTCCCTCTCCCTCTCCCTGCTCCGGCCACCTCCCCCCGACCAGTCGCCGACCCATCTCCCTCTCACTCTCCTTCCCCTCATTAGAAGGGCCAAAGCGATCGAGACGGACCCGGAGAGCGACGAGTCGGACAGGTTCAAACTCACCACACGACCGTCCGAGTCACAAGAAACACCTCGCCACGTGCAGACATCTGTATTCTCCAACTTCCAACCGTCCAGCACATGGAAAGGGTCTTCCAAAAACGATCTCTGTTTTTTGAGGTGGGCAAAAGAGAGAGGTTGCATTGCTGCTTTTTGCTTCATGTTACCAAGTCAAGATGTCAGAGATAGCAAGAATCGTTTCCAATACACACGACAAAGTCCAGGTCATGGATGCATGGCGGCGGCGGGCGAGAGGTAGAGTATGCGGGAGAGAAAGAGGGGAAGAGGGAGAGGGAGGAGCAGAGAGCTTTTGGGCGGGGGCTGGCAGAGGGAGAGGGGGAGAGAGGAAGAGAAAGGGGGGAGCGGGACGCGGGCTACCCGCGGCGGGCAAGAGAGAAAGGGAGAGGGATCGACGGCGGAGGTGGCCGGAGCAAGGAGCAAGAAAAGAGAAGGAAGGAGAGGGATAGGGGTAGTTTAGGATTTTTTTTATTTTGGTTTTTTTTTCTTTTAAATGCAGTGTGTGGAGAATTGCCTACAGTTTGTAGGTAGCCACTCTCTAAAAATAAAAATATAAGATGAATGTACAAAAATGACTATGAAAGTGAACATCATCAAATAACCTTCCCTGTAATGGAAATTTAAGTAAATCAAGATGAGATGGAAAATGAATACCAAACAATCACCTTAGTAATATACTTGGAAAGTCAAGGTCTCACCTACATTGCTACTCCATATCCTTCACCCCTCTCTCACTAAGTTGGTGAGAGTGTCTCTCATAGGAGCACTTCCAATATATATATATATGGGAAACCACATGAGGATGGGGATTAGGGGATTTCAAGGACTCCCTAAAACACTCCTCTCTGCAAAGAGTCAGCCCCAGCCATGATTTCTATAATCTTCATCTGGGCTCCAAAAGTTTAATAGTCAACAGTCCATTCGGATCGGTACACAGTCGATCCAACAATTCAGTAAATTCGGATCTGATCAAAAGTTGGTGGACATGTACAATTCGTAGGGAGAGGGCGGGGCGTGTGTTTGGTCCATTTAGACGGACCAAGGGTGGGCCCCACAAGCCTGAGCTTATGAAATTTTATCCTAAGCTCACACGTAGGAAATATATTCTGGGGTAACTCTCCTAAGCTCAAGTTTATGATAAAGTAAGCTCAAGTGTGTAATGGGGCCCACCAGCGGACCCACATGGGGATGGGGATAGGGGAGATTTCAAGAACTCCTTGGGATCCTCTTCTCTGCAAAAAATCAGCCTCAACCATGATTTCTATCATCTTCATATGTGCCCAAAGTTTAATGGTCAACAGTCCATTCGAACGGTCATTTAAATTCTGTTACGACTGAAAGTTGGTGACCATGTGCAATTTAGGGGGGTCATGTGTTTGGTCCATTTGGATGGACCAAAGGTGGGGCCCACAAGCATGAGCTTACTTAATTTTATCCTAACCTCGAGCTTGAGAGAGTCTATATATATATATGAGTAACGCTACATAACTCCTCGGGCATTTTTCACAAAAAAAAATGCCCATTTTTTAGCCAACGAAAGTGTGACACGTGTCATCAATGATACACTTATCCATTCTCTCTCCTAAATATTCTCCTAAAATTGTGGATATTTTATAGATTCTCTTAAATCATTGGCTAATAGATAGGGGCAAAAACTCTCCTTTTGAGATAGGGGAGTTTTTGAGAATTTCCCTATATATATATATATATATATATATATATGAGAAATACTCCTATGAGAGATATCTCTCACCTTAAATTAGAGATAAGAGTAGGAGCTCTCACATTTAAGTTGTTGGCATTAGATATGGATGTGAAGGCCCCCACCATATCTCTCTTAGTAAAGTGAGAGCATCTCTCATAAAACATCTCCATATACATATTTATATATATATATATATATATATATATATATATATATTGTTTTGTTGAAATGGACGGGCTACAAAAGGTCTTTGATGGGAATGGGCGGCTTTCAAGTTTTGGACCAAAATGCAAAATGGGGGGCGGGCTTTCAAATTTTGGGGCTGAATGGAACTCTTCCAGTCCCACATGGGTGAGCTGATGTTAACCTCAGCATGAGCCCCACTATAATGTTAGATAGTCAGTGTCTCGTGCAGGACAATTATATCACATTGAATTTAACAGAACATTGGTATCATTAATAAACGCAATTGACCAAGGCCACTTCAAAAGTCAAATGGTTCAAGTGGGTCACATGGCAAAAGCATTATTCTATTTTGATAGGTATCTGTTTTGATTTCCAGTGACCATTTACTTTTTTTCTCCTTGTGGGGATAAAAAGTGATCATTACTTACTCTCATTGCTCTCATATGATTCTCTTTTGAAACATGTATTTACTTTGAGAGAAAGTCACTGCACATGTAAGTTTAAATGACTCATTAAAGATAATTAAAAATCATCTAATGCATTTCAGTTGATTCTTTACTACAATTCTAAGTTACAGATTGAATACCAAATGTTAGAGACTTTTTTTGGTAATAGAATGGTTAGAGATTTGGAGACATTTGATAGGACTAACATTCGGCAACAGTTTAATTTGGAAACTCCCTCACATCTGGTGTAAGAGTGTACATGGGTTGGGTCTGGATTGGGTCCATGGTGCATACAGTTTTAAAAACCGGATCAGAGGGTGAAGCGGTCGAATCGACGGTTGGGTCAAACCTTGTTGAGTGACCTAGTTGAACCCATAAAATAATAAATATAGAAGAATCATTTTAAGATAATTTATGATGAGTCCAATAAGCACAACAGCTGATTTTTTTTTGTTTTCCTATTTTGATCCGTTCTTAATGATTTTTGTCCATTTTCAGTAAAAGTTTGTGAGCTCAATTGGACCTGGACATTAATCTAGGTCCAACTCGGACACAATTGGACCTGGACATTATTCTAGGTCCATTGAATCCTATAGCTCTACTGGTGTATGTCCTGTCCTTTAACTTGAATCTTGTTACGGGGCTTCTTGCATTGAAGCTTCATTCCATCCTTTTGGAGCTAGTTTTGTAAGTTCAACTGTATGAATTTTCAATCTAATTCTTATGCACCATCCTTAAACCCCAAGCTTGGGACCATTTGGATCTTTATAGGAAGGGTGCAGATAGCTTGGTTTCCAAATGTCAAGTCCTACCTTAACTCAAGTTAAAAAGGTTAACCCAAATGAGAAACAGGAGACAGCCTTGTTACAGGTAGATTTGTATGCCACTCATCTAACTAACAAAAAAGAGTTTAACCCCAATAATGGACTGTCAGGTCTGAACCAGGTTAGGGTCAAAATGCAATGGGCCCAGGGTGGATTGGATGGGCAAGTTGAATATCAATGAGGACCCAGTCCGAACCTGAGCCCTGACCAGAATAAAAAAAAAAATGGTTTGCTGAGGCGGGCGGGTACGGACTGGGTTAATGGGTCCAAACCTAGGAACATTAGATACTCTACTGACCTGAAACGAAACATTGGACAAGAAGAATCCATCTAGGCCCACCCCCTTTTCCTGGTCTCAACCTTGTATCAAGAAGTTGCAAAAAATAGTGACAGCTTTGATAGACGGCTATGATCATCAAATCAAATATCAAGGTGATCAATGGTCATCCACGGGCGGCTTTCTTATCCAACGGTTCCTATGCAGCAGAAGGTCCGCTACACCACAAACTACAATAACCATAGGCCACACCACCCTCTTCTCGGATAGGCACAAGGGATAGATAGAGAAAATAAGAGTAACATCCGAAGAAATTATTCTAGTTTCAAACTGAAAGACAGAATTTTGATTTCGTATGTGACAGGTATGAATGCAGTGTTCCTCTCTCTCTCGGAAAAATATAAATTTAAAAGACAGATTCCTCTTGCTACACACATAAAACATAGAGTATAATAAGTATTATATAATATAATTTGTTACAACATTTTAAAATACAATGCAGATATGTCTATTATACATGTAGTATGTTCAAGAAAAATAACGTGAAAAGTAAATACTCAAAGTTACAAATCAAGGTCAATATACATGAAACTAAAATCTAGACAATAACGCATACACCTGGCGATAATATTGTACCAAAGAAACAAAGTATTCAGAAAATGAGCAAAAAATAGAAAATCAAATTTTAGAAAAGAATAAAGGAAAAACTAGCCTCAATATGCCTACATGCACGGATTGAGACAATAAACATTGATCTTAGGATATACATGTCCAAAACAAGACAAAATACTTGCACAAATGCTAACAAGAAAAAGAAGAAAACCAATTGGCACAAGAAAAGGAAAAATGAATTTTGTGTGTGTCGTTTTGAATATACTCCAACATAAGGATCTGAAGATAATTATGATTTTTGAATATGCAAAACATTGCCGCTGCGTGTCACCTGCATCAGCTGCTACTGTAACTTTGGATACCTGTGAATTTTTATGTACCCAATTCACACCTATTCATCAGAGGGCAACGCCTAATTTCCAGATTCCAATAGGCAGTTATCGATGCTTTCTTGAGTCCTCTAATTTCCCAGGATTTTAATTACTAGGGTGATTGGCTAAGTACTCATTTCTCATCTTCCCTCATTCTACTTAAATAAAAGAAAAGTTTATTTTACGTTAATTTTTGGATATTCACCTTTAGGTCTTCTTTTTGAAACACTTTTGGACATGACTTCCTATGCATTCAATTCATACGTATTCTATACAAACTAACAGGCCCTTCATGGATTTCAATATGTAACATTCGCATGTGTCCATGGTTGCAAGACTCCCAAGTTCTCGCAGCAAAACCCTATTAGCACTCTTATGTACAGATACTTGTTGGCTTTCAAGATTCAAGAGACTAGTTTTTCCTGGAAAAATCTTACATCCATTACATTCTATTCCTGAAGCATAAAATGTCTTTTTTCCATTATCTCCTGAAGCATAGAACGGATTGATTCTTACATTAACAACACATAATACAGAATGCACATTTTCAATGATAAGTTCACCACAAAGCATCAATAGATACTCAAAATACTTTTAAAATAATATAATTGCTTCTGCTAAAAGCATTCATTACCGCTACAGATCATAAGTAGCCATTAAATCCATAAAAAAATAAAGGACATGATAACTTGGTACAAATCACAGCTTGAAAATATTCAAACCCAAATGCAAATTTACCAAAGAAAACAGAAAATAGGAAAAACATAGTCACAAACTAAAGAAACTCAGTACCTCATAAGTGGGATAATCTAGAGCTGAAATTCTAATGCTCATTGAAAAAAAAAAAAAAAAGCGGAAAGCAGCAACAACCAGGGCCTTCAGATGTTCAAATCAAGTGAAGAAGCCAAGCCCCAATCGGGAATGAAATTAATCAGATTACTGTTCATCCTCACGCTTGGGTGCTTCTTTGATCTCATCAGTCCCATCATCCTACAAAACAAAGATGGCAAGAAATGTATTAAAAAACTGATTGATTTAAATTATCCATTGACAGTTTGAAATAAGAAACCGATGAGACAAGATTTAAGACCTGCATATCTGATGTCCACAAGGTCAAGTTGTCACGAAGGAGCTGCATTATAAGAGTGCTGTCCTTGTATGATTCCTCCCCAAGAGTATCCAGCTCTGCAATGGCTTCATCAAAGGCCTATCGAGATGCACAAAACATCAACCAAAGACATCCAACTAAATACGCAACATTCTTATAGACCAATTACAGAAACAACAACATTAATGATGCTCCTTTTTATAATACGTCCTTGTTTGGTATGCACCCAGCTGCTTTTTTACAAAATGACTTGAAGTAGCCCTTATCAAACACCACCAAATATTGCATTCTATTGATTTTTCTCAATACCAACTTGCATATCCATAATGTGCATTTAAATCCACCACACTCCAACAAGAAAATGATTGTTTGCACCTCCAAGCATGCCTTTGTCGTCTTCTCTTCTTTATGTTCAACATCACTTGGGTTTTAGACAAAATTTTCATCTAGCAGATACAAACTCTCTCTCTCCTTTAACCTCGATCCTTTTCCCAAACAATTGAAAACAAGTTCTAGCTTTGTAAGTGCAGACCTCAGATTTTTTTGAGCCCATAGCTATAAATCCACAAGTGGGTGAAATCCAAACCACTTAGATTCATTATCACACCACATTCTATCACAAAATTTCAACTAAATTAGAGTTATTTCACACGTGCACCTTGCTGCTTTAGAGCAGTGGGCTCACTCCTTTGGAAAATGGGGACTCCATAAAAGCAACATGAGAAGTCCATTTCGGATGCTAACCCGTTTCTATCACAAAATTTCACTGAAGTCAGTGATTTCAAACGTGCATGCACCTTGCTGCCTTAGAGCAGTGGGCTCACCCTCCCCTCAGAAAATCCAGACTCCAAAAAAAGCACCCTAATAGATGCTGGCCCATTCTCATGACTGGAGAGAGAGAGAGAGAGAGAGAGAGAGAGAGAGAGAGATTAATCAGAAGTCAGAATTATGAATTTCTCACATTTTGTAACAATGATTTAAGAATATATATTTGTAAGAACTTACATTTTGCAGCAATGTGATGGGTTTTGCAAGGAGAACTGCCATTTTCCTCAGCTGGATGATCCCACCTGTTTGCTTACTTTGTACTGAACTCCTCGGAATTCACAGAAGAGTAGGTTCCACGGAAGGATTTCCCCCCTAGTATTGACAACTATGATGCCCCAGATACGAATTTGGATACGGACACTGATACGGGATTGTAGATATGACTCCTTTTAAAAATCTAGGACACGGATACGGATACGGGTGCCCTAATTTTTTCTTTAGATCATTTTTTAATCAATGAAATTATCGATTTTTTTTTTCATCCCTTTCTAGCATTTTTTATGGTGAGATGTAAAAATATTATATGAACTATATGAAATAAAGGACTTTATAAATAGGATATGATAAACTTATTCCCTTGCAGTATCAAGTACCAATACAAGTATTGCATCGGTCCGATACGGATACGTTGGGCTTATAATCCAGGTATCATAGATGGACAACTGTTAGAAGTATCGGTACAGTATCAGGTACCAATACAAGTACTGCATTGGTCCGATACGGATACGTTGGGCTTGTACAAGTATCCAAGTATCATAGAGGGACAACTGTTGGGAAGACTACCATGAGACCTACCCAAACTGGGATCAATCCCTGAGCAGCTACTAAGGTGAGAAGGCACACTGAAGAGTTGACGAGTGAAGAATATAAGGTGGAGATGTTGATAAAATCAACATTATCATATTCTCTAATTTACTAGACCGTGGTTGGGAAATCATTTCCTACCAAAGTATACTCTTTTGTGAATGCAAAGAAAAGAAAATGATATCAAAAAAATATGGGGTATTCAGATTTATTGATTTAGATCTGTCGGGGTACAACTGCACTAGCCAGTTGATAGATACAAAATACAGAGCTCCAAGGATAAAGGTTCAAGAGGGCACAAGAGTGGACTTTAGGTTAAATGCCTCAAAATTCCTACTAAAGAAAGAAAAATCCATGCCTCAAAATCTCCTTAAAAAAATATTCACGTCTTCAACTGACCTAGGGGCCCTTACTTAAAAAACTTTGGAGGTCCCCAACTGTCAGAAGTCAAAGAAAGGTGAACTTAAGATGTTTTAGCATCAAGTCAACCGTCCGATTCTGACATCAAATGTGGGTGACTTTATGTCGGACATCAAAGCTAACGTTGGAAGTTGAGCGCCATCTCAAAAGCGGAGGACTTTACATCAGATGTTGGGCAGCATTGAACGTTCAATGTCAATGTTGGACATCTAACCCCTTACATCCTGCATCTGGACCCAACCTCAGAGTTCCATGCAGCACCAACTTTGACCAGTTGAAGCTCTTCATCCGTCCATCCAAATTCTGGAATATAATATACTGTTGGAAAGCTCTAGAAGATGGGATTGAAATGTTACATTTATTTGGGCCATTTGGAGTTATCTAGATGGATCAAACCTTAGTCTAGTAAGACAGTCCTCTGCTCAGCAGCAAGTCCATCGTCTTTTTCTTATTATTATTTTTATCTACATGTTTGGTAGCCGTATTCGTAGATATTCCCTTAAATCATCAGTTTCATAGCCATCCTGTAGATCTTCGCCTTTAATCTTCACTTTTTTCTCTTTCCCAGGAAGGCATTGGTCAGAACTATCAGGAATTTAACAGAGAGCAGCTGGCAATGCCAAGATCCACAGGCAAAAATCCTATCAATGACCCCATCATAAGTATCTCCAACTGATATAGGACCCATAATTTTCAGAAGAATGTCAATGACCTGATCTGGAACATGTGCATTGAAGGTTTAGAAATGGTACAATCTTAGTTTATATCCAACCTCCTCTATTGGCTCATAGGCTTTTAATTCAAAGTCTTTCAAAGACAATTTTTATCTTTTAGTAGACCAAGTACAAGCAAGAAATTCCTCTGTGCTGGTGTCATGGGACCATAAACCTTATGACACTGACTGAACTCAACCATAAACCTTATACACTGACCGAACTCATGGCTTTGTTGCCTAGTTTGTGGGAAATTTCAAAATTTTTAGATTTACTCCGAGATCCCATGAACCTATGGTTTGTAACCTAAGTTTGTGAAAAAACTCAAAATCCTTGGTTTGTAATAACAAATCCAATGAGCTTTCAGCTTGTAACCAAAGTTCGTGAAAAATCTTAATCCTACCCTTGGTTTGAATCAGACTCCTATAAATAAGAAGAGATGGATTTGCAAGCATGGACACCATAGCATATTTATGACATAAGTAAAAAATTAGAGTTAAGACAGAGGATAAAAATGATTCCTCCAAATGCCTGCAAGCCCAGAAGACACATCTCAAGAAATAAAGGCCTGAGTCCAGAAATTTTAAATACAGGTGTAGGTCTACTGACCACATCTTTATCAGATTCAGGTACGACTCTAGGTGCAGATCCAAGGAGTATGTACTAGATAACTTAAAAACATATATAAAATGCAATTATATAAGTTCATATAGTATGTACTCGAGGACTTGCAATCATATACATGACATGCAATTGTATAAGTGTAGATATAATATTTTGTCAGTAAGCAAAATCTTAAATGCAACAACATTGTATAGTTGACCAAAAAATTCTTCACCATGCACAAAGATAAGCCCAAGCTAAACACCCTATACCCTCTTTTATATACATCTTTTCCTCCACATTTATTGGTCCTTTAATGGATGGAAAAGATTGGTATTTATTAAAGAAAAATGATACGGAAATAGATAAACCTCTTTTCCATCTTAGAAACAAGGAGAATCCCAAAGCCTAAAGTTCCCAAAATCGAGTACACATTGAATTTTGAAAATGTGATGGATCTAACAGAGTTAACTTTACACTTCCATATTTTATATTATAATGTTATTTGGCAATCCAAGTTATAATGTTTCCTGTAGAATGAAGTTAATTTTGTCATGAGAATTCCGTTCACTACTGTGAGAGTGAGACCTTTTGCTGATTTGAGTGCGTGTACCATAAATTTGGAAGAACCTCAAGAGTTATCTCTGCCATCCTTACTTGACAAGTGCATCTCTGACGGAGACAATGAATCCCTTATTGCTATTCCGTCTGAGGAGATTAGACAAGCCACTTTCTCCGTAGGCAAATAATTATATCATACTATGATTTTATGACTGATATTTAAAGACATGAAGAGCTTCATGAGAACACACAGAATTGCCTCCTTTATTGATGGAGCAATTTCAAAGTCAAAGGATATATACTGATAGTGTTTCATAGTTCAATCATTTTGTCAACGAACAGTTTCAAAGTCAAGAAGAGTTTAACCTTAGCAATCCATTTCCTCCATCTTGATTCTTGACTTTCCAAATGAACATGTTGGCGGTCAATTACAGAGTTGCAATGAACCATTTGTGCGATGAGCTTCTTGAATCTGGACAATCATCTTCATCACCAATAGCGGGGGAGCTTCAAAGTCAAGTGGACTTATTGAGCGTCCTTTACAAGGCCAGATGATCTCATGACCATGAAAGAACCTTTTTAATGGCCCAAAGACATTTGGTGACCATTAAAAAATTAGCCACATCAGACTTTGTAGCCATATGTTAGAAGAAAATGAAAGTGAACGGTAATATGGAAGGAATGATTGATTTCAAGTCATTGACCTTGATTGAATGATAAGCCGTGATCAAAGTCAATTCTTTAAAAGTAGCTAACCCACCAAAAATCTTTTACATAGTGGAACCAGAGGATCCCATCATGTAGGGAAACTGTTCTCCTACGGTGAACTGCAATTGTAGTCCAGTTCTATGGGGCTCACTTGGCCAACCTTTGATCAGTGCAGCTCTTTTCACACTCTAATCCCCCCATGATCTATCAATATGCCCAGTTTTATATTCATCAAACCTTTACTCACCATTGGATTGAATCTCAAATAAAAAAATCATTGGCTAAAAGACTATTAAATTTCAAGCCCATCAAATCAAGGACTAGGATGATATGATGGGATCCTTTTTTTCTTTTTTTGCATGACCCTTATCCATAAAGAGACCTTTCCATCCATCCTACCTAATGATAGGTAAGCATCCAAGTGCGCCCATGATATGGATTGGATATGCACATAAACGGCCTGCTCATAACTGAAAATCCTGCCACATTAGTGCTTCCACTACTAGTTATATTATGATAACGACACTTTTTTAAGACTCCAGCTTCTGTAGTGCGCAGTATGTCTCTCGCTGCAAAAGACATGGGAGAGTTTGTGTGGCCCATTGGCCCTACTTGATAAACAAGGCTTATAAATCCAGCCATTGCAAAAGATTTTGTCCATTAGACATTGCAGACTATCTAAATTTTTAATGTCTAATATATCTTGATTTTGCTAATAGTTAGTTCCTGAAGCCCTTTTGTAGCTGGTAAAGCAAATTGGCCCCACAAACATTCCAAAATTAGTAGAGCGTGTCCTACTAGAGCAACTTGGGCAATTTTCACCAATGAGCAGACAGCACACATATGGGTTCATCTTGTGAGGCCCACCTAAGTATGTTCCTACCAATGGAGGTAAGAGGGTTGAAAGGTCTCATCATGGATGAGGATTAAGCAAAAAAAAAAAAAAAAAAAGCCCCTTAGATTCTCCTAACCCATGATTTAACAGCCTTAAAATTGTAACATCTTGCACATTTCTTTAAAATTCAATCCAATGGTGAGAAAAGGTTAGATGAGTGTCACACTAGACTCGTTGTTAGATCATGAATGGTAATTAGTGTGAAAGGGGTACACTGATCAAAGGTAAGGCCATGTAAACGCCATAGAGCACAATTGCACAAGTGATCCAGTCCTAGGAGAAAAATTTCTCGAGAAGCCAGAGGATTTAGTCTTTCTGTTTTATGAAGTAGAAATATATCTGTCCTATTTGGACGCACAAAAAACTAACGCTCGACTATAATATCTCATTTTCTAAATTTAAAATTTTTGCTTGTTCGAGAACCTAATAAAAGTAAGAAGAAAATATTCTCTTCTTTCAAAAAGTTTTAAATATTTTCTCCTACAAGTCTCTTTAAAAAAAGTTATACAAGATAAAATCTCCCAAAATGCAAGCTTTAAGAATAATCTCTCACCTCTCACTCTTATTGAGGGAGTGTGCGCTGGTTAGGATGATGATGCTGGTGGCGATGGTGATAATGGCGAAGATGGATCGTGGTGATGGTGGTTGTGGTGATGGCGACGATGACGACAGTGGTGGTTCTGATAATGATGACTCCAATGATGGTGGTGGTGGCATCATGATGATTATGATGATTGTGATGGTCGTGGTGGCAATGTCCCAAATTGTCATATCATCAAGGAAAGTTTTACTCTAATGAAAGTTATATCTATAGTCTGATTGATGATATTTGAAGCATATGATTTCAATTTTTCTTATTTTAATCACATGTAAGATATGATCAATCTTGTAGTTGGGCAAAAGACTAATTAGAGTGAAATTTCCCTTGATGATAGAACAATGTGGGAAGCTTATTATCGAGAGTTTGGATTTTAAAACTAGGCCCCATTGATGATAATGGTGGTGATGGTGAGTGATGATGATGGAGGTGGTGATGGTGTCTGACATTGTTATGTGATTAAGGAAAGTTATTATTCCGGTCAAAGTCATCCCACCATCAGACTAACGACCTGTAATTTGTAAAGCATATGAATTTAATTTTTTCCTTATTTTAATCCCATGTTGTGGATGTGATCAATCTTATGGTGGGGCATAAGACTAATTAGAGCGAGATTATCCTTAATGATAGAATAATGCAGGGGAGAGAATTTGAGTAGTTCAGATTTCAAAGTTGGACCTCATTGATGGATTTGAAGAGACGAATTATGCACAAATAAAGCATTTTGTAAGTGACTAGTCCCATAATGAACCCTACTAGTCCCATAACATATATTATACTATGCAGCCAACTGCCAAATAAGTCAGTTAAAAATAGATTGCATTTTTCAAAAACTGCCAACAATGAGAATATTATAATACTACACTACTCTATTCTGTAATATTTCATTCTTGCAATATTGACGTCAGTAGAGATTTTATTTATGCAAATATCCAATTGGGCCCTTAGAGCATCTCCAACCGAGATGTTGTTTTGGAGATGTCTAATTCCATTTGAAGGCATAGGCGGCAATTTGAAGGTTTAGAATTTGGCATCTCCTAAAGTAGGAACCCCACCCGATGTACCAAATTCATTATTTTATTATACTTGTGTCTTTTACCTCTTTTGACCTCTGGCTTTTTCAAAAGATTTTGCATTCTTGTGGGACACATCATAAAATATTCAAAAATAATAAATAAATGGCACGTTGCTTCTTCATCTGCCAAATATGGCAGCCCAATGTTCCATGCCAAATGCCACATCAGATTATGCATTTTGGGTGGAGTCTTCAATAGGCTTTTTTTTTTTACTGTTGGGAGTGCCATGAGGCATTTGACATATCCGTTGGAGATGCTCTAAGAGCATCTCCAATGGCCATGCCAAATGCCACATGGCAGTGGCAATGCATAAAAAAGGCATGAGAGTACTCTCCACCCGAAATGCCATATATGATGTGGCATTTGGCATGGCACATGGAGCTGCCAAATTTGGTAAATGAAAATGCCAGATGCAATTAATTATTTTTGGATTTTTTATGATGTGGGTCAAATCTATTGAAAAAAAGGACCATGGGTATCTTTTTCATTTCTTTTTCTTTTTCATTTTCCACTCACTTATACCAACCTTTGAAAACTTGGAATGCTCCCTTCTATTGACAAAAAGGACAATTAGGAATGTGCTACTTAGTTCTTTCTCATTCACACCATGGATTCCCAATACTCTCAATTTCCTTATTTTTCCACCCAACAATCTCAATTTTCCTGTGAAGCCTCCGAAATCCATACAGGTGAAGCCTCAAACAAAAATATTGTTGTTCGAGGTTCCGGGTTCAATATAGAAGAAGATCGTTCGTGGCTCAACATAATAATGCACAACATGATTGTTGAAAATGAACGCGATGAAAGTCTACCACTCAACTACGATGCAAGAGAGGTTAAAGGTAGTGACCTTACAGTATCGCGTGACCACACAGCAGAATTTTAAGAATTCATTCAAATCACCTACGCATTCGCAATAGAGGAACACATTCTAAACTCCAAGCAAATTTGGTTGAGCACCTGTTGCATTTTCAGGGGGCAGTAGCAGCATATGATTTATTATTATAGTACGTATTGTCATTTTATTTTTATTTGTTGTTTACACATGTATTGTACTCGAATGTAAAATGTGTATTTCCAATAAAAATGTGTTTTAATTGTAATTAATATTTTTGTTAAATTTTTTTAAAAAAATAAATAAGTATTTAATAACATTTAAATGGAACCAAACATGTTCTTTTTAGTAGAAATTCAATCTAATTAATATAATAAAAAAGGTCAAAAGAGATAAAAGAAAAAAAATATAATAAAATAATAAATTTAGTATATCGAGTGGAATTCCTACTTTAGGAGATGTCAAATTCCAAACCTTCAAATTGCCACATAAGAGCAATTTGAAGGCTAGCATCTCCAATAGATATGTCAATTTGGAGATGCCAAATTCCAATTGAAGGCTTATGTGGAAATGGTTTGGAATTTTGCATCTCTTAAACTATGGGACTCCACCCCATATGCCAAATTATTATTTTATTATATTTTTCTCTTCTTACGGGACCCACATCATAAAAGAAAAAAAAAATCTTTTGCATTCTTGTGGGCCCCCTTTTGGAATAAAATATACCAAAATGTTATTTTGTATGTGCCCTTCTCATATGCCAATTTGGCATTTCCCTGCAACATGCCAAATGCCGAGTCACATTTGGAATGGCTTTTGGAGTGGTCCTCCATGCCAAATATGTCCGTTGGGGCATCCATGTGGGATTTGAAGGAGGTGTTGGGGATGCTTATATGGAAATTTAAAGGTTTAGAATTTAGCATCTCCCAAAATTGAAACTCCACTCGTTATGCCAAATTTATTATTTTATTATATTTTTTATTGGAATTTGAAGGTTTGGAACTCCACCCCATCTACAGCTGTCCCTTTTTTCAAAAGATTTTTTTTTATAACGGAGGTCCCAAATAATAAAAGGCATTTGCCTTTTCATACTTCAAATTTGGTAGACCCATCAACCATACCAAATGCCACATCACAAATGGCATCTCGGGTGGAGACATGGTCAATGCCATTTTTGACCGTTGCCATTGCCATTTAGCAAATGGAATGGCCGTTGGAGATGCCCTAAAAGCCTCCAATAGATATGTCAATTTGGAGATGCCAAATTCCAAACCAAATTGCCACATAAGCCTTCAATTGGAATTTGGCATATCCAAAGTATGGGACTCCACCCCATATGTCAAATTATTATTTTATTTTATTTTTATCTTTTTTATGAGACCCACATCATAAAAGAAAAGAAAAAAAAAAGAGGAAGAAGCATTCTTGCATTCTTATGGGCCCCTTTTGAAATAAAAACCCTCAAAATAATGCTTGGCATATGCCTTTCCCATATAATAATTTTGGCATTTCCCTCCAAGAATGGATATTGGAGTGGTCCTCCATGCCAAATATCACCATTTGGCATGTCCATGTGGGATTTGAAGGAGCCGTTGGAGATGCTCTAAGCCTTCAAATGAAATTTGAAATCTCCAAAATAACATGTCCGTCAAAGATATTCTTAGAGCATCTTCAACAGCACTGTCAATTGCCACATGGACACCCCAACGGCCAAAATTGGCATACAGCACCACTCCAACAGTCATGCTATATGTGACTTGGCATTTGGCATGAAAGATGGATATGTCAAAATTGAAGTTGGGAAAGTGGCATGTCTTTTAATATTTTGGTATATTTTATGCAAAAAGGGGGCCCACAAGAATGCAAGAATGCAATAGGGGGAGATGTCAAATGCCAAACCTTAGCATAATAAGATTAAATATAAAAATATAATATGCCAATAAGAAGATAAAAATATATTAAATAATAATTTGGCATATGTGGTGGAGTCGTGTACTTTTAGGAGATGCCAAATTCCAAACCTTTAATTAGATGGCCTACCCTAATTTTAAATGTGTATTCCAATAAAATTGTGTTTTAATTGCAATTAATAACTTTTTTAAAAAATTTAAAATAAATAATTGTTTAATAACATTTCAATGGAACCAATCCTATTTCAGTAGAAATTCAATCTATTTAATATAATAAAAAAAAAGGTCAAAAGAGGTAAAAGACAAAAATATAATAAATTAATAAATTTGGCATATTGGGTGGAGTTCGTACTTTGGGATGTGTCAAATTCCAAACCTTCAAATTACCACATAAGCCTTCAAATGGAATTTGACATCTCCAAAATATCATAAAGGATAGATCACTTCCACGATGTGGAGGAGTTTTCTAAGGGATATTTTGACCATCTTACATAAAATGTAGGGAGATGCATACAACTCAATTTAGGCTTGGTTCCATTCAGGCAAACAAGCAACTGGATGTCACAAACACATGTGGCTTATAGATTATTTATTTGACACATGAAAATAGCATTTTGCATTGTTGATTTAGTAAAATTAATTAAATATACTCTAGAATATTTGTTCAGCTCAATTTTCTTCTTTTTCCAAGTTCTTTTAACTATATATTTTGAAATTTGTATAATTTGACCAAAATTAAACTCCAAACTACACGTCAAAATGCCAAATCAGCCGAAGCATTTCGGTGTAGTGCCAAACCAGGGAAACATTTTAGTTGATGGTGCTGAAATAAAATGGGATTAGAAACCAAATAGACAGTTATGAAGAATATGTCACATTTAGTCAAACAGGGATTGTGTGATAATCGGTAGTCTAATAATAATTCAGACTCTTTCGAGAGATGCCAAGCAGCAGCACAAGATCGGAAATCCCTGCACTATTAAGACCGGAAACAACAAACTGAGATCATCAACCAAATCTAGCCAACATCCAATTCAGCAGCAAGATCATTAAAAGATCTAAACAAATGGAAACCATATATAACCAAATAAACAAGATCTAGTCTAGCATGCATTACAAGATCTGGAAGCCTACTGTAGAAAACCAGAGCAAACAAACAAGATAGATCATCCATACTCATCTTCAAGACCATCAGATTAGATTAGATTTGACAAAAAGAGCAAACACGCAAGATCTACCACAAATCACATATGTAAAAGCCCAACCCTAGAAAACCAAATGGAACAAAAAGACAAAGATCATCACCTAATCAAACCCAAAATCCAACTCATCACCAACAGGATCGAATCAAGACTCGACAATAAGAACAGTAAATAATGAAAGAGCGCAAAAACCCAAAAGATTCGATTTTTTCTCACCTGCTTAGCCAGAGCACAAGCTCGATCCGGAGAATTCAATATCTCATAGTAAAAGACAGAGAAGTTCAAAGCCAACCCTAGCCGGATCGGATGCGTTGGCGCCAGCTCAGCCACCGCAATATCCTGCAACAAAATCAGAATAAAAAATCTCTAATCATCAAAACCGTATAAACGAAACCGTAGATCAAGATCTGGAGATTCGAAGAACCTGAGCGGATTTGTAGGCGGAGAGAGTGCTCTCGGCGGCCTCCTTCCGTTCGGCGCCGGTCTTGAACTCAGCGAGATATCGGTGGTAATCTCCCTTCATCTTGAGGTAGAAGACCTTGGAGTCGCCGGAGGAGGCGGAGGGGATGAGTCGGGAGTCGAGGAGGCGGAGGATCCCGTCGCAGATGGAGGAGAGTTCGGACTCGATCTTGGATCGGTAGTCGCGTATGGTGGAGACGTGGTGGTCATTGCCGCGGCTCTCCTCCTTCTGCTCGATGGAGGAGATGATCCGCCATGAGGCGCGGCGGGCGCCGATCACATTCTTGTAGGCGACGGAGAGGAGGTTGCGCTCCTCCACCGTGAGCTCCTCTGCGTCGACGGCGGCCGAGACCTTCTCCATGAACTCGACCATCTCCTCGTAGCGCTCGGCCTGCTCCGCCAGCTTCGCCATGTAGATGTTCTCGTCTCGAGCTGAAGACGCCATTGATGGATCTGCAATATCTCCTCTTCTTTGTATCTTTGTCTCTGTGTTTTTTTTTTTGGATCTGGAGGAGGAGGAGGTGGAATGGGGAGAGGAGGGAGAAGAGGGAGTGGTTTTAAAGGTGGTTTTGAAGTCGCGCTCGGTGGTGGTGCTGGAGGGGATCGAAGATCGATCCTACGCGTTGCCTACAGCGAATCTACAGCTCAGCAAAGTCAAGGGTGATTGAGTGGAAGGAGGGGCCCAGTTGGGAGTGGTTATTGTGTGTTTTTTGGGGGTTTAATGCTTTTGATTGGAGAAAGAGTAGGAGGGACTGAGGGAGGGGGGAATGGGAGGGATTTTCAATTGATGTGCTTGTTGATGGGACTCAATTGACATG
Organism: Umbellularia californica; assembly: GCA_028538565.1. Classification (NCBI taxonomy): domain Eukaryota; kingdom Viridiplantae; phylum Streptophyta; class Magnoliopsida; order Laurales; family Lauraceae; genus Umbellularia; species Umbellularia californica. Next base: position 62,341,973 of record JAPQWN010000007.1, on the reverse strand, counting down.
TTCATTGTTGGGAAGGTTTGGATTGGCCTCGTTGGCATGAGCTGGTTTTGGTGGAAACCAGGCTTGGAAAGTCGAAAATTGGATCATTGGATTTGGAAACTGTTTTAGGTTTCAATCTGTAAATCGGTTTGAGTTTGAAATCCAATTTAAACCTCAATAAGTCTACATGGGCCAATTTATGTACCGATTGATAGACCGATATTATGTGGAAACATGGGCTGAACTTTCATTATTTCTTCTAGAGTTGAAAAGTTGAATGGGTCGGTTCATCAATCGGTACATAAAGTCGGTCCATGTAGACTTATTATTTAAATCTAGATAGAAAAATGGGAGTTATTCATGTTTCATATAAGTTCTTATCCCTAGACTTACGACCTGCCACACGAGTCTTTAATTTTAATAAATTTGATGCACTATTTTATATTAAATGATATTCTTATTTTAATATAAAAAGAAAAAAAATTAATAGATATTTGAATCAATTTTGGAGCTAGATCGTGGTGATCTTTTAGTTGGATCCGGATCCGGGTATCAAACCAACAAAACTAGCTTCAAGGTAGACTCAGAACTATTATTTAAAAGAAGGTTTGGGTCTACATGTAGATTAGTTCCATCCTATAATCCATCCCATTTGCAACCCTAGGAATGAGAAGATGAATATGAATATGTAAGAGAAAAAAGAACAAGAAGTCTAATTTTAATTTAGGATCCGAGTAGAAAAGGTAAGACTTGTTTCTTTTAGCGGGATCCAAGGCTTACAAAATTGAGGTGAGTGTCAATTCAAACACATCAGCTCAAGTCAAAGCTTGAAGCCAATCAAATCCAGTCATCAGGTCTCACATTGGCTCGGATCTAGCCACCAAATGAAACTTAGCCCATGCCCAACCCATTTACAAAATGTATGCATCCTTTGTGTTAACATCTAAGACTGAGACCAGCCTTTAGAGATATATGGGCTCAAGAAGGTCCAATAATCATGTGGGAATAAATCTTAAATATGGCCCACAAACCTAAAAATATAGGGAGCCACATTTCAGTCCATTATGGCATGCTAGGTTCACCTATCTTATGAGCATGGTAGAGTTGGGCAATTGCATTTGTGCGAAGAGAGGAATTAATGTTATTTTCTGTCTTTCATGTAATCTCTGTTCTTTTTTATTTTCATTCAACTTATAGTATGGGAGAAATAAATTAATTTTCTTCCATTAAAGAGACCAGCACGTATTTATGCATTATTATTCTAAACATACATTGTATTATCAATCATGTGTTCAGTCACACGATCAAAGTAAAATTTGATAATATGGTATTGGAGGGGATGGAAATAGGATCCAATTTCAAACAGTTTGGATACTCAGCAGTGAATCCCACGGCGAGTTTCACACATCCCACCCGGGCGTAGGACTCATCCAACAAGTGGTTTATCGTTCTGACGTGGGTCAATGGAGACTTTTATCAGTTCTGCGTGTACAGTTGGACTGACACTTTGAGATCATTGCACTCTTTTTCGTGTTTGAAATTTGAACGAGCATTATCAATGTGTTGATAATAGCTTTTGGCGTGCACAAATGGATGGCCCGCCCTAACTGGCATCAGGTCGGTGATGTGATGTCCCATCTAACTAGGAGAGTTCCATTCATGTACGGTACATGGAAATGCGCAATCTCTTGTGATGACGAATTTGGATTGCGGGTGAATGAATACGTGTTAAAACTATCTCAATCTATACATCACGGTCCGTTAACTTAATTGGACAAAAAATTCAATCCGAAAACCATAATTTAATGGGTTATACGACCCAACTCGTTTAGTAATTAAGTCATTTCAAAAAATTTAAAAAAAAATCCATACAAAAATATATAAAGAAAAATATATAAGCCACATGAAACTGTAAGTGATGATTTCGAGTGGATCCCACCTAAAACCCCACTATAAAATAATAAATCTCAATTTCTTCATTATGAATATAAATTAATTATAGCTACAGTTAGGGACTAAAAATATTTTAACTGATTAAACGGGTTGTTAACGGGTTACTAGTTTAATTCGTACGCGACCCATTAACTTAACGTGTTAACGGGTTTGACCCGTTAACAATCCCAACCCATTAAGAGCCCACCCAAACTAGTTAATATCGTGTTGGTTCGTGCCGTGTTAACTGATCATGTAGCGTTTTGACAACCCTAACTATAAATGTATACATTTGGAAGGAAATGTCAACAAATCATCCTAGCATCCCTTGACTTAGTAGGTATAAAATTTATCAATCTTTTAATCATAAGATTTTTTAGAGGTTCAAGGCACCCGTGGATAAAAGTTTGGTAAGAGTAAAATTGACTCTAGTGCCCAATCATGAAAATAAATGCACAAAAGCGCCTATACTAACCAAGTGAGCCTCATAGAGCTAGACTAGATGTGCTGTAGCTCAAGGAGGACGTCCGTTGCGTCTGAATGGATCCTCCTATTGGTATGATATGGATCGTATCTATTTTATGGAATATAAATACATTATAACGATATTAAATTTAGAAGACAATAAATTTAGGGGCGGATCATATTATGGCCTGCTATTGCTCCTGTTTTTAGGCCTAAAACTTAGACCCGTTTGACCAATACTTACTTAAAAATTCATTATTTCATCTACCCATGTGGATGGGTAAGATTCAAAGCAAAAGTACTTCGTGTTCGGATTCAAATCTGTCTAAGAACGAGGTGTTTGTGGCTAGTCCAAGTCTAACAAGAACCATTGAGCTTGGATCAGAGTTCTCTCATTGAAAGTATGTTTACTGTATGAATACTTTATAGAGCTTTGGAACCATGTCCGAATTCATAAAAAGAAGTCCACGTAAATTGAAAGAAAAAAAAAACTTTTTTTTATATGTAATATACCTAATCTAAGACTAGCAAAGCATGCCCGCGCTAAGCCTAACCCAGAAATAAAAACACGTTCAATTTGTGGCTATTTTAAGAGATATTAATTAATAAAAAAATAAATATAAAACAAACAAATATACCATTTATTACGGTTTGAAGCATGGCCTAGCCCCACATTTATACAAAGTAAATATTATTTTTTATATAAATGATTATGAAACTTCAAGTTTTATGTAAATTAACATCAATGTTTATGTATTTATTTTAGTAATTTCAATTTTATTTCAAGTTGAAAACCCTAAAAGCCCATAAAGTCTCTTTTAATTTATATAAGCAAATTTAAAAATAAAATATTAAAATGGCATGTGGGCCAGCTCGTGAGTGGGACTGCCTGGCCTAATTAGGGTACGGCACGTTACAGCTGGGCTAATCTGAAAGTGGGCCATGCTTATTTGATAAAAGTTCAAATCTTATCTTTATTTGATAAATACTAGAGGTCTTTATGTCTTTTCAGTAATAATCTCTTTTGTTTTTATATTTTCTTAAAAATAATTTTGAAACATTTTTTTTTCCGCTTAATGGGCCAAAATCCCATTTAGACACCGAGCGCCAATACATAGGATAATTTTGGACTTGAGTAGTTTGGATTTCATAGGTACACATCATGAATGAATAAAAAAGACAGAAAGAAAAGGTCATCGATCAAGATTTGACATTTATTTCTTTCCGAACTGGGGAACTTGGGTGCCTTGCAAAGTTACAATACGTACAACTTGCTATTGTATGTATATTACATATCACTCAACACATAATCTTTTAGTTACTATATGCAACTTTCTTAATCAATTACAAAGCAACCTAAGAGATAAGATATATATTATGAATTTTATTTAAATGAATCTCTTTATAAGAAAAAACCTAACAGATAAGATATATCTCTATTTTTTAGAAAGAAGATAAATTAAAGTCAATATTAAAATAAAAAACAAACAATCAATTGAAAAATTGCATGTGGATTAAAGTCGATATTAAAATTGAAATCAAATAATCAATTGCAAAATTGCACGTGGTCTCGTCTTTAGGAATTAAAATATGAGGCCCACTTTAAAAAAGTTTATTGTATGTGGAGCCCATATGTATAATTCACTATAAGGATCCATTTTTAAAAATCACAAACATTAAGGATTTTCTAACCATAATAGATATATTAAAATTCTAAATCCACATAAAGAAGACTCATTTTAATTTGGTTGGATAGAGTTGTTGAGAAATGATGATTTTTTCATCTAGACTATTTAATCATAATAGATATATATTAAAATTTGAAATTCACATAAAGAAGCTTAACAAAAGTGAACTCTTGATGTAAATCTTAAAATCTCTCCAATAAAAATTGAAATTGGAATTGGAGTTTCAATTTCACAATTGAAATTGAAATTGAGCTTCAATTTTGCAATCAATTAGCAATCAGACTCCAATTTTGAAATTGATGCCTACATTATATATATTAAAGCAAACGGGGAGGAGGGCTGTGAGAGGTGCCACGTCTGCACTCATAATTTCTCATTTCAGACATATACTTATAAAAACAAACAGAGCTTTTGGTTTAATGTGGGACACTACATTCCTCCCAAACAAGTCTCCTCCCTTAAATTCTCAACCTAAACAAATATCCTCAAATCCCCTCCCTTAATCCTATGAATAGTTATAATCTTAAATTTAATCCCTTAAATCGATAGATCATACTACTCTTTCTAGCAACAAAACTCCTTGGATTTGTTCTCCTTAAAATTTCAATCACTTTATGTTATATATATTATATATATTAAAGAAAAGGGGAAGGTGCGCGGAGAGTTGTGCCACCTCAGCAACCCAATCATTCTCCTTTCAAATAAATATAGAGAAAAAAGTCGAAAACATAGAGTGCTTTAACCTGCCTTGTCATCACTACCCAATGATTTCTCCAAAAAAATCTCTTTATCCATATCCTCTATCTCATAAGGCCTCTCAATCGATATCCCCTAAAATCTTTCTATTTTGCAACAATTATTCTCTCTCAACACCATCTATCTTCCATCCTCTGAAGATTGTCATCTTTTTATTTTCATATTTGGAGCCCACCTTTCTACAATTCATACTGATAAATTTTTCATTAAACATATCATTTCCTCATGGATGGGCTTGTGATAAAAATGTTTTAAGGTTGGAGTTTTTTGGTTGAATCTTATGGGCATCCTTTTCTGATTTGATTATACATACATATGACTCTAGGTTTGGCCCACCATAAATTACATTTCAGTGGGGCCACATGGACTCATAATTAAGAGATATATACATTGACCCCACCTCACAAATTTCTTTCATTGAATTTATTTCCTCAAATCCCCCCCTCCCCTCCCCTCCACACATGTTATTTCAAATTATTAGCTAATCATTTTTCAAATAGTATTGGAGATAACAATAATATCATATGTGTTTTTAATTTTTAATATATTTATCTTTTTGGGCCCGGCTTAGCACAGGTATTTATTGCTAGTTCACTTTAAAGTAAATCTTATCTCATTTTCCTTATAAGATTAGAATCAACTCCCTTTAATAGAGGTCTGTGGGGCCCACTTTCATGGTTGTTGGCAGTCAGAGAGAATGAGCAGGACTAAATTATCATGATCTTAGAATAGATCGACCATCAACATAAAGTCGAAACAACAGATGGATTTGTGGGTACCACTTTAATAGACACCTTCAAAGGGCACCGCCATCCAGTTTGGCCCATCAAACCAACGGCACGGATGATGGAACATCCAATAAAAGGGACCAACCAATATGGAGTTGTATCAAGACCATTAGTTTCATGATCTAGACCGTTAATTACATGGTATAATCCAACGTTCAATGAACAGAAAATAATGGACTATGATGATCAATAGTCAAGGTGGGCCATAGAAGTACAAACTCAATTTGTTAAGCTCCAAATCCATTCTATTTTCTTGTAAATGCTTGTGCACGATTGTGTGTTTATTAGTTTTCCTGAAAACCCTCCATCATGATTAGTTGTGGCCCACCATCATAAATAATATTGCTCAATTATAATGCCCATTATAGTTTATTAATACTCGGATAAATGTACAAGAATCAAGGTTAAGTGAATTCACAACAATTATTATATATGAAAAGTCATCCAATTTCATGGACATGCTTGGCCCACCACTACAATCAAACCACACAGCTTCTCTAATGTCCCACACATGGCATATATGTACGTAAAGAATGAGATGGGTGTGGACGGTGGAGTGCTATCAACAAAGCCTATGGTGAGGTGGCTGGGAAGACATCATACAATTAAGATCAAATTAAGTATATGCTTAAACATCATATAATTGGAAGACATTAACAATCTAGGTTTAATGTAAAACAGATTCATATCAACATTAATATAAATGTTAACATGATATTATGCAAATGACTCATTTTCAGTAATTCTACAGGAAATAAAGAGCTGTTAGAAATAATTATATTTGTAATTAAAATGCATATTAAGAATACATTTCATTTCTAATTATATATACATGAAATAGTATAAGGGTTGATATGAGACCTGCCCTTAATAATTGTTGTAGATGAAACCACCTTTAAACACATCATGATGCACCTTAATGAATTAAGATAAGAGGCACACTTTTAAATATTACATCATGTAACCCCACCAATGCTCCTTGGAACACCACATCAACAAGGGTGTACTATCCAAATGTTCAATTGGACATACCTTTAGATATTTGGATATGGGCCTATCTTTAGATGTCACATCACGCGACCTTACTAAGGATCTTCAGAATGACACATCAGCAAGGTCCCACTATCCAATTGGACACACCTCGAAGGAATTAGGATATAAAGGCCATCGTTAGACGTTACATCATGTGACCCCACCAAGTTATTTTTTCTTTTTTTATTAAAGTTATAAATATATATAATAAATATAAACTACTTATTTATTTATGTAAAATCTGTTATTTTCCAATAAGAACTCAGAAAAGAATCACATATTTCATTATATTTTTTTAGCACGGGCACCATACCTCTACATTTAATTTTGTAAGCTTACACTTGTGGGGCCCACCCTTGGTCCATCCAAATGGACCAAACACGCGACCTCCCTAAATTGCACATGTCCACTAGGTTTTGGTCAGATCCGAATTTACTGGACCGTTGGATTGACTGTACCGATCCGAATGGATTGTTGACCATTAAATTTTTGAGACTAGATGGAGATGGTAGAAACTATGGTTAGGACTAATTTTTTGCAAAGATAAGGGTCCAAGGGAGTCATTGAAATCCCCCCATCACCACCCCCATATGGGTCCCTAGGTGGGCCCCACCACAAACATGAGCTTACCTTAACCTCAGCTTTAGCTTAGGAGAGCTGCCCTTATATAGACACACATTCATACTTATGAATGGTCAATGCCTTTAACTTCAAGAGGTTATTGTGTTATATAAGTTTACTTTATTTTATATTTATTTCATTACATGTTAAAAGATTCTAATATTCAAAGATAATAAATTTCTTTCTTTTAGACTTATTTTTTAGGGAGATGCTCCTATGAGAGCATCTCTCCTGACCTTACTATGAGAGATAAGGTGGGGGCCCTCACATCCATATCCAATGTCAACAACTTAAATGTGAGGCCCCCCACCGTTATCTCTCATTATAAGGTGATAGATGCTCTCATAGGAGCATCTCCCTATTTTATATTAATAATATTTTAAAATAAATTTTAATATATTTTTATTTTTGGCCCGGACTTAGTATGGACGTTTGTTGCTGGTCTATAATATAGTACAAGGCCAATCTCTCTCTCTCTCTCTCTGCTCACATAAGCAAGTTTTTCATGGTGGGGTAAGCATTTTTTCAGGGGACCCACTATACAAAAGAAAAATCTGACAAGGCCTAGCAATGATAACTGTGTGATTCAATGGAAAACAATAAGATTTCTATGAGCATATACTTTTGAAAGCGTGGTGCCCATTTTTCTTTTTTGGGAAAAAGTCTAAAGAGAAAAAAGAAAAGAAAGAAAGACTTTCAATTATTCCGCAGAAAACTTATTTCTTTGGTGGTGGGATGGATCAGAGCCCTTTTAGACGCGGCATGAAAATAAATTTCCCTTTTGCATGGATCCTGGTGTTAAATGTGTTCTATCAAAGGATTATTAAAAAGGCGAGGTACAAAAGGAATGATATAAGTGGTGAGGGATATAAAAGGCTCGGACAATTGATTATTATTATTATAATTTTGGTATGTAATTGGTGTATAAATAAGCTTAATAAAAGCCTCTGCCTGGAAATCTCAGGCTGAGATCTAACCTATTTTCAAGCCCTTACACATTTGTATCCATATCTAGGCTGGCTGACCTAATGCATGTCTAGCCCCATCTGAATTGTCCCAGATTCAAGCCAGATCTAGGCTTCAATTAGGCCCACTGACAACCCTGATGTGACAATATGCAACAGTTTGAATCATCCTCCTTCAGAAGCAGTTGAGAGGGACCACATGTGAGAGGGCCCAGGAGAATGGGACATCGTTTCGCTGCCTCTCTATATCGGATCAATTGTTGAGGATACTTATTGGTAGGGGTGTTCATGGGCTGGGTTGGACCGGGCTGATGTATATTTGGGCTTGATCTGACTTCGAAAACATATGTCCATGCCCAGCCCAAGCCCTTGAGTGGCTGGCCAAAGCCCGACCCATCTGAAAATCCCTTCTAAAAATTAGTAAACTCCGGCCCAGCCCAAGTTTACTTTATAAAAATCAAATAGGGTATTTTTTATTTTTTGATAACATTCTAAGTCCTAAGTAGTAGCTCAAGTGGTGGTAACACACATGATTCTAAGTAAAATGTCCGACCTTGGCCCGAGTACGAAAACCTTTGGCCCAAGAACTACCTAAAGCCGGTTGTGCCCGGCCCGGGCTTGGGCCGACCCAATCCTTATTGGTGTTTATGACCCATATCCTTGGATGTCATGTGCGAGCTTTTGGGTTGTAACAGTGTAGGGGCTTTTATTGGAAAAAAAAAACCTTTAAATTTGATTAAAATTTGACAAAAAGCCCAAATAATTCATAACGATGGCAGAGTGCCTCCTTCGATGATATCACGGAATAACTAAATATTTCATGATGTCACCAAATAACTCAGCATGCAAATCTCAACAAAAAAAAAAAAAAAAAAAAAGACATTCTACAATGTCATGGAACAGCCGGACATTATGTGATACATTGGCTTCGAGAAAATTTGTCAAATAAATAAATAAATAAATTGTTGGAAGCCTCCACCATCATTATGGATGTTTGGACCCTCCGTTGTATTTTCTCAAGTTTAAAGGGTTTTTCCATAAAAAAGAATCCCCATAATATATCATGTTATACATTTTATAGTATCATTTGGGCTTAGAGTCTTAGACCCAAGCTCTAGCTTTCGCTACATTGTTGTCATGATAATCTTGTTTGCGTTGCACCCATGGATGGTCGCGAAATTCCTAGCCACTCTAGGCAGACCATGGTGTTCAGAATTGGTTCGTAAGTGCTATTCAAGATCTTTGCACTGCATTCAACCCATGTAAGTTGCCGGTTAGTGTGAGTCAAGACTGTGTGGGGGTGGGTTTGAGATTGTGGTCACGTTTTGCTACACTTATCTATTATAATGTGTATCTTTGAGGATTTTATGGAAAATTTTCGTTAATATTATATTAGCAACAAAGGCCCGTGCTAAAAAAAGAATCCGGTGTTCTCTCCCTTCCTTGTACATATAACGAACAAAGGAGTTCATTCTTTCCATTTATTGCAAATTGAATTCTGAATTGTGATGGGGTTATTCATGGGCCGGTCCGATACTCTGTAGGCTTGGCCCATTCAATTATTGGGCCTGGAATTCAGGCCTTTGGTCCATTTCAAAGACCTGGAAGTCTGACCCAGGCCCAACCTGTTTGGGATTATATAGTACCAATGTGTTTATACATTGGGCCAGGACGGACCTTTAAGCAACCCATGCCAATTTAACTTTTTGACTTTTTGTATGGAAAAGTGGAGTTTTTTTGTATTATTATAGTGGACAAAGGTAGTTGCTTTTTTACTTTTTGTATGAAAAAGATGGAAAGAGTTTTAAATAAAGTGCATTTGATGTGACATCTTGTCTGAAAAATGGAGACTTTACTTGACTTTTACTGTATTAGTAAAGTGCCAAACGGGCCCGACTTTAAGCAACCCATGCCAATTTAACACTCCTACCAGAAAGTTAGGCCCGGCTATGGCCAACGGGTCTGAATATGATGCTCAAATCGAGCCCATTGAGGGCCCAGGTTTGAGAGTTTTAGAGATGGCCCAGGCCATCAGCAACCCTAGAATTGTGGTCATTAGAATAGAGGCAGAAGGAACCAACAAAAACAAATCTCCATGTAGAGGGGGACACCAGGAATCCAATGGCCAGAGCGCATGATCACTCAGGGCAACACCTAATCTAAATCTAGCCTTTGGTTTGATAAGATGAAGGCCCACCTGTGATTTTTTTATTTAATCCAGCTACATGGGAATTGGGATCATATTTTCAGATCTCACTGTGAAGCTAATTCTATTGTTTTCTTTCCTAGTGTGGAAAGGAAAGATTCGAGAATTGGTATAAATCAAAAGAAGCAACCTTTCCACATGTCACTGTCACTGACCACTGTATTGGTGCAAACCAAGTTCTGTTTCTGATTTCTGCTGACAATTGACAGCCCCAAACCAAACCCACGGTTTCAAAAGACATTCAGTGAATTTTCTTCCAAGCCAAAAAAAAGAAAAGACATTCAGGTGAATTTTCTTCCAAACCAACTAAATAAAACCAACGTTCCATGGGTACATCATAGGTGGCCTCCAGTTCTGAGAACCTCTGATGCACGAATACTGTGAAATGGATAATGTATCGTGTCGTATCGTATTTGATATTTCACTTTTTATATGTAAAATCTGTATACTTTCCATCTTTATGGAGTATTCTAGCCATATTTATACTTAATCTAGACATCATAGCTTAGAACCCATCACTCCAGAAGGTGGGACTCACTCTTGAAACACAAACCACCAACCTAAATAAAATGAAGTAAAGTTCTACTCCAATCATTGTCACCAGGGGTGGACCCAAATACAAGACCCTGGGGGCTGAAGCCCCCACCCAAACTTGAAAAAACTAATATACCTTTGTTTTCACATTTCCCCCTTCCCACATGTTCTATTTTACATAAAACCCTCTCACGAAAAATTCCTTGGATCCACCCTGATTGCCACACCCATTGTAAGATTGACCATATGTGAAATCACATATAAAACACATGAGTAATAAAAAAGTAAAATTACACGTTTTTCGCATGGTGAATTTAATAGTAGGGAATAAATTCTTAATGATAGTTCAAGGTGGGGTAATGGTTTATAACGGCTGAATTTAAAATGTGGGCTCCGTTGATGGTTTTTGTAGCATTGGCCTGAAAGACCTCCACGCTCAAAAAATCTGAAATGGAAAGTTTTGGCCCATGGTAAAGTCAATACAGCCCCAGGTTTGGTTGACATTCCTAGAATTCCCACTTCCACATGTACCCTGCTGAAGTATAGAATCACATGTATATTTAAAGGCCAAGCCCCATATCTAATTCATACCCAAGAACTACAATGGAGAGAATGAGCAAAATACAACTTCTCTATGATGCATGCAATGTCATCTTCTCTAAGAAAAATGGCCCAACCTTCCAAGACATTCAATGGTTGCGAAATCTCTTAAGTAATCACATAACAGTCTCTCTAATTTGTGTTTGCTCTTCTGTATCTTGCAATCTTCTTCTTCTTCTTCTTCTTCTTCTCTCTCTCTCTCTGCTTGATTTTGAATCCTTTCTCTTCACGACTTGCAGGCACCATGGAAGCTAATGACGTTGGAATCGATGAGTTTTCATGTCAGAGATTGATGGATAAAGTTGGGGCTTGCCATATGACTTATATACATATTTTCGAATGCGAGGAGTTCTCTGTGAGTATATATGTTGACTAATCTATGAACATATGTGGATGAATGGTGATCATTTTTTCTATGAAGAAATGTGAAGGGAAGTTGATTGAAATGTCATTCTTATCTGTTGTATATGTTTGATGTATGCAGATTGGAGTGTTTTGCATTCCAGCAGGAATGAAATTTCCTTTACATGACCATCCTGGAATGACTGTGCTGACCAAAGTGTTGTATGGATCGGTGCATGTCAAGGCGTATGATTGGGTGGAATGTGGAACCTCAAATGGCAAAACTGGTGAGTTAAATCATGTTGAATTCACCTTTGATTTCACTGTTTCTTCATGTTGTCCTCCTATGTGTTGGATGCGCTATAGCTTTAAAAAATAGGACATGTGATAGAGTTTGAAAGATAACGATTGAATAAAATCATGTCATTGCATGCATTTGGATAATATCATACAATTATCAACACCAGGTGGATTTGGGTATTTTTTTTTTTTTTTTTTTTATGAGTTGGGTGAGAAGATCTGATAAATTTAGGCAAGCCCTATTTTGGAAAATGCAGTAATTACTCATTTTGCTGTGTTAGATCAGATGATTATCAATATCCAATGAATCTAATTTTTGAAGTTCCCCAAGATGACCTCTAAACTACCTTTCTTTTGTGGAACCTGAAGATGTAGAGAGGAAAACAAGTGTGAATAGTGTTGACTGGAACATTGTGTGAATCAGCTATTTACAGCCTGGGTTGATTGGATGTTCTTGATTGATGGTAGAAATGATTTGTTGACCAACTCTTGGTGTATTTATTCTGTTTCAAGCTTTTGAGGACATTTTTCTTTGGATTCTTCCATAATCAGGATTAGGGCTGTAAAAGGAGAAACATGGGAGGGGGTGATCCATAACCTATATTCATATGGGTCCTATTCAGTTGGACCATAGATTTGGTTCGAGTCCATGTCATTCAGGTCCACTGGGTCAGACCGCATGTCTGGGCTCGAAACCAGAACTGTATTTTCCAATTGCGTTCAATCTCAATTCATTAACAGTTGATCTTGGCATTTGATCACAGCAAAATCTGAAAGATCAGATCTTTCTCACACCTACCATTTTTACGCATGATTAGAAGCTGTCATTTTCAATCAAGCCATGATTAGTTAATCGGCAAAATGAATGAACATCCGATTGGTAATCTTCTCAGTCCATGGCCCATACACAGTGGGCTGCAGTCATAAGAGGATCCAAGCGGGTATGTCCGAGCCAAACTGGGTATTGGGCCAGACTCGCATGAGTAACTTGGCTCCATAAACCTTTGGAGTTGAGTCAAGTCTGAGGTTCTGAGTTTTAAGTATGAACTTAACAAGTTCAGTACAGGGTTGGAAAACTCGCCAAAATTGACTCGTGACTCATTTGAATCACCTCATTTTGGACAAGAGCTTAGTTAAATAGAGGGGAGACTTGGTATATATGAAAAATGCTCAACCTTTGAACATTTTGTTTTCTTCTTATTTTTAGATATTTTGAATCTGCAAATTAATTGATTTTGATTAATTATTATAAATGCAGGTGAATTAACATATATTTATCATGTTACATACATTAACTCTTTTTTTTTAATATATTAGAATAATACAAATGAAAATGACTCCATGAGTGACCACATCAACCCTCTCCTGTCGACTCTTTGCGCACGAAAAAAATAGTTTCCTGTCATCTTCCTCCGCGGGAATCCTCATATTATTTAAAATATCATATCTCCAAAAACTGTTTTTCTTGTGCACTGAGTGTCGATTTTCATTTTAAAAAAAAAAAAAAAGAAGAAGAAGAAGAAGAAAAGGAGTGCACCTATCGTGAATTTTTTGGTAAAATCCTCATGAAATAATTAGTGGGAGAGAGGGAGAAGATAGAGAGAGATCGAAATTGACTTGTTTTCATGGCCTGGTGTGAGTAATAATGAATTTTGTTGAATGGTTCATGCAGTTGGATTGGCAGGAGATGTGGTGGATGGAATAGTCCAAGCACCATGTGAAGCTTCAGTGCTGTTTCCAACGAGTGGTGGAAACATACATTCCCTTACTGCTTTGACTCCTGCTGCTATCTTAGATGTGTTGTCCCCACCCTATTCAGCAGAGTTGGGGAGGCCATCTACTTACTATTCTGAGATTCCCTTTCTACCTGGTAAGCTCGTATTATGTATATACAACTTTATGCTTGATCTTTACCTTGTCCACCAAGTTGCTTCCCATGAATTTCTGAAATGGGTTTTTATCTTACTCTTGAGATATCCATGGTTTCAAATTTCAGTTCTGTTCTGCTGATAAAATGTTCAGGGATGAGAGAAATTCTATGTTTAAAGGATGGCTTTGATTAAGCTATCACAAAATACATACCCCCAACAAGAAACATTGCGGGGATTGAAATTTTTTCTTAATGCAGAGTATAGTCAATTTGTCTTTCTTTAGTTCGATCTATTTAATTTGGGGTTATGTGATGTGCCACTGCTAAAGTGGTAGTGCAACAAGAAAATGATCAGGACCTTAAGGACCCTCTTGACCACAAGTGCAATAAGTGTAAGCCCACCTTTGTGTGGTTGCACCCATTCATCACTTGCCTTGCAATGCATTTTTTTTTTCTTACAAAATAAACTGGTAGGGACCGAGCCTTAGACTACCTTGCATATTTATCAGACCAAATTTTACTCCGACTGGAGCGATATACATGGTTGAATGATCCTGCATAAAAAATGTATATTTCAATTTTGGTTTCTTAGAAAAATTACAATTATATTTCAAGAATAATCATTCTAGAGATGTGAAGAACTTTGCTTGGATTAAAATTTTGACAAATACCTCTAGAAATTGTAGCGGACGATTTAAATGGGATGAATAAGCAAAGATAGGCCCCACACCTGCATAACAAGCAAAGTAGTCAGGATGAGTCTCGCTCCTTCGCCAGGATTCACTTCTGCATATATATTTTGGGTTCTCACCTGTTTGGATTGATGCTGACCTTCCAAAAAAAATTCTTTTATTTCTGTGTTTCCATCGAACAAGCAATGCTTATTATCATATCCAATCCCTAACATTAGTTTACAACTATCTTGGAATCAGCAGTGTGAAGTTATCCATTTGACAAGTTCATTCCATGTTATGTCCATCAGGCTACACAATTCTGGAAGAAAGAGAGAAGCCAGATGATCTTGTGGTCTATGGGGCACCCTATGTTGGCCCTCAGCTCTCCATTGAAGATGACTTCTACTAAATTTTGCTTTTCTTCTGTATCATGTTATCTATTAATATGAATGTAGATAAAAAGAGAACCATATGTAAGAGAGTTGGGATCCCTTTTTTCGTTGAACACTTGAACAAGGGAGATACTGTTTCATCTTCTCAAAATTCGCCAGCTGTATAAACTCTGTTCTTTTCTTTTTCCATTTCAAGAAAGCAACTGAGAGGGCAGGAGATTTTATACAGCTAACGAATGTTGATAGGGTGAAATAATATCTCACTGTTTCAACGAAACGAGGATCGAATCCAGACTTTATGTGAGATGATACACATGAATGTAAATGTGAAACTCGCCCCGGAAGCAAGGGAAGGCAACTCAAACTTACATCACTATTCTCTCTACAGTTTAAGAAACCGAATGCTGAAGGCTTATTTGTCCTTTTAGATTGTAATGAGATCCATCAGAGATAGATGAAGGCTCCTTGATTGGACAACTCCTACATGCCAATTGACAGCCTTCAAATGGATGGTTGAAAAGGAAATGCATAAATAACAGGAAGAGAAATGTTCTCAGTTCTCCTATGAGCAACTGTACCTTGGATCAACGCATGTCCTTCCACACTTTCATCCCCTCATTATCTGGTAGCAAGTCCAGGTTCACTATCAGCAAACCTTTGTCTACCATTCGATTGAATCTCGAATAAATATACGAATTAAAAGACCACTAAAGTTCATGGCTTTTAAATCAAAGACTGGGATTAGCATCCAAGGCTTTTTTTTTTTTTTTTTACCCTTATTTGGAAGGAAACCTTTCCGTGTACCCCACACCACTAATAAGAGAGTATCTTTAAGTAGGCCCCACAAGCTGTACTGCATGTTTATCAAATCCAGTATTCTCATATAGGAGAACATTGCCCATAACAGGAAATGCATCAATAGCCCATATCCGATAGTATGAATTACTAAACCATGGGGAGAACATGTGGAAATTTAATTCTAAGGAGGATACCATGCTAACACAGCCTCAGCTCAAGTCATATCATCCTCCCAGATTCCCATTACAGACCATAGTTTGTATTAACTGTATAAGGCCTTACATAGGTCTTA
Organism: Umbellularia californica; assembly: GCA_028538565.1. Taxonomy (NCBI): domain Eukaryota; kingdom Viridiplantae; phylum Streptophyta; class Magnoliopsida; order Laurales; family Lauraceae; genus Umbellularia; species Umbellularia californica. Next base: position 62,325,739 of record JAPQWN010000007.1, on the reverse strand, counting down.
AGGCATTTGACCGCATGGAATCCTGGTGTTCCGCACTAAGGGCACGTTTGTGTACATGTAAATTCCGTGGAATTTGGAAATTGCCACATCAGCAAAATCCATGGGTTTCAAATACTTTGGAAAAGTTTTTCCGCGGAAGTCAAAATTTTATGTTTGGTGCAAAAAGTTTTTCCTCGATGAATTGGTGCTGATATTGTTTGGTGCGGCTGCGGATTCCTTACGGAAAACTAGAATTTATTGTTTGGTGCGGCAATTTTATGCAAAAAAAAATAAAACTATAATGGTATTATCATTTGTAATTATCTTTCTATTTACTCATTTGTTCACACTTCTATGTATAAAATCAGGGATTATAAAATTGCCATGGATGTGGGCTCCACCTCACCGCCACAAAGAGTTAAAGAGCCTATAACTTAGGCTTTAAGAAATTTTGTTAGCCGCCCCCATCAAAAACCCATCAGAGGGTAGTGAAATGTTTATAATCCAACCGTCCAATTAATGGACCCCACCGAGTTGAAAGGCCACAGTCCAATGAGATCATTTTGTCTCCTGAATTGAGGGTCATCAATCTTTGGGCCCACTAATTCCATCTACCCATCTCATGATTTCTGCTCTCCACTGATTTATTTTAAGAGAGATTTGAGTGAAAAACCTGCAATCATCTCTGCTTGACACTAAATCCAATTTTTCCAACGTTTCTCCCCCATCCAAACAGAACCCATATTTCAATCAATTGAATCCCCTTGTTTTATTCAAAGCTAGTGAGTTTTTCCTGCAACTTACCTTCCCAACAAGAATCGGAGTGCTGCCTTTCCCCCATGTAGACGATGTGAACCTAAGAATTGATCGAGCACATCTTAGAGAGAGAGAGAGAGAGAGAGAGATGATTTTTCATCGTTCGGGAGGTGGGGCGTGGGTTGCAGGGAGGTTGGGGGAGGGAGGGAGAAGGTTGGTGATAATGGAGGTGCTGCTTGCTATGTTCCTTGAAGAGAAGAGAAGATGCTAGGGTTTTCACATCAGAAATGAGTGAGGAAATGGAGTTAATAAAGGGAGGTAAGTTTTCCGTGGAAATGGACTTCCCATACCCCCCCATGGGAAGTCCATTTCCATAGTGAGGAAGGAAAAAGCTGAGTTGGCAATAAAGTGATTTCATGGAAAAATACTGCACCAAACACAAGAAAAGTAGGTTTTCTACGGAAAACTGCCCCATTTTCCATGAAAATGGGCTACACAAACATACCCTAAGTTTTCTTGGAATCAGTGGTGCCCAGCCCAAGGAAAGGAGGAATACAACTTCCCATAAAGACATGAGGATTTCAAGGATGTCTTGTTTGTGTGAGGAGTCCAGATCCCTGTTTCATCCAAACAGGGGATCGTGTTTAGACCAATCCACATGAGCCACATTGGCAACTTGCCAACTTAGCTTGTATACTCTTTTTGGAATAAATAAAATAAAAGATTGGGGTCTTTCTTGCAAATGGGGAAAAAATACTTGGTGACCGAAACCCTACAGCAAAAAGTTCTCCTAACTAGGCCTGTCAATGGGACGCGTTGAAACGGGTAGAAAGCCCGGCTCGGCCCGTCCTAAGCCCGAAAATATAGGGCTTTTAAAAAACTTTGAGCTCAGTGGGTTGGGCTTGGACAATACATTTTAAAGCTTGACCAAAATGGGGCTGGGACTGGGCAAAAACAATCCAGCCCGTTCAGGTCCGGTCTGGCCAGCTGCAAAGTCATTTAATAATAATTATTTATATATTACAATGGTGTGGAAATTAAATTCAACTAAGTATCCTATTTTATCTTGAATGGCTTGTGATATTTTAGCTATTCTAGTTTCTATCATTGCTTCAGAGTTAGCATTTAGCACCGGAGGGAGGGTCAAACATAAGACTTCTTTGAAACCAGATATGGTAGAAGCATTAGTTTGTGCCCAAGATTGATTTAGTCATGACCCAACTTGTGATGGTGATTTAGACAATCAAGGGAGTGCACTAACTGATGTTTTAGACATATTAAAAGAAAAATAATTTCTTTTGATTTCTTTTTTACATTACTTAACCCATATAAGATATTCATTCTCATTTATTTTATTGATTTTCTACTTTCACCAGCCAAAAAAAAAAAATGTTTTTAACCGATCCTACATTACTTTAACTTGACTTATATAGGATACTCATTCTCATTCATTTCTATTGATTTTTTTATTTTCTACTTTCACCAGCAAAAAAAAAAAAGGTTTTAATCGTTCATACGTTACTTGACCCATACAGCCTATAGGATATTCATTCATTTCTATTGATTTTTTGATTTTCTACTGTCATCGGCAAAAAAAAAAAAAAAAAAAGATTTTTAACCCGATATGTTGCTTGTTGCATTTCATTGCCGGTCCCAAGCATGGAAAAAATGAGGAGGGTTTAAAGTCCGGTTCACACCAGATGTCTGGTGACAGTATGAATAATTAGAGAATGTTTTGCATATGTTCAGGATCGGGCTAAGCCCAGGCCTGGCCCTGTCCCAGCCTGGGCCCGTACGGGACAGGATTTGATGTAAGCCTGTTCAATTTAGGGCCGGCATTGGACAACACCTGACAAGCCCGTCCTATTTTCTGGACAAGATTGGACAACTCAAGCCCAAGCCCGGCCCGGCCCGTCCCATTGACATGCCTACTCCTAACCCGTCATCTCCTCCCGCAAAAAGACCTCATCAGCTCCTCGGCCTTCCACTTCTCCTCTAACCAGCGTGAGTTTCCTCTTCTCCTCCGACCAACACCTCCTCCAGCTTCTTCATCTCTACAGGAACCCTACAACAGAAGGATCCATCAGCTATTCAGCCTTCCTCTTTTCCTCTGGCCAACGGCCAGACCCATTTTAGTTGTCCGACCTTCCTCTTCTCCTCTGGCCAACGGCCAGACCCATTTTAATTGTCCGACCTTCCTCTTCTCCTCTGGCCAATTCCAGGGGATCTCCTGTTTCATTGAAAATGAATCGAAACCCTAAAGCAAGAACAACATCAACCAATCGTCTCCTCCAACCTCACTTCACCTACTTAGATGACTACACCCCATGCTAACTTATTTGAAATGAAAATATTGTCATTTTGTTGAACTATATTAGTTGAATGTAATAAGAAACTTCATGTTGAATGTGAGTGTCTGCATCAAATTCAAGAAGAAAATGGATTTTGGTAACAAATGTGGAACGAATATTCAAGTTAAATTTCATTGATTGTATGTTAATATTAGTTCATCAAGAGATTGAAAATGGATGTTGGTAATGGCAAATGCGAATGCCTGACAAGGAAAATCCACATGTTTCAATTCTGTATACTAAGGTTGAATGAAGAAATACCGAGGTTTCAGTGCTTCATTAGCCAAAAGACCCCCTTGTAGTTGATATAAAATATGTTTATTAGAATGCATATGTGAAGGTCTAACAAGAAAAATCCACAGGTTTCAATTCTGTGTACTAAAGTTGGATAAAAGAAATACCGATGTTTCAGTGCTTCCTTAGCCAAGAGACCCCGTATTCGATATAGAATTTATTTATTCAAATACACATGCCAAGGTCTGACAGGAAAATCCACATGTTTCAATTATGTATACTAAGGTTGGATGAAAGAAATACCGAGGTTTCAGTGTTTCATTAGCCAAGAGACCCCCCCTGTATTCAATATAAAATCTATTTATTAGAATGCACATGCGAAGGTCCAACAAGGAAAATCCATAGGATTAATTTCTGCTACATCTAAGAAAATTGGTTCAAATTTTTCTCGCATAGGTAAAAGCATTGTGCAAAACCGATCCTTAGCCCACAACATAGCAAAAACTAGCGTACAAGAAAAAACATATTCAAACACAATACACATTGGAATCACCATGTTATGAATTCCGAGGTTGGATTCCTAGGGGCATTATTCACTTTATATGGGCCATTATCACTTTTTTTTTTATAACCCAGGGTATCTTCCATGCAACCAGTCTAGCCCAGGAGCCTTTTGCCCTCAGCTCGAGGGACACTAGATTTTGGATAGCCGATAACTAATTCATATGGGCACATGCAAACCCTCCTATCCACATGCACTAGGTAAAGCTATCGGAGAGGTAGGTATCGAACACAAGACCTCTCCGCTTTATGAGGCGTAGAGTCCTCAACCAACTGAGTTGTTGGTTAAGGGCCATGATCACTTCTTCCCTGTTTTAGGAAAGAGTGAAGAACTTCCTTGGTGCATTTGAGAGTGGAGGCATGAGTGTAAGTTACACAATTTTGAAATCTTAACCACTGAATACCACTGACTCATCTTTTTTTTTTTTTTTTTTGTTCTATGGATAACAAAATCTCATTTTATTTTATTATTTTATGGATAAAAAAATTGTAATAAGGAAAAAAATGCATTTGCTCTGAGTGGACGCATGCTCACAGTGTTAAAATTAGTTTCCCACCGTGTTATATTATCAAGGAAAATTTACTCCAATAATACTTGAAGTTTTCCTCAATATGAGGAGCAAATATCTTTTGCAGTTGCGAGTTCAAGGGTGGGCCCATGAATGGATTCATTTAAGAGCTGTGCTACATGTCCCGAATGAGGGGACCGAATGGCAGATCGATCACATGGGAGGGGGGGTAAATGACCTTTTTACCCCCCCCCCCCCCCCTGTGATCGGTCCCCCATTCGGGACGAGTGGACTTTCTCTTCATTTAAATGGGGTCTAAGCATTTCCGACTGAATGGATTCACTCTTTCCAACTGAAGAGAATTCAAACCCATGAAGTTGACTTCCTTAAGGTGATCAGGACTTTTGTCAATAAAATGTATTGCATAACTTCTCTTCTTAGCTTGATAATGTACCAGATGAATGTAAAATCACTTTCTTAAATAGAGACATGGTAGAATATATAATGCCATACATGAGAAGTAAAAAACCTAAACTCCTTGTGTGGTCCACTAGAATACATGTCAATCACGAGTGGATTGTATGATGGAAAGGCCGCACTGTGGGTGTGATTTTAGGCGAACATCATCTCAATCACGTCATTACAACCACTAATTTAAAGGCGTTAAAGTTTAGCAGTTTCTTATATTACATTTTTATGAAATTGAAACCAATGGTGATTGTAATTCACACTAGCATCAAATTAAGGTCATTGTAAATTTACGGAGGGTAGTGAGCATGATCTTGGATTGATGATTGGAGTTGATCAAAAGATTACCTCAAGAGGACTTGTGACCTAAAAATTTCACTTTTTATCTACCTAATGGTAAAGGACCACGTAATACCATAGTCCGGCAAACTACCATAACAATCACACAAGTAAGCCAAAGAATCAAGAATCAAAACCCTAGAAAAAAACATCAAAAGGGAAACCCTAGAGCCTTTTTATCTTCTTCTCCGCAGAGCTTTCTCGTCTGTGTCTTTGCAGTGGAAGAAACAGGTCTCGATCCAAGATGAAGGTACAGACGATTCTAAAACCCTAAATAAATCCCAATCTCATCATCTTCAATCGCATATTCTCACTTTCCATCCTTTGCAGTTCAATATCGCAAATCCTACCACAGGCTGCCAAAAGAAGCTGGAAATCGACGATGATCAGAAACTGTGAGTTCTTCTTCTTCTTCTTCTTCTTCTTTTTTATTGCGATTGAAGCTCAAAGAAATGTTGATGATTTTCCCACTTGCTCTTCTTAGTCACATTCTTTTGTTTGGTGTTTCTATTTGATCTATTTGTTAAAAGTCTCACATCAGTAGTTCTATTTGATCTATATGATTTCCCCACTTGATCTATTTGTTGAAGTTTTCAATAATAATCCAAACATTGTTGTGTTGGCTCAAGGATTTCACTTACCCAATTGGGTGTAGCAAAAAATAATCAAAGTCAAGAACTGTTGATAGGAGGCTATGTTAATAGCATTGGGTTTTCAGTAAAAAAATGGCTCCCACTGGAATATGACAAGAAAATAGTACCATATAAATTAAATATGTCACTGCATAAACAAAAACAGCTCTATGGGATCAAACACATTCTCAAGAAACTCTTAGTTTAAAGAGGGCGAGTGTTCAATACGCCGTAGACTTACTTTAAATAACAAATATTTTTACATTCACATGAACCTAATAAAAATGTGCTAGGTGAGAACATTACTGTTGTAACTTGTAACTGGTATCTGCTGCAACTGATATCAAGTTACAACTGAGGTTCAAACAGTAAGAGTGGATGACGTGTTCTCATGATGCTCTTGGGCCTCATCAACATATTCTCAGGCAAGAAATGAAAAGAATAGAACTGACTAGATATTGTGTGATCAAGGCCATTGATTGAGGGAGAAAGAGTTCAAGAGGAAAACATTGTGTGTTGACCAAAACGAAATGGTCCCAAAATGATGTGGAAATAGAAGATATATCCAAAGTTCCTTATGCCGCTGTTGTTGGTATTCTGATGTATGCCATGCTGTGTACTAGGCTAGAATTGTAGTTAACTTGGGGAGCGGATTCCAAAGCAATTCGGGCCGTTCTCATTGGGCATGAGTAAAACGTATTTTTAGATATCTAAGAGGCCATGACATGATGCTATGCGTCAGAAGCAATGAATCGAAATTGGAAGCTTATTCAATACATCTTTTGCTAGTGATTCAGATGATGCTAAGTCCATTTTTGGATATGTTTTTCTACTAGGAGGTGGTGCTATTTCTTGGTCAAACAAAACAGCAGACTAGTCAAGCTATCTCGATCATGGAGGCTGAGTATGTGGTTTCTTGCGATGCAGCCACAGTAGGAGTATGGATCAAGATACTTGTTAATGTGTTGGACATTGTTTCCAATGCCCAAGTTCCTCTGCCATTGTGGATGGATGCATGGATGGATGTTAAATCTGCTATGAACCTTCCAAATGAATGTTGGGATCTGTGATGGACCCCGGTTGTGCTTACATGTGGCTAGGCCTCCAATCATTGACTCATAGCAATACGCTCCTCACAAGGTAAGCTTAGGCAGTTGCCAACTAACGATGCGCTAATCCTTACATAATGATAAGGATAAGAATCTTTCTGAATTTAGATCAAACTCTCCATCCCGAAAACCCATCTCAATTTGAATTGAGATCTTATGACCCTTGCAAGAGGCTATATGATAAGGATGGAAGAGATTTACTGTCAATTCTTTTACGCATACATGATACAAGGGCTAGGATGGACACCTCGGTCATGGCAGATGATGATGGATGGTTCAGATATAGTGGAATGAAGAGGGAATAGGCTTTCCCAGAAGTTTTTTCTCTTTCTTACTAGGACATTCTCCTCATTGGGTATGTGTAATTGGATCATCTACAATTCTCGTCCATCCCATCATATAGCCTCTTACAAGGGTGATAAGATCTCAATTCAACTTCGGACATGGAGGATGATGATGGATGGTTCATATATAGTGGAAGGAAGAGGGAATATGCTTTCCTGGAAGATTTTTTCTCTTTCTTCTTGCGAGGACGTTCTCTTCATTGGGTATGTCATGTGTAATAGGATCATCTCCAATTCTTTTCCATCCCTATCATATAGCTTCTTACAAGGGTGATAAGATCTCGATTCAACTTCGGACATGGATGATGATGATGATGGACGGTTCAGATATAGTGGAAGGTGAAATAGGCTTTCCCGGAAGGATTTTTCTATTTTTTCTTATTAGGACATTCTCCTCATTGGGTATGTGTAAAGGAATCTTTTGCAATTTGCTTCCATCCCTATCATATATAGCCTCTTGCAAGGGTGATAACATCCCGATTCAAATTGAGAGGGATATTAGGGATGGAGAGTTACATCCAAATTCAAAAGGATTCTTATCCTTATCACTATGTAAGGATTAACACATCGGATGGAGAATTATATCCAAATTCAAAAGGATTCTTATCCTTGTCACTATGTAAGGATTAACACATCCTTAGTTGGCAACTATTGATGCTTGCCTTGTGCGGGACGTATTATTAGGATTGGAGGCCCAACCATATGAAAAGAACAATGATGTACTCAAAGCCTCAAACAGGATTGCAGAGGTGTAAGAGACTTGGCCAAAACCAAAATGTTATAAATGTTAGGAACTTGGCGATATCTCTAAGAATCGGTCTAAGCAAAACACAGTACACAACTTACCTTCATTGATGTCTTTGGTTTGTGTAGAATCCTTTTATGTGGATCAAAATTCTAATTGTTGGATAATGATTTAGGGGCAACCAAACAAGTGATCCAAAAGACCACAAAAGATCCAAACATATAGACCCAAAATATCAATGAGGCACTTAGTGAAAATTGAAGAGAGCTTATTCATGTTCCCACTGGAGAATTGATAGCCGATCCCATGATGAAGCCTCTAGCTAGAGATTTTTTCCATAAGCACGTCAAGCAGATGAAATTGAGCAAATTGTAATATTCTTTAAGTGAGTGAGTGGAAGGTGATTTATGTATACATCTGGTTGTATATCAAAATAAATGAGAATACTTTTTTTTTTTTTAAAGGTGAATCATTTTACCTCTTACTTTTATATCATCGTGTGCAACTTAACATTCTAGGCTATATCACATCAGTAGTATGTTGTTGTGTTAAAATCGGCAGGCCAATCTCTTACTCAAAAAGAATGACCAACCTTACTTGCGCGATATAGGCTTTTTCAAGTTGATGTTTTCATAAGAATGTGCTAACCACCATTTGACTTGCATGCCCAGGCATGATCAAAGGATGAAGTCCTTTGTGTGTCATGTTAGCTCCATGATGCTTTATAAGTTATAAGGTGACACGTGTTTACTGCTTCCATTCACCGGGTGATTAGAGATGAGGCTCACTGTTTATTGAGTCGAATGGCATTGCGTCTTCTCCCTCTGTTTTAGCTTTACTCCCCATTATGAGTGCCGTGACTAGATTTATACCTGGCATGATCATCTAATGATGTGCCCACGCATTGTAGATCTGACATGTGATACAAGAATGATCCAGCATTATCATCTAATGATGTGCACACCTTGTTCACCAAGTGATAATGAATGCATTAAATAATGCTGGGCATGTAGCCATGGTTGCTGAAAGTAGTAGGCTTAAAGATTAGCAGAAGTGTGGTGTCAAAAGAAGAAGAAATAATAACTGCAATAGGCCTTATGAGTCAGGCCATAGACTAGGACCAATTCTCCCCCAACAGGAATAGACCTGCTTACCGAAATCCTGTACCACCCTGAAGAGGGGGTAGGCAACAGCTACAGCAGCGGCGGAGAGTTGACAAACCTCTTTTTTTTTTTGTTTGTGGGAAGCTTGGACATTGGGCGAGACGGTGCCCGGATATAAAAATGGTAAGAACTGGTTCACTCTTTCTATATGTTTTTTCTGAAATTCTTATTGTTAATACACCCCTATCTGAATGGATTATTGATTCAGGCGCCGGTAAACATTTATGATTTAACTAAGGAGAAGGAAGGTTTTGAGAAGATGCAATAGGCAGTCATAAAATTTGTATGGGAAAAACTCAGCTGAAGAAATTATAAGAGTTGAAATTTATCGCCTTCATTTGAGCACTGGATGTTTGTTGGATCTTCATGACACTTGTACACCGCAAGAATGTGGAGAACCATATTTTTGGTTTCATTTCTTATAAAAGAAGCTTTTGTTGGATCTTATTGATGATACACTCCTATCTGAATGGATTATTGATTCAGGCGCCCGTAAACATATAACTAAGGAGAAGGAAGGTTTTGCAAATTTTGAGCTGATGCCAATAGGCAGTCATAAAATTTGTATGGGAAAAACTCAGCTGAAGATGTTATAGGACTTCAAATGTATTGCCTTCAATTGAGCACTGGATGTTTGTTGGATCTTCATGGCACTCGTTCATCGCAAGAATGTGGAGAAACATATTTTCAGTTCAATGTCTAATAAATGAAACTTTTGGTATAAGATTCTGTAATCCAAGGGGTGTTTATAAGGAAAAACATTGTAATAGTTGGTCGGGGAAATTTGATACAAGATCTGTTTAAATTGGAAACTGCAAATTTTTCTGGACAGTGCAATATCATTTCATGTTTTGTTGGCATGACTGACACCCAAGTAATTTCTAAATCTATTAAATGGCATGCACATTTAGGCCATATTAATAAAGGATGGCAAGATCAGCTATAGATGGATTGCTGGCACATTGACCTGACCAAGGTAGATTTGATGGTATGTAAATTTTGTGTTGGCAAAGCTATAAGGAAACCTTTCCAAGCTCCTAGCACTCAAAGTCCATTATGATAATTTTCGAAATACAGGCTTGCAAAAGATTTTCTCTAAGATTTTATGATGCCACAATGAATAAGTTCCAGGGTGCATTTCTCTCGAATAGTGTGATGCCAAGGGAACAGAGATTTGATTAACCACTTTTTTAGTAACACTGTTATCTGGTTAAATCACTCATGGCCTTCAACAAGTATACCGAAGTAGTGACACTCAATCTTATCCTCACAAATGCCATGTTTTGTTTACTTTGATCATATTCAATCTTTTTGCAATTGTTATACTTCATAAGTTGCCGCTTATCATTCCTATCCTTTTCACATGATTCTTGAAGTAAATTTGATAGGTGATTGATCTTAAATATGTATTTTCTTTTTCCTTGTAGCCGGGCATTTTATGACAAGAGACTTTCTCAGGAGGTCAATGGAGATGCCCTTGGTGATGTATGATTCTAATTACACTTCAAAGTTGTCAGTTTTTTGAAAGATATTTTTATTTGTAAAAACATGTATCATAAAGCAAACAAATTACACCATCAGGGTTGATGAACCGACTATATGCTATAGTCAAGAAACTTCCTGGTTAGAGAATGCATCTTGATGCAGGATAGACCTCAAAGGTCACATGTGTAGGGCCCAAGATAATTTAGGATTTTATTATATGTCGTCAGTTTCCAATTTTATCTAAATATTCAAAAAAAAAAGAAAGTTTTCAATCTTATCTATAGAGTTGATTAATTAAAATTTGGTTTTTCCATTGAGGTGCGTCCTCGTTATCATCTCTATGGAGACTTTTGAATTGTCTTTGGATACATGCTTCAGCACCCTATTGTGCTTCAACACTCCATGCAAGCCCTAACCCTAGAGCTTGCATCACATCTGCCTTTCCGATTGCCTTTTTCTTTTTTTTAATGGCACTTTCCGATTGCAATTTGAATTGAATGAAAAAGAGAGAGAAAAGCTCGTAGCTATTCAACCGATATCGCCAGTCTAAAATGATTAGAAATTAGAATCAATCCTAAAGCCCATTCCCTAGCATTATTTTGAAATCCATAACTAGCATAATTAACATCAATCTGACTATCTGACTTCAACTCAAAAAATTTCACCAATGAAGATGCTGAAATTATAATGAGGATATTTTCATTAAAATACTTCATTAGCCTTCCACTAACCCATCCCATTGTGGATTACCAACAGAATCTGAGTTAACTACTCCCTGAGGAAGTGGATTCTATTTGGTTTGAAGCATATTGCATTCCACTGTCTTATGAAAGTTCTTAACCACACCATATAAGAATTGCCAATTAATTTCATATGACCCAAAGCCTGAAAATAACCAATTTTACTTTTTTAACCACCTCAAGCCTTGCATAACTTGGATTGGAGTAATTATATTGTTTAATTATATTGTTTCTTTCCTTCCAAAAATCCATAGATCTGTTGACATCTTGCACCTTCGCAAATGGTTTACGCTCCAAACCTTATCTATACCTCACAACTACACAGCTTACTGCCAAAACACATGGAGGGGCTTTTATAGAGTGATTAATCACATTATCCCTTGACATTCTATTGAAAGGACTCAACAGCAGACTTGTTATAGATTTCAAACACCAGAAGCAACACTTGAGCCCGATCAAGTAACAAGTCTGTTTTTTTTTTTTGGGTTTGGTGGGAGAGATAAATAAAATTATAGGGAACGGCTAAGGGAACTGTACAAGATGACTATGCTTAAAACACGAGAAACATGGATAACAAAAATAGAAGTAGAAAAGAGAAATCAAGTCTACAAATGAGAAAATCCTGAGCATTGAGAAATGAGATGTGGTGGGGCGGGGGCGGGGCACCTGTGTACACCTTCACTAGTGAATCTGCAACTCTGTTGGCCCTTATCAGAACCTACTGAGAAATTCCCACCATCCACATGCTCAAAACCATGATTTCATTGATGAGAAAGTAAAATTTACATTGAGCTTTACTCAATCTTCCGACGCAAACCTTACATTGAGCTTCACTCAATCTTCTGACCTGTTGGCATTCATGTTGGTTTCCCTAATTGGGAAAAAACAGATAGATCTGCAGAGCCTCCTTAATTTCCAAGAGCTCCGCTTCATACCTGTCATCACCAGTGACCAACCTGGCCTGTGAACCAATAAAAAACATCTCCTGAATCATTGAAGAGTACTTCAGTGCCAACCAGGCGCAGTTTCCACTAGTGTTTCCGTCTGCTTTGAATTTCAAATAACCTGAAGGAGTGGCACCAATTAGCGACCTTTTACCACTTGGGAAAAGATGAAGGAGCTTTTCTGGATGATCGCTTAAATTCGTTGAACACAGATAAAAAAATAGATGTAGAAACAAGAAATCAAGACTACAATTTAGAAATCCCTAGCATAGAGAGGGCTAATCCTACCCCTTCACCAGTGAATCTTTGAATCTATTGCCATTAAAAAAATAATAATAATAATCTTTGACTCTATTGGCCCTTGATGTATGCACTGAAAAACTACCACCACAAGCCTGCTCAAAGCCATGATTTCATTGATGGCAAAGTAAAACTTCCATGGGGCTTAACTCAATCTTGACTGTTTTTCTTCAATTACAGGTCCTTGGAAAAAAAAGACCCACAGATCTGCGTGCTCTAATTGAGAAGAGCTCCTTTTCTACAAGTCACATACACCAGCCCTTCCTGTGTATGAATAGACGATCTCCCCTCTGCCAAAGATCTACCCTTTGCCCATTGGGGATGAAATACGATTTGTGAACCACATGATCTATTTGTAGCCTGCAAATTTTTTTGTTTAGGAGAAATCCATTCTCATTGTTTATTGACCAAAATCCATCACTCTCGTAATCGACAAGCACATCCCCTCGAATATTCTTCCGTTTTCCTTCCAAACTGACTAAAACATTTAAGCTTATATCAGCGTTGAGTTGGGGCACTCGTCGTCAAATTTCATTGCCCAGTGCATCTTGATACAAGGAGGGATCTTGTTACAGTCTCCAAAGGATCTTGCTTTCAGAATGAAAAAGACTAAAGCCTCAAACAAGTACTTTTGAAATGTGCATACAAACCAGTTTACCATGAATTATATTAGAAAAACCCTGTACTTGTCCTTTATTTCTGGTAGCAATCCATATTGGTTCTTTGTATTTATTTGCATTTTTACTTGAAAAGCTTGCCACAAGACCAAATAGGTTGGGAATGTATATATTTTTTGTTTTTTTTTTTTTTTTTATTAAATCGTCAGCAATGGATATCTTGTCATAAAGTTTTTGTTTTTTTCAGGAGTTTAAGGGATATGTGTTCAAGATCATGGGTGGATGTGACAAGCAAGGATTCCCAATGAAGCAGGGAGTGCTAACACCTGGCCGTGTCCGTCTGTTGTTGCATAGGGGTGAGTATATATATTTCTTGGCTTTACTAAGATTACTTGGAATATTTTACCCAAAAAAATTACTTGGAATATAGATAGATCAATTATTATGTCGAATACTCTCTATAGAAGTTTCAAATGGTGCCTGAGCTCATTATATTTATTGAGGGAGGCATTCTGATAATTTATTAGATTCTTCTGGATGTGTTTAAAGATGTGAATGCCTATGCATCTAGTAGTACCCTGCTAAGAAAACCCATATTTGTCACATTCTTTTGAGCTTGCAATGGGCTCCTGATTGTGATGGGGCAAGGATATGATGATGATGATGGTGATGATGGGAATATGCAAATCTCAAGAAAAAAGAGCTGGAAGAGATTTGTCTTGATGTTCCCCAGGGGCAAAACCGCTAAAGGAGAAATTTTCATGGACTAGGATTTCGTCTACACAGTGAATAAAATAAAGGTTTTACCGAAGCAATTAGATGAATCCTTTTCCATATCATACTAGAAATAAGAAAAATTGTAAGTTCATACTTTGCCCAAATTAGGAGGTTCTAAGTATAGGTTTCCGACCTGGTGGATTCACTCATCCCAGTCATGACTGGGTGAATGGGTTGGTTGATCTTAAATATGGACAATTCTGGAGTGACCCTAGCTGGTAGACTTGCCATTTAGTTTAATTTATCCTGATTTGGCAGAGTCAACCAGGTCAACTCAAGGTCAATTTTGTCCTTACACATTTGTACAACACTTGCTAATAGTAAGCATCTGGACTCGGGTAGGGCCCATAAATATGATGACTTGTGTGATGTCACTCAAGTGAGGAAGCGAGGGTTTTCTCTGTCTGAGGAAAATTTTACCTGATGGACATTAGAACATTGGATTTGGGAAATCTTTTCTTGTTTCATTTGTGTATGATTTTTATGGGAGTCATAAACTGGGAACAGAAATGTATTTTCTGCTTATGTTATACCCTGTTATTAAACGTTGCGCACCTGAGCGGCATTGCTCAGGTGATCGATCATCTCCCTCTCTATATGTATATAAAAAAAAAAAAATTTGAAAATGATGACGATTAGGGTTCTTTTTTTTTTTAAGCTGTTAAAAAAATGTTTCTCATTTATTTGAAATTGCTGTTCCATTTTAAGGATCTCCTAGGTATTTGGTTATGTTTTGATCAATTTGAGCTATGTAATCTTTTAGAGTATTTTCTTATTTTAATACTTAAAAAATGAAGTAAGTTCTTATGATATTAAAATTGCTGTTCTGAAGGAAGGATCTCTTAGTTATTTGGCGGCAGTTTTATTTTTCGATGTATAGTCTTTAACCAGATGAAGCGCTTCTCATGTCTGGTGTGCTTTTTGGTAGGCACGCCGTGCTTCCGCGGATATGGAAGGCGCAATGGTGAGCGCAGAAGGAAGTCTGTCCGTGGATGTATTGTCAGCCCTGACCTTTCTGTTATAAACCTGGTAATAGTTAAGAAAGGTGATAATGATCTTCCTGGATTGACTGACATGGAAAAACCACGAATGAGGGGGCCAAAGAGGGCATCAAAAATTCGGAAACTCTTCAATCTCTCCAAGGAGGATGATGTTCGCAAGTATGTCAACACGTACCGCAGAACTTTTACCACCAAATCAGGTTGGTGTTTTTTTCTACTTTGAAAACGTTCCAGAAAATCTTGCAAGAAGTCATATTCCATATTTGATGCAGGGGATTGCTTGTTCTTCTGGACAGTAATCCTTTGTCAATTTGGACAAGCATAATTTGTTTTATTTTGCAGTATCTCAAATTCTCAATGTGCAAGGTGCTCTTAGTCACATTTGTACCCATTTCCAGCTTTGAAATTGGTTTCTGATGAATATTGCATTTAAAGTTTAAGAGTTAGTGTTTTGACTTTCTATACAGCTTGTGGAAGAGTCACATGTGGATTATTGCATTTTAAAGATAAAGGACTGATATTTTGCTCTAAAAAAACCGAGACTCCAAGCATTTCAATTTACTGATGGGTTGCTAAAATTGCTGAGATCTAGTGATTATATTGTTTAGGTTCAAATTCATATGTTTCACTGAATTATGGTGGGTGCAGGTAAGAAGTGCAGCAAAGCTCCCAAGATTCAGAGACTTGTCACTCCCCTGACTCTGCAAAGGAAGAGAGCAAGGATAGCAGAGAAGAAGAAGAGGATTGCCAAGGCCAAGTCAGAGGCTGCAGAATATCAGAAGCTTCTAGCTACACGACTGAAGGAGCAGAGAGAGCGCAGGAGCGAGAGCTTGGCAAAGAAGAGATCCAGGCTTTCTGCTGCTTCCAAGCCATCAGTTGTGGCCTAAGGCTTATGTTCGTTATTCTGTCCTTGGGAATTTTGATTGAATGCGTGTTTTTTTAATCATAGATTGAATTCAGCTAATTTCTGTTTTTGAATTTTGCTTTTCAATATTAAAACACATGGATAAGTTGAGGTCCAGCCATACATTTTGGGGTTGGTTATTATTTTCCTTAATTTGATGAGTAGATTATTCTTGGTGTGGTTCTTGGTCTTTGTAAGTCATTGTTGGTCCGGCTTTGCATATCCCAACAATGCATACATGTGCAAGATCTCAGTCAATCTGATGAGCGCTTGCCTGCGCCTGGATTCCGTCTTAGTAAAACCTGTATGTTGAATATGATGGGCTTTTGATTTTAACAAAAAATCTGATGGCCTTGTGGTCCATCTCATAGGGCCTACCTGCTGAGTGATGCTGCCTTGGGCTTGGTGATCTCTGTTGTGGTGGGCTTTGATGCATCTTCTGAATGGGCATTTTTACTCTCTATTTAAAGAATGGGATCCCTCTAATTAGCGAGGAAAGGAAGGTTACCTTGGCCAACATAAAATGGAATTTGTCTGAAACCTAGATTGTGGATGGAATTCTAGTATAATTTAACTGTTTTGAAGGAAGCTGTGGAAAAGTCCCAATGTTGTACAGTTACCTGGCAAAGGCCCTCTCTGATGATGGTACTGTGGGAATGTAGCGCATGTTTATGTCTGTCTGCATTGTGTATTTGTGTGGGTTAGTCCAGAAGATGTGGCCAGTGAGATAGCTCTCAGACCACCCTAGTTTGTGTGTCAGCACCAAGCAATCAACATCATGTTAGCCTTATCACATGGGGTTGTCTTAACCAAATAAACTATCTCATCTAGTATCCTACTTTTCAACTATCAGTTTAGCCTTATCATATGGGGTTGTCTTAACTGAATTAGCTATCTCATCTTACATCTTAAGACTTTTCAACTATCATTATCAGAAGGAGTTGCGTTACACAAATAAGCTATCTCATCTTATATCTGAAGACTTGGAATACCATTTTGGCCTTATCATATGGGGTTGTCTCAACGAAATGAGCTATCTTATCCTATATCCTAAAAGACTTTTCTACTATCATCCTAGCCTTATCATATGGAGCGTCTTAACCAAATTAACCCCTCTCATCTTATATCAAGACTTTACAACTATCATTACGTAGGGGCAGCAAACCATGCATCTACGTTTAGTATGTAAAAACTTCTGATTTTTGCTGGCTGGTTGGGGAAATGATACCTGTGTAGGTCCTCTCGAGACTGGGACTCACAGGCTATTTGTCAGGCGTAGTTTGAAAATATGGATTGTTCAATATAAATGAACCCTCACTAAATCAGTCACTAAATCAGTCCAGTTGGTGTATGGCACAGCATCCTATTGATGATCCATGAAACATGTTAATATCGGATGTCTCTTTTAGAGACTGAAACATGTTATTATATAGTATTAGGTAAAACATTGAATTTGATGGTGTGTTCAATTTTTGAAGCGAAATTTGATAAGATAGCCCCCTGAGGAGACTCATGAATTTCTTAAAAAGTCCATATAATAAAGGATAATTCGCTGGACATCCACATAGATAGAGGGCCATCTATTCACACGTGTTGTGACTAGTTAGGCATAGACACTGCAGTACAGTTATAGCCACTAAAGAGCACTGAGCAGCAGGCTCAATCAGAGTCCTGTACCTGGTGGTCCTGGTCCCCAAGGAGGCCTCCAGCCTCCACTTCACACGTCATTTGGTCCCCATGGAGGCCTCCAGCCTCCTCTTAACACGTCATTTGTCCTCGTACCCTGCAATACCACTATAGGTGCTAAGTGTACAAGTCTCAGTCAGAGTGAACAGGACCACCAACCATTCAATTGGCTGGACGTTACTGCTCCCTTTGTTGGAAACAATGGATACAGCCGACTGCTGTCAGATATCCCTGCAATCAGCACATTACATTACAGCAAAGTACTCTGCACCTGAGTCCCCTGTCCCTCCAGATTCCAGTACCCCATTTTCCCACGAGCCCTGCTGCTTGTCCCGATTTAATCTCAGGGATTGTCCCGACTCGACATGGGAGGGGCAAAATGATCATTTCTCATGTGGAGTCAGGACAAGTTCCGAGATTAAATCCTGGGATAAGTAGACTTTTTGTTTTCCCATCAGTGGCCCAGTGGGTATGGGAAGGAGATCAAGTGACCAAATCACCAGATCTCTTTCAGTAGTAAAAAAGAAAGTCCATATTTTTAGATGACAGTTCTAATGCTCTTTCTCACTGGTTAGGCAAAAAGCTTCTTTCAGTGCTCACGAGCAAACTAGACCAGAGCCAGATACCAGAGTCCCCACATGTTTTTGCGTGAAAATGAATTCTCAGTAAAATGGGTTCAACAAAGGATTATTAAAGAGGTGAAAGTAAAGAGATTGAAGGTAGAGTTGTAGAGGGTCTTTATCTTTTTAGGATTTGATTTATTAGAATGATGGATGGATAATCATTTTCCTTTTCCCCTTAATTCATTTTCCATTAAAGGGGAGATTTTTTTTTTATGGCCATTTAATGGATTTTCACCTTTGTTTCATCATTTTTAGCCACTTTGAGGAGTAAATCCCTTTGAATTCCCAGGAATTCAGTTCCATAAATGATATAAAGCTGACTTTTTTCTAAGATTTTTTTGTATTCTTTAAATCTTGTGAGGTGCATTTTTAGAAAAAGAAAATTAATACTTCTACCCTAAAGCAGATTTAGTTGTTTTGAAACTCATTAGGATTGTAATTTTTCTTTTGTTTTTGTTTTTGAAGGCAACATCTGCTTGACAACCTGTCATTTTTACAGTATTTTCTCACCAAAATTCTCTCCATAAAAGAAAAGAGAGAGAGAGAGAGAGAGAAAAATAAAATAAAATATCTGTGGGGTGTGAGTTTTTTGGAAAAATCCAATGTTTTGATATTTTTCACATATTTAGAGAGAAAGAGAGAGAAATCACTACTTTGTGCCACAGTAGAAAATTTGACTAGCTTATGTTAAAGTTTATTGGCCCACTACTGATGGGACAAGGCTCCAAATCCGATACACAGTCCACAAGAAAACATCCATCCACCATACCCCTGTTCTTATATTGATGATAATCCAAACACAATAATTCAGAGAGTTGGTCCCTACCTGTCACCAAAAGACACACCACTTTGTCATATGAAAGCTCCTTTGGCTACTTGACATCTCAATTGATGCAATCATTACAAGTTTTACAACAGAGTACTCCTTACTTCAATGGCACACTCATGGAAGCACCATTAACCATTGGACACTTCATCAGATGACAGACATATCATGATCATGGTGCAGTCGATCAGTTTTAAATTATTAGGACTAGTTTAGATGGGATAAGGTAATCCAAAATCATGATAACTACACTCTGTGTGCTCCATGGAATGTAATTCCGTAGTGAAACATTCCAACATCTCTTAGCTGCTGACATTTTCATCATCATCCGATAAGGAAATCCAAGCTGAATATAATTACATTGTGTGCTCTATGGAATGTAATTCTGCAGGGAAACATTCCAACATCTATTTGCTGATAACATCATCATCCCTCATCTTTATCAATGCCTTGCCCCCAACCATGTTGGGGTCTACTAAATGAATTCCATTTCTACATTCTAGTTTAACTTAACCCAAATCCTTGGATAAATTACACTTCGTAAATCTATCTTTGTTTCTTTCATCCCCATGTCCTCTTTGGTCTATTCTTTGTTCTTGGTGGCCATCAATACGCATAGAAAAACTTTTCCTTAACAACACTGTCACCTGGCCTAAGTTAGACAACATCCAAACCATCTCAGCTGCGGACATCATACAGCCAACTAATATTTCAACCTGTGCTGTTTTTTCCATTTCCTGCTCTTGCTCTTGTGGCAGTAAACCCCCACCCTACTGGAAACACCGAAACCAAATTCTGATGTCCAAGATTCTGAACCTAGAGGGTGCATTCACTAACTACTTGTTATCACCAGGGGCTTGAACCCAAGTCCTAACTCCCAAGAGGATGCTGATTTTTATTTGTTGGACATCTTTTAGTTAGGTGCCCAGGCAGTGGACTTCAGTTTGCTTGATCCCAGGTTGTAGGAAGCTGGGATTATCTCTCTTTTTGTGGGTTATGCAAGTTTCTTTGAAATAGGTCTTTCTGAGTGAATTTTAGGTTGCCATAAACATTGTACATCTGGTGTTTCGAAGTGAATTTAGTAGGTGCTCTAGACCTTGTACACTTTTGTATTATCAGGATTTTCTCCATTTGGTAGGTAATAAATTCTTGAAAAACAAAGAAACACTAATATCAAACAACTGAAATTTGAACTACTATTATTCCCTCAGCTTGTTTGCACACAGTTCTTTCATTAGTGATGCTGCTTGTGAACTCCTAGTATATACATCTTACTTGTAGTTGCTAAGTATATCAAAGTTCCAACATTCTTTGACAATCCAGTTTCACTTGTATGCAATCTACGCGAGGGTTTTCAATAAAAAACTGCATCCTTCCCATGCCTGAAAACTTAAATAACAAAGTGCCTTGGAGTTGGTTTGTTCGCCACTCTGCAATTCTTCCGAATCTCGCCTGCCTGACCTGACTGCAAGTCTCCCATCTTCACCATACCCTCAACAAAAGCAGAGAAGAAGTCCTTTTGGTTCCGACTAAAGTGTTGAACAACCTTTCTAGTCAGATCATTCTCCGAATACAGCGTCTGGTCGGAATTTAGAAATCCTCTCTCATTGACTAAGTCCTTGAAGTACTGATTGTCAAAGATGCAAGGGGTGGCATCAAGGGCTCCTGTCACATTCCCATCTCCACCAAGGGGACATAGGCGATCAAGCATCTCTCGGTAGACTGCGTCCATGTTTGGATCCGGGTGGCCTGTACCTGACTGGTTGTACAGGCGGAAGACAATTGAGAAGCATCGACCCTTGCCGATTGAATGGGAGCCTGACAATGCGACTAAATCGGTGATGGAGAGATTGTAAGAGTTGAAGAGCTCAATGAGGTAGCTGGCATTGGCTCTTGGGCTAGGCATGATTCTGTTGGAGTCTTCTAGGCTCGCCGTTAGACTGTCTTTCCTTCCCAATTTAACTTCCCAGTTGGGTCCGCCGCCCTGATCAAAATCACAACCAAGAGACACAGATTAAACATTCTCTGTTAGCATTTGATTCCATGTCTCTCTAGAACAAGGATCTCTCAATTTGAATTGTAATACAACAATGCGAGTCATTGCTTATACTTAATTGAGTAATTTTCATGGGAGAAATGGTCATGCTTCTGAATCACCAATCAATCATTGAAATTAATTGAGTAATCTTCATATGAAAAATGGCCATTTGTTTGAATTACCTAACCATCATTGAACTTGAGTAGTTTTCATGTGAAAAGGTCATCATGTCTATGAACTACCAATCCACCATTTAACTTACTTGAGTAATTTCCATGTGACAAAATGGTCATTGTATGGATTACCAATCCATCATTTAACTAAACCGAGTAATTTTCATGTGAGAAATGGTGATTTCCTTGAATTACTAGTCCATAATTGAACTTAATTGAGTAATTTTCATGTGAGAAAAGGCCATTCCTGTATATTACCTGAATTGATTTCCTTGAATTACTAGTCCATAATTGAACTTAATTGAGTAATTTTCATGTGAGAAAAGGCCATTCCTATATATTACCAATCCATCATTTACTTACCTGAGTAAGTTTCATGTGACAAATGATCATGTTGGGAAGCAGTGATAAAATCTCTGTTTTCTCAAGTCAAATAGGTGGTGAGTCACACAATTTAAAGATTAAATAGGAATTTTCAACACCCCTTTCTCACTTTCATCTCTAATTTTCACTTTAATTCAAGGCAAATTCTGATAAACTTGAATAATTTCTTACCAAGACAACAGCATCTCTAGCAGCCATGATCAGGATGTCAGCACAGGAGACAACACCAGGACAAGCGCTCTCCACTGCTTCTTTCACTTCATCAATCACTTCAAAAGATCTGAGGGAATTGATGTTTGAAAGTGCCTGCTTCTCACCATCCATATAAGGTGTGTCATCTAATAACAAAGAAGCATCACAACCCTGAAACCCCAACAGATAAAAATCAAAGAAAGATAAGATAATTCCATCTTAAACATATAACCACATCAAGATTTTTATGAAACACATGAAACAGAGATATAACAGAGTAACCCATAAAGACCATGTTTTCTGTCTTTGTCTTGATCAAATGAAATATATATTTATATTTTTATAAACTAGAAACATATGAGACAGAGATATATACATAGTATCCAAGAAAGTAGGCCTTGTTTGTTATTGTTCTTGTTGGCTTACATTGACAAAGCAATCATGGAATTGCAAACGCATAACAGAGGCTGCGCTCCTGGGTTCTCTGATCATGGCCCTCCCGATCACTTGTCTCACAATCAATTCAGCTTCTGGGCAGGTTTGGGAGTAGAAACCAGGCTGCAATTGAGAGGAAGCAATTGCTGTTTGTACGAGGAGGAAGGAGATAGCAAAAGGGTAGAGTTGATGCATGTTTCTTTGGAGATGGAAGGAGGGAACAGAGCAGGAAGAAAAAGCAAGATGTAGAGCTCTCAAGGGAATTGAAAAGTCTTCTATTTTTGCTTCCTCTTCTTATAATTTCTTCCAGAAGGTGTTCATGTATGTATGTGTGTGTGTGTGTGTGTGGGGGGGGGGGGGGGGGGGGTGGTGGTTGGGGATGGATGTGATGGTGAGGGGGGGGGGGGGGGGGGGCGGGGGTTGGGGGTTGGGGATGGATGTGATGGTGATTATGCCATGCTATTCCTGCAAGTGCTGTGGGAGAGGCCCCTCCACTCTCACTCTCTCTCTCTCTCAAGATTCTAGTGGGTTGTTGATCTTGTGGGGCCCACCTTCTTTCATCTGTTTGTTTAATTGAGTCATCTCTGCTGTTTAATTTTTGGGGGCCACTTTTTCAAGCCGTTATCTTACTCCTCCCCCAAAACCAGCAGCAGAACAGTGGCTGTAAATAGCCAATGGAGTCCAGATAAAGAAATTGCTGAGGCTCCCTCCACCTGTCAAGAATATGAAAGGCACAAAATCAAATCTGATAGTGATCAAAATTGATGAGTCAGGCACAAAATGAAGTAGGCTAGAGATCAACATTGATGTGTTTTTTACATGATCAATTTGATGGTGGGCATGACTCTTATATGGAGTAACTTTTGACAAAGACTCATATACCAGGGGAAAATGTTCTTTTATCCGCAGATTGCATGTTGTGAATATGCGGTCTAGTTCGTAGGGCCCACTTGGATGCATTCCTCTTATTACTGGTAGAATGGATGGAAAGATCACCATACGGATAAGGGCCATGCAACAAATAGCCCCATCAAATTATCCTAGCCTTTGATTTAACCGCCTTAAAATTTAATAGTTAATTAATCATTAATTTTCTTTTTTAGGTTCAGGGTGACCAAAGGTTTGATGAGCATAAAAATAAGCATCATGTCATATAACGGAAAATGATAGTATGAAAAAGGTTGCACTGATTAAAGATACATCCAAATGTACTCCATAAAACTGGGCTGTACATGCAGTCTACTTGGGTAGGCTAATGGTCAAAGAGAAAGATTAAAGAAACCTTGATTCGTGGTGGTAACTGTCACATTACTTGCTTTGTCTTTACATTGGAAAGGTGATCCAAAAGTGGAGTGTAGATGAGATGCTCCAAGGTCACTTTTAGTTTTAGATCAAGTTGGATGGTACCAAATACTGGGTTCGAAACTGCACTACCACACTGGGGCTACAGGGGAATTTACCCGACTTCCTTCTGGGCCCGGAGGGATTAATCCAGCCCAAAGGGTTGGGAACCCTCTGATAGCAAAAAAAAAAAAAAAAGGTCTTGATTCTCTATATTTGAATGATAAATTGGAAGTTTAGTTTAAAGGTTTCACTAGTGGCCAGGGCCCAACCTTGATGATGTATGGTGACATGTTCAATCCAACTTGCATGAATGAGGCCCATATGTACTTTTTGGTTGGTTGTGCCTAGCAAGTAGCAAATATGCAAAACAAAAGGTTGTAGATAGGCAGGAGGACTAGAATACCTAGGGTCATTCTTAAAATAGTATATCTTTGGTGATATTGAATCCAATTAATGCTTTTGTTGAAATTGCATGTGTATTAAATCAGTCCTTATTCCTCACAGTCCCCTCTGCATTAGTGACTGAGAAATGGCATGTGGCATGGTAGGGCCCACCAGCCCCACCAATGGGATGGGTTTTGGATTAGGACATCAAAAGAAAAGGATGAAGGCAATTGATGAAAATCAAGGGCTAACATTCAATCCAAGAAAAATAATTCACTGTCCATTTTAGTATTTATTCTCTCAACATGAATGGATAGAAATGAAAGATGATCATCTGTCCCTTTGATTCTCCTAATAAATTGGCCTAGTCAGAAAAAGATGTTCCTGACACTTGACAGGCTCTTATCTGAAACAAGTAGTTTTTTGCTTGGCCCCTTCCTGCTTGACTGTAGGAATATAAACTAGAGTTGAAACTTGAAAGAGTTGAAGCTGAGAGGGAGCCTCGCCAATTGGAAATTTGAGCGGTTCAAGATGAATGTGGTTCTACCCTATGTAATATACTGTGCAGGGGTGATGGGCCAGGCCTTGATATATTATCTGGGCTCATTTAATATTAGAGCTGGGCTTAGTTTAAGTGATGAAGTCCGAAGCCTGGTCCAGCCTGAATAAGAAATGGTTGTAAGTTGGTGATAGTTTGTCCAAACAATTATTAGAAAGCCTGATAAAAGGCCAATTGGGACTGCCCCAGCTCAATCGTTTACATGGTTGGGCTTGAGCCTGCCATTTATGGCCTATGTCAGGCTTGGGCTAGATACTGATCTATGTTTCTAAAGTCAGACCAGGGCCTCGATATACCTCAGCCTACCCAACCCGGGCATGACAGAGTGACATAAGAGATTGATAGGATATCATTTATTGCTCGTTTGTTTATTAAATAATTACAATTATGGTAAAATGAGTTTTAAAGAAGGAATATTAAAGAGAGGAAGGTTTGTGCAAGAGAGGATTCCCGATTCCATGCTATGTGGAATTATGTTTCCATGGTAAAGAGAAGTCATGCATTCCAATCTCTCCTATAGGAAATTGAAATCCTCCCTATTGAGAAATAACAATTCAATTTTCTTCCTTTTTTCACAAACAAAATGCGTCGTACCAAAAAAAATGGAACAGTGGATTTTATAAAAAATTAAAGTAAATTTCATGCCTAACATGAATCCTCTCCTCCCACAAATGCACTTGAAGGACTTGTTGGTGCAATGGTAATTTCGTATTGTTAGCCCTTACATAGTCAATCAAAAACTTCTCCATCAAGGAAAATCAGTTAATCTTTCCATTTTCTGTAAGTAAAACGTGTCCCACAAACAATGAAATAGTGGACCGCACGAAAAATCAGAACAAATTTACTCTCTATCATGAAATCTTCTTGTCGCATAATTGCACCAAAGGGGAAATGCAGATGAGATGAAGATTTATGCTTTTATAGCTTTGATAGGAAGTTTGTCTTTCCTAGGGTTCTGTTTCATTCTTATTCACTTCGCATGAATATTATCATCATCAAAGCTTTGTCCCACTTTTATACGAATCTCTTAGAAATCTTGGAGTTCAATTTCATGCAACCAAACAGGCTAAGGGAGGAAAATCAGTTTGAGTGTTTCTATAGCCTGACAGAATTGTGCAGAGCTTTGCTTTCTTGGCTTTGATTAGATATAAATAAATGCTTGAAATATTTTCATCTGGGTAATATCAGCGGTAGATAATATTAAGATAATTTCAAATTTTATATTTTGATGAGTAGAAACTTTAAATTAAATATAAACATAGCAATATATTATATAAATTGTTCTTAATACTGAGAGAAAGTAAAAGAGAAGAAAGTTAGGACTTAGGAAAAGTATATATAGGACAGTTTTCATTTATTATTCTAGGTAAATTCATGGCCATTGTTGATTTCAAGCTGACTGTAAAGATGGTCATAAAAAGTACTTTTTAAGAAATTATCATGATGAATTTGATATTGCCAAACATCTGCAAATGGGATACCACTTTTAATAATTGTAGCAGCTTGGGTGCATCAAGGAGTATGCACTTCTGTCATCAAGGGTTCATTTGGGAGCTTCCACAGACTATAACACAAAAAATTTTGTTTGTTAGAGAGAGGGATTAGATTGTTTAGAGAGCTTGAATTTAAATAAGTTTAGTTTTTATTTTTTGAATAAACCTTGAATGTTGATTAAGTAGGATATAAGCCTGTCCAGACCTTATGATTTCATCCTCTTCATCAAGCCCTATGATGACACTTCTGGAAGAATTGAAACAGAACTGATCTAGTGGACCACCGACACAAATGGACTCAATAAGATCAAGCTGCAACTGTGATGGACTCTACAAGACAAAATGGTGATCACCAGCGAAAGATGATGATTGTGCATCATATTAATAGAGATAAAAGGTTGATATTTTTTTAATGTTAACGATAGTATAATCCTCTCAACCAAAGGACAGTACCACTTCAATGTGATGGTTTCCTACAATGATATGGTGAATTTTATCCTAAAGGGAGCCCATCCTTGGCATCTCTATTTCCAACCTCTATTTATCTAAATGTCTAAACTCTAAAGTAGGCAAATGTTAAAATGAAAGCCCATTTCTGGACCACTGAAAATAAGAGTTCTAGCCTTTTTTTTTCTTTTTTTTTTTATGGCTCTATTTTAAATGTCTCTTGTGATAATAAGAGTAGAGATTAAAAAAAAAAAAAGAAAAAAAAAAGGCCCTGGTGTCCCTGGCTACTGAAACTCCACACTGTTCTGACTTCTGACCCTATCCTATATAAACTAAGATTCCATTTGATTTGGCAAAAATTGGAGCGTCAGTTGGTACTTGTAAGTTGTTTTTCCATTTTCTACCATCACACCAAACATAAGAGTGCTGAAAAAATTTTACTTTTTACTTTTACATTTTCTCCCATCTCTCCATTCATTGGGTCTGGTAACTGAATCTTGGTATAAGTCCCCAATCTACAATTATATATGATTTTTATCCAATCAATCACAAAAGTATCCATATGGTGTGAAGCATTTATATTAGACAATTCCTCAAAATATTTACAGTGAGATACTGAGATTCCAATGGAGTTCTTAGTTGTAACTATTACAAGCAAAAAAAAAAGGAATGGTTAGGTGATGACCAAAACAAAAGGCTCCAAGGGCAATGTTAAAACTCATCTTCATTGCTTGTATTCTGGTTTTTATTACATTGCTGACAATGGTAAGAAACAAATTCCTCCTCGTATGTGGGTGATGATGACACTAAGACATTGTTGAGTGCAATGACTGTCAATTTCAAGATGCCCCATTTTAGCACTCAGAACTGGGTGGCTTTGGGAAGGGCTCCTTACCACTTGTGCTGGCTCCCTTTCCTATGTGTGTGGGCTTCCTTTCTGCATGTGTGGGCACTCTCATGGGACCCAGCCAGAAGATCCAAAGGGGCCCTAAGTTTGCAGTGTAGAAACTTGATCTTGCCACTTCCAACACCATCTTCTGTTCTGTCATCTGTGCACATAAGGTGGCCTACTTTTTAAAGAAAAATGAACGGTTAAAAAAAGGTGAATTGTCGATAAAGTTTTGCTGATGAGAAACTTCAAGACCGACCTTTCAAGTTTCAAATGGTGGGCTGAGTACCAGCTGAGAACCATGTATTAGAGACCAAATTATCAGTTCACAACTCATGAAAGTAGAAGAGAGTGATTACAGCCACCAATCGCCATCTAATCTATATATGATGATGATTGAGAACTGATGGAGCCCATTATTCCAACCAGGTCTGATTGCCTAAACGAGCAATTGAATTACCGATTACTAAAAACCGACCATGGTCCATATAATATGCTTCGCAAGAAAGTGAATTGCTTTGCACTGGATGTGAATTTATCAATCAAGAGGAAACTCTCACATTCCAGTTATGTACAGTTATGTATAGATAAATCGAAAGGAGTTTCTTGTATTTGTGATACAGATGCAATAAAATTATAAAGATTTCTGAGAAGTGCCAGTATTATAGAGTATGAATTTAAACTGCAAAACACACAAAGACAATACAATCAGCAGTTACATTTAAGACAGTTGGTTCAAAACATAACCATGTCACCTTGACTCTTTGAGGCAGCCATTTGTGGTAAAAGTTGTGAGGCTTTATGACACAACCCGAGCCCGAGATTATGATTAATCCGAGTTAATCCCGAGTCGCGTCGCATACTTACTCCCATGAACTTCAACCATATAAAAATTCACAAGGGATATCATTTACACGTTATGCGGAACATACTCAAATATACATTGCTTATGTATAAAACAAAACTTATCTACATCATGTACAAAACTAATCACTTGCATATTTAATTACAATGCAAGGATTAAGAGTATGAAACATTCTTTTACAACTTTCCTTATCAAAATTTCATTAAGATTTCGATTCAATATTATATTCATATGATATTAGCTCACTTCCACTCAACTAGTCCTCCTGGAGGAACCTGATCGGTCGTCTCCGCTGGCGCTGTGGTCTCAGAAGGACCAGCATGGGCAGCTGTGCCTGTAATGCCATCAATAACACTATGAATTTGACAATTCAGCAATGTATAAACAGATACATGATTTAATATGCTAAATACACATTTAATTGAAATTAAAACAAATCAAATCAATGAGAGTCTTTAACATTTGGCAAACTACAATAGCATTTCGTTTCACATAACATCTTCCTAAAAAGGAAGGAATCACATCTTCCACACGGAAGGAATCACATATTGTGGGATTTATCAGTGTCCGTGCCATGGACATCTGACATCACCACGGAGTTCCGGAACACTCCCAACTAATCTACTGCAGCAGTATCAGCTCTATTGAGTTTATAGAAATCACTATGTAGTGCCAGACTCAATAAACAATTCAATATACAAATTCAACTACACAATATCACCCAGTTAGGTGTAACTTATAGACATTAATGTACGTGTTATTCTAGATGGACATCACATTTTATATGTTTTCTGTACATTAAAGTCTATTCGTTAACACCCATGGAGATAAAACAACTTTGATAGCCTTGATTCAATTTAATATTCTGGTATCATATTAACTTCAGTTAACATTTAGCAATATTGAATAGACTAGCTTTACAATCTAATCTTATCATCGAATCGCAACTAGTTCGCTCTAAGCAACCTTGTGGTTAAATCATAATCCAATCTCGGATCCAAACCCATTACATCACTTTCGGAATAGCTTACTTGAATAAACTCTCTTAGTTATATTAGAATTAGTCATTAGACTAATTTTACAATTTATTCATACTCCTAGACAAACACTAAAAGCACAATTCGTCACATGTAAATCAACATTTTCACTGAAGGTCCGATCGATCGGCCTGAAATCATGTCCCAATTAGGGACAGTCCGATCGATCGGCCAAAAGGTCCGATTGATCGGACCTGGAACGACCCCATTTCCAGATCTCTGAAACTGACTGTTTTTCCCTCTTCATTTCTCTCAAAACCTGCATAAAATTGAAACCTCCTGTTTCCCCATCCATGTCCACCTCCATACACATCCAAATCACAATTCTATCCATCATATAACCCACTCAACCATCCATTCAATCATTCTACAAGTTCACCAAAAATTTCAAGAAACATCATTTCCAGTAACATATATACATAAATCATGGTTTATACTTGCCTTAGGATTGAATCAAACACAAAACCCCTCTCTTTTCCAAGCTTTACTTCAACAAAGTGAAACCCCAAGCTTTCTTGATTCCAACTCCAAGAAAAACCAAGAAAAGAGATGAAGAAGATGATGTACACAACCCTTTCTTCGAAAATCACTTGAAAAATCCCTTTCTCTACACACTTGATGGAGAAGAAACGAAGAAGAAAGAGTTACAGCACTCCCTCTCTCTGTTTTAAGCTAAAGCCACGTTCCACTGACTAAAATGGGTGACTCATCACCTTATAACAGTTTATATTCAGCCCCCTTAATACTATACACATTTCTAGTTTGAGTCAAATTAAGACTCACTTGCTTCATTTGAAGTGAAATGAAAACGAATGCATTATGAAAGTTGTTGTACTCATCGAAATACACATGTTGACATCAACTTTTACCGCATTCGATGAAAAACGTACAAATCAAATTTTACGAAAAAGTCATCAACTTGACTAATTTGGTTTAAAAATCAATTCCATTAAGCCAATCTTCTCCGAACTTGTTCATTATGTTTAATTCATTCAAGTGCGACTAACTTGATTCATTATATCCTTTAATCACCTTTACCTTAAGTAATCACACTTAATCCACATTAATCTCGATTAATTAGAGTTCATCATAATTAACTCGGAATGAGGTGTAACACTTTAACCAAACAACAGCAAATGAGGCCTCTCTACAAAAACTTTGTAATGGTTCAACTCTTCCCACATGGTCTCTTCAACTTCTTCCCATGAATTCACCTTAATTCCTTCCATAAGCTAAATATGGTTCTCAAATCTCAAGACATTCTTCTCATGGTTTAGTAGAAGCAGAGGGGGAAAGAAGTAATATTACTGTCACATCACGATGGTCAAAGTTACTATTCAATGATTGCCATCTTAGCCTATTATAATGGCCCAATAGAAAGATGTTCTTTTACATTTTAGCCAAGCGGGTTGAGACATCCTCTCTCCTTGTGGCACAGTTTTAATGAAAAAGACCCCATTCTGCTAGAATAATTAGTCCCAATTGCTTCAACAGAACCACCATCTGTTGAAGTTATATTAAAACCATTCTCCATGATATTGAGGATTGATCTAGTCAAAACAATCACCTCTGAAAATAACATGGGATCAGGCATAGATGGCAGGGGCAAGAGGTGAAGGTCATCCAGCTTTATCACCCTAAAAAGTAGCTAGACTGAGATAGCCTTTGGCTTCTGAAAACAAAATGATGCAGCCCGGGTAATAAAAGAGTAGCCAATGAATACTCTCCCAGCCTAAGCTTAGGGATAGGGATCCATAGAATCCAAATGCCTTGGCCTCACACCAAAACAAACCACTGAGAGAGAACAATCTAGGAGAGAAATTTTATTATCAATCAACTTATCCCTAAGGATGGGTTATAATCCTTTATATAGAGTACAAACACTAATTCTATTTATGGAAACAATTCCAAAAACGTCAAATTCTAAATCTAATAAAACTCTAAAGAAAATAAAAGTCTACAAATAAAGAAAGCTTGCTATATACTGGCATAAGTCTCTATATTTTAGCTACTACTAAAAATAGGCTAGCATAATTTCTTGAAATCAGGCATGATCTGAAAATTTTGTTTGTTGACTTTTAGGCCTGTGGGCTAGGCCCAATTGGCTGGCTGACCTTGGGTCTAGCTGAGTTGGGGCTCAGGAGCCATCTTACTGAAGCACACCTTGCATTTTATATATTAAAAACTAAGCAAAACAACATTTGACATATAAGTAGGTAAAAGATAAAGATTTACATATCTGAACTGAAACAAACAAATGAAAAGGAAGAGCTGATAAGTTGCAAATGAGGAAATACTTCTCCGTTAGCCAAATTCTTTCAGATGCAACAGCAGAATTATTAGGTCCACTAATAGGAATTAACTTTCCTTCTTACTGAAACTGAAATAGGTTCTTGCTTGCTCCACACTCTTGTGGGGAAATCCATCAGCCATAAAATTTCCAGAAAATCAAATCACACTCAGCAGTCTCATCGGGGATTCCTTTCCCATCCCATGGAATTGATCCATAAGAACTACCATCTGCAAAAGGATTCCACTTGCCAATATATCACTAATGTGATCTCTTAGAGATGATTTAACTTGTTCAAGTAAACTATAGAACTCAACCACCGAACACACATAAAAGAAAAAAAAAAAATTTGAAAGATAGGTAAGAGTCTATGTTAATAAGAAAATTGATTTAGTACAACAAATAGGCTAACTTCTCACTCTGAAAACCTCGTGCCCGTAAGGATACCAGCTATACCAAGGTATATGGCAACCTGTAGCGCACTAGGGACCAAAAGCAGAATAAAGCCCGCGACAATGAAGTAGCCCACATCCCCGGCACAGCAAAACAAGCCCAAAATCCAACAAATGTAACCATAATGCCCACAGCCCAGGCCCAGGCCACTAGAAATTACAGTCCTACTCATAAAACATTCCTACTCTATTTCAACATTTGGATGGCATCGCCTTTTAATACTTCTACTAACTCACACTGATGATGAATAAAGACCAGACTCTTGCATCCTTTGAAAATTCTTAGTAGCAGCTTGTAATGTCCTTGGCTTAAACCAGGATTGCCAATCAGATGATTTTGGGGCTTGCACTAGTGAATAAACCAATTCAATGCACAACGCCGAAATACTTGCTGAGATGAAAAGAAACCTAGTGGAAGCTGCACCATAGAGGTTAAGTCTGAAACCTTTGGACCCCATGATAGCTTTTCGTTGCTCATTCCACAGTAACCAACAACCAACGAGTGAAAATGTGCAATTGAGGATCTCCAAATGATGGATGCACACCAGAATCATGTATTTGAGAAGGAAGATTCCACTTCCATGCTACAGGCTCTGGCACTTCAATCTCCAAGTATATAATATGACTCTGAATTCGCTCACATATCTCATGGAGAATGTGATCTGAGCTTGAAGATTTTGCTCAAATATTCTACTGTTTTGTTACCACCACATATGTCATACATAAGCTGGAAAAACTAATTTGGCCAAAATTTGGATACCTTTGCTTGTAGGATCCACTCTATCTATAATTGAATTTATAAGCTCCATAGGTGAACTGCATGGCAATGGTTGCAAAATTAACCTCTGTAGTAACCCATTCCAAATGTATTGTGAGAACGGGCAATTGATCTACAAATGTTCCGATGACTGCCAGATAGAGCCCCAAAATACACAACAAATATCACAATGAATATTCCAGCTGAGAATAAATTCCCTCGGTTTTAAACATCCCTTGAATACTATATTTATGCACAAAGTAAGTGTTTCTTTAGACAGCCCTTTAAACTATATAAGACCGAACCGATATTTTTGCTCAATATGTCCACAAACAGATTTCTATGCTGATTTTAATGAGAACGCACTAGTTTTCAAGCATCCATACAATTTTATCCTCAGATTGAGGTGTTGGAGAGATTCTTCCAATTAGATTCCAAATAGTCATTAGTGCAACAAATGTAGGTGGTGGCAAAGTCCACCAATCCTGTGAGCTAAGGTTGATTCACATATATCTCCAACCCCAATCCCAGGTTATAATGGCCCTTGAACCAAACATAGCAATTAGTCTTCCCTCTTAGAGCAACAGGTCAGTCCAAAATCTAGTAGCACGACTATTCCCTATCAAATAACAGATATGAGGTAATTAATGCTTTCTCCCTTACAGCTAAATGCTCCGCCATCCCCAAGAAGCTGATGATGGTACCGGCATACCGCAACATCCCAAATAGATGACCTATGCAAATATTTAGCATGAATCCACAAACACCAGCAAGTAGGTTTATTCATAACTATTTTCCATACCTGTCACATAAGAGAGGCCTCATCAAGAGAATAAACCGATTTTATCCCAAGGCCTCCACAGTTAACAGGCTGACAGATTGCCTCCTAAGTCATACTTTCATAGCTTACCATATACACTAACCTTGTTTTAAATTTATCCAGTACGCTATCATCTGTGTGCATATTAAAGAATAAAAAAATTAACCAAAAAACTTTACAACCTTAATTGAAACTAGTAATGTATGAAAGCGGGAAAATAACAGCATAATTATTAGTACATCAACTGATGATCACTGCTTATTGATCAGATCCTGTAGCAAATTTGCATGCAATAGATCTTTATAATGCATGCATAGACCATAAAAATTGTGACTTGTTTACCTTTTTCATCCAAATAGAAAGAGTGTCCCATGCACTGGTGAGGGATGGATGTATGCTCCAAGGGCCCAAGACAAACCAGACCTCTCTGGTCCAATAATTAGCCATCTAAAAGCTGGCCACTTATCTCAGTCCAAGATGTCAAACTAGTGTTCTTGATATAGATGATGTTTTTTAACAAGCCTGGTGTGGTGCAACTTCCCAAAACTGCAAGAATATTCAATTAGTGATTCTCAAATGTGGAAAAACCAGAATTTCATGGAACAATTGACGGAAGTAAAGGCAGCAGAAGCACCTTATCATTAAAAAAAATGAAAAGAGGATCCTCAACATGCTGGTGTTTCATTAACATAAAAAAATGTAAAGAGGATTCTCATGATGCTGATGTTTCATGCATAAAACATAGTTATTGAATTTCATAATTAACTTTTTATAACTCCTTTGAGAAATCCTAGCTGCGGTATCTCCATATTCTGCTGTAGCTGCAGGTCAGTACTCAGTAGTCCAGGTATTTCATGCTGGCCACGGCACTGGCAATTCAGCAGGAAAAGCCTAGAATGAAATGTACACAATGAAAAACTGCTAGTTTAGTGGATAGAGTAAGGAGGAGAATTCGGTCAAAATTGAAGAAGAGATGGTGGCACATTGTGTCAAGTCCAGAAGCTCAGGAGCAAAATTGCAAAAGACCAAAAAGAACCTCAAATTTTTTGAAACTTATCCAAAGCACAACCCAAAATAAATACTAGAAGAAAGTATAACTCCCAAAAGCCAACCCCATATAGATTGGATAGAACTAAAGTCTAACAATGATGAAATTGAATCTGTAATATTTTTGGACTTGGCCCAAATATATTGCAAAGAGATTAGGTGGCTGATGAGCAAAATCTGTGATGTTTTAGGAGCCTACAAATTTAAGTATTTCCTTTATCAGCAAACTTAAAACTCTATTCCATTTCCAAATTCTCAAAGGATAAGTCAAGCTCCAGCTCAGATAAAGCACTGTGTTCCAATAGGAGGAAATTAAACATTTAAGATGTCTAGCTGCATTAAGAGCAGAGAAACTGTTCATGGGCAAAACATAAAATGAACTGCTGTAAGACCCTGCCCCGAGTTAATCAAGATTAACTCTAATTAATCGAAATCAATGCTAGTTAATTGGATTTATGCTAATTAAGCACGGATAATTGGGTCAATGAAGTTTAATGACCAAAGAAAGACAAATTAGTCTCAAGTGATGCATTAAGCATAATGGAGTGAATTTGAGTGGATTTGAGTTGGTTAAAATGAATTTGGACTTAGATAAAGTAGGCTAAGGACTTTCTCGTAAATACGAGTTTTCGCGTATTTCGTCGAATACGGAAATTCTTGATACCAACGTGTGTATCTTGAATAGTACTTTAACTTTCGTAATAGGCGCGGTCCCATTTGGTTTCAAATGGGTTAAGTGAGGGTTCATTTGACTCAAAATGAAATAAGACTAAACATGAGGGAGTTTTGGTGTGAAGGGACTATATATTAGAATGAAAGGAGGGAAATAAGCCTCATTCCTTCATTTCTCTTCAATGCAAACCCTAGGTTCCTTCTCTTCCTTTCTATTCCATTCTTCTTCATCAAGTGTGAGGCTTGGAGTGATTCTAAGAAGGGTTTAAAGAGTTGATATTCCACTTCATCTTCTTCCCCTAGTTGCTTCCTCCATTGTTAGAAGTGTAGAGCTTGAGAAAGGTCTCAAGATCCATTCCTTTGAATCTCAAGTAAGTAGATGAGTACTTTAGTATGATTTTCAAGTTCCATGGATGGTTAGTGAAGCTTCCTAGCACAAGTGGCTCAATGGTTGTGTATTTGCATGTTTTATGGATTTAGGGTTTGAGATTTGGGGGTTTTCTTCTCCAAAAGCAAGCCAAACAAAGAGGACCTTGAGCTAACTAACATTTAAGAGGCAAGTATAAGCATTTGGTTGTAGTTATTGTTAATCAATGTAGAAATACTTGTAGTTTCCATGGATTTAGATTTTTATACATTGTTATTGAGTTTTGAGTTGTTTATGGATTGAATGGAATGATTAAAGGATGATTAAATGTGTGGTTTATTGATGGATTGGTGTGAAGAGGGAGACAGAAAATTTCCATTAGATTTGTAAACTTCAAGTGTATTAGAAGTAGAGAAGGAAGAAGAAGAATCAGATTTCGGACTGATTTTTGGAAGGGTTTCGTCCCAGGTCCGATCGATCGGACAAGTCATTAACTGGACATGTTTTCAGTCCGATCGATCGGACCTGCAGTCCGATCGATCGGACAAGTCGCTAACTGGATGTGGTTTCAGTCCGATCGATCGGACCTGCAGGTCCGATCGATCGGAGGGCTCATTTTGAGTCCGTTTGAGATCGGCGATTAATTGTGCCGGTACCTTATTTATGATTAAGAATGGACTATAAATGAGTCCTAAAACTAAATATACCATACTTAAGGACCACTAAGTATAGTAAATCGAGAGAAAGAATGTTAGTAAAAAATTTTTTCCAATCGACCGGACCTAACGGTCCGATCGATTGGGGGACTCAGTTTGAGTCCAGCGAGTTTTGGATTTTTACGAAAGTTTGTAGTACTCCTTGTGAGTATAATGCTCCCTAGATTAGTTCGAAGACTAATCGTGGAGTAAAGTGAAATGATTGAGAATTAAGGATAATGAAGGAAGGACTTCATGGTTAATAAGTTGTGGTCTAAACTCCATGGATGGTAACCACGGGGACTATAATGCACACACTAAATATAAATGTGATGCTCATCAAGAATAACACGTGCATTTAGTACCGTTGGCTATATCTATATGGTGGTTTAGATTTAAGAAAGAATTAAATAGAATCATAATTGTCCAGCAATTCCTATTGTAACAATGTATCCCAATCTAATGTGATTGGTATTATTATCCTTCTTTTCTCTTACTATGAAGAGAATCATTGAATTGAATAGAATCGAATCTAGGATTGGATTGTTCACTGAGAAATGTTAACCTTGGAGTCTGGCACTACCTAGCAATTGTACTAGAACTCTAAATGAGTTAATTAAATGAATAAATGAGACAAATGTCTAATCCTACTGCAGTAGATGGTATTTGGGGGCGTTCCGGAGCTCCGTGGTGATGCTAGTTGTCCCTGGCCCGGACACTAGTAAGTCCCACTAATTCCGATCATATCTATGGTATTGATCGATGCCTTCCATTTGGAAGATGAATCCTTCCTTTGAGGGAAGATGGCAATGATGAATCCTTCCTTTGAGGGAAGATGGTATATGAAATGAAATGAAATGAAAAGTGAATGCTATGGTAGTGTCCACCCAACGCATGACCACAAGTTTAGCTTTTATGTATACACATCCCATTGTAGGAACTTTCCCAGACTTATCTGGTATTGAAATTGTTATTAATATTATGGAATGAGTTTAAATTATGGATTAACATGCTATGGCAACATCTGTTTATACATTGTTGAACCGTCGTGTTCATTAGTGTTATTGATGACATTACAGGCCCGGTTGCCCTTGCCGGTGCAGCAGCGCCCCCGGCGGGAGCGGAGGAGACCGTTCCGGTTCCTCCAGGAGGTTTGATCGAATGGAATGGCCGGGATACCGTTTGACACGAGTATCCGAGTGCGAGAAAGAATATTACATTTTGGAAATATTTTGTGAAGTCATTCTTTTGTATAATCATTTTGGGTTGTAATTAATGGTCATTGATGTAATTGATGGTCGTTGCACAATATTTTGGACATGCACTATTTGTTGGGCAATTGATGGATAGTACACATGTATAAGGAACATTGTTTGTATACATGTACATCTTAATTGCTATTGTCAAATGAAATCGTTTCCGCAGGTTTGTGTAATTAACAGGTTTATTGAGATTGTTATCCCTTGTGGATTTCGTTTTAACTTCGGTTAATTCGGGATTTACGGGAGTAAGTATGGGCTCACGGCTCGGGGTTACCGGATCTCGGGCCCGGGTCGTGACATACTTATTGTATGGTATCAGAGACTAAAGTTAAGGATAAAAAGAGAACTTAAAAGACTTAGAAAACTCTAAGCACGTTGTGAGGAACGTAGAGTTGCGTGCAAATCCACTCTTGGATTTGTGTTATTGCTTTTACTACATGTGATGTGTATATTATGGAAGGGTAGAGATGTGTATCTTACCTTCCTTATTGTTTTCAGATGGCATCTGGATCGGGGAGCGGTAACTTTATTGAAATTCCCGTTAATGATGGTACTACACCTCCTCCTCAGCCATCGAATACCGATGCAAGAATGACTGCTATACTAGAGCAGTTGGTAAAGAGCCACGAGGCACAGGTGGAAATGCAAGCTCAACATAGAGAGCAACTGGCCAAAAGCCATGAAGCTCAGGTGGCTATGCAAAAATGTGGAAAAACAGTTACACTCAAAAAAAAAGAAAAGAAAAAAAAGGCCTAGCCTTAAATAAGATTAAGAGTAAGCCAGAAGCCATCAGAGCTAAAACCAACCCAGGGTTTTGATGTTTTTAATTTTGTTATACTAAATAAATAACCAAGCATTAAAAAGCAAACACCACATCTTTGTTGTGCAAAGATTGATAAAAGCACATAACCGGTTTGAGTTAATGCACGTGAAAGATTCATCATCTTCACAACCATTGTTAATCTGGGGTTGGCCCCAATGAGTGGGTGTGCTTCAAATTTCACTTTATTAGCTGGAGAAAAATAACCATTGATTTATTGAGGAGTGGGCTCCACACCAGGGGAATATTGAAAAAATAATTTCTGCTGCCTCCACTACTGCCTTGA
Source organism: Umbellularia californica (assembly GCA_028538565.1). Taxonomy (NCBI): domain Eukaryota; kingdom Viridiplantae; phylum Streptophyta; class Magnoliopsida; order Laurales; family Lauraceae; genus Umbellularia; species Umbellularia californica. The sequence continues at coordinate 62,286,938 of JAPQWN010000007.1, read as the reverse complement.
GATTTTAGTAATAATAGTTAGCTAAAGAAATTTAATATGGTATCAGAGCCAACTGGCCGTTAGTTCGAATCCCAGGATGAATGACTCGGCTCAAAAAAAAAAAAAAAAATACATGTCGCCAAAAGTGCATTGGCCGAGTTCCACCTTGAGGGGGGGAGTATTGAGGAGTGGGCTCCACCCGAAGGTAAATATTGAAAAGTATTTCCGTTGGCTCTGCTATTGGCTTGAGGTGTTATATGATTAATGAAGGCATGGAAAAGTGAAATTGATAAATGAGTTGAACTCTCTTTATTTTTATTTTTTTTACATTGTCCTGCAGTTTGAAGCTGCAAATGGGTGCAAATCAACTCCCAGTGGAGTGAAATGTAAGAAAGAACTTTATCTTTTAGAAAGAAGAATTTGTACTAAAACAGAGATATGAACTAGAGGCATGAAGCAAGCATAACTAAGAACTTTTCTACTAGAAAGATCACATGTTAAAGCCCTGTGGGCCGGAAGAGAAGAAAAGCTATTGATGAAGCTACTGTTTGTGGAAAATAAGGCCATCTTCAGGAGCATTGTGGGAGGAGAAAAGGCCAAAGGTAGTCGTACTAAACAGATCGAAGATGTCTAGTGGAAGATCGTGTGGGTGCTTGTGTCGCCAATAAAAGAGAAAGAAGTTCCTTCACGGCGTGAATTTTCGGTCGAGTTGCGGATTTCTTTAGTGAAAACTATTGTTTAGTGAAAACTTTTGAGTGGGTGAGCCGGGTTGGGAGGAGAGGGGGAAGAAAGAGGATGGCTAGGTAGAATGGAGTACGACTAAAGAAATAGGAGTAAGTTTTTTTGCTTTTTTGTGGAAATGGACTTCCCATACCCCCGTGGAAGTCTATTTTCATGCCAAGAAAGGAAAAGTTGACGTAGCGAAAAAATAGTTCCGCTGAAAGCTGGCACACCAAACACATGAAAATTGAGTTTAATGCATAAAACCACATCCTTTTCCGTAGAAATGGTCTACACAAACGTGCCCTAGATGAAGTGTGGAAATGGAATGGGGATCCTCTACGTGGATACACCCTAAGTGGACCACTCGAGGTCCACCACGATGCATGGTAGGCCGTCCGTGGTGATGTGGCGGACCATGAATGGTTCACTTACTTGTCACCATAGGATTTTTCCTCGTCGGATCTGGACTCGTGAAAATGGCATCTAAATGAGGCCTACAAGGCTGATGAATGAGGAGGAGGTGGTAAATGGTCATGTGTGTAAATGAGAACGCTCGTCCAAGTTGCAATAGGGCGTTTGCCCAGACAGGTTGTGCGTTGGAACCCTTCACCACAAATTTTTTTTTTTGATGCTTGTTTGGTCCCAAATTGGTATTCTAAGTCATTCATTGTCTTTATTCTTCTAATAAATTTTGAAATGCTTAATCTCATATCTTATGTTTTCACATATGAAAAAAAGTCCAAAAAGAGTGCAACCTATAATTTTAATTTTCTACACTTTTGTGGGCCCCATTCATGATCCAAATTGTTCAATATTCTAACATTAATGATCAACATCAAGATGTTTAGTTTTATATTTTAAATCTTCATAGAGTTTGAAAATTTTGTTAAAAAAAAAAAGTCTAAAAGTCCAAACACATCTAAAATTGCTTGATATACTTATTTGCTCATGTAAAAAAGGTGATTTTGAAAAACATAGCAATGTGTTTCACATGTACAACTATTAAATACGTGGACCCATTTTCTTATTTCATGTGTATAAAACAAACGACCTCCTATTTGGAAATTATTAAATTCATGGTATATATTGAAACTCAGCCAAGTTCCAGTCAACTTGAGGGACTCAACTCAGACTCAGTCCCTATCAAGTCCTCAAGCTAAAATTTTACTCAAAAGGATCTTGAGCCTAATTTTGGTGTTTGAGGTGGTGGAAGAGGTTTTCTTCCAAAGATTGAGAGAGAAGGGCTAGGATTTTGGAGATGAGATGTCATTGATGAGCTCGAAGGCAAACAGGAGAGAAAATGCCAGGGGATCGTTTCATGCTTGGATAACTGGAATTGGATGCAATGCGATGGGATTATGCTAGTAGCAGTAGGAGATGCTTTATGCTTTGCCTACTCACCACTGGTTGAAAGATAAGAGATGGGCTTGTTTTTTCTGTCACAACCTAACATGAGTTTACATGAATAAGCGGGTGAAATAAACTTTTCATATATTAGAAGTTATATGGACAAACTTGTTATATAATAAACGTAATGCAAACTTGGCATGGAGAAAATGTTATATAGGTTAACATATCGAAAAAAGAAAAAAAAAAAAAAGGAAAAAGAAACCAAAACAAAACAAAAACAAAAGTTAGTTGGTTGCTTACACATTGATATTGTTTGAAAAGCCACCCACTTATTGTTGTTTGAAAAAATAAACAAAAAGATCTTAAAGTTGGTTAAATAAAAATTTATATATACGTACTCAAAAGTTCAAGAAAGCATACCAATGTTTGTTTGAGTTAGTTTTAAGTCAAATATACCACAAAAGTAGACTTGTCAAATTATTCATAAGTGATACACCAATATGGTCCTTGCTCCATTCACATCTCTCATGACAAAGTGGGGAATTATTGCAAACAAGTGAGAATTTTCGCCAACCTACACCGTGGGTTCAATGTTCAATCCAGCCGGACAGGGGCGGACCGAGGAATTCTTTCTTGGAGGAGCCACTATATAGAAAAAAAACTCTTGGAAGGGCCACATAGGAAAAATACATATAACAAGAATTTGGAGTATAAAGTTTTAGAGATGAAGACTTGAGTACCACATAAATATGCACAAATCGGAAGGGTTATGGATTTAAAAATATTGCAAGAAGGGTTGAGAAATCTTGTATCTCAAAATGATCCAGGCCCTAAATTTACATACAACAATATATGGTGGCTATTAGAAAGAAAATTGTGAGAGGGATATGGCAGTGAAAATACATTAGAAAGGGGCATTCAAGACTTCTAGTTCTAATTTCTTTCTGGTCTACATCATGAGTCTGAACCAAAGAGACAGAAGCACCAACGGTCACTATGCAAGAAGATTAATAACTGGTTCTTGACTAGTCATACTGGACCCATCCGGACCTAGGCGGCTAGAATGACTTGGAGTCATAATCAGGTTAGCTAAAGTCACAGGACTAAGAACCAGGGGCAAATAATAAAGACTCCTTGCGGTCAAGGGCGGACCTACATGCAGGTCTAGTGGGCTTTCAAAATATTATTTTTTACTACAAAAATTTTTATAATTTTTTATTTTGCCCCCTAAAACTTTTAAAACTTTCTTTTACTCCCCCCTGTTATTTTTTTCTACAAAATTTTTTATAATTATTTATTTTGCCCCCTAAAACTTTTAAAACTTTCTTTTACCCGCGCCCCCCCCCCCCCCCCCCCCCGTTTCATTCTTTGGGTCCGCCCCTGCTTACGGTGATACTATATACACCATGACTCACAATGACTACTCTAGCTCAGCCTAGTTACGGTTACAACTGGATTAGCACCCACCCACACCCCCCCCCCCCAAGCGAAAAAAAACGGAAAAGAGGGTTAGCCCATATCAAACCCTGGAAGTGCAATAATAAAGAGCACTTCATGTCTCCTTGTTACCAATAATACGGGTAGACAAATTCATTGGTGAGATCTTCATTGGTTTATATGAGGAATTAAAATTTTAGGATTTGTTTGATGAGGGCAGTGAATATTGGGTTATATCACGATTTCAAATGCCGGTTAAACCTCGTACTCTATAGTTTCTGTTTGTATCCTGCCAAAAAATAATAATATATATAGGGCCCGTTTGTTTGTATGGATAGTCTAATATTTCTTTAATCTATTTCTCCGCGAGCAAAGGTTATTTAATTCTCATTTTAAAAACCCACATTTGATCTTCATCTTTAACCACTTTGGCTATGATTTATATGCATTCAATTCCTATTTCTATATATCATAATGCGAACAAATGGACCGTTATAGTAGGGATCCTATGTGTTCCAATGCAGATAAATTTCTCAAATTACTTGTAAAAGGAATTTAAAACACCAACTAATCTTTCAAAATGCCTTGATATTTCGAAATCTCAAATGCATTTAGAGATTGAAATATGAGAAATTCACAAGTAATATCTCTAACAAAAACTTAAGCATTTAAAGTTCTTTAGATAGTAATTCCTAAAATTCTTAATATCAAACATAACCTTACTATCAACATATTTTGTTGGATGAGTCGGATAATACACTTGTTTAAGGTGGGAATTTTGAGAATCAACGAACTTTGCATTTAGAAAGGCAAGTTCTGAGTTTGATATTACATAAGGACTTGGGTGTGCAACACAAGCTAGGATTCCACGTTCCACCAAATTTTATTTACAAAAAAAGAGAGATAAATAGAGAGATCTTGTGTTTCTTATCCTCCTATAGAGAAAAGACATTTACTTTTTTCCTTTTATGGAAAGAAATGCTTCCCGTTTGGTAATTTTACTTGTAAAGTCAAGTAAAGTTAAGTCAATTAAAACATCCCATCGAAAGCACCTTTTTCCCAAAATTCCCTCCATCTTTTTCCAAAAAAGTCAAAAAGCAACTACATTTACTTACTAAAAGACAAAAATACTTCACTTTTCCATACAAAAAGTCAAAAAGATTCCATAACAAACAACTAAAAACAAAATACCATCATAACCCACTTATATTTTATTCATTCTTCAAAATCAACTTTACTTGACTTGACTCAATTAGTAGAGTTACCAAACTGGCGTCAAAACAATTTTCTATCTATGGTGGAATCGTCTCATCACAGTGCAAAAACATATCACGATCAAAGCATTGGAGGATTCCTCACCAGCTTTCCATGGAAAATCCATATTTGGTAATTATAAATCTTCAAGGGTTTGGGTTAGTAGAAATCCTTGTGCTTGAGGATTTTCAGGTGTAACCCCTTCTCCTAGGAATTGAAATCCTCATTTTGTGGATTTACAAGCCAAAATTGACTTTTCTCAACTATAAGCATTAATACACAACGATATATTTATGTGAAAACCTTAGCGATATAAGTCGTCAGTGATGAATCCTTATTCCAAGGGTAATGACAAATTCTCAGATATGCAAATTCTTCACGGATCCCTCACTTGTTACCATACCTGCTCAAGACACATTTGTGCAATTAAACTATAGAAAATGCATGTAAAAGGCGCCATTTTCTCCCCTCTTTTTTCATGTCCCAACATTTGTGCAACTCGATTTCATCAACGAAAAGGATAAGAATACACCTCCTTTTTCCTCAAGATTGAGGACATCATTTTTTCCAACCTAAGAATGATGCACTCCCTTTTTCACATAAAATAAACCCAACATCCCTTCAACACACATCCTTCTTTTCCAGACTCTTCATTTGTAAGAGTAGATTTGATAACAAGCGAGAAACCTATATAGTTTAGGATTCCTCCATGCCCTTGGAACAAGGAAGGATATCTTACGTTTGGATGCACAAGAAAACACGAGAAAATAATATATTATAGAATATAATCTTTCATTTTCTAAAGAAGAAAATCTTCTACGTTTGGTAACCTAAGAAAATTTTGAAGAAAATATTCTTTTCTTTCAAAAAGTTCAATATTTTCTCCTACAGCTCCTCCATGTAGAAAACTTTCTACAAGATAAGAATCTTTCAAAATAACGATTACAAAGTGGTAAAGTAAAGTAAAGACTTTAGTTTACCAAATCCATCATGATGTGTTTGTTTACATATATGGTAAAGTAAAGTAAAAGTAAATGTCATAGCACAGTAAAAGTGTGGTAAAGTAAAGGTGGGATAAATTATATGGTAAAGTAAAGTGGGCATGAACGATGAAGTAGTTTTATTTTTTTAAATTAGTTCTTTACATTTTATAGTAGTTTTATATGGTAAATAAAAAGTAACTTGTTTACGGGTGTAGTAAAGTAAAATTAAGATTGACGTCATATCCTGGTAAAAGCTGAGGTAAAAGAAGGTGAGATGAAGTTTGTGGAAAAGCAAAGTGGGAAAGAGTTATAAAGTAGTTGTTTTTTGTATTGGCTTACTTTACAATACTTTACCATGATTTTATGTAATAAAAGAAAAGTAACTTATGGTAAAAACATGATAGTTGAACTTTACGTTACCACGATACTTTTTTATCAAGACGTGGTAAATCACATATAAATTAAAATATTTAATAAAAAATAATTCTAATAATGTAATTTACTTTTAATCATAACACCTTCCAAACAACTCAATTTAAAATTTGTAATATTCTTCAAAAATTGCCAAACAGTGAAAATATCATAATATCATAATATTGCATTATTCTATTCTATACTATTTTGTTCTTGCAATATTTAAAGCTGTAAATATTTTATTCTGTAGACATCCAAATGGGCCCTAAATATGTGTGCAACTGATGATTTCACATAGATGTATATAATCGAGAAAAAATGATTTTAGTACATAAATTTACAAAAATAAAAATTTCCAAACCCTATAAAAAAAAAACTGATTTTAATTGACCTATCTCCGAGAAAATATACAATAAAAATCATTTCCCAAGGATTTGTCTTCCACAAAAAAGGTTGGATTTTTTTATTCACTTCAATTGAACGCGGAAAGCGCTTGAAAACCAATGACAATGTTTCCGCGTAACAATCCCAGTCCATCGTAAAATTCCGCGCTCATTCGCCAAAACCCCACGTCAAAGTCCAAAAGCGAAGACCGAAGCTTCCCACCTCCTTCGCCCGCGACCAAAAAGAAAACGCACAAAACAAGAAGATAACAAACGCCACCGCTTCCAAACCCACAACCATAATAAACCACTCACTAGGGTTTCTCTTCTCCCTTCTCTCTTCTCTCCCCGGAGGTTTTACTTTACCACTCAACTCCACTTCTCTTCTCACAAAATGCCCCCACGCGCAGTGAGACGCCCCTCCACTGCCCCCGCACTCAAGAAAAAGCCCCCGTCCAAACCCACCCCCAAAGAAGAAGAAGAAGAAAAAACCAAAGACAAAAAAGAGCAAGAGCAGCACTCAAAGCCCAAGACCCGGACTCTCCTCCCTTCTCTCAACGACGTGCCACGCGACCCCTCTCCCCCTCCAAAAGGTACTCTCTCTCTCTCTCTCTCTCTCTCTCTCTCTCTTCTCATTTCTTCAAAGAAATCCAAACTTTCTTGATGATTACAAACACCTTACACCGAAATTGATCGGTAGATGGTCATGACGCACCTGCTTATCACGAGATCGACCGATCTGAACGGCTGGATCTAGATGACCATGATCTGCAATCGGAGCCGGACTACGACGCAGCCTATCGCGAGAACTACGAGCGGGATGAGCAGGAGGAGGGCGTGGAAGTTGTGGATGAGGAGGATGAAGAGATGGAAGGCCGGGACGGCGATGGGGAGGAGATTGCGGAGGAGGATGGAATGGAAATGGGAATGGAAGTGGAGGAGGAAGAAGAGGGAGATGGCGAGGACGAGCACGACGGGGACGAGGAGGAGCACCATGACGTGGTGAAGGAGCGGAGGAAGAGGAAGGAGTTTGAGGTTTTTGTTGGGGGATTGGATCGGGATGCGACGGAGGAGGATCTTACGAAAGTGTTTAGAGAGGTTGGAGAAGTCACTGAAGTGAGATTGATGAAGATTCCCGGGACGCAGAGGAACAAGGGGTTTGCGTTCTTGAGGTTTGCGACCGTGGAGCAGGCTAGGCGCGCTATCAATGAGCTCAAGCACCCAGTGGTATCTGCTGTTTGCTGTTCTTGTTGTCTTAGATGCAGTTTTATTTGATAATTGCTATGCCACTTACACATCCCCTTGTTCCTAAGGTTAATGGCAAGCAGTGTGGAGTGGCTCCAAGCCAAGATAGTGACACGCTTTTCGTTGGGAACATATGCAGGACATGGACAAAGGAAATTGTAAGCGCGTTTCATTGCGAAAGTTCATTTCTTTTCATTAAATTTGGTCTGAATGGACTAATGTTTTTCTTGTCATCTATAGTTGAAGGAAAAGCTTACAAAGTATGGCGTTGATAAGTTCGAAGATTTGACCTTGGTTGAGGATACGAAGAATGAGGGGATGAATCGAGGATTTGCATTTCTTGATTTTTCTTCGCGCTCAGATGCCATGGATGCGTGCAGGCGGTTGCAAAAGAGGGATGTTGTGTTTGGTACTGACAGGACTGCCAAGGTTGCTTTTGCAGACACTTTCATTGAACCTGATGATGAAATCATGGCACAGGTATGGTGTATGAACCTGCTTTTCATCAATACTTCTCGAGGTGAATTATGTAGTGTCTATAGATAGGTGTCTTGAGGAGCAAGCTTATAATATCTTCCACTTTAGAAGTTAGAAAGAAGTTGTTTAGAATGGAAGTTTTAGTGGCAGTAGGAAATGAAAGCTGGTTAACTATAAATATGCAGAGTTTCTAGTTTAAATAGGGTGGATGTCAATTTTTTTCCTATTCTAATCATGTTTTAAACCAATTAGAGTTCCTAACAAATGGGAGTCTCACCACTCATTGGGAGAATTTTCTCCTATGATCGGACTGCATATGCAGTCCAGCTCTATGGGGGCCACTTGGGCCCACCTTCAATCATTGCAGAGCCTTTCACACTCTTATCTCCCCATGATCTGTCATCATGCCCATTATAATGCCCATTGATCCTTCTCACCGTTGGATTGATTCTCAAAACAATCTGTGGTTGATGGATTATTAAACTTTAAGCTCCTTAAATGAAGGGCTAGAATCATTTGATGGGGGCTGATTTTTTGCATGATCCTTATCTGTAAAAAGCCCTTTCCGTCCATCCTACTATCCATGATAGGGAATTAGGAATTCGGCCAAGAAAGTTTTCATGATCTGGACCTCATATTCAAAATGTGCAAAATGCTCGTAGGTGAATATTTCCCCCACTAATAGAACCCTCTTTAGAACCTTCATTTATCTAATCACTAGTTGCATGGCTTGGAGATGGAGAACGCAGGTGAGTTGGAGACCATAAGTGAGTTGGGGTTGGAAGAGAGGCACTATGTGGGGCACTGGCTTGAAGCTGAGTGTGTAACTCATAGGTTGACAGCTGTCTTAAGGACAATGTATTGTAGCGAAAACATTTGTTGATAATCCATGTATACAAAAGTTGTTTGGTTTAACTTTTATTTTTCTTTGTGTGGAGTGGTGAAGCAATCTTAAGTGATTTTAGTAAAGGTGAGTCAATAGACGGACTTGCCTTTGAGAAGTCAAAAGTTCGGAAGAAATCTAAATCTATGAATAGGGCACTTACAGAAGGCTTTATGTGAGGATGACTTCATTCATTTGGGCTGCCAGAAGAACTCATAGAAGCTATCTGAACCTTTCAGCAGTGTTAGGTTGCGAAGCTCCAACCTTAACAAAGGCCAATCCAATGATGGGAGAGAGCTTCTGATCCATGATGCCTAACTACTTCAAAATAGCCAAGTATCATGTCATATTGTCCCCAACACTTCACTTTTTATGTGTAAAATATGTGTCCCAGCCACATATCCATTGCGTCTTTGCTGTACCCATGTCGTATCTGGGCATCATAGATTCAGATGTTTAAATGGTAGAAGCTAGTTATTCAGGTAATAAAAGCTATGTGGAAATTGCTAGTGGGTTACACATTGGCAGGAAAGTTTCTGTTGGTGGCAAGGTTGCACATCGGCAGGAAAGTTTCTGTTGGTGGTAGGGTTGCAAGAAGTCCTTGTTCTTGTCTAGCTAGGAGCTTGGTTGGCGAATCCAGGCTCCCTTTCTCCAAGGTGGTGGTAGAAAGGCTTCTTCGTTTGTAGGGGGTGTACTATTTCATAGTGAAGTCCTTGGACAATACGTGGATGCTCTTATCCTTTTGGCTGTTCTAGTGCTTCATGATCCTTCAGAGATTTGGATTTTGGAAGGACATGTTTTACTCTTAATGCAGGAGCAAAATGGGATAATGTAGAGGATTCAGCCATAATTCAGGAACGTAAGCATTTAGATCCATTTGATCGACCAAATGGAGGCTTGATCCACCTTTTTCAGGGGCCTGCTCAAGTGGAAAGGCGTAAGATCCAAATTGAATGGTCCAAATAGGTTTTAATCGATGTTTTAAAAGTACTGACCATATTGTGAGATTAAAACAGTCCCTAAAAAGTGGAAATGCCTAGAAACGTGCACACCTTCATATTCTCTCTTGATTCAATTGTGTTTGGAGACTCTTCTTTCCTATTTAAGTGCAATCAAGTCTCCTTTATTGAGAAGGGTTTATGCTTAAGAGGGAATTAGGGGATTTGGATTCATCACTTGCCATGTGGGATCCATTAAATGAAAAAGGAAGCATGACGTCCAAAAGGGAAACTTGGTACATTATTGGCCGTTCATTCTTTGAGAGCATTTATTTCCTTTCATAGTTGGTTGAAAATTGGTTTCTTTATGAATAAATTTCTCATGATTAAGATAATCTAGTGGATGTACCTACAAGGCAGCAAGTGGGGTCCACAACCCCTAGAAATTCGGTGCACTAGTAGACCATAATTCCAACCATTGTCTCTTGTTAGTTTCTTTCCATGATAGAATGTAATTAGATCTCTTAAATAAGGTTTCTATTATCATAAAGATTATGATTAGTGTATGTGATTAGGTTAGGATTTGATGAGATTTTCAACATTATTTATTCATGGAAAGGGACTTGGTTATATTTTTTATGCAATTTGAGAAAGTTGCATTGGTGCACTTGCACTTATATTTCTTCTCTTGGTAGAGCATCTCCCATTGGATCGAAGATCTCTACTGTGGATTTCACAATCAACGGTAAGCGAATCCCTATTTTCTCCTTGATTGATGTTTGATTCTTATTTATTGAAGATGATCTAAATCAATTGGGTAATGATCAGATTTCGGCGTCCCTGACTGTGTCAACTCCTTACAACAATTGAAACATGGTCCCTTAGAAGCCAAGAGGTGGGTATGGGTTAGGTGATATGGGAGTGACCTTTTGTGCGTGGGAGGAGAAGACATTTGATGATACAAGCAATTGTTTTGGGATGCAGTTGAGGTGATGAGATTACTACTTTTAAAGAATGCCTTGAATTTGGTGACCGACGCTGGAAGTTAATTCCTTCAAAAGCATAGGACTTATGCATGTCATGGTCTTGGGATATCTTTTTAAGTAGAGGTCATTTAAGAGTCCCTTCTTTTTAGGGGGGTCGGAGCCGCCAACAAAGGATGGTCCTCTCCACTTTCTCATTTGTAAGGAAATCTCCTTGGGGCGGAGGTTGGAAGTTTAGACTTTGTTGGAACAGGAATGACCTTGTGGGACCCTGAAGAGATTTGACCTAGATGACATTTCATCACTAGATTTCGACACCAATCACAGCCTTGGTGATATGGACCAATTGTTTCACCCCACCCCCCCACCCCCCCATCTATGAAGATATATATTTCATTTTTGAGAGATTTTTTCATATTGCATGTGGAGCAATGGATGTTCGTGGGCATTGATTGTAGTACGACAAGAGAGGAGAGGGGTGGAACCACCACTAAAGAACTTGGAGCAAAGCTGCAGCTGACTCTTAGACTTTGCACTAATAGAGCTTATTAATAGTTGGCTGGTGCTATTCGGCCAAGATGCATGCTCGTAGGATCGGCTGTAAACTACACGAATCCAAGGAAGCTGTGATGTATCACCTCTCCTCAAGCTGGGAGTCTTTAGCTTGGAAGGAGCCCTTAAACTCGTTGATGAGTGTTGTTCAATCGTCGGATTAAGACATCAAGCTTTTCTCCTTTCATGGGATTCATGAAGCTTTGGAGCCTACTTCAGTTGTCCTAGGCACAACTAAGAAGGAGGGTTTCCTAGTTTTTTGGGTTCACAAGGTCTCATCATTTCTTCCATTCTTGTAATGAAGAGAGATAACAATAACATAACTCACATGAAACCATTGTTAATCAAATCTTAGTTTCTCATGGCTGTCCTTTCTAGCAAAATGGACGGGGGATGTTACAACTATAAAATAGGGAGTTAGGCAAATTTGGATTGCTCAACACGGAAGTGGTTAAGGTTTGTCAGAGTTGGGAGGCACACCAGAGCATAGTTATCAGAATCAAGGATGAAAATAGCAGTAGCAGCGGTCGTAGTGGCCTGCTGCCAAAACGATACGTAGCGGGTGCTACGTAACGGTGCAATTTGGAAAAATCGTCAAAAAAATATGAAAAAATTCTAGAAAATCTAGAATATTGGAAAATGAGAGAAAATGTTTTTTTTTTTTTTTTTGGCAAAAGTAACTAAGGTAAGGGGGCCTAGCGGTCCCCTCACTGTATGAGGTCCTGTATCGCTGTATAAATAGAAAATAATAGTAATGATCATTTTTTTCACATGTGTTCAAGTTGCTTAGTTATGCTAACTTAGAAACTAATGAAAGGCTTATAAAAGAAAAAACTATGCCATGAAGTCAAGACTTAAGAGTACCTAGAGAAAAAAATGCATCTACCAAAGGGGATGTTTAATAGGATATACTTAGAGAAGAATCATTGAGAAGAACTCTTTGTATCGACTGTAATTCGCGAGATCATGTGCTTTTTAGTGTTCTTTTAAACATAAAAGGGTAGAAGAGTTGTGTAGAAATGTTATTTGGAGAGAAGAAGAAAAGAAATAAGTCTTATTATGCATTTTAAAAAAATTTGGAAAGTAGGAATTTTTCTCACCTCGTAGCAGCCCCGTAGTGGCTTCGTAGCGGACGCAGCGGCCGATATAGCGTAGCGGCTGCTATTTTCATCCATGATCAGAATCCTATGATTCATATCCCAAATTTTAAGGAAAACGATTCATATCTATGTAATGAATCCCATTTACTAATGAATCTTAGGATTCATGTGTGAAATGAATCCTACGATTCGATACTTCATTGAATCTTACTTTTTAAGTGATTCGACTAAAGGAGAATGGCTATAGCTAATAAGCTAATATTAATAATCTTTTACCTTTTTTCTTTCTTTATTCTTTCTTTCTTTTATCGCTTGTATTTTTAAAAGGTTATTTAGTAGTTAACGAAACCTCTTAAGAATTTTTTTCGGCTTTGATAAGGTTTTAAAAATGAATAAAGAACATGTATTTAACTAAAGCATTCGACTGTACGTATAGTGCTTGTTTGTATCTTATTTTTTTAATCTATTTTTTTCTTCATGAACACTTTCTTAACTTAAGAGATATCCTGCCATGTAAGATAAGATTGATGGTTTCGATTTTATTTTATTTTTATATTTTGATATAAAGATAATAAAAAATATATATTGATACTTTAAACTTATTTAACTATTTACACATCATTTATTTCATATAATAATAATAATAATAATATATGTCATGATGTTCTTGATATGATTATATGATAGACTTACTTGTTATTATATTTATACTACTATAAATGGAAAAAATGGATGGTTATGAATAATTACTTTTTTATTTTTTTTTAATTTTTAATTATTTTTCATTTTCATTAGAAAAATAAAATATCTTACGATTCACAATATGATTCACGATTCGATTCATGGGTATGAACGATTTGCGATATGATTCCGATTTTGAAAACTATGCACCAGAGGGAGATGCACGCCCTTGCCCGTTTTTGCTCTTGAAGTTCTTGGCATGCTGGATTTGGTCAGCAAACTGGATTTTTCCTTTACATACAGACAGACAGGTAGAAGCTTTGCGTTTGTTTGTTGAATTAGAGAAAAGGCTCATAGAGTTGACCAAACACTTTGAAGATGTCCATAACTGTAGGAGATTCTTGTTTTGATGCTTCATTTGGTGGGAGTAGGTTTTCTCTTGATGCATCCATATCTATGGTTTGGATGATGTCTACGGAAGATAAACATTTTGGGAGGATTTTCAAGTAGTTAAATGCAGATTACGTTTTCTTGGTACTATGAGGGACACTTCCCTACTGGGTTTTTTTTTTCCTTTCTTTTTTGGGAAAGGTAAGTACTCACACACCCACCATATTCCAAGTCATTGTTTCAAGAGGATCCAACTCATGAGTATAGTAAAACCATATTTCAAAGGCTATTATCAACTTGAGGTGGCTCTTTCATTCTTACTTTTAAGCATAAAACTTAAATTCTTCATGATGTTTCACAATCCAAGGACCACAATGCTCATTATTAATAACCTTTTCAGGCTTGATCCATGTCAAGGACAAATATTTTTTTTGGATTTCAAGGTCTCTGGATCCTATTCCCATCTCTGCTTCTTTAATCTACATTTCATTGATAACTAATGAAAAGTGGGAGGATTTAGTTCCTTTTGCTTGAAACATTTGTTCTGGTGCTTTATGCTGCTGTAAACTAAATTGCTCCAGGTCAGGAGCATGTAGCACAGTGGGAAGCTGCTTCTTGTCTCAACTATGAGGTTGAGGGTTTGAAACATATTACCTTACAGTAATACCACCATGAAACTTAATTTCTTTAGCTTATTAATAAAATGCCAGGCTTGGATGTGTTGACAATAACTGGCTCCTTTATTTTTACATTGATTTGAGCATAATACTTAAATACACTGTCATATTTAATGATCCAAGAATCGCAATGCTTACTGCTAATAACCTTTTCATGTATAAGGACATATTTTGTTGTTGGATTCGATTCATGGCGTCTGGATCCTATATTCCTAGTGGCATGTTTGAGATGCATTCCATTGAGAAGGGATGAGGACTGGGTATCTGGTGCCTTACGCTGCTGTAATTAAATTTGCTCCAGGACAAGGGCATGTGGCAGAGCTGGAGCTTGCTGATTTTTGCAACCATGGGGCTGTGGGTCTGAGTCATGTTCCCAAATAAATAAATAGATAAAAATAAAGCTCTAGCTTATCAATACAGTCCAGTTGGATGAGTCAATAATAACTAGGAGTAAATGCAATGTCTCTCAGCCTGCCATTTTTTATGTGATTTTGTCTCATCCTGGCTTTCTTCTTTTCACAATAATGAAAATCGAAATAAGCCTGTGCAATATTCTGCATCTTGTGGGAGGCTAATGCTCAATTTATTTTTTGTTGGTAGTCATTCGTGATTTTTCCTAGTGCATCTGTAATATGGGAAACTTTTATCTTTTGAATATCGAGGTTTTTTTTTTTTTTTTTTTTTTTAAATTATTTTTTATGCTTCAAATTTGCAAAATGGAATGCATATGCACAAGCACATGGACTAGTGTCCCATAGTATGAAAAGTTTATTATATAGTTATAGATGCTCTGAGTTTGCTATTACAGGTCAAGACGGTATTCATAGATGGTTTGCCTGCTTCCTGGGATGAGGATCGTGTTAAAGAACGTCTTCGGAAGTATGGGAAGATAGAAAAGATTGAACTTGCAAGGAATATGCCAGCTGCTAAGAGGACAGATTTTGGTTTTATAACCTTCGATACACATGATGTTGCGATGGCCTGTGTGGAAGGCATTAACAATACCGAACTTGGTGACAGTGAAAAGAAGGTTTGTTGTCATTTCGAGTATTGGTTGTTATGTGTTTCATTGATAACATGGTTGTTGATTTCATTGTGTTTTGGCTGGAATGTACTGCTTCATACACCTATAAATGTTCCAGTCAGAATTTTAAGTTTTGACCTGTTCCAGCCCGAACTGGCCTGTTTTGGCTGAACCATAGATTTTAAGTTCTGACCTGTTCCAATCAGAATTTCATTAATGTTTTGAACCCTTAGAATGGATCTTTAACATCTAGCTGTCAGACTGTTGGATGAATGTCAATTTGGGATGTCTACCAATTCATGAAAGGCTTTGATTGATCATTGGTGGGTTCTGAATAGTAGTACTTAAATTTTATATTTTAAAACAAAATCCTTTTAACTTTTTGAACCTTTAGAATGGGTCTTTAAAATCTGACTGTCAGCTTCTTCAATGGATGCCAATTTGGGATGTTTATCAATTCACACGGTACGTGCAAAAGGCTTTATTGATCATTGGTGCGTTCTGAATAAGAGTACTTAAATTTTAAATTTTGAAGCAAGATCTTGCTTGAATATTTGTTATAGGCCCAGACTACATAAAACTTGGGATGTTAAGTAAGCATTATTGTTTGTTCTGTAGAATTGGCCCACCTGGGTTGATCTAAAATTTTCAAACCTTCTTGGATGAATTGCTACTCATGACTCACCCCTGGACTGAATCATGATTCATGGTAAAAACTGCAGTTATAAATTGTAAAACTTTAGAGTCTTTGAAAAATCAAAAGTCAAGATCATCTACTTATAGTGATATTTGGCCGAACCCCTAATCCACATGATGCCCTTCCCTTCCTCTAAATACCAGTAACAGTTAAGTACTTCGTAGTCATTCAAGTGCTCATAAATTAGGATGCACTATAGAAACTTTTTTTTTTTTTTTCCTTTAAGCTTATTATAAGGTACATGTGTGCATATTGCATATGCAAAATACATACATACATGTGTGATCCTCTGACACTGTTTGGATTGTAGCTTTCTGCTCACCCCTTTGTAGAGCCCTTTTTGAATCATGACAATTGTCTAGGGTGGGCAGGTCAATTAGGGGTAGCAACCAGGTTGGGCGGGTCAAAAGTTATACAATACCATACCATGGCCCAATCTGAAGACAGCCCGTTTATTAACTGAATAGAGTCCTACCCATCACTGAACTGCAAATAAATGTGTTAATTCCAACTGACCCAATATTTATAGTCAAAGCCCCAACAACCAAAACCCAAATTATTTCCCATCTACGCTAATCAACCCCTAAACATTTAATTCTAGTCAAACCCTAATAGAACCCCTCATCAAAAGCACCAATAAAAGGCCTTACTCAATCCTAATGGCTTAATCAGAATCCGAATCAAACCCCAAATCAGAGTTGTTATTAGAAACCCCAGTCAATTGATGTTGAAACCCTTCATACAAAATTGAGTCAACCTTAACCAAACCCTTTAGTGGAATTAAACTGTAAATTAAAATTGAAATTATAACTCCCACTCAGATTAATTGGTTCTGATCTGACATGAGTGCGTATGCATATATTCTAACAGGAACCTTCTTAGGGTGAGATCTCTTGAATTACTTTTGCGGAGCCATCCTGTGATGAATCATAAAAAAGTCTTGTCAGACCTACCTCACATTCTCATTGGATGACTTCATATGTATTCTAACAGGGACCTTCTTATGGTGACATCTGTTTTCGTACCTTTGTGGAGCCAAACTGTGATGGATCATAAAAATTCTTCACACGCATACATCACATGAATTGGAATGTCCGATTTTTTCACAACTGAATTGACATTTACTTGAATTGAATGGCCAAAATAATGCCCTAACTAAACCGATGGTAATCTGTCCTAGTCCTTGTGAGGTAGGTTTGTCTGTGAGAACTTAAACATTACCTCGCATGAATTAGAATATGTCCAATTCTGTCTCAATTAGAGAAATATTTGCCATTGAATTGAATCACCAAAACAATGCACCCATAAGAAGTTAGGGTCTTAGGTAATGAGTCTTGGTTTAAGACCCTAAACTTTTAAATCTAATAGTGGCTATCATTTCAGCGAGTGTCAAATTATGCTGCATTTTTGGGTGCAAGTCAAGGTGTAAAACGGGCCGTGCTGGCCTGTGGAATGTCATGGGCTGTGCCGTGCCGTGCCCAGGTTGGCAGGGGCTCAGCCCGGGACGGCCCACAGGCACGAGCTGGGCTGTGCCATCCACAGGCTGTGCTAGGCCAGGCTGGCCCATTTTTTCTTTCGTTTTTTTAGATGTCGAAATTTATATTTAAATCTACATGTGGATTAGAAAGAGTGTCTTCCCAATGCTCCACCTTTAATGGTAAGTTATAATTCCATTGGGTTGGAGGAAAGAGTATCTTCCCAATGCTAATACCCATTTAAGTAAGGGTAATAACATTGATTGCTATCTTGGGAAAGATAATTTAAATCCATTATCCATATGAATCAATGCTAATACCCATGTGAATTAATACCATATTGGGAAAGATAATTCCCATAATCCCATCCTACCATACTCTAAGGCCCATAACCCTTTGACCGGGCCCAAATGTGCGCGGCCCGTGCTTGGGATGGCCTGGGGCGTGGCATGTTGACTGGCATGCCGGGCCTGGGCAACCCGGCCCATTTTACACCTCTAGGTGCAGGGGTGGGTGAGGTAGGGGGTGGGTGCCTTGGGTCTGTTTGGGAACTTTACACATGAGTGAAGTAAAGCCTCAAATAGTAAAAGAGTAAAATATAAGTGGGTTGTGGTGATATTTTCATATTTTGTCTTTAGTTGTTTGGTAGGGAATCTTTTTTTTCTGTGTGTAAAAAGTGGGTTTTTTTTTTTTTTGTCTTTTAGTGGAAAAAGGAGGTTGCTTTTTGACCCTTTTTTTTAAAAGGAGGGAATTTTGAAAATGTGTACTTTTGATGTGACCCTTTGTCTGAAAAAACGAAGGCTTACAACTCTACTCTACCGGTGAAGTTCCCAAACAGACCTTATCGAGGGTCGGGATGGGAGATTCCACATCCTGCTGCTCATAAGAGATTGTTTTCCCCCACTAGAAGCTTCTGATTTAATATCTAAGCAACTGTTTGCTTATTTAAAATATTTTATGAGAGAGACTATCTTACCCTCACAAAAGTTAAGAAAATAAACTTAGATTCCATATTAGTATATTACATTCATTAATAAATAGCAGGACTCTTCACTCTGGATGTTGTGACTTCATTTGTTATGACCTATGAATATGATGCCTAAAAATGGCAGAGTCCACAGATGTGGTAGGGACACAGATTCACACTAAAGTGAAGTATTGGATATGATACGACACGATATGCTGCATATTTTGAAGCACGGGTAATTATAGGTTTTGACCCTTAAGCTTTTGTGCCCAGGATAGCGGAACCATCGAATATGCTTACAAGATAAAGTTCCCGATAGTGATGTCTCATTTTTTTAAAAAATAATTTTTACATGTTATTTGCAGGTTAAGGTTAGAGCAAGACTATCTAGGCCTCGTCAAAGAGGGCGGTCCGGAAAGCATGCCCGAGGTGGTTTTTCGATTGGGCGTAGTATTGGTCGTGGTGGTAGGTCTTCCTGGTCCCCTGCTATATCTCGCATGGACTCTTCAAGGTATGCAGGACGCAGTGGACATGTTGTTCAAAGCCATAGCGCATTGGGGAGTGGTTTTAAGCGGCCACTTGCTCCTAGGGATAGGTATTCGGTTGCGGATGTGGTTGATGACAGGATAGGCAGTAGAAGGCGTTTGCCTTTTCCGGAAAGATCTTTGGGACGAAGATCTCCTGGTATATATCTCATAATATTGTGTTTACCTTATGTTATTGGTTTGTAACACTTGTGTGCAATATTTATCACCTGGTTGTCATGTAATGTCATTTTTGCCTGTTCTGTTACTACAGTTCCAGCTTATGGAAAGGTGAGTTCCAAGAGGGATTATGTAGGGCATAGTGAACCATTTCCTAGGTCATCTGATTTTGCCTCTAGAACTACAATGGAGAGGCGTACCACCTTTAGAGATGATTATCCTTTGCGTAGATCAGAGTATCTGGATAGTCTACCGCAGGCTTCTCGAAGTGCTACTCGTAGACCACCTGTTTATGAGGAAGAAAGCTATGGCCGACGCATGGAGAGACCAAGTTACCGGGATGGCCAAGGCCGTGATTACAGTTCTATCTCTGGTTCCAAGCGCCCTCATTCTGCAGTGGTCTGTGATTTTTATTAGATATTGTTCATATTTCATTTTTTCTTGATGTTAATTTTTAGTGCACATTTTTCTTATTGCTACAAGTTTATGCATGTTGTAAGGATGACATTCATCCTCGGTATGTTGAGACTGTGGGTAGACAATCAAGAGCACGTTATGACTATGATGGGAGTAGTGCTGCCTTACAGTATGGTGAAAGTGATTACTACGGCAACGAGCCTACAAGGTTTATAACGTTATGTTCTGTTTGTACCCCATCTATTTATTTCATTAATTGACTTCATTTACGTTGGATTTCTTTTCTAAGGCTGACATCACAGTTATTTTCTAGGCTTGGGCGTAGTTCACAATTAGGATATGAAGGTAGCAGTCGGAGTTCTGCTGGCCATTCTCAGAGGGTGTATGACTCGCGCACATCTGGCATGGGATACAGCCGAGGTATGGAAGTACACAACATCTTAATCATTTTTTTTCACAGATGTGTTCACTGGACTGATCCCCTGTTGTTTCTGTGCAATTTTTGCAGGTGGGACAAGCAGTAGTGATGCTGGGGGATTGTACTCTAGCTATGGCAGGGATTATATTCCTAGTAGAGAAGATGTAAGTTCTTTTTCTTCCTATTCTTAGAGAGCAGACACGTATTCCATTTGTTTTTAATTTGTACAACAAGCATAAAAACAAAAGGGGTTTGTATCTCAAACATCATTCTCCTTTTATTTTTGGAAATATTTTTTAGAAAATTTTACCTAAAAAAGGACCCTACATGGCGACTAACCAGAAGAGGTACCAATAGTATATATGGCACGGAAGTGATCCCTTCCGGGTTTTTTTTTTTTTATGAATGATTGAAACGTACGACGTCGTCGCACATTCAACCCATAAAACTCCCCCGAAACCCCACTTCCCCATTTTCCCCTTTTGCCTCAGTTGCTTTCTCCTTTCCCTTGGCGGTTTTGTCTCCTCCTTCCTCAAAAGACAGTTAAGGTGGTCCCAAAGGTTGTTTTTCAACCTACTGGATTGCATCATCAAGCTTTCCAGCGGTTTAAACCCCACTTCCCCAATTCCCCCTTCGTCCTCCATCGCTTTCTCCTTTTCCCTTGGTAGATTCGTCTCCACCTTCCTCGAAAGGTAGTCAAGGTGGTCCCAAAGGTTGTTTTCCTATCTTTTGGATTGTAGCATCAAGCTTTCCAGCGGTTTATCAGGCTATTGTAAAGTATATATTTTGCCCTATATTGAGAGCCTTTGGTTTGGGTGATTAATTCGCTATTTCTGCTCCCGTAGTGGCTCTTTGAGCGGCAGGCCTTGTTCTTCCTTTTTGTCTTGTGCAATTTTGTGGTTGAAGGGCCCTGCTTTGCCTTTCTCGTTGTTGTTGGTGCTCTTTTAGTTCCACTGCTATGAGTTTTTCTGGATGACAAGTGTTGTGGAGTTCTTTTTTAAAAATGTCAGTTGGTTGTGTAGCTGCTCCCGTTTTCTGTTCCTTTTAGTTTGGGGTGTTTTGTTTTGTAGTGCTCTCTTTCTAGTCAAAGTCTTGGGAGTAGTTTAGCTTCTTTTGCCATGTTGGGCTTGCTTCTTTATATCCAAAGCTATTGTATTTTTTCTTCTTTTTGTCCTATGGCATTCTTCCCTTCATATGTTATGGAAATTTATGGCAAGATAGAAGCTTGTAATTCCTCTGAATCTTGTAGTGCGTTCGCACATCAAAATAATATAAACATCAATTTTTTTCGATTGCAATGGTCGGTGACGACATCATTGCTTCACAGAAGCCGGTGCAGAAAATTGTGTGACTGTACAACAATGTCGTTGCTTAACAGTAGCTAGTGGAAGAGAATGTGTGTGACTATACAACAACGTTGTTGGTTCACAGAAGCTAGTGTAAAAAAATTATTGTTATTATACGACGACATTGTTGCTTAACAGAAGCTAGTGGAAGAAAATGTGTCACTATACAACCTTAGAACAGTCAAAGTTGTTACCTTGATGATTTAGCCGCCCAACAATAATTTTAAAATAAGATAATGTCATGAAAAAACTATATATCAAAAGCCCTAATGAACTTTTCTCAAAAAGGTAAACACGAAACTCAGAATCTATGGTAGCTAATGCATGAAAGAATCCTAAAACTGTGCTATGCCTACCTCTTAATGGAGATCAACAACCTCCACAAGGAATATATAAGTTGGGGGAGAGTTCTGGTTCATTCAGTATTCAATCGCAGATGAAAAAGGAAGGAGAAAAGGCAGCTGTGACGGGGCGCGCGCGCACACACACATATATAGAACATTAGCGACGATGTCGATACTAACTCTCGATATTAAGTGACGACGTCGTCGCTTGTTGAAAAAATGCAAAAAAAATAAAAAATCCGGCGGGAATACCACTTCCGTACCATATATACTATTGGTACATCTTCTGGTTAGTGGCCATTTAGGGTCCTTTTTTAGGTAAAATTCTCTATGTTTTATATTTAATAGAAGTTAATATCGTCACTTTGTGTTCTGTTTCAGTTGGGTGATGGTCCTTATTCGTCTCTCTACTCCAGCCGTGACCTGAGTGATGGTTATGCAACTAGAAGGGGTTCAGGCTCATATTATTGAGGTGACTTTGCCTGTGATTCCTTTGAAAGTTACCCACCTTCAAGAAGTGACTGAAATATTACCGGTCAGACACTTGAATGGATTCATGAGATTCTGAAATGCTTTGCCTGGCATTCATGCCAACTGCTGATTTTCATTTGTCGCAACATGTTCTTTTATGAATGGATGGAGTTTCATGAAAAAGATGTGAATTAGATATAACTTGAAAGACTTTAAAAGATTATCCGCTCAAGTAATTTTTCTTCTGTAGTATTGAAACTGCATACTTGAATTTGGGATTTTTCTATAATTAGCTCCAAGGATATGATGCGACATTGAGAATAGACTTGATTTCTGGGAGGATTGAAGGATGAGCATGGCTGTTTTAGTGGAAAATTGCTAAACAGAAGAAGCTTACTGCATTATATTTGAAACATTGTTAGCCATCTATCTGGTCAATTCAATCTAAATTGATGGATAAACTAAAGCCTGAAAGGTCTGTATCGTTGTGGGATGCATATCTGTAAGGATTGAGCTCTTCCACCACTTGGCAGTGTTTGGATTTTGTGCTGCTTTTGCCGAGGGGGCTATATTTTATGATATTGGTCTAGTACAAATTTTGAAGTGGGATTTGAAATACATCTAAACAATTGGAAACTTCCAAGTTTAATATATATTCTAGAAGTGGAAATGATTCTGGCACGGGTATTTAGTGCTCCAGAGTTTCACATTCCTGCGAATTTACTTTGAAGGGAGTATCTGTTTCAATAGTTTTCATTATTTCTTCATGTTTCCATCAGATCTCAAGATATGCTTCTGGAGTGAGGACCTGTCGTGCATTTCTTTAAGTTTGTGTGGTCAATGGTGGTGGTCTAAGACATGCGCAGCTTGTTAAACCAGGTAAGCTCAAGGCTGACATTCAAGATGAGACAGTTGATTGGACAATTAAACCAGTGGAAGGAATACCATATTCAAGTTTATAAGTAAGGTAGATTTAGTATTCTGTCTGCAAATTCGATCCTCACCTGCCTCTGAAGTCAGAATTTGCTTGGATATATTACTGACATTTATCTGTACCCACTAATCCGTTTATTATGAGTTGTCATAAGTTGCCCAAGGATGCTTGCGGACATGATAACTTTGTCTAGTTATTTTGAGTTACAGCATGGCTGAGAATTGCATATACCTAGGCTGCATATCTTTCTCTCTATTCTGCCTTATATTGCATTTATGTATGTATTCATGGGATATGCTTGTGATTGGAATTTATAGACTTACTGCAAGGATTCCATACCTTCTCCAATTCGTAAGCTACCAATTTCTCTTAATTTGTTGGTAAGGGCAACCGGTAAAAGCGGCAACAGTTTATGAAAGACCCAACCAACAGAGTAAATTGATAGAGGACTTGCTGCAACTGGCGGGCATTTGCTTGTGAGGCTGAAATTACTGTCACCATGTTGAATCCATTAGAAAAGAAGGTTGAGGAATAAGTGAAGAGAAAATGACAACCTTTCACAAACCAAAACTAGAGCATGTCTGTGACTGCAGCATACATGATCTGAAGTTCTGAACCAAATCAAACCTTTTCATCTTGCCTACTAAGTATAAAAATATCGGAGGACCGATGATCCCAAAGATAAGAGTACTTAATCAACATCCTTTTATGCAAAGTGATGTGGACCTTTGCATATTACTCGAATGTGTTCTCTTTGATTGTTGTCTAATCTCAACTTTCCAGCTTACTGATTCCTCCTTGTTCTGGCCGTTCATTGATTAACCATCCTCAATCAAAATTATCAACATCGACTCTGACAACTTACCCCATTTGTGTGCATTATCCATCCCTATTTGGATAATCTCTGCACTCACGTTAGGTGTAAATCTAACTTCTTAGATCTATTTTCACCTGTAAGTGATTAATGGCAAAGAACAAATAATCACTTGAGGGGTAACTCAAGTTATTCCAGCAAATGAACCATCTACACTCGCTGTATTAGAATGCAGCAATCGAGTGCAGCTTAGTTGGTTCACATGCAAATGAAGGTTCGTGTCTATAGATAAAACTTGGCCTGCCCATAAACAGCAGTTGTTTCATTCTTTGTCAGGATATAACAAAGCTAAAACGCAATCACCAATCTTTCTTGTGTTTCACTGGTTGCATGATTAAGCTTGTGCAAGAGGTCCAGGGTTCAATGATTGGTACCACCCTCTTCGTCTTAAAGCTGAAATGCAATCGTCTTAATTCTTAAAGCTGAAATGCAATCCAGGTACCGTGCAAACCAGTTGAGAGGATCCAATAGGAGTTGTCCATCAAGTCGATCATTACAAATTTATGGTGTTCGCCTGCCCAGATATCCACTTGTATGTTATAATATGCGTGGATGCAAAAGAAGAAGAACAATTGTGGGTCATAATTAAGAGTGGAAGTTCCCAATGTTTAAGTGCTAGTGTTCCTAATCATTTTTTTCCCCCTGAAAAATGAGTAGTCGATACTGAAAGGGTGGGAATCTGTGATGAGGGCATGGTGATGATATATGCTAGTAGTAGTAGGGTATGTTTGTGTGGCCGGAGAAATAGTGTATAAATTTCCACTTTTGACGTGGCTGCTTTTCCTTGTGTGAGAGGATTATCTTTGCGGGTTTTCATTTCTGCGAGAGAGTAATTCTTCATTTCTACCCATCACAATGGAAAACAAAACCCTCTCTATTGAGGAAAATTGGTTAATTTTTTTCCTTCTTGTGAGAAATGCATTGCACCAAACCAAATAAAGAGCTACACGGAAAATCAGAGCAATTTTTCTTTTGTCCCATAAAATGCATCCAGGGGAGGGGATATGAAAAATGAATATGCAGCATCACTCTCAGTAGCACTCTAGAAAAACAATTCCATGGAAAACCAAGTCCGACCCCCCACAAAAGATTACGATTCCGTAGAAAACCAAGTTTGACCCCCATGAAAGGTTTTCTGCGGAATTAAAGAAAAGTTAGCTCAGTTTTTCACTTGCCCTGCATAGAGAAGCGGTTTTCTGCAGAATTGAAGAAAATTTAGCTCAGTTTTTCACTTGTCCTACATAGAGAAGTGGAAAACATTCAGCAATGTGGAAAAGCATGTTTACTTTCCATTTTGTATAAAAAAAGTTGCCGCACAAATGTAACAGAGTATCTTAATTACACTCTCAATTGTATGCAATCTTACCATGAGATTTAACACCTATTTTTGAAATTCTCTAATATAGTTGGGACAAGGCTTTGATGAGGATGATGATGATGATAATTACTGTAATTATGGTTTCCATGGAAATACTATTTTCCTTCTAAAGCACCACTTGCCTTTTTTTTTTTTTTTTTTTTTTTTTTTTTTTCTCTTTTAAGGTTTACAAGAAAATGTAAGTTTCTTTTATTGCATGATGGGCCCGTGGGAGTTGGGACCCACTTTAGTGTATGCAAATCATGGCATTCAGGCAAAAAAAAAAAATGTTCTATTTGGCTTTTACATCTTCTAAGTTTCCTTTTGTGTGTTCAAGGAGTTCACATGAAAATGTTAGTCTTTATTATTGCATGATGGGGGATCCAACTGGATATATGCAAATCATGGCATCTTGCGGGGGATTTGTTCCATGTAAAAGTTTTTTATCCTATAATGGCCCTGTGGGACTCTCTTGGATGTATATGCAAATCATGACATCAAGTAAAAATACATTTGAAGGTAGTAAAAAAAAGAGAATTTTACTCGAGAAAGCACCTTAGAGATCTACTAACAAAAAGGCAGGAGAATCGATATTTCTGTCATAATATTAATTATTATTTAATTTAAATATCAATTAATATTGAGAGTTAGCTTCGACGTAGTCACTAATTCGTTAAATTTACAAAACATGACATCCAGTGAAAATACATTTGGAGGTAGGATAAAAAAAAAAGGAAAGGGAGGGAAGGACAATTTTTGGTAAGGAAAGAAGTGATGTCTATGTTCCCTCATGTATTTGAAGACTGTTTTGGGGGCATGGAGAAGTGATAGTCTGCTGCAGGCGTGTGTTTCTGAGCAAACCCTAATCGGCTCGGACGATTCGCAATCCAAATATAAAAAAACCCATATGATATAACCCTAGTCTTGTGCTTGTGAATCCCTGAAGCAAAGCATCAGCTGCTGCAAAAGCATCAAGAAGAAGAAGGAGAAGAATGGGCGGAGGAAGGAAGCGCGGGCGCACGCAGCGCAGGCACTTCAGGGAAAACCGAGAGAATGTCTGGAAGAAATCTCGTTCCGATACCTCAACCCAACAAGCTGATGATGATAACAACAACAATAACACCACCACTTGGCAGCCGTTCGCCACTCAAAACCCCGCTTTCGAAGAGTACTACAAGGCAATAGCTACTTCTTCTTCTTCTTCTTCTACTACTACTACTACTCCTACTACTCTCGCTTTCTCTGTGAACAGTGTTTTTTCTATTTTACTCTTCTGCTGTTCAAAAATCAAATCTTTTTGCAGAAGCAAGCAATAGTTCCAGAAGGAGAATGGGATGAATTTCTTCAAGTGCTACGTCTGCCATTGCCAGCGGCATTTAGAATCAACTCAAGGTATTGTTAGAGTCATTGTAGTTTGAATCTCATTTCTAGAATGCTAAAAAAAAAACCCATGAGGTTGCTCTCTTTGTGTTTGATGAAATGCCTCTGAAGTTGGGTCACTGTCAAAAACTCGAGATTTTGCCTATTGTTTGTCATGAGGCGCAGTAATGTTGAAGATTTTATGTGGGTTTTTTGTTTTTTTTTGTTTTGCAGTGGTCAGTTTTATCGGGATATCCGGGCGCAGTTGGAGAATGATTTTGTGAAGACCCTTGAGGCTGAGGTAGAGGTGCATTCATATGATTGATCTGCAGTTTTAATCCACTA
The DNA here is from genome assembly GCA_028538565.1 of Umbellularia californica. NCBI lineage: Eukaryota > Viridiplantae > Streptophyta > Magnoliopsida > Laurales > Lauraceae > Umbellularia > Umbellularia californica. The sequence goes on along the minus strand of JAPQWN010000007.1, from coordinate 62,259,757 downwards.
GTTAAGAGTTTCTTTAAAATGATTTTTTTTTGTTGATTTTGATAATTTTTAACAGTTTACAAATGAGAATGAAGTGGAACCTATTAGACCTTTGTCCTGGTATCCAGATAATCTTGCCTGGCATTTGAATTTCTCCCGGATGCAGCTTAGAAAAAATCAAACCTTGGAGAGGTGATTATTTATATGTTTTATATGGGTGATTCCATGAAAGTAGAATATGAGTAGAATTACTGGATTTGTACTTTGATATTTATCTGAATGAATCATTGCCGATACTATATATTGTCGTATTTGGCTATTTTTTTCCTTTTTATAATGTTTACCAAACTAAGGACAAATATCTTTGAGGGAAGGACGGAGTCCATAGAACAGTTGTTTTTAGATGATGATGGCACCTTTTAGTTATAAGTTATTTCTTGTTTGCTTCTTATTTTAATCCTTAATGTTGCAACTTTTCTTGTTTTGAAATGATGTAGTCCTTTTTTTTTAAAGTGTAAGTACTACAGGTTGTAATCATTCAAATTTTAGAAACTAATATTTCATTATTTATATGATGTTTGTTTCCACTCTTTCTAACAAATTTTCACCAATCCAAAGGATGATAGTGTCAATCCTGTTACTTATGCACTGAAATTGTATGGGCACCACTTATTGTTCTTTGAATCAGAGACTTATTATTCACCAGAACCTTAGTCTTTGTAACTTATTATCCTTGGAATATTGATTACATATGATATGACCTTTATGGCAATTAAATACCAAGTATTACTTTGCCATTATGGTTTTAGCACGTCTTACCAATTGCGGAACTGATTTTTGTATGTTCTTTTGTCTGATTTGACCCAGAGCTTTTCTCGTATTAATTTATTCATTAATCTTTCGAGGTTAGTGATTGATTTCAAGTGCATCGTCATCTAATTGAGGTAGCTAAATGCCTGTTCATCTAGTCCCTTCTCAATGTTTCTGGTTCATGCATTTGATTAAGGATAGTCCCTTTTCAGATGCATTGCAATTGTCCCATTCTTCATTTGTCATTTGTCATTTGTCATTTGTCATTCTTCGGCATGTACTGGTCCCAATCTCAGATAGGGGGGCTGCATTAGATTAATAGTCTTATAAACAAAACTTGTGATACCATAATGTGAGTTCCACTGTGAAAAAGCAGCGCTCATAAAGCCAACCTAGTTAGATGAGGTAAGGCTATGGTGTTAATGATGACGATGATGACGACATGATTGGTTGATTGCAAAGCAATTGGTGCCTAGCTTGTACATTGATATATATTTATATTTTTTTAATATCAGGTTTCATGAGTTTTTAAAGCAGGAGAATGAAATTGGGAACATAACAAGACAGGAGGCTGTCAGCATGGTGAGCAGCATGGTTTTCTTCTTGTTACGAGTCTTTGATTGTTTTGGACCTGTGATTCTTTTATATTATGTTACTGCTCTCTCTCTCTTTCTCTTATGTTGTCTCATCTTGTGCATTCTTGGCCTCATGGGCCTATTGTTTGTGAGAAATGGGTGGCCCATATCCACACAACAAGGTTCCTGCAAATGGTTATGTAATAAAATAGGGTTCTAAAATAGTGGTTTCGTGTTATATAGATATTTGCATCTTTCATGTGTAAAACAATGGCCGTTTGACACAAAATTAAGTGTGTTTGATGGATTATTACCAATCCAACAGGCCTAAGATTGAACAAATTTAATTTCTAACAAGAATTAAGGAAGTTATGTTCCATCCACTACTAGGGTAAAATAGAGTTATGAGTTTGAGTTCAAGGTGAGCTAAGAGTCTATTTTTCAATACATTAAATGCAAATTTTGACGGTTTTTCTCTCACTTGAATGTGGAAATCCAAAGGTGGACTCTTTGGATGTCTGGCATGTGCAAGCTTTAGCTTGAGAGTTGCACTTTGGTCAGTTCTTCCCTTCAGCTTCATCTTACTTTTTAATCTATTCTCTTTGTGCAGATACCTCCACTATTCTTGGACGTTCATCCAGATCACTTTATACTTGATAGTGAGTACGCTACTTTTGCATTTGAGCGGTTGAAAGTTATTACTTGTTTATGTAATAGTATTTTTAGGTCAACATTCATATATATATTTTTTTCTTCTCTTTGTGAAGATGTTCTGCCCTTTTTTTTTTATTAGCCTCCTGATTCTGTAAAGTCACATTAAATGGTGCATGGTTACATGATTGTTGGACTGATATATGATTGCATGACACGAAAGAATGTTCAATAACTGAGAACAGTTATCCCAAAAGGAAAAAAAGTGATGACGAATATGAAATGTTTCTTAATAAATATTTGGTAAGGAAAAGTATCAGATTGGATAATTGTGGTTATCCCGCATAGAAATTACTTGTTTGGCTGTGTTAGTGAGTTAAAGAATGTTTGCTTCATTTATGCTAAGTTAGAAAGAAGTGAAGGAGATTCTCAAGTATGAATGCCCCGATTTTTCTTTTCTTTTGGTTGAACTCTCTTTGCATCCGAGTAAAGAACATAAACAACAATTGGTCCCAAAAATATCTACTGAGCGCGCTCCTTTTTTTTTTTTGGGATGAACATGAATTTATTAAAAATGGAAAAACTGATCTACGTATCAAAAGAAGGGAGAACTTGAAGCAACGTTTTAAAACTCAACTGAGTTTGAGTCGACTTGGATAGTCGGACTTGGTCAAGTTTGAGTCGCACAGTATTGCGACCTAGCCGAGCATAAAAGGTACAAAACTCTAATTTTTGGCACTCTCTTCATCTTTCTTGCTTGGACAAGCTTCTGACACCTGTGAGGAGCACTAAGCCTTGATTCTTTGAAATCAAGACCTTGTTTTTGGTGAGATTTAGCGTGAAGAAGATAAATTCTTGTATTCTCACTAAAGAGGAGTTTTGGATTTGAGCTTCTTGAAGTAAGATTGGACTTTTAACATGCATAATAAGATAATACCTCATATAATGAGGAATATTTTCCTCAAAAATGATTTTTTACTATGTATTTTCAGAAAAAAAACTAGTCTTTGCATAATAATATATATATTTAAAAATGATGAATGGTGTCGGTGTGTCATTTTTTAATTTTTTTTGTATTTTTTTAGGTTTTGAGATAAAAGAGTGTCTACCTCATGAACCTATGTTTCTAAGCTTCGATCTATGATTGTATTACCCAAATATAACTTTTTCTAATAAAAATATTTAATATATGCAAAATACGTTTTTCTTTGTTTTTTTTGGTATTTTCATGTCAAGAAAAGTAATTTTTTTAAAATAGGGTGTCAAGAAAAGTAATAAAATTGTGTGATATGTGTATATGTGATTTTCACTTTATTATTTATATATTTGTTAACTTGTTTATGATTTGGTATAGAAAATATATGGAGAATAATATTTATGAATGTATGTTATAATTTTTTTGGTATATTATTGTTATTGATTTCCCACATGGTATATATGTTTAGTGGTATGTATGATCAAATGTTTAATGTTACAAGTAAATTAATTAATAAACAATTATATGTATTATTAACAAAAAATTATTGTATGGATGGGAATCCTTCAATGGGATAATATTATATTGTAATCGTTGTTTTTTTGGAAAATGTATTTAATTGCATTATTAACAATTGAGCTATTAATTAATATTATAAGGAAAATGTTCTCCTATGAGTGGACTACATCAGTGGTCCAACTTCGGCCCACCTTTGAGTAGTTTAATCCCTTTGATAATCTTGTCATCCCATTGTTGATCCTTCACTCACTGTTGGATTAAATCTCAAAAAATCTATGGTCAAGAAGCCATTTTATATATATATATATATATATTAATATACATATGTATATATACATATATGTATATGTATGTATATGTATATTTTTATATATGTTTGTGTGTGTGTGTGTGTGTTGTGTGTGTATGTGGGCTGTGGAGGATGCTAGGTCAATGCTCTCAAGCCTCGTGTTGCCACATCAGTGCTCTAAAAATCGCCACCTAAGCTTTCTTCCTTCCTACTTTTCATTTATTATCTCTTCATATGTATATTGATCTCTATTCCCTAAAATCTCTCTTCTATAGTTATCATATCCACCTAATATTCACTATTACCATAAAGATACATAAAATTGAAATTCAAAATATGAAACCCATTATATATATATTAAAGAGAACTTGTATTGCCACGTGGGCATCATCGTCGCAGCGCCATGTCAGCACCCTATTTTGTTAAAAAACATCTCTTTGTAAATCCACGTCATTTCTCTACCATAAAACCCCCAATTACCATCCCCTAAAATCTCCTAAAATCTCTATGTTAATCTCCACTCCAATTTCTAAAATCTTGTCTATATCCACTACAATTTCTAAAATCTTGTCAGTATTATGCCTATCCTCCCCCACTCTCTAAATCAAGCCAAAATCTCGGTTTAAATTGTAATCCCTCACCATAATGAGTCTCCCACGATTTGTACTCCTGTCACTTAATTCTCCTATATCTTGTCATTATCATGCTTATCCTCTTCCGCTTCCAAAAAATTTAAGAAGTCCCAATCCATGCGGGTTCCACTTTTCCAACTTCCAGACAGAGGCTTCCGCATGCAATGTCCTCAAATTTCGCTATGTAAGCTTATATCGTACATTTCAATCCACATACATCGCACGGGTCTATCTTAAAAGGAAATAGAAACTGTGTGAAAGTCACCCTTCCCCGATTCACATTCCTTCCGCGCACGCTCTCTATAGTCTATACCCGTCCCCCCTTGTTCAGCTAGGCCATTCTATTCAGCGATCTCTCCTCTTTCAAGTTTCAATCCCCACAAGGCACCACATGAAGGTTTTGTTTCTTTAGATTTCGGGTATGCTCTCCAATCTAATCATCTTTGCACAGATCAAAGTGGTCACCTATTTCAACTTATAATTGTGACTGTGGAGGACTATTTTGATTTATTATACATTTCAGTACATAGATGAACTCATGTCAATACCTTTGGGCTTTGGCTGTGTTTACATATAAACTTTAAGGTTCTGAATTATAATGTGAATTATAATGTATCTGGTTTCCAAACCTCCTAAATGATCAAAATCATTCAAACTCTGTGTATCATCCTTATTTTCTTAAAAATACACAAGGAATGATTAGGATGGTAAAAAAAAAAAAAAGCTCTGTGTCTTATTATGGCATGTTTGGGGACATTTTTGGCTGGCTGTGATATTGGAATATATACTTCTTTGGAAAGTCTAGAATGGGTTTTTGACTGGCTATGATCTTAGCCTGTAATATACATTTCTTCGGAAAGTCTGAATTTTGTAGAATGGATTCTTGATTGGTTGTGAGCTTTGCAATACTCACCTTTTTGGAACTGCCTATGTCTTGTAAAATGGGTTATTGAGTCTGCTCTCATTCTGCAAAATCAATCGTTTCTCATTCTGCAAAATCAACTAATGGGCTTGGGCCACATAAACTGGTTGTGTGAGGTTCAAGCCATCCCCCCATTCTCAAACTAGACCTCAGTCATGTGCGCATCTAAAAATCAGAGTAGTGGCAAAGGAAAATTAGATCATATCATGAATGCGGGCTTACAATAAATTTGATGATGATAAAATATTATGTAAGCTAAACAAATTGAGTATAGTAATTCTTATTTTTGCATGTTTGACAATACATTTGAAGAATTGTTCTCCTCTGAAGGCTATTTCCATTTTAATGTTTTCCTCTGTTATTGCTTTTTAAATTAGTATACTATGGTGCCAGATTTTACACTCACTGAACCTCCACTCACTGTTGAATTGAATTTGCCATTAAAAGTTAAGACACTTAAATCAAGGGCTAGAACAAACTGGCGAGGCTGATTTTTTTATTCTTTTGCTACTCCTTTTCCATTGTATAATTGTTTGCAAGCATAATTTGTGTGATCTCTCATGAGTTAATTACTTTCCAAACAGGAGTCCATGCATTCCTACTTTCTTAATTTAAAGCCTATCATCTCTCTCCTTATCATCCTCCCCTAAAAACTCTCCATGTTTTCTACACATCATCTAATACTCGGCAATTCGAAATCCCAAAATCATGTTGAGCATATGGTTGTTCCCTTCGTAAAATACGACTCAGTTTCCTAGTATGGATTTTCCTAAGACTTTTTAAAATATTCCTTTTCCACCTATCTTGTTCACATTTATACCTCATCTTTCCGACTCGGTCTTATTAATTACACAAAATATCTCTCTATAAATATTTTTTCTAATTTCTCTCAAAACCAAATCAACTTACTTCATACTTATTTAATATTCAAAATGATTTTTCATAATGCCAGCGGGGAAGAATTGTGTGAGAGGACGGTACATACTGTATTTAATTATTTTTAATTTATATTCTTTTCTACAGTATTTTAAAGAAAACTCTAGATTTCAATAGTAGTTATTTATTTTCCTTTTAGTTTTATTTTTTTCTTATATTTTTACTTTTGGGCCTAGGCTTAGCATGGACTGTTGTCGCTCGTTAAAATTTAAGGCTGTTAAAGGGCTAGGATAATTTGTTGGGATGATTTTTTGGCTCTCCTTTGTCCATAAGGAGACCTTTCCATTTGCCCTCCAATTGACAAACATGCATCTATGTGGGCCCCATGAGCTGTACCGTATACAAGCAATATGCAATTTCCTCATAGGTGAACGCTCTCCCTATTATAAAATGCACAGACCATCTAAATTCTCATATTTGTGAATTATTTACTTGGTCTATTTGTAAATCAATTATTTTTGTAATTTTGGAGGGGCCACCAATGATTTTTAAAAATAATAAAAAAGAGAAGGGAATTGACTTCTCTCAACCAAATTGGGGGCTGACTTTTTTTCTTTTTAAATGCCGACTTGAAGAGTTTTACAAGATCACTCGAATGGTTGCTAGTCCATCGTCATCATCATTATAGTGTTGTCTCAGCTATGTTGGGGTCAGCTACATGAATTTTGTTTCTCCATTCTAGTCTATCATGGGCCAAATCTCGGGATAGGTTGCACTTCTTCAAATCCAACCTTACTACCTCAGTACTTCCATCCGTGTCCTCTTTGGCTTGCCTCTTGCAGCCACTGCAAGGTTTTAGAACTTGTACTCGAGGTGCAACTTTGGTCATCCTTGAGTCACACCCACATTGCTAATATAATCACGTTGAGTCGGCTAAGTTGCGTCCAACATCTACTTTCTTTGTCCAAGTCTAAACAATGCTGACTCGGCCAACTCGCATAGGACTTGCCAAGTCCTAAATAAGTGTGAATTGAGAGGTGAGGTGACTTGTTACTGGTTGACTCCAAGTGGATTCAACTAGACTTCTCTAACTTTTAGAACCATGGTCCACTATGAAAATGAGTCAATGTCTGCCAAAAAAACACAAAAAGCTAAATTGGAAAAAAAAAGAAGAAGCTTGGAGGTGGTATTCTTATGTGTTTGGCTACCACATCCACTTCTCATTGGACTCCCTCTAAATCGTTCAATGGATATTGGATATCTCAAAAGATGATATTATTTCCTTTATCTCATTGACCTCAAAATGGAAATACCATGGAACCTTTGCTTCCTTCTGCGGTTCTGCCCATGTAAGGGCACTCTTTGAACGAGGGACCTAAGGACGAATGCTTAAATAATTTAGCCCCTGTTTTTGACTTAGATTTCAAACCCTTCTGATTACCTAAAAGAAAGCCAAGGCCACCTTTCTTTTGCCATTTTTTTTTTATTGTTCCTTCGACCCTCAGCATGGTGGAAGGTGCTTACTATTTCAACCTTGAGGTTGTGGGTTCAATTTATGTTACCAACCATCTTTATCGTCATCAAATCCTTGCCTCCACTATGTTGGGTTTGGGTACACGAATTATGCTTCTCAATTCTGATCTATTATGAGCCTAATCTTTGGATAGGTTGCTTCTCGAGATCTATCCTCATTGCTTTCATCGCTTTCCTCTTCGGCCTATCCCTTATCTTTGACGAGCCATCCACTTCCATAGAAAAAAAGTTCTCAATAGTGTCATTGTTGGCATGCGTTGGACATGTCCAAACAACCTCAAAGGAGTTTCTTTTAATTTATCACCTTTTAGTTCTATCCCTAAATCCTCCTGAAAGCGCTCTTTTCTAGTTCTATCTTTCTTAGTTCGACTGCACTTTCATCTCAATATTCTCATCTCCAAAACACTCATTTTGTTCACGTGTTGCTCCTTGATTGTCCAGCATTCTGCTCCATAGGTCATAAATGATCCAATCACTGTCTTGTAAAAACTTTCCTTTAGTCTTCTTGGTATATGCCGATCAGAAATCACTTTAAAAGCAAGTCACCACTTCAACCATCCCACTCTTGTCCTATGTTTGACATCTTCCTAATCTCTCCATCATCATCAACAAAGCCTTGTCGTGCTATGTCGGGGTCAACTTCATGAATTCTGTTTCTCCATTCAGATCTATCATGAGCCAAATCCTCGGATAGGTATATGCATTTCTTCATATCTATTTTTAGCTTTTACTACTTCCATCTGCTATTTTTCAAGGTATTGAATTGTGGACCTAAGAATGAAATGTAACAACTTTAACCACTTTGCGATAATTTAGTTGCTTTTTTCCCCTAAGCTCTCCATCCTTACTAATTATTGAGCTAACGTATTGGGATGAATCTCATTATGGTATTTCTTGAGCTTCAATTCTCATGGTTGTTTCACCTTTTTGCCAGCCCCATTGAAGTTGCAATCCATATATTCTGTTTCGTATGACTTATTTTAAAGCCTCTCGAGTCCTTCTGTCTTTCAAAGTTTCGCATTCATACCATCTCTTCATTTATCCACCAACTCTATATCTATCATCTGCAAACAACATACACTAAGTTATGTCCTCTTGAATATGAGCAACCAACTCATTCATAATCAATGTAAATAGATAAGGGCTTAAAGCTGACCCTTGTTGCAAACCTATGGTCATTGGAACCTCATTTGTCTGTCCACATGTAGTTCACACACCCGTTATCGCTTTCTCATACATGTCTTTAATGATATCAATTTATCGTTTTAGGACAATCCTTTTTTCTAAAACCCACCAAATTAAATTTCTAGGTATCATCGATAAAGATCATATGGAGATTTTTCCTCTTGGTATTTTTCCATCAGGGCATGTTCCATAAATAGATTTAGAGGATTCTTCCGTACCCCTAAAACGAAGTTGTCCTCAAAGATGATTTCTGAGGACTAGTTCCATGTTTGGCAAAAATTGTGGAATCCTACCATCTGTTCTGCGTTAGCCAATGGTTCAATGTTTTCAGCAACTTTCTCATAGTCCATAAAGAATCAAGATCTAAACTTTCACCCTCTCAGCCATTTTTTGCTTTCTCATGGTTTATATCATTGAAATGGGCCCCACAGGAATAAACAATTTCATTTTTTGAGGTCTGAAATTTTTTGCAAATATCTCAAAATACATGTTGAATCTACAAGCGAAATTTGACCTTATAGCCATGGTAAGCCTTCTAGAGATGATGAATGACTTGGATTGTGATAGAGAGACCAACAAGAACTAAAACAAAATTGACAAAAAAGCTTCAGTTTTTAAGGTCTGAACTGTTTTGTACATATCTCAAAATATATGTTGAAACTATGAACGAAATTTGATTTTGTAGCCGTGTTAGCCTTCTAGAGATAATGAACAGCTTGGATCGTGATATAGAGACCCACAATAATAAAAAATTGAAAAAAGGACTGCAAAAAAGTCTCATTTTTTGCACTAGGATAGATGAATTGTCTAGAGTCTTTTTTCAATTTTCTCATGATTCATGACGAATTAAGTTGCTAAATTTGCCCCCCTAGCCGTTTTTATCCGTATGAAGAGAATGGACAATTAAGATTTTGCAAAAGGGCCCACAGAGGTCCATAAATTGTCATCCAATGTTCTAGATTGATTTTTTCCCCTGCAAATATCTCAAACTCAAATGGAAGAATCTGGGACTTTATATGCTACTGTTGTGAGCACTGTAGCTGAGCATTTCTTTGGTTGCGTGGATTTGCAAAGTCAGACCTGGGGAGGTCGGATCGACAGAATATTTAGAAACAAGGAATCAAGGATTCCTCTATGTGGTTTTCCTTGCTTTACTAAATGTGGATTTTACCCGGGAGTGACGAAAATGGCGGGGAATCTTTGTCGAGGATGGTTACCAAACGTGACCTTAATTGCCTTAGTGAGAGGATAGCTACGATAGTTGATCTTCTTGGCATGAAGCCAAATTGATTTTCTTGGCCTTTTGTTTAAGTCTTTGCTCCATTACTCTCTCCCATAGTTTCATAGTATGGTCCATAAGTTTAATCCCACGATAGTTGATGCAATTTTGTATATCTCCTTTGTTCTTGTATATAAGTATTGCAACACTTTTCCATTCATTTGGCATTTTCTTTGTCCTTAATATCTTATTGAAAAGGCTAGTTAACCAAATCCATCCAATTTCTCTTGAGAATTTTCAAGCCTTTATTGGAATTCCATGTGGCCTTGTAGCCTTTCCTTTTTCATTTGTGTTAATGCTTCCTTCACTTCTACTATCCTAATCTTGCAGTAAAAGATGTGTCCTACTAAAGAAGTATCCTCTCTCGTTCTTACAGCCTTGTTTTTGTAGGCACAATGGAAAAGGAAATGTCGTTTCCTCTTCCATGGAACCTCAAGTCCGACCTCAGCCAAATCATCACCCATGCGGAAAAATAGCGTACTTTTTGGAGCTTTCTGTAAGAAATGGGTTTGCACCAAACACGTAGCTTTAGTTGTTGCAAGGAAAGGTGGCGGGATTTCCCTAGTTTTTTGTGGTAGTCGTCTTGACCATGGTTTAAAAAATAGGCCGAGTCTGAGTCAACTCGAACTTGACACAGGCCGAGTTGGGTCCTATGGGACTCGGACTCGAATCATGTGACTCGGCCATGCAACCATTTTATTTGAAATTGGGACGCGACCATGGCAGAGTCGGGTCTTGAGTCCCATTTTTTAAACCTTAGTCTTGACAAATTTGACCTAAGTGTCCTATAGAATTTTCACTAAAAGTTTGTTAAAATATTCTCTCAATCTTTCTTTAATATCAGTCCTTCGCTAAAATCTTTTTGTTGTCACTCTTTATACATTTGACATGAACGGAGTTCTTACTTTCCTTTCCCTCATATTTGACAAGCTTGAAACTCTCTCTTTCTCATGTGATGTAACTTCTTAGATTTTTTTTTTGTGTGCGTGCGTGGGGGGGGGGGGGGGGGGGGGGGGGGGTGGTGTTGGGGTTATCTTACAATATCTCAACTTCTTACAAAAACTTTCATATTAAAGTATTATAGTATATGATGTATAAAACAATCTTTCGTTGAGAAAACCACCCAAATTGAGGGTCAAAGTTTTTGCAAAACCCAAAATAAGGGTCTCTTTTATAGGAGTCCTACTATGACTCTTAATATTAGATGGGCCCTTTAGTGTTTATAAATTTTATGTGGGTCCCATTACCCTGTCATAATGTGGGTCATGCAAATGTCACATTATGTGACTTCTGCCATGATTACCAAACATTAGGTGGGTCTCATGCTAATTTACCATTATTGGATTGTGTAACTAATTATTAGTTTTCCATCATTAAATAAGTTCCATTGATTAACGGCCCTCTAGTGAGTACTACAATTAGCTTGGTTTTTAATATGACTATTAACATCAAATGGGTCCCACATTGATTTTTCATATATGGATTTCTCCATGATGCCTAACACTCGATAGGGCCCTCTGTTATAATCACCATTGGATGTATTACTTTGAGGTTACCAACATTTGGTGGACCTATATTGATTAAACAACATTGGTTGTGGTTTTTAATATTTAGTCCAATGATTTTTTAATTAGATGGGCCCTGCAATGATTACCAATATTAAATCACTCAGGTTTGACTACTAGTTAGTGGATTTTATTGGGTCAATTATCCTTATTTTGCTCTTTATTTCTTGTTTCAGTGCACCATCTAATGAAAATTTTATAAATTGTCAAACACTTTAAAGGCATATTGGCATTTGTAGAAATTACCAGACACCATAAGTGACACAATATTATAATATGACACTATTTTATTGCTTGATAATGAAATCTTACAAATTTCAAATTTGGTGATATTATATTCTGCCTTTATCCAAACACCCCCTAGTTTTTCGAATAGTCAACTTATTATATAGGTCTTCATATCCTTTGAAGTTTGCATCAATTGATACTTTCTTAACTTCTTTCTTTTCATTCTTATATGTTTCTTAATTTTCAATTATATGTTTCATAATTTTCTAATTTTGTAGCAGCATCTTTTCTCTCAAACAACTTCGAGAACCTCTATACTCCACTACCAGGTGCCTTTATCAGTGGCCTTTTCTATTTGATTCTCCAAGCACCTCTTTTCCAACCATTCTGATATAGTCAACCATTTGGTTCCACACCACAATAGTCCTGTTACCAAAAAAATAAAAAAAGTCCTGGAATCAAGTCAATAAGGGCAAAACAAATCCTCCGATCCAGATAGACTTGGGTTCCAAAGAATACTCCCACTTGTATTTAGGCTCTCATATCTCGGGGTGGGGACATCATATACTATCTCTCTTGATCTGCTCCTTTTTTCTACTTATAATTGCCTTCCATTCTCTGTTAAAGTCTAAATAGGAGATCTTCAGAAAACCTAAGCCACAACCAATGCTTTCAATTAACCTTCTCAAAACAGAGTGCTTTCATTAAGTTTTTGTCTCTCCTTCCAGTTCTCCTTCAAGAAGAATTTTTAACAAAAGCTAGCTCACCTGTAAATTTAAAAGAGAAAAATTGTTTTGTTGTTGTCTATTTGAATTGAGTTGAAGTGTAGAAAAATAATTTTAGATCCTTGAGATCATTGTCATTAATATCGTCCTTGGGTGATTATTGTCTTGGAAAACTGTCAGGATATTTTCAAATTTAGAAAATGCCATTGGCTATAAATTAGTTTTTAAATAATGAAAACCATAACAATTTGAAGGCAAATATAAGTCATTGTGCGCGCCTAACATGTGCCTTTTTAGCATACACATCCCTTCTTGCAGGATACCTTTGGTCGAGAATGTTAAGGTCCACCTATGTGTGCAAATGGAAGCCATACAATGCAGGGTTGGCTTCATGTCATCTTAGGTTGGTCTTGGCATTAACACCAATGGAGAATTGTGGGAATGATGGTGTCTTTTCATCATTTGCTAAAAGTTCAGATTTTTTTCCTTCTTTTTTAAGAAACGAAAATTCTTAAGAGATAGATATTTTTTCCAACTTATGGGGGTGTTTGTGACTTCTCTCTGCGTGTAAACTCTGTTGTAAAGTCATTTGCAAATGCGGTGCAATTTTATGAAACTCCTATCCTGCTTTTACTGTTTCACTTACGCGTTTCATAATAAGCTATGACTTAATGTCATGCCTTTTTTGGTCAGTAACAAATTATACATCACTGATATTATTACACTTCTTGTGGAAATCTGGAAGATGAGTAATATAAAGCACAATGTGCATTATATGAGAAAGGATACATAAAACCCAACATACCAATGAGAAAACAAACACCACAATTTTCACAACTGTCATCTCACAAAAGGTAAGGTTCCCTCTATTCCCACCTTCACATAAGGGATGCTTAAGTTTCAACTATGATAGTGGCTATAGTAAAAGAGTGCAGGCTAATCTCGAAAGCTCCTTACTTTTTCCACTTGCTCAAGAATTGTGCTTCTTTTAGGAACATCAAAAAGATCCCCCAACTGATAGGATTTATTTACTTTTTCCAATTGGACTGGTGAAGGAGCACATTGTAGACGTGTAATCTTCTTTCAAGCACCTCCTACCACACTTAAATTTCCCCATGACTTACGTCCATCCATGTCAAACTTACAACACCTGTGGAAAAGAGATTCCATTATTAAAACTCCCACCCAAAAAAACATGACTGTTCTCCAAATCCCCAGATGTGCTTGCTCCTATTCTCTGAATTCAGATGTGCTTGCTCCTATTCTCTGAATTCCTTTGTTGCTAGAATTGCTTTTTTGTTGCTTGTAGTTTGATAACATCCACCAAAATTTTGTGTTTTTTTTTTTTTAATGTTACGAGTACCATAATCCTATTTATGTTGCCTTTTCTGTCTGCTTCAATGCAGTGTGCGCAGCTCCTGGTTCAAAAACGTTCCAATTACTAGAGATTGTACACCAATCAACTGGACCCAGATCTTTACCTGATGGATTGGTGTTGTTTCATACTCTTCTTTTTTAAATTGTCTTATCCCACTCTCTTGTTTCTCAGTTGCTTTATCAGTTTCTTATGAAATTTTCATAGGGAAGTTGCAACATTTTATTGGCTAGAACCTGCTTTACTTTCAACATGAATTGATATGAATTTTCTTTCCTTTCTGAGAGTTACTTAATGGCTTTCTTGCTGTTGGATTATCCAGGTTATAGCTAATGATGTTGATGTACAAAGGTGCAATCTTCTCATCCATCAAACAAAAAGAATGTGCAGTGCCAATTTGATAGTAACAAATCATGAAGCTCAACATTTTCCTAGTTGCCATTTGAAGAGTGTTGGCTTAGAGAAATCTAAATTGGGAAGCTTAAATGGTGACTTAATGGGTAACCCTCAACCGGGTGAGGGTTTGGAGGAGCCAAGTGAAAGGACATTGCTATTTGATCGCGTTTTGTGTGATGTTCCATGCAGTGGAGATGGTACACTTCGCAAGGCTCCTGACATTTGGAGGAAATGGTATGTGTTTCTGTTTCAATATTTCCTACACTTTCGGAGGTGTTATACTTCAATTGTCATCAGATACGCATGCATTCATGAACAGGAATGCAGGATTGGGCAATGGGCTTCATCGGCTTCAAGTGCAGATAGCAATGCGCGGTACAATTATAGAGAACCTTTAGTAATATGAGTCTCTTCGTCTTGAAAAATGAGAAATTTATCCAATTTTTACTTATTGCCCATATAGGTCTAGCTTTGCTTAAAGTGGGTGGAAGAATGGTGTATTCGACATGTTCAATGAATCCGGTAGAGAATGAAGCTGTTGTTGCTGAGGTAGTATATTATCCTGGAGAATGTAACCCGATATCACTTAACTAGGCTGTCTTCTTTGTATACTTTACATCCATACATCTTCAATTTCCTATTTTGGTTTTTCCCTCTTCAGTTTGCTAGAATTGACTTTTGAGTTTTGCAACCTGAAAACTATGACCATTAAAGTTACAGTGTGATGCTCAAAATTTTCTTCCCTTTTGGCATGGGGGCAGTGGATGGCATCATCTTGTGCCATACACTTCAAGGTGTTAGTATCTTTCCTTACAGCTGGGTGCCATAGAAATTGCATGAATTCATCAGGTAAATTTGTTAATTTAAAGTCCCTGGTTATTTTCTGGTGATGCTTATCCATAGTATCCCCAAGTGAGTTATCTATTTCATTACCCTCATCACAATTAATCATTTTTATACCGATTATGGGAAGAAGGTAAAGTTTGAGAAGGAAGATTTTCTGTCACCATGCAAAAGAGTGTAGAACACATTTTCTGCTTAAAGAATACACTGTAGCAACAGGTTTGGTCCCAGCTTAAATTGAAAAATATCTTTTACAACATATTAATTGTATATTTAAGAAATTAAACAATTTCCTTAGAGGATGTCTGTTGTTCGTAGCATAGTACGTAATAGATGTCCCTAGAAATTTCTTATTTATGCACCATTTAATCGAGCTGCTAGTTCAACTTCTATAATTAAAACTTACTATAATCATAATGACCACAATCCTATTTTAGTCTGCTGCACATAAAAGTCTGTCCTGATAAGCAACCTGATGTAGGGTGAGATTCTTGCAAACTTCTGCAACAATATTCAGCTTCTTTCAAAATCTTTGCTTGTCCTCGCCTCAAGGTCTAACACCTGCATGAACCAAACATGCTTCTCAAGAGACACAAATCTCTGAGTTATTGTTCCAAAATAACATATCTTGTTCAATACAAAGAACTTTTTAAAGTAAAATTTTCACCAGATAAGGAAACCTTAATAAAAACTAATATGGACCCTACATATATTTTAAGCTCAAAATAGAATGATTAAACAATTAGAGATGAGGTCCTATATATTGTACTGGTTGCTTTTAATAAGAAACTTAGTGCCTTTCTAAAGAAATAACAAACCTGCTCATTTTTAAGGTAAGAAATGTCCTTTTGTCTTCATCTAATCCAAATTGAGCTGGCCTTTTGGGCCTCCATTGTGATGGCTTTGGATGCGCCATGGGAAAAGGATCATGGACTGCACCCAAATTGCCTTGTCCCTTCCATTTCTTACTTTCTCCACAAGATAACTAAGTAGTTGGCTATATGCGTATGAGTAGCTTTAGCCTTTTAGAAGCATCCATTTATCCCTAATTCAGGGTCCACACAAAAATTAGTGATATTAAACTAGTAGTATAATTAGTGATATACCATTCTATGTATAGATATAATTATTGATATGATTGTGGAAATCTGTGAGTTTGATATGCTTTCTAGCAATTCTCTATGACATTTCTTTGGGCCGAACCCATGCTTGATGCGATGGTTAAATTGTCCCTTAGGTTCCCCTGATATACATATATCCCAGCCAGCACAAAGATACTGAGAAAAATAAAATCTTGGGGTACATGACTGCAAGTTACCACAGTGCTTTAACTGTTATGAATGTGTACAGCAACAATGTTTGAAGTTATGCTTTCCTCTATATGTATGGCTGGTCCTAGAGGCTTGAGTTTATGCATGATGCTTGATTTCTATATGTATTCATTTTTTTTGGTAACCCAGCCAAGGGGGCTGGGATCCAATTGAGAGCCCGCACACACACGGGAAGGCAGCCCACTCAAGTGGAAAAGGAGCACACACACGCGGGAAGAAAGCCCACCAACTGGGAAGGCAGCCCGCACACGCGGGAAGAGGTGGTGTACCCAGGGTTCAAACCTTGGGCAGCCAGGTGAGAACCGTCACTCCTTACCACTCGGGTAAAGAGCTGTTCTCTTCTACATGTATTCATTTGTATCTTTTTGAACCATTTCGAAAAGAAAAGGGAAAAGAAAGAAGGAAGCAAAGAAATCTAGCATCCATGTCTGTCATTTCTATTTGAGGCCTTTAGTTGGGAAACAGTATCTTCCTTTCTCGATTCCACATTGCACAAATCTCACATTAAAAAAAAAAAACCTCCTATCTGTCCTCTGTGCACAGGTTCTTCGAAGATGTGATGGAGCTGTTGAGCTTGTTGATGTCTCTGGTGAGCTCCCTCAGTTGGTTCGTCGCTCGGGTCTTGATACATGGAAGGTTAGCTTTTAATATGTCATTTCATGCAATTTTATATATATATATATATATATGGGAGATGCTCCTATGAGAGATATCTCTCACCTTATATGAGAGATAGGGGTGGGGGCCCTCACGTTTAAGTTATTGGCATTGGATATGGATGTGAGGGCCCCCACCCAATCTCTCATAGGAGCATCTCCCTATATATATATATATTTTTTTTTTTTTTTCGTATGCTGTGGTAAGGCCATATCATCTACTTGCAAAATGTTTGAGGCTCCCGAAAAAAGAAAACGTGCACTTTGCCCTTTGTCCATCATAACAAAGCATCAATCATGGTTGTCTTGCCGTGAATGTAGTGCAGATTTTGTGACAGCTGTTACATTACTAAAAGAATTGCTCTGTTGGCTGCATGAACGAATTTGCTGTTAAAACATTAGTTGATTCCTTACTGTTTGACCTGCATCCCTTTTTATATAAGGGTAGACATCTGGTGTTTCTTGACTTTACCCCGCATTTTCATTTTCCCTGATTTCATACTGTAGATATGTCCTGGTAACTGTTTACTTGCTTAGACCTTATGCACTCCATCCTATATAAGTTGCTTCAATTGGATGACTTTTTCAGCTGTCCACTTGGAAAGTAGGCGGTTACAATTGAAAATGAAAATGCACCAATTAACTTTTAATTATCTATTCGATGTTAGATAATTATAATTTGCTGTTGTTTGAATTGTTTGAATTTTGTGAATTGCCAATCCATGTTGGGGCTCTCCAGAATTGTTGCAATCATCTCTACTATACACTTGCAAATCCGTAAGAGGTGCCTCTGAGCATAACATTGCCGTATATGTATATACCATATATGCATATAATGAATTGAATAATAAATTTAGTGCTTCATTTTAGTTGTGTAAGGATCAACAATTATGTTTTTACTCCACAAACGTGGCTAGGTCTGCAGTACCCCAAACTGTTGGGGCCTGACTGGATGATGTTTTCTAACCCGTGGAAGTCTACCCTGACAAACCTGGATTGGATAGTTTATCTATTGTCTGGCCAGTGTGACTTTGGGTTACTGTTTATCCTTTGCGAGCCACACCAGATGGACAACCTGTATAACCCTGCATGCCTTTTTATGAGAGATGGACTGCGAGGATGGTTTCCTGTCTTCTTTTAGAGGAAACATCCTCAGATGTGTACACCTAATCAGTTCTCTATAGAATTTGATGTGTTTCTGTATGGATTTTCCCTTGTGCATGGATCATTGTTATCAACATCATCAAAGCCTTATTTCATTCTAATGCAGGCATTAGATTCAATGTGATACAAGTGTACATGGGTGGGTAAAAGGTTTCTTGCTGACATCTTATGTCCACATGTTCAAGTGTCTATAAAGGATGTTCTCCAGTAGCCACTATCTACTGTATACCTCCACCTTTTTTTAATCTGTTGGTGAACTACTCTGGGACAAGTAATTTCAGGAGGAAGTTTTAGGTTCTTAGCTGGACTCTTTTGAGGAGAGATCGTCAAATTCTGTTTTCCTTATTGGCCTGTTTGTTTAGCATGAGATAGATAGAAGAGGAGCAAAAGGGGCTGATGTGACAGAATTTTACTCGTGGGTGTTTAGATGCATGAGATAAAGTAATCACTGATGTGACATCAAGTTTTACTCTGGGTGTTTGGATGAAGAAGGGGAGGGAAGAGTAATGTTTTGATGTGACATAAAGTAGTCACTCTACCCCACTTTTCTCAACTTCGTTTTACTCAGCCAAACCATAATAAAGTGTAGAGTAAAAAATTTTTGTGTAGTGATTTTTACTCTCCACCCCCTCTTTATTTTATTCTTGATGTGACTCTTTATTTTAATTTTACTCTTCTCTATTAAAAACCAGGCCCTACGTTATTGTGGCAGGTCCGAGATAGAGGCATGTGGTTAGCTTCTTACAGAGATGTCCCAAAGTACAGGAGAAATGCAATTGTCCCAAGCATGTTTCCTTCTGGTGAAACCTGGGAGGAGGTGGAAACAGTTTCAGATGTACAAAAGGACATCGATAGATCTGACCATATAATTGAGACTGGATGTACTAACTTGAACGAGAAGGATCCAAATGGTGGTAATGTAGTATGCGAATATAGTTTGGGTCACACTGAAAACCATGCAACTACAAACAACAGTGGCGAAGATATGAGTATAATAGAGAAGCCTGCCAATCATTCATCTGGGAAGGATTTGGATACTGATGACATAGAGTTTTCATGTCTTCCACTAGAACACTGCATGAGGATACTGCCTCATGATCAAAACAGTGGAGCCTTTTTTGTTGCTGTTCTTCACAAGCTTTCTCCTTTGCCAGGTAACTGTTATATCCAATTGTTGTATATTATTATATTTTTCTTCTGTTGTGAAGCAAAATCTTTGTGCCTTATTTTCAGGTAATACAAAATGTACCTTATTTCCATTACATTTCAAGTATTTCTGCTTCTCTACTGAAAGAGAGAAAAAACTGGAATTACCTGTACGTTTTGTTTGGATTTCATTTCAAGAAAATGAAAAAAAGGCTCATTTCCATGGAAACCCAATCCAAATGCAGCCTTGGTTTTCTTGATTTTGAAGATTATTTTTCAAATTTTACTGCTAAAATCATGTTATTGCCAATATGTGATTATATATATATTTTTTTCCATGCAGCTGTTTCGGAGAAACCTAGAATCTCTGGTAATAGGAGAGGCAAGTTACCTGATAAATTATCAGACAAGACAAATCCATTGGAAGCCATACTAGTTCAAGACTTAGTAGTTGATGAAAGTCTCAATTTAGGTTCATCAGAGAAAGAAACATCAACAGTGCCCATAGCTGTTTCTATGGAAGATGCCTCGAATGAGATCTCTGTTAAAGAGAATGAATTGGACGATGCTATTGTTAAAGATGATAAATTGGAGGAAGCCAAAGCTTGTGATGATGAAAAGAGTGGCCTGGAGAACACAAGGACTGTAAAAGGTAGGTTACAGATACAAGGCAAGTGGAGAGGCGTCGACCCTGTAGTACTCTTTAAGGATGATACTACTATCAATAGCATAAGGAACTTTTATGGAGTCAGTGATTTGTTCCCACTGGATGGTCATCTTGTGACAAGAAACAGTGATGCCCACCATGTCAAGAGAATTTACTATATCTCAAGGTCGGTTCATGACATTCTTAAGCTAAATTTCGAAGTGGGCCAGCAGCTTAAGATAACTTCTGTCGGGCTTAAGATGTTTGTAAGTGTCCTTTGCTTTATCGTTTTTTCCTCTTTTTTTTATACTTGTATTCCATCTACAAAGCTTCAATTGCTATTTACTCTTTCTAATAACTGTCTGTTATAAACTCTCAACAATTATTTTTTATTCCCTGAAAGTTTCCACCCTGTCCTTAGCAGTTGACAAGCTTCTACACCTCTTTGTTTGGCGGGTGCATGTACTCATCCGGATCTTATTCCTTTGCTTATATACCATGATTATGACTTTTAGGCCATGCTTGTTTTGGAACCATTTTCCTCAGTTTTTATTCTGCAGCAATCTTATATTAAGTGGGAATTGAAAACTGGAGACTTCATTTTCTGCTGTTTTAATTCCATTGTTGGGTGTGGCAAAGCAATTTTTGGGGATGAAATACATTAATGTTGTCTTGCGAATTCTCTTTCACCTTCATCTTAATCAGCTTTCATCATAAATCACATAAAGTAACCCGCTTTGGAAGATTAAAGTTGATATTTAGAGACTACTTCTTGACTAAATTCTTTATCTGTATTAATGAGAACAGCCAATGGCTATTTATAGTGCACAACTGAAGATATTGACTCAAACTAGGAAACGTAATCGCATCCATAGTAGGAAACCTAGTCACAACATAATGCTAGTCTAATTAAACAAATTTAATCTAGTCCTAATCTAAGACAAACTTATCCATTTCTTCAGTAAAAGAAAAAAAAAAAAAACAGAGATGAACAACCATCTCACCGAAGTTTCTCATAATTATAATTAAACCTATAAATACTAAAAAATTGCAATTAAACCCTAATTATTTCTGACAAACTGGTACATAGATAGTTCAACCAGCTTGGAATAGATATCATTAATCTCCTTTTTGTGACTGCAGTAATGAGGTACTTTTCCAAGTTAATTTTCAGCAATAGTACCCTGTGGCATATCTTCGATTCGTTCATTGACGAAGGAGATGAAAACCTTGTGTGCTTTATAGCATAAACCGCACAAATCATCAACAGTGTTGATTTAGACTACACCTTGGTAGGCCACACAACTTATTTGAATAGGCTAGCCTTACAACATTTCTAATGACATTGTGAGATGATACAGAAGTAACCAAAAGCATACAAGAGAGAGAAGTATTGCAAGAGAATTTTCTGTATTTCATTGTATTGACGATGGGTACATACATAACATCGATAGCCTAAATTAGTGGATCTGATTAAGATCTGATTACAAGATTACAGGCATAGTTAAGGTAACTAATATCTATCTAATATCTATTGACAACTCATACAATGTTGACTAGTGGGCTGACCCAATATACATTGATTTGTGGGCTGACCCAATTCATGGGTCGTGAGTTGACCCGTTAGGTCAAGCTGACCTGTATCTTTACACCCCCTCTCAAGCTTTGGATGGGAGAATGTGACCATGGAGAGTAAGATTCTGACTGGAGGAAAGAAGGAGGGCGCGGTTTGAACTCCCTTGTAAGTATCTCAATATGTGCAGGACAGCACCCCAGTGAAGATGAGTGGGTTGAGCAACAAATTGACTTACCACATGTACTGCATAGGCAATATCTGGTCTGGTAATAGTAAGATATACCAAGCTACCTACCACCTCACGATAACGAGTTGGATCAGAAAGCAATTCTCCATCAGTAGTCCGAAGCTTTAGATTATGTTCAATTGGAGTAGAGACAGGTTTACGATCTGTGAGTCCAGCTTGTTGGAGAACTTCATTGCAGTATTTTGTTTGCGATAAAAGATATCCGTTAGGAGAGTAGGCAACCTCAATGCCTAGAAAATACCGAAGATGGCCCAAATCTTTCATCTCAAACTGTCGATGAAGAAAACGCTTCAAGGATAGAATACCAGGAGCATCACTGCCAGTGATAATCATATCATCGACGTAGAGTAACAAGAAAACACATCCAGATCGCGAATAACGAGTGAAGAGAGCGGAGTCCTGAGCACTCTGAGAAAAACCAATGCTGATAATGCTTGTACTAAACCGTTCAAACCAAGCACGAGGGGCTTGTTTGAGTCCATACAAGGCACGTTTGAGACGACAGACATAATGAGGAGGTCTCGTGACACCTGGGGGAGGATGCATATATATTTCTTCCTGAAGAAATCCATTCAAAAATGCATTCTTGACATCAAGCTGGTAGAGTGGCCAACGTCTAACAGCGGCAACGGAGATAAAGGTCCGGACAGTTGTCATCTTAGCAACTGGAGCAAAGGTCTCATAATCTACCCCATATTCTTGTGTGTAGCCTTTGGCAACCAAGCGGGCCTTAGAACGATCAACAGTTCCATCAGATTTGGTCTTGATCTTGAATATCCATTTGCAGCCAATAGCCCGTTTTCCTGAGGGAAGAGGAACAAGATCCCATGTTTGAGTCTTTTGCAGAGCCGCAAGTTCTTCCGCTATGGCAGATCTCCAGTTCTGGTGAGTAATGGCCTCCTTATAGGATTGTGGTTCTGCTAAGGTATGAATTGCTGCAAGGAAGGACTTATATGATGGAGAAAAATGATCGGTACAAACAAAGCCAAAACGGGAGGGAGGGATTCTGGTGCGCAAGGGATACCTTCGAGGTTGAGGATGATCCTGCACATCTGGAGCAGAGGAGATAGGCCCATGGTTAGAAGTAGGATGTGGGGTTGCAGATTCTGAGTGAGCAGACGGTGGTTTGGGCCGACAATGATATACCTGCAGGGGTAGAGGAGGAGTATCGGAGGGAAATAGATCTGGAAAGGGGTCAAGGGGATAGATCGGAGGTTGCTCAGGAGAAAAGGATGCAATGGGTAATGTATAGAAAGGTATATGTTCCAGGAAGGTGACATTACGAGAGACTCGTAACTTATTGGTTTTAGGATCATAGCATCGATATCCTTTTTGCTTAATGCCATACCCTAAGAAAACACAGACAGTGGATTTTGAGAAAAGTTTGGTTCTCTCATTATCATTTAACAGAACAAAATAGGTGGAGCCAAATACTTTGAGATAAGACAAGTCAGGTTTACAGGAGAACAATTTTTCATATGGAGAGGTGCCAGATAAGACAGTGGATGGTGTTCTGTTAATCAGATAGATTGCAGTGAGGACTGCTTCCCCCCAGAATTGCAGAGGAACATGTGAGGAAAAAATCAAGGATCTAGCAGTTTCTAGGATATGTCTGTGTTTCCGTTCTGCTACTCCATTTTGCTGTGGTGTGGCAGGACAGGATAATTGAGCTAGAGTCCCTTGACTGGTCAGGTAAGAACGAAATTTGTGGGACATGTATTCTCCTCCGGAGTCAGACCTGAATATTTTAATCCTCTTGTCAAATTGAGTGGAAACCATGGTGGAGAAAGCAGTGTAGATAGTGTACAACTCAG
The DNA here is from genome assembly GCA_028538565.1 of Umbellularia californica. Lineage (NCBI taxonomy): Eukaryota > Viridiplantae > Streptophyta > Magnoliopsida > Laurales > Lauraceae > Umbellularia > Umbellularia californica. Next base: position 62,235,819 of record JAPQWN010000007.1, on the reverse strand, counting down.
AACGATTTTTCATCAAATACAACCATGTATATCTAGTGAAATCATCAATAAACAACACATAATAAATGGAACCGCCCTTCGTTGGCTGAGAGGCAGGTCCCCAGACATCAGAATGCACCAAAGCAAAATGAGCAGTAGTAAAAGAAGTGCTTTTATTATAAGGGAATGCATGTTGTTTACCAAACTGGCAACCAAAACAAGTAGAAATGTCTGATACAGAAATATTTCCCAAAACACCACTAGTAACTAAAGACTTCATTTTATTTAAAGATAAATGGCCTAAACGAGAGTGCCAAAGATCAAAGGGTGATGCAGATGAAACAAGGGCGGCAAGGGAGATGCTGGATGATGGAAGATGCAGCGAGCGGAGATAGTAAAGTCCTCCTGACCTAACGCCGGTCCCAATCTGTCTCCCGGTGCGCGGATCCTGCACAGAATAGCCAGTGGAAGAAAATAAGACAAGAAATCCAGAAGAAGTCAATTGGCTAACAGAGATTAAGTTGATAGATAGGTGGGGAACACACAAAACATTAGTGAGAGATCAACTTATTTGAAACGGAGCCAATAAGTGAGACTGGTAGAGGAGAGGCATCTGCTGTATGAATGGTGAGAGAGCTAGCAGGAGTATAACAATTATGAAGTATGGAAACATCATTTGTCATATGATAAGATGCACCAGAATAAAAAATCCAGGTAGTATCATGTGTACCTGAAGGACCAGAAATGGTCATGGCAGAACTAGAGGCTGAGGGGGTAGTGGTCATTTGAGAAGCAGAACCAGTGGAGGAAGCCAGAAATAACTGTTGCATGCGCTCATCAACCATAGCCTGGATCTGAGAGGCAAGATCTACTTGTGGTGGCACACAACTATCATCTTCAGTGACATTGGCAGCATAGAATCGATGTGAAGAAGATTGCATGGGACCATGGTTGGGCTGTTGAGCAGATTGTTTGTTCTTGTTGCTTGGCCTTTGAGGTCTGGTTGGGCAGTCCCGTTTCTTGTGTCCTTTCTTCTTACAATAATTGCAAAAGTCAGTGGTACCAGGAGGAAAAGAGCGACCATTCTGCGGGGTACTAACAGTTGCTGACAGTACATGTGTGGGCTCCACATGTTTCTTCCTTGTAAGAGAAAGCTGAGTTTGTTCTTCTGCCAGAAGTTCCGAGAGTGCCTTATCAACGAAAGGCAGTGGTGACCGATGTAATAAGAGACCGTGAACATGTTCAAAGTCAGGGCGGAGGGCCATAAGAAATTGAACCAGGCAAGTCTGCTGCCGATAGACTTCAAAGGTATGGGCATCATCAGTGGTTGTAAAAGTGGGTTCCATTAGAGCCAGTTGATCCCCATAAAGCAGTCATTTTGACAAAAAAGTCATGAATGGAGTCATTTCCTTGGTCAGCATTTTTCATTTCCCATTCTAACTGATACCGACGAGCCGCATTAGACTAAGTATACAATTTAGCTAAATAATCCCAAGCATCCTTAGGATAATTGAATTTAGCCAATTGGTTCCCAATAGATGGATTGACCGAATTGGCAATCCAAGAGTTTATCTTCCCTACCGAAGCTTCCCATTCCTCAAATGCTGTATCTTTACTGTCTGGTGTAGGGATTTGGGTAGCAATATATTTCCATAGTTTTTGTCCTTTGAGGAAATTTTGCATCAGATGGGACCAATAGGGATAATTTGTTCCATCGAGTACGACATTAATCCCCAAGGTGCGATCGGAAGACATCTTAACCAAAATTGCACAGATATGAAGCAAAAGCGCAGAATAAATTGGAACAAGATGCACACATATTGTATAGATGGGAAATCCAGCCCCAGAAACCAAGTCAGATCTGAAATCCAGCCACAAAAAGTAACCAGATCTGAAAATTCCAAGGAATTAGGTCCAGGTTACCTTGAATCTGAGCATAGATCAGTGCTATTGGGCCCACTGGTTGATTAGATGGAAGATCACAGCCACAGAGTGAAATCAGATCAGAAAATGCCAAAAAAAGGGTCCAGGCGACCTTGAATCTCAGCACAGTTCTGATCTTTCGGGCCCACTAGATGATCAAAAGGAGGATCAGATCACACAGTGACCTCTGTCTCAAACATCCGAAACACCTCTAACTAGTATTTTGAAGAAAGCTTGAGAATCCAGAATTTTGAACAGTTTTGATGAAAACTATTTGCACAAAGAAGACAAGTGCAGATGGGAGAGAATGGCCTACCTCAGATGATCAGAAAATCTTGAAAAAATGTTTAGGATTCCTAGGATAAGTGATCGACCAGAATGGAGAGATTTCGCTGATGCAAGGTGATCAATAGGTGGGCCACCTTTGATCACAGTAGTGTAGTGTTTCTCATAGCCGGGAGAAATAGAACTCCTTTTATCAGTTGACCAGGGCTCCTCTTATACTTGAAGGATCAGATCAATGGGCTCTGATACCATGTGAGATGATACAGAAGTAACCAGAAGCATAAGTATTGTAAGAGAATTTTCTGTATTTCATTGTATTGAGGATGGGTACATATATAACATCGATACCCTAATTTAGTGGATCTGATTAAGATTTGATTACAAGATTACAGGCATAGTTAAGGTAACTAATATCTATCTAATATCTATTGACAACTCATACAATGTTGACTGGTGGGCTGACCCAATATACATTGATTTGTGGGCTGACCCAATTCATGGGTTGTGGGCTGACCCGTTAGGTCAAGCTGACCTGTATCTTTACAGACATAACACAATCTAACGTAGTGGTTGAGATGTTGAGGAGGCCTTGCACACAACCCTTCTAGTGGGGAACACTCACCCATAATTTATTAGTCACTTGGATTCGCACTACCAAATAGTTGTGTAGTACTCGAGTTCTCCCCCTGACTAGAAAGATCTCATAAACACTCGATTTGATTAACTCAACTTTTGTGATGAAAAAACCACCTCATATATGCAAATACATAACACCGTCAAATTCGAAACCCTAAACAGGTCTGCTGAATGATCCTGCCAGAGACACCTGAATATACTGGGAGAGGACCTTTATCTACATGACGTGCAACCTTTTTCTTGCTCTGAAGGTTTTAGTGAAGGAAAAACTGGCTTGTGAAACTAAGATGACCAAACAAACTCTAGATGAACACCTTTAATCCAATCCACAAGCCAGCTTTAATTCAGTCTGCAGGCGAAAGCAATGCCTAAATCATAGTCTGAATGACGCCGAAACCTTCAAATGAACAAACAGGCTTTTAATGGGCCTGATAACAGGTTAGGTCTGAAGTCTGGCTTTGTGTACTCAATCTGAGTGACAACCAAGAATTGTTGTCCCACAGTGGAGCGCCAAGTTGGGTGGTGCTGCTGTGCATTTGACATACCCTTCTTTTTTTTTTTTTTGCTGAGTTGGCCTAGTGGCGAGGAACATCGAAGGGAACCTGCCCCTCCAGGGATTGATCCCTGGAGGGTGCTGTGGAAACGGGTGTTGCTATCTATCCACAGCAACACCCTATGACACCTGACACACCCATCTTTGGGAACTGATGCTTCCTCCTTGGAATCAGAGTCCCCAGGACTTGTCTATGCTAATTGGCACCCTTTTGTTTTTTCCTTGAATTTTGGGCCAATAAACCACTGGATAGATGTAACAGTGCAAGCATGAATATGGGCTCAAATTGGAGCCGTTGATCTATCATGGATCTCGAGAAATTTGCAAAAAAGCGTGAACTATTTGATCTAATTTTTTGAAATTTGTGGCCCCTATTTCAAGATCCGAACCGTTGATCCTCCTAAGAATACTAAAAGTGGCCATGGGATAAAAAATCAGCCTGTGATTCCTTTTGGATGTAGAGAAATTTAAGAAAAGTCATTGCAGGTTGGGTTTAAAAAATCTATTTCAATCAGTTCTGCTGTGTTACCAAATGGTCTATTTCAAGAACATCTATTTTCAAACAGGGCCCATTTGAAACAGATTTGTTTCATTTAGATTTGTTTCGAACTGATGAAATTTTCTGTGGGCACTTAGTCTTTTATCTATTTAAGCATTATAATGCCTCATTTGGCTTAAGAGTTTGATTAATGAAAATTTTCACGAGTAATTTTGGGATTTCCGGAGTTTTCTCTTCCTTGCCCATGATTGGGGGGTTTGGCGTGAGGCCAGTTTTTAGATGAAAGCTTAAAACTATCCCTTCTACCCCCATCTCTAGTCCCTCTATCTCTACCCGCCCCGCATATGGTACCCCTTCCACATCAATTGGCCAACGTATGAATCTTCGATTTGCTGGTTGGTTTTTTGTCATTTGTGCATGCCATGGAGGTCTCATACGATCTCTTCTTCCTCGCTCGTGATGAGGAGTTGGTGTGAGGTCGATTTTCAGGCGAAAGCTTGACCTATAATTTCCACCCTCCATCTCTAGTTTCTGTGTCTCTACCTATCCAGCACCTGGTACCCTGCTCCGCATCATCAAGGCCTCATGTTAGTGCTGAGCTTATCATGGAAGGAAGAAGCCTCAGGATGTCTTGCTAGATCCACCACTTTTTCCACCACATTGGCTAGACTCTGAGAACACCTCTACACAGACCAGAAGCCCATCGAGTGGCACGAGAATAACCTTCCACCATTATACGCCTACGATTAGGCGACAGGCTTTACAGAGCCCAATCCTCGAAGCCAACATCTGTATTTTATTACAACCTACCTTTAAAAAGGTCAAGTTGCAAGACGTCTGTGGTTTATTTTTCATTTTCGTATTTTCTCGAGATCACTATTCCATATTTCGGCCCGTAGCTGTTTAGGTTGTCAGTCCCAGTTCTGAAAAGGGATAAAGTGTAAATAAAGTAACTCATATTTAGAAAAGGGTCAAACAGTTGGTTCATACTATAGTCTGACTATTGGTTTGCTGTTGTCGGCATTTGATCATAGGGGCAGGTTGGGTTACACAGGACCATTGAGGTCACTACTCTAGTATAGTTGGACCTGGCCATTCCTGTCATTGATGTATATGCAGTCATTATGCTTCCCAGGTTGGTATCCTCTACTGAGTGATCTGGCAACTAATGTCTGGATAAAGTAAATTTGATCCTTTTGGAGTTAGACGTGTACATTGCCAGCTAAAACCACATAATGGCTGACAGATGATGATTGAACCCGATGGTAAAAAAATTTCAGGAAACAAATACGATTTCCGTGTTGGAATCAGCTCTCTCTCTCTCTCTCTCTGAATAAATGCATTTAGTGTTGTTTTCGTGATTCAATTCAATGATAATCAACGGCTTTTGATGAGAAATAACTACAACTCAAAACAACCCATGTAGATTCCCATACAAATGATTTTGCTCCCCCTTTTTAGGAAAAACAATTGTAGCCTCAACATCTTGTGCGAGCTTCTAGCATTAAGGAGGAAAAAAAAAAAAAAAGGAATACAACTAAGCTTGTTTGTTTATAGGAAAGTTGTCAAAGTCATTTAAAGGAGAAAATTTAGGAAACCAACTCATTAAGAGAACTCCACGTCAAGTGCAATATTAAATTTCCCTCTTCGCTTATTCGTTGCACATGCGCGCGCACACTCACATGAGGCTATGTTTTCCTAAGTGATATCTTATAACCTTTTTATCACTGTGTGGGACACCCTGACAAATTCAGCCCCCTCACACTCACCAACTCCCCATGAAATAGCACTTATCCTAAGTTGGCACTAATCCGAATCATAATTACTGTTAGATTAACTCAACGGTTTCTTCAATAACATTTTTCATGAGATTTAATTTGACGGTGATTATTAGTCATATTAATGCGAAATTAGGGTGAGTGCTAATCCATGGGGGGATTAGTGAGTGTGAGGGGGTTGGATTTATCATGGCGTGTCCCACGAGGATGTAAAAACGTTACCAAATCTATGAGATGTACCTTTTAGCTGAACATTCTACTATATTATATATATGCATCAAAAGCTATATGATAAAAAGTGGAACATAAATTGTTAATAAAGATATAAATGGTAAATGAGATGTGAGGATGGACTTTTCATCCCATGCTGTTATGCCTAATTGCCTATACCACTGCGGCAAATTGCACAACTGCTGCCTTCCTGAAAATTTGCTTTTTAACTTTGCTCGAGAAACTACAATTATACTGCTCAGTGGGGGTATTCTAGTATTGAAGGGCTATCTTATTGTTGACGTAAGCATACTGTCTGCGTATGCTCTTCTCTGGAGCATCATTTCTTGACTTTTAATGCCTTTTCAGGAGCGCCAGACTTCAAAAGAAGGTTCCTCACAGTGTGCATTCAGGATATCGTCAGAAGGATTGCCATTGCTGCTCCCATACATCAGTAAACAGATCTTATCCGCTTCCTTTGTTGATTTTGAGCACCTCTTGCGATACAGAACAATCAAATTTGCAGATTTCGTTGATGCAACTCTTGGTGAGAAGGCATCAAAGTTGATATTGGGATGTTGTGTTGTTGTATTGAACAAAGGTAATATAGGGCGTTTTTGTATTTTCTCGTGTCTTGCCAAGATATGATGAACAACAGTGTTTTACATGACTTGGATATCCCCATCTTGTTTCTTCTCTTTGATAGCAGGAGACCAACCTTCAGCAGAGACTATTGTAGTAGATGCCTCAACAATAGCCATTGGCTGCTGGAAAGGGAAATCCAGCCTGAGTGTAATGGTTTCGCAGATAGATTGCCAGGAAATGCTTGAAAGGCTGTCTGTACGTTTGGGGAGTGGAAAAGGCAGTTTGGTGCTGGCGACTAACCATGGTAGTGGAGATGCCAACGGAGTAGATGAAGACGATGGAAGCACAATGGATACTGAGTCTATTGAAGATTTTGAGACAGTTTAACAATAAGCTGTCAGTTGTGATGAATTGGGCGAGGACTTGTTGAGTTATGTTGTTGATGTTTTTGGAATTTAACCCATTTCTTCTATAAGATGTTCTTGTTATCCATGCAATACTCTCTTTTTTTATAATAAACCTCTCGTTAGATCATTCAAGGGAAGTGAAACCTTTAACAATAAGCTGTTAGTTGTGATGAATTGGGCGAGGAATTGGTGAGATATGTTGTTGATGTTTTTTGGAATTTTACTTATTTCTTCTATAAGATGTTCTTGCTATCCATGCAATTCTATTTTTTATTTAATACACCTCTGGTCAGATCGTTCAAGGGAACTGAAACCTCCTATTTTATTACTCAATAATCCTGAAAACTCTTTTACATGGCTAATAACAATTTCTTTCATCATTTACAGGTTTCTACTTGGGATAATAAGATTTAAGAGGGGAGATATAGATGAGTCTGAAATTTATCAATATACGAGAAGTTGGAATTTAATATAAAGATGAAGACAATAGATGAGAATGGCTGTGGATGGAAACCGACCTTGTGTTCAAGATGGAAAACTAATTTTTTGCCAGCGGTGAATAGAACTGGTTCATTGGTTATCATCTGTGTCAACTTATCTGTCTCCACTTGTTGACAATATGAACACAACTGCTCATGGTCTTAGATGCCTTGGATGGAGTCCCTAAATTAATGGTGATTTCTCCACTGTTGATCATAAATTGTATTCACTTTTTAGAAAACTCCCTCACTATAGGCCGTAAGGTTTGTAGCCATTGAGCAATAAATATCATATAACATCAATAGACGAACTCCAATAGATAAAAATTAGTGGCAAACTCAAATTGTGGGTGAAAAAGTATGGAATGGTTCAACAGGGTCTCAGCATTAGCAATCGTGATATAAGTTCACCTCGGTTTGGATTGAACAACCCATATTTGTATCCATTCAAGACATTCTAGGTATTGACTCTATTAATTCCTACAATTTCTTTCAAGTAACAGTAAATTTCCTTTGATGGAAGTCTCCTTGCAAACCGACTTGATGAAGAACAGGTCTTTTGGTTGCCGACTTAAAACATCAATGCACAATTCCTTCTGGAGGCCTCTAACAAATAAGAGTATAGACAAGTAATGATTGTATCAGGTCAATGCGAGGATAATGATGCAAGTTTAGTGCAAGAATAGAATTGCATGTTACAAGAGCAAATATAACAAAATAGAAGAAAAAAAAATCACAAGCTAATATGCAACATGGCAAATCTATACGAGCTAAAAAGATGTGTTCCCCTTCGCCAGCCCCAATTTTAAACCAATACCAAGATGACAGAAATCGGTCTTGGTCCTGCTAGATGATATGCTACTTGATATTATAGCCCTGGTTTATGTCTTTCAAAAGCATAAAAAATTCTGCTGACAACTTGTTAGTAAAGGATGAAACCACAATATAGTGATGAAAGTGAATCCTGTGAAATGGGGTTGGCCTAACTAATTTTAGGGGGATGCTTTCTCCAAGTGAATAATACATGAAAAAAAAGCTATTTTTAACGGAGATTGGTGTATTAACATCCAACAAATACAAGTCCACTCAGCGGCTGGTTAATATTTTCCTATGGGAAAACTTCTTACCAATTTCTTGACAAAGCCATTGCCTGATCAAACCATAAAAGCATCACTTGCCAACATCATTTAATCACAAGACCAGTTCCATGACTTATTTGTTCAACTTCACATTTTCCTGTCTTCCCATAATTTACTTGGGGAAATGGAAATTGATACAAGGGATGAAGAGTGAACTCTCAGGCATAAATAAATATAGAAGGGACCATCAATTTTCCCATCTCTTTGAAGGTATGTATGTAGTTCTCCCTCCCACTTATAATAAACAAATAATTAGTATATAGAAGTGACCATCAATTTTCTCATCTCTTCCAAGGTAGTACTCCCTCCCACTTACTACCTTGTTCTCACTCCTTTGCCAAAGCCACTCAACTTCGGTAGGAAGTGACAGGAAAATGACAAACATCACCTAATACAGTGCTTGCATACGGTTGAAAATCTTCATGCAACAGTATATTCATTAATCTAGAGAACCAATTAAACTCGTCTAGTAATCTATCAAAGTTTGGAAATCAGGAAACTATTCTCCTGCAAAATAACCTGTGAGATGCTCTTCTTTTGAAAGAAATCTACACTGCTTCACAGTCCATACATGCCAGGAGAAAACTGGAGAAAGGCAAAAGTAGGATTCAACATTTAATGCACATGGGGTGAAAACCAAGACACATTTGCTGATCAATGTGAACAGACTGCATGATATGTGACTTCCCTCTCCTATTTTGATAACAAATATGGTCTAAAACCATCAAAATATACAGACAACACAAATACTCATCTCAAAGGTGCTAGTTATCCACTTATCCTGCAAAACCAAATCACACACTATAGAGAGGCAAATGGAATCAAGATCGACAGCACATCCTGTTCTTCTCTGGGATTACTTGTCCAGGGCCAGGGACGATAATTTTCTTCCCCGATAGTGAAGGCACATTACCATTGCCTTGATCCTCATCTGCAACGAGGTTCTTCTTGTTCACAATATTGAAAATCTCAGTCAACACAGTCATGAAGGCGGTCTCAACATTAGTTGCTTCCAATGCTGAAGTTTCCAAAAAGAAAAGGCCTTCCTTCTGTGCGAATTCTTTTGCATCTTCAGTTGGCACAGCCCTCTGGTTTTCAAGGTCGCTTTTATTTCCTATCAGTATTATGACGATATTTTTGTCAGCATGTCCACGCAACTCTTCCAGCCACCGAGGAATGTGGTCAAAGGTCTGGCGCTTAGTTATGTCATAAACTAACATTGCACCAACAGCACCTCGGTAGTATGCGCTTGTGACAGCTCTGTATCTGCTAGTTGCAAAATCATAAAGGAACTATTAGAAGAATTCAAAGTGATTGTAAGGTGGTCAAGCAACCAAAAAGAGGAACAAGGCACCACAAAGTGACCATTTTTCGTTTGTGGTTGAGTCCCATTTAAGTTTCTTATGAGATAAACTATGCAGCCTGAGGGTCACATGAAGAAATTTGTATATATTTGGTGATGAGGATAAAGCAAGGCGTGCGTACAAATATGACTTCACATTAAAGAATAATTGTGATGTTCACAGCAAGGTTTGGATAGTTATAAGAAAAATTGGCACAGCCATAGAATAGATCCTGGTGAATGACTAGGTTTGTTCAATAACTTGTAAAATTGCTAAATTGGTATTTTGGAAAGCCTAATTCAAAAAAAAAAAAAAAAAAAAAAAAAAAAAAGAGCAATTCATAGGAGAACAGCTCAGTTTGTCTTTGGGCAACTCTAATACTACAATATTTTAGTGTTCAAAATAAAATATTTTCGAAATATCTCTCATCCAACATGATGAGGATGCAGACTTCTATTGCCACTTAAAGATGATTTACGCATGTTTCTAAAACTCCAAGAGATTAAAATGGATCACAATAGCCATGACAAGATTACAAGAGATTAAAATGGATTACAATAGCCATGACAAGATTACAAGAGATTAAAAAAAAAATCTCTTAGCAAAATGGACCCACCAGAAGATGATGGCCCATTCATAGATCCACATTTATGCCCCAAGTGTGGACCCAGGAAATTTAACTTGGGGGGGCTTAATGTCAAATAAATATTGTGGCAAGGGGCAAATGTAAAAAAAAAAAAAAAACACATCCTAATTATCATGATTTCCAGGGGACTCTTTAAAATTTTCCAGGTAGGGTGGGGCCTTCAGCCCCCAGATCCTTGTACCTGGGTCCGCCACTGTATGCCCCTCAAGCTGATGAACCTATCATAGATCAACAACTTGTGTGTGAGAAGATGGAAACATATTGATGACAACCCTTGGTAAAAAAACATCAACAATTTGATCCCATACAAAACTTCGTTTCATATCATAGCTTATCACCTGTTTTTCGTGCATCGGTCTCTAACTTAGCCACTGAATGTCTACCTAAACATGCATCGAAGACCCCATCACATCCTGACTAGAATAAAGCAACGGTAGAACTGTAGAAGAAATGATTGTTCTAGAGAAAAATCACACATGGAACGTACTACTCTTCCTGAAGGGAGGCACACTGTCAGGTGCAAATACACCCTTAAAATATAATCCAGATGACACCATTAATAGGTAAAAGGCGAAACTTGTCACGGATTTACTGAAAAAAAATCTATTTTGAGACCTTTTTTTAATAATATTTTGAGATATTTTCTCCCAAAGCAAAATTCTTATAGTAGTTCATCCTTGACCTACATCCACTCCCAAGAGCCCCACACCCAATGGTCTCTTGGTTTCCACTATGTGAGGTTTTCAATGGGCACGCCTCAAGCCCATACAACCTAGATTTTTTTATGCAGTGGTTCAATCACAGGTCTCATCCTTGACCTACATCCACTCCCAAGAGCCCCACACCCAATGGTATCTTGGTTTCCACTGTGAGGTTTTCAACGGGTACGCCTCAAACCCATACAACCTAGATTTTTTTATGCGGTGGTTCAATCACACAAGTCTACTCCACCGACCACAAATTTTTTGATACGGTGGTTCAATCACAAAGGTGTGCTTCACCACACCATTTCTTATAGTGGATCGATTATGAAAGTCTAATCCACCACACCATTTTTTATAGTGGTTCGATTACGAAGGTGAAAGTCTAATCCACCACACCATTTTTTATAGTGGTTCGATTACGAAGGTCTAATCCACTGTACAGATATTGACAAAAAAAAGGGAGAAAAAAAGTCAAATGCTAACAATAATAAATGTTACTCTGAAGATCGCATTTGATGCCGAGATCCGGAATCCAGACCTGAGCTTTGGCCTCCAAAGCAAGCGCTTGATGATCTCCCAATGTAGCACAACCAAGTAGATCTAGAGGTTCTAGATCTAGCAAAGGTTTGGACAACCTAGATCTATATCTATTCCACCAAAACTCTCTCTAATGAGATTGAATCCTCAATATGATTTTCTTAAGAAGGACTTAAAGAGGTAGAAGAAGGTTTTAAAGGTTGAGGAAAGGGTTTTACTTTTCTACAAAAATTATCTCTGAAAAGCCTTTGAATGGTTGTGTGTACAGATCTAGATCCGAAGCAAGGTATTTATAGATTTTGAACCTAGGTTGACCGGGGTCGCCCGAGGTGCCAAAACATGCAACAAAGCTCACGTATAACAGCTAGTTTGACTCATCCAAATCTGCTTCGGTCAACAACGGGATAGTTCGGTCTCGAGTCCCTACCTACCCTAAAAACAGGCTCTCTGGAAAATAGACCGAAGGTTTTGGTCCTCCGAAGGGGTCTTTCAGTCGACCGACATCATTAGCTTCGGCCCCTCGAGACCATTAGAGCTTAAAATAGAGCTCTCTGGAAATTAGACTGAGTAAGGGTTTCCTTCGGTCCACCAAGCTAAAGAGCTTGGTCCCTTGAAGAACTGAAGCCGCCTTTTAAAACAAAGGCATTCTCTGGGGCATTTAGACTAAGCATAATCATCAATTTAACTAAGGATCTTAAAGGCCTGTTTCTTGGTGATTATTAAGGGTCAATCTTACCTGAAGGTTGGCAAATATTGAGATATGACTGAATCTCCTGGCCTTCCATGATTTGAGCTTCTGGTCTTCTAAACTTGATTTGACCGTTGTGGCTTCTTAGATAAAATATCGCAGCTCGTCATTGAATTGACAACGTGACTACATGAACAAGTCATGGAATTGACAACCCAAAGAAGTGACAAATTTAACTATGACACTAACATAATATTATCCCAAGCAGCAAACGTCAATTGGCCTTCGTACCAACCGAGACGTGAAAAACGAGTTTACAAGGAGATGATATTGAAATTTCTACAGAGTTTCATTATAATGGAGTTTGAAATCAAGGACCTCAGATTAATAAAATATTTCTTAAGAATTGAAGTGGCGTGGAATTGTCATGTCACTAAGAAAATATATCCTTGATCTTCTTGAGGAAACAAAGAAACTTGGAGCAAAGCCAGCAGACGCTTCAATAGAACAAAATCATGGTCTACACTTAGAAAGTGGGGAGCTTAAATATAAAAGGATGTATCAAGAATTGGTGGGAAAGCTAATTGAAAGGATTACCAGGTCAAGGAATTCTCTACAAGTCACATGGTCATGCAAAGGCTGGGTTGGATCTTTGTCAGATAGAAAGTCTACAACAGGATATTGTATGATGGTTGGAGGAAATCTAGTTTCATGGAAAAGCAAAAGATAAGTTGTTACTGCTAAGTCGAGTGCAAAAGTTGAGTACAGATTTGTAGCTTTTGATTGCTTTGAGCTATTGTGGGCCGGCTAATGATATTATTGGAAGAATTAGGATTCAAGCAAGGTGGTCCAATGTTTCTCTATTCTAATAGTACATCAACAATTACACTGGCTAACAATCCTATTTCTATCTACCATGTAAAAGTGGATTGTCATTTTATCCGTGAAAATTTTGAGAAAAAGAATGTGTTTCTTGCTATGTCCAAGCTGGGCATAGTATATTGTGAGTCAGATTGGGACTTAATTATAATTTGTAATGAGCCAGAGGCTTTTATGTAAATAACAAAAACTCAGGTTTTTTTTTTTTTTTTTTGTAATTTTCATAAATAGTAAAATGACATCAAAACAGGGGGTCGCCTAACCTAATTGGTTTATCTCTCTCTCTCTCTCTCTCTCTCTCTCTCCCCTTTTCTTTTACATTTTTTGGATATCATATAATAAAAACCTAGATCCAGGAAGACCCAAATTTAACACTGTAATGGTGGACATAGATAGCAGGTTGATAATGGACCAAACACCAAGAAATCCACTTGAACCATGGGGAAAGTAGAAATTGGTCTACATGGTTTGGACTTAAAGGTAGATCATCTTCATTGAAAATGACATGCCCTGACAAGTAACCACAGCAACATACTATACCCAAATTCAAGTTAGCTTTGGATGTAAGGTTGAACCCCGGATAGCAAGCACAACCAGATTTAGAGCTTCTAAACAGTACATTCTAGAGGGCATTCTAATGATCAGAAAGACCACCCTATTAAATGCCTCAATCAATAGGAAGAACTGAAGAAGGCATGAATGAATGAGCTTGGAGTGTACGCTCAATTTCCACGACATGGCGATGTTTCCGCTTAACTCTCCCATTTTGTGTGAGTGCATGAAAGATCATGAAATGTATCATGAGAAGGAAAGAAATCATGAAATCAAGAACTAGTGAACTCATCCCTCAATCACAATTTTTTAATTTTCCAATCAAGAAGCTCTAAACAGTACATTTGAATGTAACAAAAATATCAAAAGGTTTAGATCTCAAAAGCGTAGAATAAAGCCAAGTTCAACAATAATGGCTCATCAATCAAAATTATATAAAACTAATAATCACATATGAAGTCCACCGGTGGGGCCCAAACATTGTTTTCTAATAGTTCTAGAGTAATGGAAGATGTTGAGAGTTGGACCAAAACAAAAGGCAAATGCTCTCTTTTTGCTAATTGACATGAATAACAAAAAAGGAACTTTATTGGATGAACTGCATATGAGCGCCACAGCAGGTCAAATTGAGAGAGAGAGAGAGAGAGAGAGAGAGAGAGAGAGAGAGAGAGAGAGAGAGAGAGAGTTGTAACATCGGGTGGGAAGAATGTGAAGAATGTCCAAGACAATCATTCAAAGTGTAAGCAGAGATGGAAGGTTAGGATTCTTGATACCATATCTGCAATGACAGAAATGATAGACCTTGTTTCATTAGGATCCTGGTAAAGAATCTTCCCTAATGTTTTGTCCTTCACAGTAAATCATGAAGAATCAAATAAGAGACTGCACTTATTGCCTTTTATAAATTTTTCTATAATAATAGATGAGTAAAAAATTCAGGAACATGTAAAATGTTGATTAATGTAAAATTGCTTTTTTTTTTTATCAATAAAACAAAATAGTTTACAGATCGGAGTGAAAGGTAAGTAAGAAAGATCCAGTGTCAAGTGCGCACTCCAAAGTCTAGACTCCATGTTCCGAGTACTATCAGTAGATTACATCCAATCTCTGATGTGGAATTCAATACTAGTAAGCAAAATCCATTTGACAAAGACAACCAAGAATAAGATGCCCAAACGGCCAAACCCGTTACAGATCTGATAAAGTGGCAATTGGATGAAGTAAATTGAGACTAATTTCCACCACTACTTCACCATAAAAAAAAAAAACTGACCGAGTCCGAGTCAACTTGACTTGAACTTCGCCCGGGACGAATCGGGTTGGGACTGACTGAAACAGGTTTTTAAACATTAGTCTTTCTTTTCTCCTTACAACCCGCTCTTCCCTTCTTTCCCCCATTTCATGTAACTCTCTATGCCATTACTCTTTTATATATATATATATATATATATTATTTATCTTACCTCTAGCGAGTCCAAAAGGTGTGGGTTGAAGGCTTCAAGGAGCTTCAAGAAGCTGGATTTCAACATTGTCCCCATTTCAAAATTTTCAAAAAGGGTGTTGGTAAGAGATGACTATTTCTTTACTCTTTCCCCCACTTCTTCTCATTTGCATATCAATGTGTAGATTCTAAACATCATTCTTCTTTTAGAATGGCTCAAGAATGAACTTTGAATAAGATTAAAAAATGGCTTTTAGATTTCAACAGGCATCATCTAGTTTAAGATTTTTTTTTTTTTTTTGAGGATTTTACCAAAAAAAAAAAAAAACCAGATTAGGTGACCAGTGGACCGAAAAAATGATTTTCACTAACTTTGCACCAGATCAATCATTTTGCCCGAAAACGTGTTTTTTTTAGCACAACCCCGGTGCGTTCATATCAGGATATGAACCGGTGGTATCGGTCCTACTGAAATGATATTTTGAAAATGTTGGACTTCTAATGGCTTGGATCAAAATATTGGTAAAGTATCAATCAATAACAACTAATATTTTCAAAATATCGGCCGACGGGGTTCCTTTTTGTATAAAAACCTGTTTTCTCCTTTCTTCCAATTATATTTTCCCAAACACTCTTAGAGCTACTTGAGAGTCTGCTAGAGCTTCCCAAACCCCTATTTGCAAGATTTTGGCGGGTTTCTCTGAGAATAAAACCAGCAACAAAAGGAAGACCTTATTGGTAAGCTTTTTTAAGTTATTTTTTGAATTTTTTCAAGTTTCGTCCTCTCATAATAGCTTAGAAATGTTTGGGGCATGTTAGATCTAAAGTCTTGGAGCAAAATTAACTAGATTTGAACACTTTTGATATTATTTTGAATTTCCACTTTCAGTCTGGATTTTGATTTCTTTTCCAAGAATTTGTGTAATATATGTAACCGAGGTTTCATATTAAACTAGGTTTGATTTTAAAATCATATTTTTTTTTCAAAAATCTAGTGTTTTCTAGTGTAGATCATTTTTTTTTTTATTTTAAAATTTGGGGGTTTTCTTGAAATCATCTAGATTTTCTCAAATTAGTTTGCCAAATATGTTTAGAATGTGTTAGATTTGCTTGTGGGTTCCAGCTGTGTTTAGATTGTGATGGTTTTTAATGTTCTTGAAATTTACTTGATGACTGACTAATTAGGTACCATTGGTACTAGTTTCTTGAGTTTAAGTGTTTTAACACTGGTGGTTAGCTGAAACTTATGGTTGAACATTGTCAAATTTGTGATATTACAACTTATTTAGCATATACATGTAAATCTATTTAATCCATAACACACTTACACAATTTCAAATGAGACAAATATAGGAAGTTATGAGTAAGGGGGACTGAAAATTTGCTTTATGGTGTTCACTAACAGTAAAAATATTGTTTTATAGCATTTTATAATATTTTTATTTTTTGGATATTTTTTCATATTTTTTGGGGGTAAAAAAAATCGCACTCTCGATGGACTGCAAACTACGATGCAATGCCGCGTCATAACGGTTTTCAAGATTGACCGCTATAGCAATTGCAACTGCGATTTTGAAATATGCATAAAGTTGTAAAAAAAAAAAAAAAAAAAAAAAACCATCATGAATGAAATACAATTTCTAAAATAGTTATATATATTTAATTTTTTACCCAAATTATTTCCTAAAAAACATGGATGAAGTAAATAACCAATGAGAACTTTAATGCAACAAAATCAAGAAAAATATTTTATTGGTTATTACGAATTAGTAAAAGATTTTTTTTCAAGCATAACAATTAAAAGGATATTATCTTAAATGTTTTTTTCAAAAAAAAATATTTATTAATTTGGATTTTTTACCAAAAAATTTCCAAAAGAAAATTTCAAATGTATATACTAAGGAGATAATCTATGACATGGTTCAAAATCGCAGCTCGCGGCTTACCCCAAAAAAATCAGAAAAAAATATCCAAAAAATCCAGAATATTATAAAATGATAGAAAACAATGCCTTTTTCCATTAGTGCACACTTTAAAGCAAAAAGGGTCACCTCAAGTTATAACATCCTCTATCATTACTGTATCAATGTATATACTAAAATATCATAAATTTGACATAATGCAACCATAAAACACTAGATCTAGGGAAAAATTAGAGTAACATCAAATCTAACTCATATAAAGCCGTTAGTTCATGTATTACACAATCTTTAAAAAAATAATAATAATAAAATAAAATAATTCGGATTTAAATAATAAAAACATATTACAAAAAGTGCTAAAACTTGTAATTTTTTGCTCCAAAAGTAGATATCTAACACACCTCAAACATTTCTAAGTCATTTTCATGTTGAAGCTTGAAAAGAACTCCAAAAAAACAAAAAAAATAAGCTTACCAAAGAGGTCCCTTGAGTTTGATTAGATTTCCCAACGAACAAATCTACCCTAAAGTAGCTTAGATCAAAGATTTTAGGTGCCTTGGAGAGGAATACAGACTGTAGCAGGGCTGTTTGGAGCTCTCAGAGACAAAGTGGAGGTGAAAGAAATGAAAGAGAAGGCTTTAGAGAGGTTAAAGAAAAAAAAAAAAGAGCCAGTCAGTCGTTATAATGGCCATTATTTTGCATTTTTTTAATCCGTTTTGTAACGCGGCCGATATATGCCTCATATCGTAATGGTAACTGCCGTTATTTTGAACCATGTGACAGATAATCCTAAATTAAATGATAGACTCAAATGTATGTCATGATTCCATTGTTGTTATAATCTAAACACCGCTTTAACCTTCTTCAAAGATCAATGTCAATCCTTCTAAAAGAAGAATGGTGTTTAGATCTAAAGAAAAAGGCTTGAATCAAAATAGTCCTCTCTCACCAAAACGCTTATTGAGATGGGGGCAATGTTAGGAAATCTAGAGGTAAGATCAAGAAAACAAAGTAACAACCTTTTAGACTCTAAAATATGGGAGAAACTAGATGAAGCTCAAGCCTTCAAAGTTCAAACAACACCTTTTGTCTCTAAAAGAGATGTTCTAGAGGTAAGATCAAGAAAAGAACATAATAATGGAAAAGAGAGTTACATGAAATGGGGGAAAATGAATACTAAAGACCATCAAATTAAAAACAATGTTCATATTTGCAAAATCTGACATAGTGCCATGAGATACATCACTCTAACATGACCATGCAGCTCATTCAAAACAAAAACCAGAGTGTTAATCCTAATCCACAACGAAACCCTTTCAACTTCCAACCCTCAACTGCTCATATACATTAATCATCACAAATCTTCATTTCAGAGACAGGTTAGTTGGACCAACAATAATTACCGTCTGAGCTGGAATTGCCTCTGAAATCGGAACCGCACAGATCCGGTACTTAAATCCACATTCACTCACAGTCAGATTCAGATTCAGATTCAGGGGATGTCATGTCATATCATTAAATGTGGAAAGAAAAACTGCAATCTAGTATAACTCTGTCAACTACAGAGCGTCCTTAGATCCAACGATCAGTATTGCACAAGCTAAAAGAAAAAACATAGCAGATCTCTTATTCCCAAGAGAGGAGAGAAGAGAGAAAGAGGACATTACTGTAGGTGAAATGCAAGGGAGGAAGAGGTAATGAGCAGCTGAAAAGAAGAGGGAATCGAAAGGGGGAAAAAAGAGAAGAAACCCTAGGGAAGTAGATCCAGACCTTTCTTGACCTGCAGTGTCCCAGATCTGGGCCTTGACGCTCTTGTGCTGGATGACGAGGGTTCGAGTCTGGAACTCGACGCCGATGGTGGCCTTGGAGTCTAAGGAGAAGTCATTGCGAGCGAAGCGAGCGAGGATCTGAGATTTCCCAACAGCTGAGTCGCCGATGAGGACGATTTTGAACACGTAGTCGATCTTGTCTGCTCCTCCACTCGCCATTGCTGAAGCAGAAGCAGAAGCAGAAGCACCAGCTGCAGATCTCTCTGGCTTGGCTTTGCTTTGCTTTGCTCTTGCTTCTCCTGAGAATTTTTTGTTTTGTTTGGTTGGTTGATTGCTGGCTTGAGTTTCAAGTGAAATCTTTCTCTCGTTTCTTCTTCTTGATTGATTGCTTGGGTCGGGGGGGTGATATAGAATGGACGACCGAGACAGTTGTCTTTCTCTCTCTCTCTCTTGGCTGGATTTTCGGTGGTGTGTCTGACAAATATCAATCTAGCCGTTGTTTTCTTTTTGGTAAGAATCTACCGTTGGAAGATGTAAACGAGACATCAAGACCGTTCCTTATTATTTGGTTTCCTAATTGGTTTAAGTGGAACTTTGAAATGCAATCCATTTATTTGTATCCAAACCATTGAACCCAAAGGGGTGAGTGCTCGGGACCACAGTTCTCCTTTTTTTTCGGAGTTAAAGGTCTTGGTATCGAACCCAGTCCCCCCCTCTTTAGGAACCGAAGGTTGAGTCCACTAATGCCACCACTTGGGGGCTATAGGGGTTTTACCCAACTTCTCTCAGGGTCAGAAGAAATTAGTCCAATCCAAAAGATTAAGAACCCTCCCTCCATTAGGAAAAAAAAAATAAAAAAGAAAAAACCCAACCATTGAAAATAAAAGCCCTGTGAATATTTGAAGTGTTATTAAATTTTAGTCTATCTTATGAGGAAAGCCCAAAGTGCCTACCTCAAGTGCCAAGCTTACGGGGACATCCCCAAGTGCCTGTGCATTCATCGATGGTGGGGTGAGGGAGAGAATGTTTTCAAAAACTTTTGTATTTTTTTTTATTATCTAGTCAAGGGGGCTTGGACCTAAGAGAGCCCACGGTAGCCCACTCAAGTGGGAAGAAGGTCCGTACAAACGAAAAAAAGCCCCACACAAGTGGGAAGAGATGACATATCCGGGGTTCGAACTCGGATAGCTAGGTAATAACTGATGCTCCTTACCACTATTTAAAAAATGGAGTGAGAGAGATGAAGAAAAAGGAGGAAGAAGAGGCAGAAGAAGACACGGTGACGATATTGTTGTTCAACTAAAACTAGAAACGATATTGTCACTCAGTCTAATAGAAAAAAAAGAGGTTAAAATTGGCACGAGGGACTTTTTTGTGCAATAAAAACTATGACGCCCTTTTTCGTGTACAGACACATAAGGGGTCTTTTCCCATAAAATCTTAAAAAAGAAACATGTTGAGTAATTTAGTACTTTCTTAGTTAATATGTTATTAAGAAGCAAAGTGGATTAATTTCAACTTCCAAATATGTATAATTATTATTGTATTTTTTTTATAAATTCTTAAATTACCTTTTTTTTTTTATAAATTCTCAAAAATATTATTATAATAATAAAATGGAAGTAAAAATAAAAATCAAATATTTTTACTTTTTTTACTTTTCAAAGGCTCCATTTATATTAAAGGTTGCTAGATGAAAGGTTATGATAATTGAGTGGGGCTGATATTGTTCTGGACCCTTTTCGTAAAGAAATATTTCCATATATCCCATTGCAATGATAAGAATGTATCAAAGTGGGCCCACAAGATGGACCGGCGATTTGCTCGGTTTGACCGCTTTATTACTTTTACTTCTTGAAAGTACTTCTAAAAGTTTATTTTATAAGCAAACAAGTTTTTTGAGGATATTATAATTCTCAAAAGCCAAAAACCTAAAAAGTGATTTAAAACAGTGCACAACCAAACACACACTTAAACCTTTGTCTTCCAAATGCACATGTTAGCTCTTATGCCATTATTATCTTGTGGATGGCTCATCTATTGTGGGTTGGGAGATCCCCTCAAACTCAAAGGTCTCTATTAACAAATCATAGGGTTCAGATGTGGCAACTATGATACCTCAACAAACTATATATAGGCAAAACAACTTGTTATTACTCTTCCATGCTAATGACAGTTAAGCAAGTGTGCCACAAATGATTACTACACCAATGCAAGGCTTATGGATTTAATGAAGAGATTGGTTAACCCCGAGGGGTAGTTCAGTTGGCCTAGGATTATGGTTTGCAGCTAGAGGTTGTGAGTTCGAAACGCAATGCCACACCGGGGCCACAGGAGAATTTTATCCAGCTTTCTCTCCTGGGCCCGTAGGGATTATTCTGGCCCAAAGGGCTAGGGACCATTGTTATAAAAAAAAAAAAAATGAAAAGGTTGGTCATTCCATTTACATTTTTTGTATGGTATGAGAAAAGAAATGTGTTGTCACGGTGAGCCACATTTTGTAATATCATCATGGTTTTAATTGGCGCAAGCATTGTACTGTACCAAGCTGCAAAGAGTATATCAAATGGGCCGCTATGTGGGGGTCCAGTCTATATAAATAATGTATATGAGAATTTAAAATTTTCTTTTTACAGAATATAACAATTTGTATATGGTAAAAGGTAAATCCTTTCATTTGGTCAGAACATATATACAGTACACACATACATTATATACATGCATGCATACCTAAATTGGAATGGTTAGGCACTACAAGATTGTGAGAATAATAGGTACTGCTACACATGATTAAATTATAAAAAAGTTGGGGCAAATTATAATAGGAATAAATCTTCCATCTTATCTTTGTTGGTCACTATATCTAAGTCTCAAATCTCTTACTGAGAGAGTTCTATGAGAGATTTTAGGATATAGTGGAGGCGGATGACGTGGCATACTCGGGAGCTCTCAAATTTATTTTTTTGAAAGATATGGTATTCTATTCTCATTAGAAGAAATGAAATACTAAAACAGGAATAGCTAAAACTTAGTTATGCCCCAGTGGGGCATACCTCATTAATTAGCCCACATCCTGGGCCAGTAAATGAAAAACCCACAAACCAGATACAAATAACTAGCCTTCATACAAGTGTATCAGCTCTTGATCTGAGAAGTGCTTAGTAGAAGTTGAAGCTCTTTTATTTTACTTAAGCAATTGACAAGGAGGCCGAGATAGAGCAAAGAAACTTCGAGGATTTCATTTTTGAAGTGTCCTATGGACATTTCTTGCAAGAAACCGCTAATCTCAATTTGAGTCAGAAGGAGAGTTAGCCATTTTGAGAAAGAATGAACCCAATTCAAATATAACATTATCCACAAAAGATGGCAACAGTTCCACAGCAAGAGAAGTATTATTCTCCTCCAAAGAAATGGCCTAAGATGGACGAACGAAATTTGTCCAACAAATGTGTTACACCCCAACCCAAGTTAACCATGTTTAGTATTAATTAATTATGTCTTATTTAATTTGATCATGCTTAGATACTAATTAAGTTATTTTAATGTAAATTAGTCTTATTTTAGCTTTTGGATTAGACCTTGAGTCTTGGATAAGTAATTTGAACCCAATTTAGCTCATTTAGGTAGAGCTAAGGACTTTTTCGTAATTACTGATTTTCTAATTTTGCATCATATGCATGTCATATTAGCATCATCGCATGTATCTCGTCGAGCACGTCAATTTTCGTTTTAAACTCTACTTCATTTGTTCACAAATTGATCAAGTGGGTGGGCCACCATTTGACTCGAATAGGAAATATGAGTATGATATTGGACTTTCTTGTAAATTGGAAAAGTTCTTACTAAAAACCCACCCATCTTCCTTCTTCGTCATTTTCCAACATTGAGAGGAAAGTCTCTGTTTCCCTTCCCTTGTTTCTATTTTCCTTCACCTATCTCCAAATTCATGAAGAAATGAAGCCTGCATGTTCAAATGGAAACTTAGGTTTGAACTCCTTATCACTTTACCCATTTTCTCATAGTTATGGATTGACAAGAATCTCTTCCTATCATTCCCCATTTAGTGCCATAGGTGAGAATCTCATTCTCTTTGTGGAGATTATTACAAATTGAGTCAAAGGGACTCCATTTCAACATATGCAACCATATTCATCACTTAAATGCATGATTTCTATGATAGGGTAACAAATTTGGGGTTTCCTTGCTTTTGAACCAAGAGAATAGGAAAGGTCTTGGAAAGCTCTATTTGAAGCAAGTATAAGCTTTAATTAATTATGCATGTTGACTAATTCTTTGATTGGGTTATCAAATTCTATTTTGCTATAATTCTAGCATCTTTCTTCTAAATGACAATGGATATGGAATGGGTTATAATTCTAGATGCTTGAAATGTTTGATGAAGATGAAAAAGAATGAGAATGGCTGGAATAGTGGTGTGAAGGAGAGCAGGAAGGCTCATTTTTCTGCTGGTATGATGATTAGAAGAGTTGGTAAGGAGAAGGAAAGACACAGTGTTACATTCCGGACCTGAGAATCCCCTTATTAGGTGGTTTCCATGGTGTAACACGCGTACTTCCGTGAACTCGCACCTGTTCCGAATCAAATCCGAATTCATGAAGGAGAAAATTTCACTATCATGAGTGAGGATTACTAACTGACACTTGTCAATCACATTTATTCGCGGAAGCATGCATATCAACAATAACAAAGCTATGAGCAGTCCATTATCCAATCCATTATATTACAATTTATCTTTAACAAGCTAATAATTTAAATCTTTAAATGCATAGTACACAAGTACTCTAATGAATATCCACTAGTTGCTTATCTCAATGGAATATAATCCTAATACAAATGCAAAATAAAACTAATCATATACATTGCCTAAAGCTAAGTGTAATGTGAAATACTTAGTCTCAAACCCAAGATTATCACTTTGATACGTACTCTGGCAGTCATAGCTAACCAATATGCTTACCAATCAAATATCTAATCTGAATGGTTATTAGTAATTCTCTTTGGTGTCCTGGATCCCTGTGACACCAAGTGTAGCACCATCAATACAATGATTCAACAAAATATACAAGCAATTAAGATTCAACACATGTTGTTCTAATTTCAAATTTAAAGACGAATAGATTAAAGAGACCAATAAATGTTAACTAGGCACATTGTGCATTATGAATAAATCATACTTTATCGGATCAATAATTGAATACTCACTTTCTAGTTGGCTACTACATTTGTTCATCCTCTCAAATAGAGAGCGAATCTAGTTGGGATGTCACCAGTGTCCCGGCCAAAGGCTGACTAGCTACTCGGATCTAGAGTTCTGATATTCCAAATGAGATACTGCAGTAGTCTCAAATAATTGAACCAAGTTGTAACCCCGTCGGATATCACAAGGTCGAAGCTAAGTAGTGCCAAACCATTCGAGTCGAATAATAATTAGATTGAAATAAGACTTTTCTAACTGAATCATTTATAATCAAATCCATTTATTTTCAAACCATAATTTCGAATCATATGCTTACCCCCGTTCTAATATCATATCAATGTACGATAACATTTGTAAGGCAATTGTAATACAATTTGTGGAATAATACGAATAATGCATATAACAAGTAACTGAATATTTGAGGGCAATGAATAAATCAATCTCAATATGCAAATGCATATAGATTAATAGAATCAATGATATTTACTAGCCAACCCTAATCTAATTATCTGCCGTCTCAAACCGTCCATTACGATGTAGTTTTAGATAATTCAATGCACGTGCTACATCTCGTTGGTGTCACATTGTGTTTGTGTGAGATGCATTGAAGTCTTCTAAATCAACACTCATGGTAAAGTTCTAGATGAGTCGGATAAGCACGTGAGATGATCTTAGCCCAAGATTTCTCACGGTTTATGAATTCCATTGGGTCATGGTAATTGTCAAGAGTTCCAAGTCGATGGACCTACAAGGTCAATCTTAAACACCCTAAGAACCTTATTGGTTTAGTTTTTATGTCATAATCATCTTCATGGATTGGTTATAGAAGGTTTTAGGCCATTTTGAAGTAGAGTTAACTTCCTAGTTAGCCAATGGATTCTAATTGATAGGGTTTAAACTTTAAACCTAGGTTCAAAGTCCCTTTTTCAAAGAGAACGGATTTGGTTCATTAATCCAATTATTCATTCAGTCTCCCAACCTTTGATCATGAAGAGAAGTAGGTTATTGAGTTCTACACTTCGAGAGCTTTCCAATGGTACAAAGAACTTTAAAATCAGGCATATGGATCAAAAGTTATGTCCATTTCAAAGTTAGTGTGGTTGGGCCCAACGGGCCGACCCGCTCAAGCGGGCCCAATCGGCTTGCCCAATTCTGGGCAATTTCTAAGTCTGAAAATATCAAGTTTCAGCCATCCTTGTCCCATTTCAATTACCAATCATCCTTAGACCATATTAGACATGATTTGAGCTTCCAAAGCTCCATGTACAAGCTATCTTATCAACCCACATCCATTCCATTATCCATTAGAATTCCATTCAAATAAAGAGGCTAAAATAATATTCAAAATCATAACCATGTTCAGTCAATGAATCATTCACACGCAAAATTCTAAATTGCTCAATATTTGCCTCTTTTTGATGCTTTTCACTCTAATTCTTTCCTTAAACTTAATTGAAGCTAAAACCCCCAATTTCTATACACATGAATTTCCTACAATAATGAATGCAAGAGATGAGAGCTATGTAACATGCATATAGTTTAATTGAATCCAAACAACCCATTCTAAGATTAGAAGATCATTTTGAAGATGGGTTTCTTCCCAATATAGCAAGAAGAAAGAAAAATGGTGATGTAAGAGGTGAAGTTTTACAATGATTACAACTAGAATGAGGAAGAAGAAAATGTATATAGTTCTTAACAATCATTAATCCCATTTCAAACAAGGTATGGAATTGGAGAGAAAGAAGACTTACTATTTGAGATGGGTACAGAGAATAGTAACGAGAGGAGCTTAAAGATGAAGGGGATGAGGTCTTTGGAAGTGGGTATTGCACTATTGCTCTTTAGCTCTTCAAAATCTACATGCATAATCTTCAAGAGTAAGATTAGAAGTAAAGAGAAAGTAATTGGGTGAAAGCTTTGCCAATGAAGAGGATAGAGATGAGCTTTCCCTAACTTCACATGCAACTCCCCATTGGAGATAATATCAAAGATAGGAAAGGAAGAAGAAGAGAGACAGAGATGGGGGTGCTCTCTGTTGGGATGGAAGAGAGAAATGAGAGTGGAGACGGTGGGGAGTGATGTTAAAAGGGTATTTATTTTATTTTATTTTTGTTGCTTTGGATGCAAGTCCACTTGTTTAGGAAGATTTTGGGGAAAGGGCTTTTATGTTAAGATGGGCTTGGATAAGGGCTGAGTTGGGCTCAAATGTGTCAGGTCAAAACATAAGGATTATTGCTCATGACATGCTTAATGAAAATACACATGGAAGACCTATAAAATTTATACACACAAGCACTATCCAAAACTATTCAAAATGTCATAGTTCTATTTAACTTAGTCAAAACCCTTACTAATCTACCTAATCCATCATAAAATCAATCAAAACAAGTATTATACACCTAATTAAAATTAGTTAGGAATTAATCACATTTAAGCAGGGTTGGGGGTCTAACACACAGAATTTGGAAGAGAATTCTATGTCATTGGCTATAGTGACATGGGATTTTGCCTGGGTCCATTTTTTTTTATACAAAAAACACATTCTTATGACCCTTGAAAGTTAATGGAAACCTTTATAGTCACTCCTAATGATAATTATATGATGCATCCACTAAACCAGGTTCTTGGACATTGAGGGACTTGTAGGACCCTAGAAATGACACATTTGATCGGATAAAATAGACCAATGGTAATTAATCACGTGAGAAATCGTTGAGGCTAAAATCATCTCATGTGACTTGTCCTTTTTGTTTAGCACCTTGTCATGGATGAAGGTTCTTAGAATTCAATGTAATTCACATACGTACAATGCGACATCAAATTAAAGATAACCGTACATCGACTCTCTAAACTTCATCGTGTTGGACGGATGTACCTTTGGCCGGGTCACTGGTGGCATCCTAACTAGATTCGCTCTCTATCTGAGAGGATGAGCTCAATGTAGTAGCCAATTAGTATGTACACCTCATTATTGATTCATAAGGCATGATTAGTCATTATTTCACAATTTGCCTAGTCTGACTTGATATTGACATCTTTAATAACTTGTCATTAGATTCAAAATTGATACTACATGTGTTAATTAATTATTGCATATACATTGCTGAAATTGTCATATTCACAATGTCATCTTTGGTGTCACGGTCGCAGATGACGCTTCTAATTCTGAGCAAACCCAGGAGGGAGAGGAGGAAACTGAGGAGGTTCCTCCAAGAGTAGAAAAATGGACTGAGGATAGTATCGCTTAGCCTCTCAAATCGAAGAGCGTTACTTGGGTTATTATGGGGTACATCTTTTGGGGTGTTTATGAACTTGTTATAAGATTGTAAATCATTTTGGTGTGTGTATATCTCTTAGAACTAGAGACAATTACTTTTGGATACGTAGTTGGGGTTTATTTTTGGTAATCCCTTTCAGTGGGTTAATGAAATATCATTTTTTTTTTTAAATTATTCTAAACTCAATGACAGATCATGGAAATGGTACCATTTATTTATAAATATGTGCTTCCACATGCTAATGAGTTGACAGGTATTAATTATCCTTCCTGAATTCAAACTTGGTTTGAGACAAGTGTGAAGTTTATGGGAGTGCGCATATCACACCTCGAAAATCATCCATGGCCAGGGTAATTCGGGACCAGAATGTGACAAAATGCCTACAATCCATTGTCAATATTTGGCAATTGTAATGCACCAACTATTTGGCAAAGTAACGACTGTAGAAGGGACATTATAACCCTATCAGGTGGGAGATCCCAATGACGCCCAATATGATCTGGGAGCTGAAGTCCCAAATACACAATCCTACTTTGAACTTCAGATTGAATTCTCCTCTCCACAGTAACCATAGTCAAGTTTCTATGCTGAAATATTCTAGCATCCCTCTCTTGCCATATATCTCAAACAACAGCCGGAAATATTAACTTCCCCAGCAACTGAATATCATTGTTCTAGTCCAGTCGATGAATAATAGATTCAATCACCTTAATTGGGCTTGAAACTGGAATGAATATAAGACATATATAGTTTGCGGAACATAAATTGAGAACTCTCAATTTTGAAACAGAAAAGCTATCAAGCCGTCATCAAAGCTCATCTAGTTAATAATAATAATAAGTTGTGTCAAGTCATATCTCAACTTGCTTGACAAAGCATGAGAAGCCTTTTTTTTTTTTTTTTTGGTATCCTAGCTAAGGAAGCTGGAACCTGAGAGACTCAAGATGATCAACCAATAATGTTAGGTAGCATTCGGTTCGTTGGAATGGTTTTAGACATGAATGGAATAGAGAGCGAAATGAGTTTGGAATGAAATGAGGCAGGAATAGTCATTTCCATTCTAGCTTTTGGTAGGCTGAGGAATCAACCATGCAGTAATAGAACTATGGGTTCATGTTCTTACGTTTGGTATACCGGAATGGAATAAAATTTACATAAAACTGATCAAAATACCCTTGTTAGAATTTTGGAATGGAATGGTCTTGTTGATATTAATTATATTAATAATATAATATTAATAAATATATTATTAATTTAATAATAATAATAATAAATAATATTAATAATATTTGTATATATTATATTAATATTATTATTATATTAATTATTATAATTATATTAATAAATAATATAAATTTATAATTATATAATATATTATTTATTAATATTTATATAATTATAATTATAAATAATTATATTTATAATTATATAAATATTATAATTATATTTAATATAATAATGATATTATTATTATAAATATTAAAAATAATTATATTATAATATAATATTATAATATCAAATATAATATCAAATATTATTAATAATATAAATTATTATATTATTATTATAATTATAATTATATTAATATTATAATTATTATATTGTTATATTATTATAAAATATCCTTGTTTGGGCATTTCGGTCTCAACCAAAAAACATAAATGAATGGAATGGCCATTCCTCTGCCTCCCCAGTGGAATGGTCATTCCTCTACTTAAAGGAATGGTGATTCCGAAGGTAATGGTCATTCCGTCACTTTTGTGCGAACCAAACGCTATAATGATCATTCCATTGAAATAACCATTCCATTCCGACCTTCATTACAGCGAACCAAACGCTACCTTAGTGAAGAAAATGGCCATTCTCTTATGGCTGTTAAAAGGTTTTACTTACGTCAACACAATCGTGGTTGAGTGGTGTAGGTGCATGAGTTTTACATACATGCCCAAGGATTGATCCCTTGTTTAACATTAAGCAATGAAAAGGGAAATAACGTATGAGAAGTTAAAAAAAAAAAAAAAGAGAAAAATATTCATGTGAGAACTAGTTCTCATAGTACGTGACTTCCGTGAGAACTATTGGTGTGGGCCCACCTAGCAACCAGTCCAAACCGTGCACGAACAAGAACATCCTATGGTCACTAATCCTGAGATTTGGCACCCATTCAAATGGATTAGACCAGTGGATGGAGGGCTGAAAACTTTTTTTTAAATATGAAGCCATTAAACTCGTGGGTCATAGATGAAGGGATTAGACGCGTGGGATTGGGGTTAAACTTGATACTTGGGGTGGCCCTACATGGATCTTTCCATCCCCCGATCCCATCCCATGTGGGCCCCACAGAAAGCTCTCACGAAAAGTTCTCACCCGAATAGAGCCCAAAAAAGGGGGGAAATTAAGGATGGAATGTATTTAAAAAAAGATGGGCTCCACATATGTCATAAATGTCAACGTGGTTTGGTTTCATTTCTTAGTTAATATAATTCATTAAATTATTTATAAAAAGTGGATTTTACCAAAAAAATGTTCTTAGATGCGGTCTACACCAAAAAGGCCCTCTTAGCTTTCCTCGCATAAAGGTAGTCCAATGGGATGCCTAATCTTCTCCAATTTGTCACATATTTAAATGCAGGTTAGGGATCAAATATCAATAGAAAACTCGAAATTGGTTTTTGTAACCTAATCTTCTCCAGTTTATCACATCTCTAATACAATTTTTTGCTTTTTTTTTTTCCAGGAAAGAGCACAATAATCAAGAGAAAAAAAAGGCCATATCGGTTTGGAAATTAGAGTTTTCTTAAATAGGATGAGGCAAAAACCTATAAATCTCCTCAAGCCACATTTCTTCTAGTTTCAAAAGAAGATAGGGGCATGGAGCCTGGACATCATCTCAAAAAAAAAAAAAAAAAAAAAAAAAAGAGAAAAAAAAAAGGGAGGAACACTTCTTTGTAGGAAAACTAATGCTGTGTTTGGGAAGGGAGGAGGGGAGGGGAGGGAAAATTTGAGGGGGAAGGAAAATGAAGGGGAGGTTAATTTTCCCTCCTCTTGTTTGGGAAGTGAAAAAGTAGGCGAAGGAAAGGAAAAAAGTATAATTTTGTTTGTTTGTGAGGTAGGAAAAAAAAGATCATTTTACCCCTACCCCTCTTTCTCCCTCACTTTCCCCCCATTTGGACATAAAAGGGCAATATTGTATTTTCCTCCCCTTTCCCCTCCTTTTTTTCCTTCCTCCCTTTTTCCTGCCTTCCCAAACAGGCTGTAAGAGAGCCTTTTTAGTGTACTCTGCATCGGATTTAATTTTTTTTTTAAAATCCTCTAATAAAAGCTGTTCTAAATAAATTCACTTTCAATAAGTATGACGTTGGGTGTGCTTGAGCCTCACGGCCTCTTCGAACATGTCACGGCCTCGTTTTCCTCCAAATCTTTAGCCTTCTGTTAACCAGTGTCTCTCTGTGTTGCCATTCAAAGTTTACAAACAAGGAGACTTTTTAGGGAAGGAGGAGACCATGTAGGCAAGGAAAGTATTAGTTTAGACTTAGATCATTCAATTGATACTCAATTAGGAAACTATATCAAATAAAAATAGGAAATTTGATCCTTTCAAAGTTTCCAAACAAGGAGATCTTTTAAGCCTTGGAGATGAATATGTTAGCCGGATAAAAATAAAATCTAACACGAATGATCATCAGAAGACATAAATATTATTATAAACCCAAAACCAAAGAGGAAGATTCATAAAATTAAAGCTAGCTGTGGATGAGATTCATAAGAGTATCGATCGAATTTGAATCTAATGGCAATTCAAGAAATAGTACAAATGGGTGTCGTGGGGATAGGGATCACAAGCGGGCTCCACAATGTTGTTGCTTGTGAAAAGCTTTCCAAGTCATTAGGTGAAATGGCCACTTCTTGATGATTGATAATTGTTGACATTATAGGGTGATTTAATTTTCCTCTAAATTAACTCTCAACCAGTTGGACCACCTAAAGGGATTGGCATAAGGGTTTTGCATAACCCTTAAGTGCAAGTTAATTACGGCTGTAATCTTTTTAAGATTTTTGCAATTTGATTGTAAAATGACTACCATCAATTTTGAAACCAATTTTAATTTTCACCAAAGTCCAGCTTCAACATCAGTTGGGCCTAGCTGCATGTGAATCTAAATTCAAATAATAGTTGTCAAGAGAAACTCAGTAATGATCACATACATTAGACCTAACTAATCTAAATGTGGGCCACAGCAAGCATGCATGCATGCTTTCAACACCATCACCTTCACAATTTTCCCTATAATGTTGTGGTGGGAAGGGATACGTCAGACATAGCCATGCTAACTCTTTGCCGCGTAATTAGGATGATATCTTTACGTCTCATTACTGTCACCTCCGAAAGCTTCTCAACTTCTGTTTCCATTCCTTCCAATCCATCCACCACAAAACCTCACAAAACCCCCTCCTCCTATTTAAACCCCGCACTTACAATCTCTCTCTCACACACAAAAAAAGCCCACCATACAATACTACAATGGTAGCCATGATAACCAGAAAAGCAGTTTTTTCTTCTTCTTTTGGACTCCTGCATAAGCTCCTCTCCCCTGCAAGGCCCCTCGTCTCCCATGAGTCGTCGATCCTTATACACGAACCTCTGTCCAGTACCGAGTTGTCGAAGGGACGTTGAAGAAGAAGATGACAGCATGGGGTGGTCGGAGAAGGAATACATGGACGATTGGAACGTCGACACTCACTTTCATTGTCTTTTTGATTATGCAGAGCCAACGAGGAGAGCGTTCTTGAAGCTGATGGAGAACCCGAGCCCAGTATTATTGGACAAGTCGCAAGGAAGGAGAGATGAATGGAGGAGGGGGTTGCACATTAGAGAAGATGAAGATGGTGTGTATCTGAGAATAGAAATGCCTGGGCTGGGAAAGGAAAATGTTAAGGTGTCTGTGGATCGGAATAGTCTGATCATTAGAGGCCAAGGAGAGAAGGAATCTGGAGATGATGATGATGAGAGTGAGAGGAGTTATACAACCCGGATTGGTTTTGGTTTTGGTTTTCTGCGAGAGCTGTACAAGTTGGATCAGATAAAGGCGGAGATGAAGAACGGGGTGCTTAGGCTTTCGGTGCCCAAGGTTAAAGAAGAAGAAGAGAAGACCAAGGATGTTTTGGAGGTTAAGATCGAGTGATGGATGGATGGTTCAGTATCGGTTGGTTAGTTTTTCACTTTTAAGGCGTTGCTTTGCTGTTTAAGATAGTTTTCTAATGAGTTTTTAGAGTACTATTTTTTATTTTCGTATGAGTTTTGGAAGTAAGATTTTTATGTGAATTTTCAAAGTACGGCCAGAATCTTTATTGTGATTTTAAAAGCGGAGCGATGTACTGTGCCCCCACATGGATATAATTGGGTCCGGCCCGGCAAGCGATAACAGATCAATGTAGTAATTTTATTGGTGAGGCACCTTCCTTCTTCAAGTTAGAATTTAATTTAGGAACCTTTTTTTCATAATAAGTTTAAGTTTATTTATCTTCTAATTTCTTGAGTAACATGATTCTTTCTTGATTATTTTGATAGTGTGTGATTGATTTTTAGGCATGATAGCATTAGTTTTACTCTCTTTCTTGGGTTGAAGTTTTTTCAACATTAGTTTTACTCTCTTTCTTGGGTTGAAGTTTTTTCAACTTCTTAAGAGGTTAAGTGCAAGAGATGATTGATCAATGAATAATTTCTTGCGGAGCTAGTAGTACACACATTCCCAGGGATTGATCTAGTTTGAAGTATCACTCCTAAAAACTAAGGCAAAGGTATGGTAGTCAGTTGGTGAGGCACTTCTCTCTCATATAAATTAAAATTTAACTAACTTTTTGAGACGGTAAGTTTAGATTTATGAATAAGTTTTTGTTAACCATTCTGACAGCGTGTGATTGAATCATTTTAATTAAGAACCTGAGAAATTATTAGATCAGGATTATAGTTGATATGAAATGAATAAAATATCACTCTTCCTACAGTAACTATGTGGAATTTTGTGGTGCCGTTGTTGAATTGAAACTGTAGTTGTATGGATGTTAATTGAGGTTGTGACTTGACAAGAGCGAGTCCACATATCCCAATTGAATTTCTTCAATGGATAAATTGAATATGATAAGGACTTATGGGCATGAGATTTCTCCGTCAAATCAAGTTTGAAACTGTAATTCCATTTCAAAATATGGGTATGAGATTCAATCTGCTATATTTGTGCACCATAGCTTTTATGGGATCCACCTCTTCAATTGGGATTGGGCGAAACCTCACATTATTTTGAGTATTGTTTTGCATGTTGTATAAATCCTCTCAACTTATTGTGTGACACACTCATATTTGTTGTTGGCCCTGTTAGGTTTGATTATTTTGATTCATAGCTGGATTCAAGGAAAGTTATCGATCATATTACAAACTTAGCACCAGCTGGGAAAAAAATTTAAGACCGCACTTAACCATGGAGGCAATTCCATAAATATATGCAAAAATCACAGCAACTATCAAAAACAGTTCCTGTTGATTTCTTGTCTTCCCAAACAAGAATGTCTTCTCAAAGGAAATAAAGTACCCATTATTCTTCTTTTCCATTGTAATCTCTAGCTCAAGTTCATGTAAATTAAGTAGTTGCAGATATGTGCATTTTTTTGGTAGGCTGCAAATATGTGCAGTAGGGATTGTTGAGTCGTCTCTGGCATAATCTTGACGAGGTACAACCTCATAGTGCCATCAATATTTCTCTAATGCAATCAGAGAAAAGGAAGCAAAAATTAGGATACTTGCTAAGTTCAGTTCATGAAATTATCATTGAATTGGTTTCTTACAATTTATTCAGGGCAGTTTTAAGTTTAAAGCATGAAGTCATCAAAATTTTGACAGATATGTATGGTGGATGAAATCTCATATTATTGAATATATGGTTTGCCATTAGCATGTTAATTCAATTCACCTTTCTAGAATAGAGCCATCAGCCTATTCCTGGCTTGAGATAGAGCTCTGCTCTTTCTTTATCTTGTAGCTTTTTCTTCTTTGTTTTGGTTTCTTTTTTGCTGTATTCTTTATCTCTTTCTTAATTCAATTTGCAATTTAGCAAAAAAAAAAAAATTCAATTCACCTTTCTAAATCTCATGAGAAAGGTGAATCTTTTTTCTTTTTCTTTTTTTTTTTTTTTTAAAGTGAGATCAGACTAATGTTGTAGCCTTGTGGGTCTATTATATTTACTTAACCCTGGTTTAGATGTTGGCTGAATTCAAGGAAAGCTGTTCGAGGGGAGCTTGGATATTTGATACTGATGGTTTTATTTTTTTATAAAGTACTTTCAAGGGGGGGACAGGGTATTTTTGAAATGATCTATATTGGGATCATATATATTATGATTTTATATGGTCTTTTTGGCTGTAAGTTGTGTTGAATGAGAAAGTGAGAGAAGCCAAAGATCAGGAATCATGACTTCTTCTGAGTGACGCGGTTCCGAAATTCATTACCAAGTTTTGACCCTGCATGAGTGTGAGTGTTACCTCTCATAAAAGTGTCAGTACAAATGACCTGTTTTTGCTTGCATTGCATAAAGAGTGTAAGATCTGGTGCATGAAATTCATCACCAAGTTTTCCTCTGTCCACACTTGGAAACAGTAGAGAAGGATATCAAGTGATAGAACAACTCAGTTGTTGTAAAGAATCCTAAAGCTAAGCTCCTCGTGTCGGTTGGTTACCTGGAATATTACAGGTAAGGCTTTTTATTGGGAATCAGCAATTGAAGTAATACCATTTAGCACAATGAGTAGGTTGTGAGCTTACACTTTTGACCAATCATATAGTCATTCATATTGAAACATAGTCCTCCCCTGAATTCTCTTTTATTTAGCCCCTAAATTTTATAATTTTATTTTATCCATTTTGTTCTGGGGACCATTCCTTTCCTGTACAAGGAGGATAGCCTTTGCAGTTTCCAGTCTCTATCATCCAAAATTACTTTGGGTAGCAGTTTCTTTCTTGCCACTTTTTTTTTAGGAAACAGCATCTCACTGGCACTTCCTCAAATTTCAGACCACCTCCTTTGGATTTCCATTTTCCGCTCCAACTTTCTTTACTTTCTTATGCCATGGCTTTAAACAAACAATCCCTGAATCATGAAAAATGAATAGGCATAAAAGTTACATTCTTATTCCTCTGGTTTCAGGCCACCCTGAGATTTGAGTAATTTTCAATCTACTAAAACCCTCCCAAGCATTGCATAGTTTATGCCATCATCTCTCTCTCTCTCTCTCTCTCTCTCTCTCTCTCTGATGCAAACTCAAGTCAAATCAAATTAACTAAGAATTCATGGTCGAATTGGCTCCAATAACAATTATTAAAGAGGTGAGGGGAAAATGGTATGAGGTAGTTATGGCCTATGGAGATGCAACCCTCACTTTCATGTGATTTGAATTTGTAGGGTGATGACCAGGTATTCATTAATTCATTTCCCACCTCCTCTTGATTCAACATGACGACTCACTAGGATTTCAAAAGTTTGCAAATTGCAGTACTCGGCTTATTAACCATAGCATCAGAGAAAGGCTTTAACATGGTAGCAGCAGATCTAGTCTTACCATGAATTTTCAATGCAAACCGGTCGGATTATATTTTGCAACCTTAACCAGATTTCTAAGAATAACATCATTTCCAATTAATCTTAACATAATCAATCCAATACAATGGAGAGAAGTTTATTCAAGTTTCAGTTACATGCTCCTCCTTAAGTTTCCAATTAATCTTAACATTATCAATCCAATACAATGGAGAGAAGTTTATTTAAGTTTCAGTTACAGCGCCTAGAAGGAGCATGTGTCTCAGTTCTCAATAAGGTCTTCCAAGTGAACAGCTTAAGATACATAAGGTGGGCCCAAATTAGCCATCCTATGCAAGGAAAGAAGAGAGGAAAGAATCCACACCAAAGTCAAACACAGGGGTGGTCAGACTGCAAAGACAAGCTCTTAACAGCTGACACTGTTAACTTACAATTAAGTCACCCTTGATGAATGCAAGGCATCCACAGACTAACCATCAAGAAAAATAAAAAAATGATGTCTTAAAAATCTTTATCTGAATTCAAACATTCAATAACCGCAAGGTGGAAAAAATCTTTTTCTGAATTCAAACATTCAATAACCTCAAGTAGGACTCTGCAACCTCAGATTTATTCAAGAAGCAGAAAAAGAACTCTCATTCCTTCTTTCCAATCCCATGAGACATATTGTAGATACCACGTACCTACAAGAACAGAAAAACTTCATGAATACCACATGACAGAGAGAATACCACATGACAGAGAGATTGTATTTCATGTAAAGGAACTAATGGATCCTGAAGCAGCTAATAGCAAAAATTGGCACGAAGCAATATTGAAGTGGAGACAGTTTAGTATTGATCCACTTATGTGATGGATATTGGGTCCTACCAGGGGTGGAAGATTCCACAGCAATCTTTCAGATTTTAATACGAACCTTTTATTCAGCGGGGAAAAAAGATGGTGAAATTTTAAGCTACAGAAAAACTTGAAAATGACCGGAAAAGTAACCCGAGATTGGACAGCCAGTTTTTTTTTACAAAGGCATGCACGTGTGATTTCATTACTGAAACTTCAAAAATGAAATCACAGAAACATAGATCCAAGTGTCAACATGCACAAACAAAAAGGGAGGCATACACATCTATAAGGTAAGATTCATAACACCACCCATCTTCTTCAGGAAAATGGATGGACAAGAACTTACAATCATAAACCCAGAGGTAGCCGCCAATGCAAGGGGGATGGCAACAGAGGTGATCTTATCATACCGCCCTTTCAAGTATGTATGTTTTTGAATGCTCTGAAAATATTGCTGCCTCTTCAGAAGCCTCTCTCTGGGCACAAAGGGTGGTTCTGTCATCCTGCATCAACAAGACAGCAAAAACAAATAAAACTAGTGAACCATACTGCCTCTCTCCACAATAATTTCTCACACCACAGCACAACAACATGCACATGCATTCATGAAAGTGAAAATACAGAATATGATCCTCAAACTGGGATTTTGCATGCTAGCCTTGAGTCCTCCTTGAGTCCATGGTGTTTTAGTGATTAAAACATTGAAAACTAGCGATCTGGCAAGGCACATGACAGATGGGTCACAATTCACAACTCAAATCTCTAACAATCCTAATCATTGATTAAAATAAGACACATAACTTGTCCACATTCAACATAAAAAAAAAAAAATCCAAGTTCCAATTACTTCTTGGTTGTTAGCTATCAATCTTGGGTCAGGTCTGAATCACCAAGTCATAGGCCTATAAAGTGTGAAGATGCTGCAGAAACCCTCGAACAAGTATCATACAACTCGCCTCAACTAACAAGGCTATCAGATAATGGTCTGTAGCTTCAATCTATATCAATCAGCTAAACTATGATGCACCACACAGTTGATGGTGGATATCCCAGAACAATGGCGGACCCAGGATTTTCATTTAGATGGTGTGGTATATGGCCAAGTGAAGAAGTTATATAATAAAATCAAAATTTTTAAGAGCTTATCTAAGGGGTTTCTTGGTCACACGGGCGTGCTAACACTTGGGTCCGCCCATGTAATAGTAATGAATTGGGGGAAACACCGAGTTTTGAAGCGAGCGACGATTATGGAATTAAAAAAAAAAAACCATTGAGAATTTGATTAAAAATCCATTGAAACTGAATCAACATGTTATCCATAGAGGAAAGAAACAATCTTTCTCCTAAACTGAGTTAGAAAGACCAGAATGCCATACATATATTCATGCCTACAAGGATAATGAAAATAATTTCAACATACAGTCTTGGCTATGTTGTTCATCATTCTTTATATAGATAAAATCATACACAAATGGTAAGGTTACAATGCTACGAGCAAAAGAATGATAAGCGCATGCTGCTTAACCCTAGAAATCACGAAGTCTATGGCGAAATCATTTCAGATCACACAATTAATCGAGGAAAATAGCTTTGATCCAAACACAATAAAGCCTAAATCCTGGAATGTCAGCAGCTAAGCCCTAGTTCTTGATTCTATTTGGGAAACCTAGATTGTATGAAGATCAGAGATTCCGACCTGAAATCTGAATCAGAACTGATGAAATAAGGTACAAGAAAATGTTTAGCAAAAGAAGAGAAAAGGTGCCAGCAAACGGAAAAGATCGATCAGAGAGGAGAGATACCTCGGAGTCGGAGGAGATTTGCTGAAATGAAAGGAAGCGTTTTTGAAGGATTCGTGCGTCGAGGAGTCGCGGGCTGCAGCGGAGAGTCCGGATCCGATCTTGAGTGCATACGAGGGGGAAAAATTCTAAAGGGCAAGAACTTAGAAAATTTGTAAGTTTTTATCAAGTTCAAAACAAGGAAAACAGTTCTAAAGGGGAGAAATTAGAAAGTCTCCGAGGTTTTCCTCGACTTTGAGTGGAGGAAAAGTTGCACACGGTGAGAAATTAAAAGATGGGTAAGGTGTAGGTTTTTCTTTGCTTAAGGAGAAAGAAAAGTTGCAAAATGTAAGAAATTAGAAAATCTGGAAGTTTTCCTCCGCTCATAGAGGTGAAAAAGTTGCAAAGGGAGATAAATTAGAGAATTTGAAGGGTTTTACTCCGCTTTGAGAGGAGGAAAAGTTGCAAAGGGCGAGAAAGTTGAAGATCTGCAGGTATTCCTCCGTTTAGAGAGGTGAAGAAGTTGCAAAGGGTGAGGAATTAGAAAATCTAGAAGTTTTCCTCTGCTTAGAGAGGAGGAAAAGTTGCACATGGCGAGAAAGTAGAAAGCCTCCATGTTTTCCTCCGCTTTGAGAAGAGGAAAAGTTGTACAGGGTGAGAAATTAGAAAATTTGCAGGTTTTCCTTCGCTTAGATATGTGGAAAAGTTGCAAAGGGTGAGAAATTAGAGAATGTGCAGACTTCCCTCTGCTTAAAGAGGAGGAAAAGTTGCACTAGAAACTAGAAAGCCTATAGGTTTTTCTCCACTTTGAGAGGAGTTGCCTAGGGTGAGAAATTAGAAAATTTACAGGTTTTCCTCTACTTAGAGATGTGGAAACGTTGCAAAGGGCGAGAAACTAGAAAATCTACAGGTTTTTCTTCGCTTAAATAGGTGGAAAAGCTGCAAAGGCTGAGAAATTAGAGAATGTGCAGGTTTTCCTCCACTTGAAGAGGAAGAAAAGTTGCACAGCGTGAGAAATTAGAAAATTTGTAGGTTTTCCTCTTCGTAGAGAGGTGGAAAAGTTGCAAAGGGTGAGAAATTAGAAAATTTGAAGGTTTTCCTTCGCTTAGAGAGATAGACAAGTTGCAAAGGGCAAGAAATTAGAAAATCTCAAGTTTTCCTCGGCTTGGAGAGGAGAAAATGTTACACAAGGCGAGAAACTAGAAAGTCTCCAGGTTTTCCGCCGCTTTGAGAGGAGGAAAAGGTGCACAGGGCGAGAAATGTGAGAAATTAGAAAATCAGCAGGTTTTCCTCCGCTTAGAAAGGTATAAAAGTTGCAAAAGGCGAGAAATTAGAATATATGCAGGTTTTCCTCCACTTAGAGAGGATGAAAAGTTGTGAAACTAGAAAGTCTTAAGGTTTTCTTCCGCTTTAAAAGAAGAGAAAGCTGCACAGATGAGAAATTAGAAAATCTGTAGGTTTTCCTCTACTTAGAGAGGTGGAAAAGTTGCGAATGGTTAGAAATTAGAAAATCTATAGGTTTTCATTCGCTTAAAGAGGTGGAAAAGTTGTACAAGGCGAGAAACTAGAAAGTCTCAAGGTTTTTCTGGCTTTGAGAGGAGGAAAAGTTGTAGAGGGTGAGAAATTAGAAAATTTGCAGGTTTTTCTTTACTAAGAGAGGCGGAAAAGTTGCAAAGGGAGAGAAAGTAGAATATCTGTAGGTTTTCCTTTGCTTGGAGAGGTAGAGAAGCTGCAAAGGGAAGGAATTATAAAATTGGTAGGTTTTCCTCCACTTAGAGAGGAGGAAAAGTTGTACATTGTGAGAAATTAGAAGGAAAAGTTGCACAGAGAGAGAAACTAGAAAGTCTTCAGGTTTTCCTATGCTCTAAGAGGAAGAAAAGTTGCACAGGGCAAGACACTAGAGAGTTTCTAGGTTTTCCTCCGCTTTTGAGAGGTGGAAAAGTTGCAAAGGGTGAGAAGTTAGAGAATTTGCATGTTTTCCTCCGCTTAGAGAGGTGGAAAAGTTGCAATGGGTGGGAAAATAGAGAATTTACAGGTTTTCCTCCGCTTAGAGAGGTTGCAAAATTGCAAAGGGTGTGAAATTAGAGAATTTGTGGGTTTTCCTCCACATAGAGAGGTGGGAAAAGTTACAAAGGGTGAGAAAGTAGAAAATTGGTAGGTTTTCCTCCACTTAAAGAGGTCTAAAAGTTGCAAAGGGTGAGAAATTAAAAAATCGACACGTTTTCCTCCGCTTAGAGAGGTGGAAAGGTTGCAAAGGGTGAGAAATTAGAAAATATGCAGGTTTTTATCTGCTTAAAGGGGTAGAAACATTACAAAGGGTAAGAAATTAGAAAATCTGTAGATTTTCCTCCGTTAGAGAGGAGGAAAAGTTGTCACGGAGCGAGAAAGAGGAAAAGTTGCACCGAGTGAAAAACTAGAAAGTCTTAGGGCATGTTTGTGTACACACCCATTCCGCGGAAAGAGGAAATTGCCATGTCAGCAAATTCCATAGAAATGAAAACCTCGGAAAAGGATTTTCATAGAATTTAGAAATTCATGTTTGGTGCAAAAAGAGTTTCCTCGTTGAATTGGTGCTAATGTTGTTTGGTGCGGCTATGGATTCCTTATAGAAAATAAAAAATTCTTATTTGGTGATATAATTTTTTGAAGAAAAATAATATAACATGTATATTATTTATTCAACATTAAATAATAATTTATATAAAGGAAAAAAAATGAAAGAGTTATAGGGGTTTTGGGTTAAAATGGACAAAAGTAAGGAAAAGAGGGAGAAGTTTTCCGAGGAAATCCATTTCCCATACCCCCCCCCCCCCCCATAGGAAACCCATTTCCACCATTATCAAGGAAAATGCTGACGAGGCAGGAAAACATTTCCCCGGAATTGTTCTACACCAAACGCCGGAAAAATGGGCTTTCCGCTGAAAACCATCCACTTTTCCACGGAAAAGTGTTACACAAACATGCCCTTAAGGTTTTCCTCTACTTTTGAGAGGAGGAATAGTTGCACAGATGAGAAATTAGAAAATCTATAGGTTTTCCCTTATTTAGAGAGGTGGAAAAGTTGTAAAGGGTGAGAAATAGGAGAATGTGCAGGTTTTCCTCCACTTAGAGAGGAGGGAAAGTTGCACAGGGCAAGAAACTAGAAAGTGTATGGGTTTTCATCTTCTTTGATAGGAGAAAAAGTCGTGTAGGGTGAGAAATTGAAAAATCTGTAGGTTTTCCTCCACTTAGAGAGGTGGAAAAGTTGTAAAGGGTGAGAAATTAGAAAATCTACACGTTTTTCTCCGCTTATAGAGGTTGACAAGTTGCAAAGGGCAATAAATTCAAAAATCTGCAGGTTTCTCTCCACTTAAAGAGGAGGAGAAGTTGCACATCGCGAGAAACTAGAAAGTCTCTAGGTTTTCCTCCCCGCTTTGAGAGGAGGAAACGTTGCATAAGCGAGAAACTAGAAAGTCTCGAGGTTTTCCTCCCCTTTGAGAGGAGGAAAAGTTGCACAGGGCGAGAAATTAGAAAGTCCTCATGTTTTCCTCCATGTTTTCCTACGCTTTGTGAGGTTGAAAAAGTTGCACAGGGTGAGAAATTAGAGAATTTGCAGGTTTTCCTCTGCTTAAAGAGGATGAAAAGTTGCACGGGGCGAGAAGCTAGAAAGTCTATAGGTTTTCCTCCACATTGAGAGGAGGAAAAGCTGCATAGGGCGAGAAAATTAGAAAATCGACAAAGAGAGGAGGAAAAGCTATATGGGTTGTCTTAAGGTTTTCTTCCGCTTTAAGACGAGGAAAAGTTGCATAGGATGAGAAATTAGAAAACCTGAATCTACGGATTTTCCTCCTTAGAGAGGTGAAAAAGTTGCAAATGATGAGAAATTAGAAAATCCGCACGTTTTCCTCTGCTTATAGAGGTAGAAAGGTTGTAAAGGGTGAGAAATTGGAAACCTTGGAGGTTTTCCTCCGATTAGAGAAGTGGACAAGTTGCAAAGGGCAATATATTGGAAAATTTGCATGTTTTCCTCCACTTAAAAAGGAGGAAATGTTGAATAAGGCAACAAATATTAGTAAATGAAGCCTAAGATGATTCAAAACGGGTATTAACTGACACCCAATTCGTTCTTCAGACGAATCACTTTTCTTAATCGCCTCCATACAGAATCAACAGCCTGAAATATTCGTAACCATTTTTAGTGATCACTAACTTAACCGCACGTATCTCTACATTGCATACTCCTACACACTGTTTCCATTTTCAATCCCTATCAATCAACATTCATAGTGCCACCACTCAGTTTTCTAAGGGTACATTTCTTCAGTAGAATTCCTTACAAAAATTCATGTTTCTCATAAAATGCCGATTATTGCCGATTTAATTTAACATATTTTGATGCATTTTTTTTTCTAAGATTTTGAATTTCAACCACTTAAAAAGTGGCAAAATAACCATTTGAACTTTAACTCCAAGAGATAGTTCTGTTGGCCTAGGACCACGGGTTATATCCGGAGGTTGAGGGTTCGAAACTGCACTACCGCACTAGGGCCACAAGGGATTTACCTGGCTCCCCCAGGCCTCCTGTAGGGATTATTCCAGCCTGAAGGAGTGGGACACCCTCTTTTATAAAATAAAAATAAAAAGAAAAAAAAAACCGTTACTTTCAAATTTTCAAAATTCTCAACTTCAGCTTTCTAAAAGTGATATCAAGCAAAGATTTGGGTCGGCCTTGAAAGTTCAATTCAAGTCTTTTTTGACCTTTTGTTGAATCATGGGTGCCTAGCAGATGAGATGCGGAGTTGAGATCACGGGTAGAAGAAGGTTTAGTGGGGCCTTGCAATGCAAACAAAACACTCAATGGACAATAGGGAACAGTTTATTATGATCATAGGTTTTGTGTGGGGCCCATCTGCTATTGTCCCAACTAGAAGGAAAAGGATTGAACATAACCGACAAAGGAATCCTCAATCTCTCTCCATCTTCTCCACCATGTGGCCCACTTTGTCGGTGTCCGTGGCACTATCTTTCCTTATAAAAAATGGGATGAAATGATTTCCAATGAATGCATTTGGGAAATTAAATTACAGGTCCTACCATGTTTGTATAACAACTAAAGGAACCATATGTTTCTAACAACCAACTCCACACTGACACATTAGTAAACATAATCCAAGTCGGTAGTTGTATGAAGAGAATAGTCATAGTAGAGAAAAAAAGTTACCAAACAGGCCCAAACATTTCACATGATGGTAGAGTTGCCGCCGACTTTTTATTTACCTGTTTGGTAAATCTGAAATGAGGTGAAGGGTTATTTCAAAAGACAGAAAGGATTTATTTGTGCAGAATGTGGAAGAGGAAATTCGGGTTTTTTCTTCCACGGTTCTGAGTTTTCGACAAAGCTTGATGGAAAACTGGGATCCCCTCTAGCGGCGAAATATAGAGGAAAATAGTGAAAAGTGCTGGGTTTTCTC
The DNA here is from genome assembly GCA_028538565.1 of Umbellularia californica. Lineage (NCBI taxonomy): Eukaryota > Viridiplantae > Streptophyta > Magnoliopsida > Laurales > Lauraceae > Umbellularia > Umbellularia californica. Next base: position 62,191,713 of record JAPQWN010000007.1, on the reverse strand, counting down.
CGCTGCACCAAACAAGGAGTAGAAGGCGCCCAAAAATCTAGTGGCGACCGCCGAAACAGCTGAAACAGCCTTTGCACAAATAGACCCTAAAAAGAGGAGGAGTCAAATAAGAAATTACCATATTTTAAAAAACACATCTACTTTTTATCAAAATAAAGTAAAAAAGTTACTTTTCCATGCCATTGGATGATAAAAGTTTATCTTCTTTTTTAAATAAAGTCAAAGAAGTTATTATCTCATTTCACTAAATTATAAAAGATTATTCACCTCAATTCACTTTATTAGTGGAAGTGACAAAACAAACCCACCAGAAATTTGCACACACTATATAATACAACCGATGGAGAATTCCACAATGTTATAGAATATTTTATTTTCCCTTGACATTTGCAAGTTTGGTTATTCGTGATATTTGGTCCCTCCATTCATTTTTCTTAGTTTTAGGGAGTCTTTTTTTTTTTCAATTTCATCCAGCTTTACACTGGTCCTAGCTCCTATCCATCATTATGTCTTTGTTTTCGTAAAAACTCATCCAACTGTACATTATTTGTCTTAACCATCATTATGCATTACTAGGACCCAAGAGACGAATTTGATCTTAGCCCAACTATCAATTTACTTAGGACTCACCTCCTAAGTCGACGACTCCAATCATACACATATGTCATCAATGTGGGTCCGAACCAAATGAAAGATCGTACAAAGAAGAAGCTGCACCGACGACTGAGAGAGGAGACGACTTTGATGATTGATGGGTCGAGCTTTGGCGGTGAGTGGATCAAGGAGAGTAGAGGTGTAAAAGAAAATCGAAAAATCGTCTAACTAAACTGAACCATAGTTAATAACGGCGTTTCACGGTTCGGTTACTGTTATTAAAATAAAAAAACCACACTTCACAGTTTGATTACTGTTATTAAAATCAGAAAACCACACTTTACAGTTCAATTACGGTTTTCAATTAGCACACGGTTAATCATACCGTTATACTAATTAAAAAAATATAAAAGTCTTAAATGAAATATGTATGTGATTCTTGACTTTAAGTATATAATTTTTTCATGATTTTTAATAATTTTTCACGGTTTTTAACTTGACAAAATGAATTTTAACGGTTTTTACGGATATGGTTCGGTTACAGTTAATTGCGGTTCGGTTTTAACGGTTTTTTGAAATATAGTTTTTAAAACTGAAAACCATAATTCCCGATTCGCTTAACAATTCTACTAAAATAAATGGTTAATTGAATCGTTACACCCCTAGATGAGAGGGCAAAGCAGCGATTTGCTTATGTTGGGAAAAAACTTCAAGAAAAGATAAAGAAAGAAATAAAAAGAAGATAAATTCGAAGAAAATTTAAATAGAAAAGGAAGTAGGAGGAGACAGCGAGGAGAAATTACTGTTTTTTTGTATTTCACATTCAGTAGACTCACTGGTCCTAGACTAACACATTGACTCATTTGTGGGACCCAATGGAAGGAAGATCCTACACTTCCTAGGTACATCATATTTGGAAAGAGGACACAATGGAAGGAAGATCCTACACTTCCTAGGTACATCAAATTTGGAAAGATGCAGACGAGACACTTTCGGAGATATTAAATTACTAAGGTAATAGAAGGTTGTTTATTTTTCATTTCCTTTTGATTTAATTTAATATACCTTTTATTCTTCACTTTTAACCACTAATATAAAACAACCTACGCTGAGCAATGTAGGTGAGCGCATCTAGTAAACCCACCTTATGATTCATCACCATAAAATAATATCCCCTTTAATAGTCACCTATCCTAGTTTGGTATTCATTTGTATGGATTGAACCGTTAGATCAAATGTGCACTTGTTTGGATGATGAAAACCCGTGAAGCGTTGATCAAGTGGTTAGATTTATTCTTAAAAAAGAAAAAAGTGGTTAGAATGATAATCCAAGCATTTATCACCATACACAAACCCTTAAAAGGTGACCATTAGGGTTGAAAACAGATATATGATTTTTCCATTTCTCAGAAGCTCTAACCCATAAAAAATCGGTCTGAAACCTATTTTAGGTACCGATTCATAAACAAATTAGGGTCCAATTTAGGTCTTGATTGATAAATGGATCTGGCTCTAAGTCCATAGAAGTTCCGACCTATAGACCATAGACTCGCTATTTGAGTCTTTGTAAACTATACATTAAAATCAAGGCCTGTTCTTTTGACCTTTTTATATATAATAGCGGAGATAGTAGACTTGATGTATTGTTATAGGTTGAAAGATATGTTTAGTTTAAAAAATATAAGAAAAAAAATAATAATAAAATCAATTCTAAAACTAGATTTTAGTCCTTTAGGTGGATTCGATTCCAGAATCGAATCTATATTTTCCTATTGAGCCGGATTTGGACACAATAAAATAGACTCCAATTCAAAATTAAATCCAAAATCGAAATCACTAAATAAGTGTAGATCCGAGTATGGTTCCAACCTGAAATCGTCTCGGCCCTAACCTAGGGCCATTTAAACTTTCAATGTGGGCCCATTGTTACTATTTATTTATCCACACGCGATTTCAGAGCGCGCGATGCATGCCTCTAGCCGAGTCCCCACGCAAATTTTATGGAAACGAATCCCTTGTTTGATCCAAACAGGGAAACCCTGTTTGGTTTCCCTGTTTGGACCACTCAGGGGGTGCCATGTAAGAGGAGAGATGTCAAATTAAGAACATCTCATCTTCTACGCAAAATTTTTTATTTTCCTTTTTCATGTGACACCCTTGATTGGCCCAAACAGGATTTTCCATATTTTCACCAGACTAGTATCTTTTCCAAATTTTATTCTCCACGATCACTCACCTCACGTCACCATTGTGTCCTCCCCACACTCTGCCACGTCATCATCCCGCGTGCCCCACCGCCAAATCACAGGGAGAGAGCGACGTTTCCAGAAGCTTCCCGCCTACTCCTGGTTAGGAATCGTCCAAAGCGTCCATTGGTCCATCCCTCGCCACGTGTCCACATGTACCACGCACACCATCCTACGTGGCACTTCCCCTCTTCTGAAAATGATACGCCCTCAATCCACCACCCCCAAACCCAAAAGTTACACTCCTCCTTCGAAGCCGAGAAGACAAGAAGAGGAAAAACAATTGGGGTTTTAGCTTTAGCTCTTCTTCTTCTTCTTCTTCTTCTTGTTTTGATCGACAAGAAAGGAAAAAGATTGAATCTTTACTGGTTTAAAGGAAAAAGACTGAATCTTTACTGGTTTTCCTTCTGAATCGAAGGGAAAAGATTGATTCTTTACTGGTTTAAAGGAAAAAGATCGAATCTTTGCTGGTTTAAAGGAAAAAAGATTGGATCTTTACTGGTTTTTCTTCTGAATCGGCCATGAATAGTCATGGCGGAGGAGGAGGAGAAGGTGAGAAGACGGAGATTAGGAAGGAAAAGGTGGTTATGATGTGGGGATATCTACCTGGATCTTCGCCGCAGCGGTCGCCGCTGCTTTCCCCGGCTGTCGTCTGCCTTCCGCAGCCGGTCGGTGGAGATTCATGGAAGGATGTATCTGGCGGAGGATGCGGTTTTGCCATGGCGATTTCGGGTAATCTTTATGTTGATCTTCTTTTGGGTCTTTTGGGTTTGGTGGAACAAATGTAGATGGTGAGAGATCTGTAAGGTTATGTACTGATTTGATTTTCAGCATTCATTCTTTTCTTGTCTGTTTTTGCTAATGCTGCAGATCAGTTGCATTAAACTGTAGGATTGATGAAGAAATGGTTTTGGTTTTAATTTGGTCCGATTGGTGGTCTTTTCCACCTTTTGAGAGAGAAAGTCCTCTCTCTTATTCTGCCGAACAGAGCCCTAGCCTCTGTTTGGAATTGGGGTGCCCCTGCATTTGGGTGGCAGGTTTTAGACTTTTGGAGTGAAAACTTGTTCTTTTGCCACAACAAGCATCAAAGGGATGTTAATTGTTAAGTCGCCATGGTGGATATCTGAATGAATGATATTTTTGGCATCCATATATTGTCGTTTGATCAACATAATTGAGACAAGGCTTTGACGACAACGGCGATAATGATATATTTTCTTTTAAGAAATTTTTACCCATTTCAACAGTATTTGTGAAGTGAAACTTGTCTGAATTTATTCCCATTAGCATCATTCAAAGCTCAACTTCAATTGTTATCCTTATGGGTTTAGGTTAGAAATCCCATACTCCTCTTCTTTATAGAATGAACTTAAAACTAGTGACTGCAAATTAAAATCTTGCTGTGAATTGAAATTTTCATTGGTTAAGGCTTTGATGATGATGAAGAAAAATTGTGGTCGATGATGATGCCGGTGACAACGATGATGATTATGGCGGTGGTGGTGCAAACTTTTGCAGTGTTGTGGAAATTTTAATTGTAATCTGTCAATATCATCATCATTTTCATTTTTCTAGCTCTTGCTGGTTGAATCTGGATTAGTCATGGCTTTATTTTTTTTCCTTTTCTGTTTGGAGTAATTGTGAATTTTCTATAATACTTATTTCCCCTTTATTATATATATATATATATATATATATTTGTTGTTCCGAGTATATATAGAATTAATTCAGTATTTAGGAAATAGGTTTGCACTACAGAAAGAACAGAACGACAGCAATAGAATAATCTTGAAAAGTAAATCCACTTACTGTTTGAACGCAGAAAACATAGAACTTTTGTTGAAGTTAAGTGATCCAAAAATCGTCAAAAGAAAGTTTATCAAGGCTAGTGTTTAACACTATATCCTTAAGACAAATTTTGCCCCCGCAACGGTGCTAACGGGCTTCAATGGCGTTTGTCTCCCAGGATACAATGATCAAATCCATACAGTAGCAGCACTACAAACTATGTGACAGGCGAACCAATTGTGCAGTAGAACTCTCTCTTGACTCAAACTGATGCCCCAAATGTAATGCAGTTGCAGTGAATGGAATGAGCAAGAAGGCAAGGACAAGATGATATTTATAGCCTGCTTCATGTCTATTCATGGGGACTGAACAAATGCTTCTCTTTGGACACACCTCTTGGGTTGGACACACCCTTTCATATGTGAATGGACACATTCTTTCATATGCGAATGGACACATCACTTTGAACACACCATTTCATATGTGAATGGACACATCACTTCGGACACACCCTTTTTGGAAAAAAGAAATTTCTCCAAAAATATATAAATGGGTAGTGGACCGAGCTAGGCCCAACTCGCATGAAGCCCAAGCCCAAGCCTAAGCCCAGTTCGGTTCGGTGCAGGGCAAGTAGTGGTGTTTAGGAGGCAATTTCTCATTCACTCCTTAATGGATTAAAGCAACCCAATACATGTTCTTAATCTACTCATGGGGTAGATTACATTTCCATGTATTCCCACCTAAAATGATAAGTGGGTCAAAGTTGACAAAAATAGTGGTGCTCTTAGCCATTTTTCCAACAATTCATATGTAACTAAGAGAAGTTCTCTAGTAGAATTGTATTGATCTTTCAAGTGCATCCTCCAGTGTTAATGCTTCACTGCTTGAGTTGCTTTTGTCATCACTCCTTGGAAGAATCTTCTTCTTCTGTTGCTTGCATTACTTAAAAAAGAAATATTATTTCCTTTTTTTATCTATATTTTACCTTTTTGGTTTACCACTTCAGTCTCTCATGAGCTACTAAATCATCTTGGCCTTATATATTAGTGAAACCTTCTTGGAAAGCACTGTTCTGTGCCTTTATCTAATGGCCTTATTTTACAATACTTTCTTGTGTTATCAGGATCAGGCAAGCTCATTACGTGGGGTTCAACTGATGACCTTGGTCAAAGCTATTTGACTTCTGGGAAGCATGAGGTGGTGCCTTTTCTTACTGCAACTCATAACTTGCATGCTTCATTCTTCTCTGTGAACTACGAACTAATCTGTGCTCCGTCTTGGCTGCATTTGTTCAGGAAACTCCAGAGCCCTTTCCACTACCAACTGAAGCATCTATAGTGAAGGCTGCAGCTGGCTGGGCACATTGTGTTGCGGCTACTGGTACCTTTCTTTTATTCTAAGCATATTGGTAATACTATCTTTGTTAGAAAATAAAAATGGAATGATATGTTAACTGAGCTAAAAATTAACAGCCAAAACAGGTGGGGTTGTGACTTCCCTACAGGCAATTGGAAACATGTACGTACCAGTATAATGTCATCATCATCAAGCCTTATACCTAGTTGGGGTTGGCTTGCACAGATATGGTGTGTTACAATTCATAGAAGCTTCCATAAAACAAGTTCTGAATGTATCAATTGCTTTCTCAATTTACTCTGCTAAAGTCATTAATTAATTTGATTGTGGTCTCTTAAGTACAGGCAGTGGCGAAGTTTACACATGGGGATGGAATGAGTGTGTTCCCTCGGGGAAGATCATTGGAGATCAATCTGCAGGAGGAACCCTTGAAAAAGATCTTCTTGATAAGCAGAGTGGGCTAATAAGTGAACAAGGTGAATTTAAACAATAATGTCTCTTTATGAGTTAACAACATAGAGAACTGCTCTTTTTTTTTTCCCAGATAAATCTTAATAAATGGTGAATCTGTAGCAGTGAGTCCCAGGTCTCAACTTTCGAGATCAAGTGGAGCACCATCTAGTCATGAAATTCGAGGCGGTGAGGAAAGTACCAAGCGCAGAAGACTATCATCTGCGAAGCAGGCTCCTGAAAGCTCATCCAGTGATGAATCGCTGTCAGCACTGCCCTGTTTGGTGTCATTGAGTCCTGGAGTGAAGATTGTCACAGTAGCTGCAGGTGGACGCCACACACTAGCCTTGTCAGGTAAATCCATTTGTTATATTTTTCTGTATTTATAACTGTTCGAATCAAATTTACTGACTTAGTCATACTTCAAAGTTGGCTGCACTGTGTTTCTTTATGGTTTTCTTGTTATAGTCTACAAAGTTGTTGTGCCGAAATCAGGGAAAGACTGATGCATTCTATTCTCCTAAAGTTTCAGATGTGGGTCAGGTGTGGGGTTGGGGCTATGGAGGTGAGGGGCAACTTGGTTTGGGTTCTCGCATCCGTATGGTGTCCTCTCCCCATCCAGTACCCTGCATTGAGATGCCAGGTTATGGTAAAGATAGGTCTTTAGTGGTTCCTAAAGGAAGCATCAATTCAGAAGGACAAACATATAAAGTTCCAGGAAATTATGTGAAGGCAATTGCATGTGGAGGTCGTCATAGTGCGGTTATAACAGGTTGGCTTTCTTACTTTCTATGTATTGGTCTTGGAAAGCAGTGTTTCACTCTATTCTGTTTTCATTAATTTTAATAGAATGAGCATCTTTTATTCTTCACTGATCTGATAATTTGAAAAAAAAATCATTCCATTTACTTTCTGTGTGTTTTCATTAAATTATTTTGACATTGATGTTATGCAAAGTAGGTAGGCAATTAGACACTGGTCTTTATCCCAAATAAATAGCTATGCAACTAAACATAAATGATATATATTTTTAATATTAATATAAATGATTTTGTGTTGAGGATTCGAGCATTCTAGTGTCGATGCTGATTGTAAAAAATGCAGATATTATGAAATTGTCATGATATTTTATTGTGAAATGGTGTATTGAGTTGATGCAACTATTATTACGATTTTTATGAAATATTGCCAAAAATGATTTTATCTCAATAGATAATGGATCAAAACCAGCTAAAGGGAAAAAAAGTGAAACTAAATTAAAAAACAGGAATAAAAAGAATGAGGGGGAAGTAGTTCTAACTGGGTGATATTAGACTACATTGTTAACCAAGTTGTTCAACAAAAATCTTGGGCACTAAACGAATGCCCAAGAATGGAAAAAGAACATTGTGCTCCTTTGCCATAAAAATAATTGAGATAGTTGGAATTGTGAAGCTACCAAGCTATTAAACTTTTCTGTTATGGCTCTTAATGAAGCCTAGGAGAGAGTAATAGCGCAGCGTCTGTGTCCAGAATCTAATATTTGTTAAGAACTACTTAATCTTGCAGGTGGATTAAAAGATTCAAAACGAACTCATATTTTTATTGAGAATACTCATCAAAGGGGTCAGTGAGAAAAAGAACTATTTACATATGCCTTTTTTATTGATTTTAGAGAAGGTCTACAAAAATGGCGTGAGGAAATTAATTTGTTAAATATAGAATAAAAATGTATCCCTGAATGTTACTGATATTATCCTCGACATTTGTAGCCTGGTAATGAATGTAAGAAATATGTTGTGGTCACTGTGTTCTAAGGTGTTTTTTTTTTTTTTTTTCTTTTTGGGTAAAAGCACTATGTTTTAAGTTAGAGTTGGATTGTACTAAGGTTCTACTTTGTGCATTTATTTGCTTGAGTTGGTTATGGATAATTTGACGGTAGATAATTAAGTTGACTTTACTTTCCTTGGTTTATGTTGTTTGTAGATGATGTGGTGCTAATTGGTCAAATAAGAAAGCAAGCATATGATATGACTAGTTAGAACTTTGAAGAAATGCTTTTAGTCAAGTGTTTTGAAAATGTCTGTAACAACTAACAAAAACAGAACATGTGGAATGCAGTTTTAGTTTTGTGAAAGATAGGATTCGGTAAAAATTGAAGCCACTTAAAGCCAAAGTGTGTTGGGTTCTGATACTCGGGAGCAACTATAAAGTATGATATAGAGCCTGAAGGATATTATAAATAGAACTGGTGTAGAGTAGGCAGAGTGGAAAAAAGCTAGCAGAGTTAGCATGTGATTATCAAGTGCCATATTGATTGAAGGAACATTTTTATAGCAGTAGCTTGACCTCCATTGGTATATGGAGCTGAATGTTAGGCAGCAAATAAAAAGAAGAAAACAATTTAGATGTGATCAAGATGTGGATGCTTTGATGGATTCAAAAGAAGCAAGAAAGGACTGAATTACAAGAGAAGAAAATTGGACAGCTCCGATATAAGAGGGAACAATGGGGTGCTGCTTGAGATGGTTAGGCATCTGCTTAGACAGGAAACATCCCTTGTACGAGGAACTGAAGTGAAGCAAATACAAGAGAGTAAATGGGGAGGCTATAAATCAGCTATAAAGGTTTACTGGATGATGTGTTAGGCTGTGGGCAGCCTAGGTAGTGGAAGGTAGAACTCACAAAGCGATCCCAAATAGATGCGATAGATCTTTGATGATTATAAATATAAGGTTTAGTAATCAATAGAACTTTGGAAGACTTATAATATGGGGAAAAAGTGTCCCCATATCCTAAGATGTATGGGTTCAAGTGAGTCTGATATCGAAACCCGTACATATACTTAAATCTTGATCTGTACCTAAGACAGTTTGTTTGTATTGTTTCACAAAAGAAAGGGAGATAGATTTGTGTATATCATTTTGCACTTATGGTTTTGAATGTTGGTTCTGGTAAATATTGTTCTCTGTTGTCATGTTGCTAAGTAAAAAGGAGGAAAAATCTGAACTTCAGGCACACAATCTTACACATTTCTCTTCATGCAACGAATGTATGCTATTTTTTTCTTTTATTTTTTTCTAGTTCTCCAATGAAAAGTTTAAATGTGAATCCATTTCATATTTGATTGTTCCTTTTAATTTTATTGAGTCAATGCTGACGTCCCATAAACTTCCATGAATTAAATTTCTTTACAATCTAATTTTGAGCTTTGATTTTGTTGTATGACAGATGATGGAGTAGTGCTTGCTTTTGGCTGGGGACTATATGGACAGGTGAGTTTCTCTATACAGGTTCCTTGTGTTATTTTGCACTTTCTTGCAAGTCTTAAATTTCATATAAAAAACAAATTTTGACCCTCAAACCAACTGTCCTGTCCATTCGGATCGGTGCAAATCCAATGGATCCATTGCAAATAGGGGGTGGGGTTTTTTTATGGTCCATTCAGATCAGTACCCAGGTGGGCCTGGTGGCATGGCTGTGCACATGGATGTCCCCATGCTGACTGTCCTTAGGAGAATATTTTCCTGTATGTACTCATATCTTTCACCAACTACCATTGATTCTATGAACCATATTTGTCAGACTCTTGTTATTCAACTAACATGTCACCTTTTAAAATTTATGGTTTACAATTAAATGGTTGCTGCCATGAGGAATGTTCTCCTACAAGCTACTGCATATACAGTTCAGCTCTGTGGGGTCCACCTTGGATCAGTGCAGGCCTTTTCACACTCTCATCCCCTCATTATCAGTAATAGGCCCAATTATCATCAAACCTTGATTCACCGTTGGATTGGATCTCAAACAAAATCTATGGTTAAAAGACCACTAAAGTTTTTGGCTTTCAAATCAAGGGCTCGGATTATCTAACAATGCCGATTTTTTGGTTGGCCCTTATCTGCAAGGAGACCTTTCCATGTGCCCCACTCCACTAATAAGAGGGCATCATTAAGTAGGCCCCACGAGCTGGAAAGGAGGCATATGTGAAATTTATTGCTCATATGCAGTCTTCTTGTAGGAGAACATTGCCTTGCTGCCATATGTGAAATTGATATCTTATATTTGTGTAAAAGAAAATTTGAAAAAAATTGTTCCAATAGATGCTGATCATGCAAACTAAAAAAAATGCTGCCTGGTTTAGACAAGTTAGTTGACTAGTCAATCCATGCTGAATGCCTCCTTTCTGGCTCCTTTTGAAACCCTCTAATTTTTGGACATCGAAGTTTGAGCACAAGACATGTACTGCAAACTGCTTTGGAAAGAATATGCTGGGTACAACACATGGTTTTCTGTTTCTTTCGCTGATATGCTTCCAAGATTGAGAGTTGCTGTCATCTTTATTTTCCAACTCTGTCCATTGGAGTTGTCTCAAGCTTTTTCAAACTATTAACTACACTCCAGATTCAAACTGTAGGAATTGTAGAAAAAGATGGAGAAAAGCACCGTAAAATGTTCAAGATATGAGGTTCACTATAACCAGAAACATCGCTTTTATCGTAGCATGTTTTCTTACCATCTTCATCTGGGGTAATGTAAGAGTTATTTTCTTATGTTGTCCTCTTTGTCCAGTGTGGGCAAGGAAGTACAGATGATGAGCTGAGTCCTACTTGTGTATCATCTCTCTGGGGTATTCAGATACAAGGAATTTCCGCTGGGCTGTGGCATACAGTCTGTATATCAGTTGATGGCAACGTGTATGCCTTCGGCGGGAATCAGTTTGGGCAGTTAGGTACTGGTGCCGATCAAGCAGAGGTACATTTCTTAGATCATCGAATTTGTGGGCTGCTCTATCCAGGATGAAGGAATATTACAACTTTCTTTTAGCACAAATTACATGAGATTAAGTGCAACTTTTCCATCAACATTCTCATTTCCAGACTCTTCCGAGGCTTTTGGATGCCCCAAGTTTGGAAAACAAACATGCCAGAATAGTTTCTTGCGGATCTCGTCACAGTGCTATTGTCACAGGTACGCAGCCAAGCTGTTGGAATAATTTTAAGTACCTAAGCATTATATTGATCAATTTCAAGTACTTGAACAATGATTACTTTATGACTAGTAAAATGTTAAAAATCATCACCGTTCTTTGTCAACTAGATCAGATGATTTGGATCTAGTCTATTATGTTTTTTTGCCAAGTAGTTAAAATAAGGTGGATCTAGACAGCAAATAAAACCAGAATTCTGATTTAGATGGGAGATTGATCTATGTTAAGTTGGTTCCTAGAGAGATTTTAGGACAAGTGATCTTCAATTTGATGTCTCTTTATTACCTTAGCTTTATTTATTCCTACTAATTATTTTGTTCTGTCAGTTTTTCAATGGAAAATGGGTTGGCTGGTTTTTCAAATCCCTGAAAAAGCTTAGTTAGAATGCTTGAATAACTAGTCGATGGCTCTTAGAATCTGAATCTCAACACACACAGACAGAAAATGAAGAATTTGGAAATTGGATCAACAGTAGCTAGTATCAGGCATTAGCCTTGAGCTGTAACATTGGAGGAATCAGACTACACAGTTAGATTTCTGGCGTTCACCACTGATATACTGTTTATCGAAGGTCATTCCATCCATGTGTAGACCTCTGTGGAACAGTATGCATCTAAGCAGTAAATTTATGAGAAGAATTGGAAAATAATGTATCTTAAAAAGTCTTTGACAAAAGAAGCCAGCAATATGTGTGGACGGTGGGCTGTTCCAAAACAATGAAAAACTTCTCCACTTGGAGATTTCTGTCACTACAATTCTTCCCTACCATCTGATTTTTTAATTGCTTGTGATTGTTGAAGATGACGGAAAGGTGTTTTGCTGGGGATGGAACAAGTATGGCCAGGTATGATTCTTTTATTCTACTCTCTTGATCTCACATAAACTCTTCACTTTTCCCGAGATACTAAAAAGTTCTATTGCACAATACAGCTTGGCTTGGGAGATGTCATTGACCGAAGCATCCCTATTCAGGTTCCTATCGATGGTAGTCTCCCGGAAAATGTTTCATGTGGGTGGTGGCACACACTGGTTCTGGCTGAATCGCCCACTTGAATCATTGTAACCTGTTGAGTAGCAGCAGTTTGCACCACGGTTTTGTCGGGATTTTAGTTCTCTCCACCACTCTTGATTCGCAGCTGCATATGCATACTTGTATATGTACATATGGTCTGACGTATCCAGATAGCATATGCATACCTATTCATTCTTTTGTGGTCATGATATATGCCACAAACAGTGTATTTGCCATTCAAACTCCTAAGATTTGGTTCAAATATGTAACTGGAATGGAATATTTGATGTATAAATTTAGTCTAACAAATCAGGTGGTTTCTTCGTGATTCAAAATGCTATTAACAGCAAGCAGTTGTCTTCGAGAATGTTTCAGTATCTCAGTATCATAGACAATGTTGACCATTTACCAACTTGGTACACTGCATAAAGTGAGCCTATGTCATGCGGGATCAGATTTTCCATTACGCTACGCCAAATGGTAGCTTATGTGATCATGGGTTGGTTGGTTGGTTGGATCAAAGAATACCTCCGGGTTTCAAATGAAATGTGCCTAACAGGATAAAAAATACTCCCTTCGACACAGATGGAGGGTATTGGCATGTGAGCCAAAGGCCACAAGAGCCGTTGAGGTTCTATTTTTTATTATTATTTTTGGCTAATTAAAGCCCTTTGGGCTGGACTAATTCCTCCGGCCCAAAGAGAAGCTGCGTAAACCCTGTGGCCCCCTTATGTGGTAATACAAGTGGATTGAACCTTTGGTTTGTGAAGAGGGGACAACCAAAGGTCAATACAAAGACTTTTACTTTCGGAAGAAGGAAGAGGGATGAACTATTGTCCAGTCCACTCGGCCAATCCCTTGAGGTTATTAAGGCTCTATTGACCACAAGCCATTGTACGCTATAATTGTTCCTCAATATTCTCCTCCTTTTCTATGTATTTTTTAAGAACAACCCTTTAGAGCTGTTTCCTCGAGTAAAGACTATTATTTTATAAAGGGATAATTACCGTACGGACGGTCTTAAAGTTGGCAATTGCCCCAAAATAGTCCAAAAATATATATATACTGCAGAGCTGTTAGATCCGTAGGATATCGCAAGAGTTAAAATATCCCACAATCACTTGAATAGTCCATGTATTTATTTTTTTTCTTGATTGTGGGACCACCAAACATCCATCCAAACCGTTGGATAGTTGTATGAATGTAAGAGCTAATATCGCCCTAAATTTGAACCGTTGATCTCTCACGGTTATCGAGAAACTTGCACAAAAAAACATGGCTTATAATTATAAGTCATGTTTTTTTGTGCAAGTTTATAAGCCATGTTTTTTTGTGCAAGTTTCTCGATAATCGTGATAGATCAACGGTTCAAATTTGCTGCGATATTAGCTCTTACACTCATACAGCTATCTAACGGTTTAGATGGTGGTTTGGTGGTCCCATAGTCAAGGGAAAAAAAATGGACTGTTCAAGTCTTTCCATTTCTAATAATGGGATATCCTACATCCCTAGGATATCGCAGTCTACGATATCCTACATCCCTAGGATATCGCAGCCTACGATATTCTACGGATCGAACAACTCTGTGGTAAATATATATTTTCCGGCTATTCTGGGGCAATTGTCAGCTTTAAGACCGTCCGTACGGTAATTGTCCCTTTTATAAAAGTCCATCATGTCTTGGTCTGGAGTATGGGTACCTTGAGACACCGGTGGTCACCAGCAACCCCTCTCCATCTCATAACCAAAAATGAAGAATGCCAGTAGGCCAACCTAGAGAGAGAGAATATTCTCCTACTAGTGAACTCAGGACTGCATGTACATTCAAGCTCTACAGGACTACTTGGGCCCACTTTTGATCGGTTTAACTCCTTTCACACTCCTATATTTCTATTACCAATTTTATGTTCGTCAAACCTCTCCTTGCTATTGGATTGAATCTGGATGATTAAAACACCATTAGACTTTAAGGCTATAAGATAATTTGATAGGACTGATTTTTTTACATAACCTTTATCCATAAATTGATTTTTCCATGTATCCTGCTCTCAATGATACGATTATTGCATCCAAGCGGGCCTTACAATCTGAACTGCAAGTATGCAGTCTGCTCATAGGTGAAAATAGGAGCAACCAAATTCTCCATGCCATTTACCCAAGCAAATAGTTGGCTTGCCATGTGTGTATCCTCAATGCTCCAACAACAAACTTGGGGCCTAGGTTCTTCCCTAATATCATTGCCTTCTCAAAGATTCCATGCCCAGGGTTACATAACTGCCAAAAGAAGAAAGAAGACTACTTTATTCATTCAATCCCTCGTAATCTTTGCCATTAATTAGCACATACTGATTGCTGACCTACTATCACCAACTACTCGATCAAATAGAAGAAGTCCTATAGTAATGAATCTACTCTACCAAGAGCTTGTTAGAATACGAGAGTAGCAACCACGTCAAGCAATCCATGCATGATAATTATACAGGTTACCAACATTTGCTTATTACAACAATAATGCTACTTATAATGATAGTAGTAATAACTTTCATTTTAACAGTAATCACTTTCATTTCTAGCATCTATATGTTTATTTTTCACAATATGAGAGGCCTAACTAACATGTTATGAGAGAAGGAAATTTTCTCCCACAAGAGTCTTGCATGGCTGCGTTGCAGGATTTTTTATAGGTGCTTTTTAGACACTTCTGTGGATGGTTGGGTTCGAAAATCCTTTAATATCGATGTCTATGGGTGAAATTTTCACCCTATCAATACACTAAAACACATGGATGCATAAGTGCCCATTTTGTGGGCACCTCCTGGCCTCGATTTGATTTCAGATGGGGTTAGAACTTTAGGAAATGGATTTTTTTGACTCATTCCATTGAGTTGCATTTTTTTTTTAATGGGAAGATGTTATCCAATCAATAGGTGGGGTATACCTATAAATGTCATGCATTCTTGGACGTGTTTGGATGGACGGTGAATTGAAGTAAAGGGAGGTAAAGCTTCTATTACTCAAACAAGAAAAGATAACGGTCATACAAAAAATACACAAATTCAAAATGTGTTTTCAAAAGTAAAAAGGTAAGAAATCAACTCCCTTCCTCCACTAAATAATATAAAAGCATCCTCTTTTGATAATAAAAAATAAAAAATAATAGGGGATTTAACCAGAAAAATCTCATTAGACTTACTGTAGAGAAAAAAGGCCTTAGAAGATATGAAATGACTGTAGTAGTCCCAGGGGACCTTTTCGATTCAAATTTTTTGTTGTTTCGCCGAGTGGCGATATCCTCACTCACCTACATATCCCCCCTCGTTTTTTCTTCTCTCTTTCTTTCTTTCTTTCTTCCCTTCCACCTTCATCTCCCTTCTTCTCCTTCCCTACCATCACCTACAACCCAGCATCCACCACTCACAGCCAGTGGCGGACCTAGGATTTTCATTTGAGGGGTGCGAAACGATGGCAATTGAAAAAGTCCAAAAATATTATTTTGTGATACTTTCTTCACATTAATAATTACAAAAGAGAAAATGTATTACATTTATATGATTACAAAATATTCAAGTTTATCAACTACATTTTCTCATCAAAAGTCATATATCAACTATACAATAAAGCTTTTATAATTGCCCTCAACGGTTGTTCATATTTTGAAAGCGTTGCATGATTGTCTCATCGTCGATGCTATTAAAAATGTCCCTTTCGATATATAAAAGTAAACAATAATTCATCCACTCATCTTCCATTCGATTGCGTAGTTGACTCTTCACAATTTTCACAGCAGAAAACACCCTCTCAACAATAGCAGTAGCAATTGGTAGAGTTAGCTCCAATCTCAAAAGCAAAAAAACCGAAGGATATATGATGTTCTTTTTTGTTTCAACCATCTTCTGAACAAGGCCACTAATTCCTTTCACTTCTAAGAACTTGCTATTGGTCCGCATGCCAATAATGTAAATCTCCAGTTCATTATCATGTATCAATCGATTTGAGTCTGAAAAATCATCTGGATAGAATTGAGAAAGGCGGATCAATTTTTCCTTACTGAAGGCAGAGAATGAATTACTTAGATTGAAGCATGCCACACAAAGAAGCAACTCGGTGGTCACCTCATTGGAGCGATTGTTGAGCTCTTTAAGTTGCATGTCAATAGTAGTATAGAATATTTCAACGCGGTAAAAATGTAGATTTGTCACTTCAGCTTTGCTTCGTGATCGCTTTTGATCAACAAACAAAGCATCCATATTTGGAATGGGGATTTCATATTTATCACAAAATAAATGAACTTCTGAGAGGAGAGAATCCCACCCATCGTCTCTCATCATTTGCAATTTTTGTTTTGATATTCTTACCATTTCCATGGCATTGACAATATCTTGATCTTTTCGCTGCAATGCCTTTGATAAGACATTCGTGATCCCCAAAATATTTGTCATCAAATGCATTTTAAATGCGAAATCAAAATATTCCAATTGAAGTAATGAGTGAGCCACATTACCCACATTTTCATTTGTATTATCTTTTATAATAATCTCAAGCACATCAATCACAGAGGAGAACATGTGGATCAAGTTAATCAATGTACCATAATGCGAGCCCCATCGTGTATCTCCCGTCCGTTTGAGAATAGTCTTTTGATTCAAACCTTGTCCACTTTCAAGTTCACCAGTATTGAGTGCATCAACAACTTTAGCAGCTTGTATATTTTGGAGCATGTCATGGCAATTGCAAGAACCTCCAGCGACATTCAACGTATAGCAGACAGATTTGAAGAACATGGCAATTGGTACGTGTTTTTTTGCGATAGCAATGAGTGCCAATTGAAGCTGATGTGCAAAACAATGAACGTAAAATGTAGTAGGACTCTCATTTTGAATGAGTGTTTTGAGACCATTAAGATGACCCCGCATATTACTAGCTCCATTATAACCTTGCCCCGTAAACTAGTTATGCTCAATCCATGTTTGGAAAATACCGCATCGATTGCCACTTTAAGTGATTGAGCAGTAGTGTTTGTGACATGTTCTCCTAGAAAAAAGCGCTCAATCACACATCCCCGCTCATTCACATAGCGTAAAATAACGGCCATTTGCTCTTTCATAGAAATGTCATGAGATTCATCTACCAAAAGAGCAAATGGTGCATCTCCAAGTTCAGAAATGATAGCCTGAGTGGTCTCCATAGAAGCCGCATTTACAATATCTTTCTGAATCTTAGGCGAGGTAAGTTTCAAATTTTCAGGAACATTTTCGAAAATGACTCTCTTAGTAGCTTCATTTTGATTGGCAATTACTTTCAACAGCTCCAGGAAGTTACCCATGTTATTTGAATCTTCATATTCATCATGACCACGAAAAGGGAACCCTTGGCGTAGAAGAAAGCGAATGACATCGAGCATTGCCTTTAAGCGGATTCGATACTCAATCCGAGCTTAATCCGATTGCTTGACAATAATTGTCTCAATGTGTTGCTTTTGATTTAATAAATTTTGGCACTTCTCATATGCTTGATTGTGAGCACTCTTCGGGCCTCCCACGTGATCTCCAATTCTTTCTTTTTTCCTCCAATTTATGAATCCTTGAGTTATAAAGGCATCATGACATGCATGCTCTCCAAAAAGATAACAACATAAGAAAAATGCAACATCTTTTTTTATGCTGTATTCCAACCAACTACAATAATCCTTAAATCAAGATGGATTAAATCGCCTCTTATCTTGGGCAGACTCCGTAAAAGGAAATCTATGATCACGAGCCTAACAAGGACCATTTTGTAGATACACCTTCGGATTTGGTCTCGATCCATAGGATGATAACTCAAGATTGGATTTCGTAATCCACTTCCACACGAGTTTTCTTCGAAGCTTATGACACTTGATCATTGTTTTCATTCTCTAAAGTCGGACATGGTAGGTTAGGAGTTGATTTTCTTTTGATATAATTTTCCGTATCTGATTCAAAGATAAAGAAAATTTCATCAAAATCAACGCCTGCCTAAAAACACATAACTTAGTAGAAACGCATAACTTGATTGGAACAGAACTTAGTTCGAGCACATTAACTTAATTGATTATTGGCAAAGTTAGGACACAAACATATGGGCATATGAAAATACTTAAGACACAAATCAGTCATGACTACGCATATGTAAACCACGTCCATCAAATTAAAAAATATCATAGAAATATGAACATTTGTACATCAAATTGCCAGTATAGAGTTAAAAGCATAAAGCTCTAAATCAAATCCACAATTTATTTAATTTGACTATGATATACAAATTAAAAAATATTGAGAGAGAGGGATAATACATGCACTACGCTACCAGTGAGAGGGCCCACCAAAGCTATAGAACTATTAGATGATGCACCTCCAATCAATAGCTAGACAGCTCTCCTATGTATAATGAAAAAATAAATCCATGTAAATAAAAAGTTCATTGATTTCTAATCACATTTTTTTATTAGAGTCTATTGCAATAAAATTAGATATGGTCCATATGGAGTTAGATGATTGAGGGATAAGGCTGTGAAAGGAGCTGCAATGATCTAATGATCAAAGTCAAAGGTAAATCCCACTATCCAAGTGGACCCCAAAAAATTGAATTGCATATACAGTCCTCGTGTATTGCTCCCTTTCAAATTGCAAACACTGACTATAGAACTTAGAAGCTATTGGAAATGGGATCATGTAATCAAAAATTGGCCTAAATCAAATTACCCAAAACCTTTTGATTTTAGGACTTCATAGTTTTGCTATTTAAACAGCTTAAACTTGCACTTGCACTTGCATTGATGGTCTAAGATGGGAAAAAACGAAAATAAGAGATTATCTATAAAGAAACAATACACGGGGAATGAGAGAACACTCTGTGAAGGGAAAATATCTCCATACAAACATAAAACACCCTCACCATCCCAATTCCCAACCCAACTCCTAAAAGAAAACAATTGAAACTTCTTAGCCTTTTAGATGCAACAAGTACCAAATTAGAAGATGGGCTTCATTTTGTTATTCTAAACTGTAAGAAAGAAACTTAACTCTGATTTTATTGTAAATTGTTAATTTTAGAGGCCTTCCTTTTGGCTGGCTTCTGAAAAATATTGCCTTCAAGATTTAAGAAGTCTGGACTTTGGATTCAAAAGCTAGCCAGGTAAAATACGAGGTCAAATTCATCTAGTTTTTTCTTTCTGCTGAATTGTAAATATATATTAACAAAAGGCAACAATAATAAAAAAATTTCTATGAAGACTTGTAAAAAAAAGTGTTATTATTTGAGGAGGATAGCATCAAATTTGAATAATTTGATCCAGCTAAGAAAAGCATGGCTCAAAATTCCAAACAACTTCCTGTAAGCAAGTACATGATTCACGTAAGTCAAAGATCAAAGCAATCTAAAAGGAAAATCCTTGTTTTTCCTCTTTAACTTCGGTTCTTTAGATGGGCTAAATAGGTCTTATCTCTTTGTAGCAAATGCATGCATCTTATATATAAGATAGCAATTTTCTTGTCTCTTTGCTAAAATAAAAATAGACCTGATGAAGACTCTCACCAAGTTCATTCATATCTAAATCTATTGCAAACATTTCAAAAAATTTGTGACCGAACTACTGGGTATAATACACATACTTTATATTTTGATTTGAAAAATCTAACAACCAAACAATACATACAATAGATGATAAAATTAATATCTTTATAATGATAACAACAGGAAGAGTATTCTAACACGTTGTCGTAATGTCGTTAGAAGTCGCTCTAACTAATAAGGGTATAGACTGCAAGAAGCATCACTTGGTGCTGAGGGATCAAGGATGAGCAATGTATCCATCACACTGGGTACTCTGTTCCTCAGCAGAGGCTGTGAAACTTGAAACCCTAAAAAAACAAAAAACACATGTTGATTAAAGGAAGCAAGAAGCCAAGAACATATCCAAAAACCCTAACTCTGCCAAAACCCTTAACTATGCCTCACGGCTCACTGAACTAAACGTGTGTAAGCCCAAAATCCAAGAGCAGATGAGTTCAAACATGCATTTACTGTTTCCCATAACTTGTTAAGAGACTTACATCGAGATCAAGATGGAATATCAGAAGAAGAACATCATCTGAATTAGAGGAATAATAGAAAGAGAAGAAGTGGAAAGGAAAGGATACCTTTTCTACGATGTCTTCGATTTTCTGCATGACTGTCGCCATTGCTAGACGGACCTGGACCAGGGTATGATGTGAAGAGGGAGAAGGGTTGGAGAGATACAAGGGTTTTCGATCGATTTGGGGGAACTGATAGGATTTCTCGTTTTGATGTGGTGGGTGCATTTTAACTATGGGCTTTAAATGGGGGGTGCAAGATGCATTTTTAAGTGGGGTAGGGGTGCATGACCCATACCCCTTTAATAGGATTTTCAAAATTTACCGGGTGCACTTGCACCCAGGTGAACACACATGGGTCCGCCTAGCACCCCCCATCTCCACCTTCTTCCTCTTTCTTTCTATTTTCCTTTTCTTTTCCTCACTCGCTTCTCTCCTTCCTCCCTGCATCACAAAGCCCATCTCCCTTCTTCCTCCATTATCGGTGCACTCCCTTGCACACGCCCAACGTTCTCCTTCTTCTCTTCCTCCTTTCTTTCTTGTCTCTTCCTCATTTCCCTCTCCTCCTTCTCATCTCTTATCCCTCTTCCTTGCACCCCACCTACACCTGCAGATGTCCAGCACCCAGCCACCCATCATCCTCTTCTTCCTCTTCCTTTTCTCTTTTATCCTTTTATTTTCTTTCTCTCTTCTCCTTCTCCTCCTGTCTTCTTCTCTTCCCTGTGTGCCACGCCATTGTGCTACTCGTACAGCCTCACCTGTGCTAGCGCTTGCACAACCATCTTCTTCCTTTTTTCTCTTTCTTGTTTTTCCTCTGCCTCTCACTCTCCACCTTGCCCGTCGCACACTCCCCTGCACACACCCACTGTGTGACTCACAACGCCTGCTGCATACCTCGTATATGCAGGTGAGCAGAGAGGGGATATCGCCGTTCAGTAAAACAACAACAAAAATGAATCGAAAAGGCCCTTGAGACTACTACGGTCATTTCATATATTTTAAGATTTTTTTTTACCTGTACAGTGGGCATAATGAGATTTTTACGATTAAATCCCCAAAATAACATGTATAAAACTAGAGCGAGTAAAAAATGAAATACCATTTACTTTACTCCAATTCACCGAACATCCAAGACTCCTAGAAACCCTAGCTTATAAATAAACCCATTCAAAACACTAAAACCCTATACCCTACTCCTCTAGTCCTCTTCCTCTGTCTCTCTCTCTCTCACAGCCGTGAAAAAGAAATCAGCAGCAGCCACAATGGCGTTCTGCAACATCATACGAAGAACAGCCTTTCGTGTTGCGCCTTTGGCTCTTCGTGCCGTTGAAAGTCGCAGAGGTTTCCATTCATCTCTCTTCCCCAAGAAGAACAGCAGCAGCAGCAGCAGCTTAAACCAAAATCTTTGGAGGGCTGGGTCTGGGTATCTTTCCACTAATCGTTTCTCTGCAATCTCTCAAAAGCCCAAATCTGACGAGAGTCTTCTGCGAGTCATCGAATCCGAGATCAAGTGCGCCGAGGAGTCCGACGATCACAATAGGGTAAGACCCCATTCCTCACCCTTTTTTCTTTTCTTCGTCTTTTTAACTTGTTTTGTATGTGGGGTCTTGTTTGAAATCTTGAACTAGAACTGGGTTTTGAAGCTCCATGCATTGCTTCCTACTTAGTCAGGATTTCATCTTAAGTAGCTAAGCTAAAACCCCAACTACTCAATTGTGCTCTATGCTTCACCTTTTGTGGAAAAAAGAATTTTTTTTTTTTGGACTTAGATTGTTATTGTGTTCATATAAACTAGAATATGATAGATTGAATTTGAATGATCTATTAGATTTTGGTATGATTCTTATCATAATTTGATAGGATCAGTTGTGAATTGATTTGGATAAAATTGGCATCTTGACTGTTCCTATCTATGTACTCTGTTCTAGTGTTTGATTCAATTAGAGAGATGCAACAGGGTTACATAACTATTCTCCAATTCCACATAGAGGACCTATTCTACCCATGGGTATGGGTTATACCATCTCTGAAAGCCACCTACAACCATTTTGAAAAATAAAAAATAAAATAGTCCATTTATACTTCTTTTAAATGCAGCTACATCATTGATATGACTGATTGATTTTTAGATACAAGTGCTTACCTTCTCTGCTAGAGAGTATATGTGACCATGTGGGAAGCATTCGAAATGCTCACAGTGGTCATTTAGTGCTTTCATTTCTGATGAAATCCATATGGAGCCTAAAAGGGACAATGATTTAAAATGTGAGCAGGGAACAAACTTCAGAGATCAACTTCAGTGGAGAAGAACATGATGATCAATATGTGTTGAAGTTGATAGAAAATGGAATTTTTGACAAAGGCTTACCATCAAGTCCCCATCCTATATAGAGCTATGTGATATGGATTGCATCTCGAGCAACAAGGAAGCTGTTGTCGCCTGTGTTCGGCAATACGAATGAGAATATTCCATCCAACATGTCCACAGATTCTTCCCCATTATCCTCATACTATCACAGAAAATCCAGAGAGCAAATTATTCCCTAGTTAATTGTAGAGGAACTGAAGCCAAGTAATGGAGCTGAAACTATGCAACATAAATGAAATTTAAATGGATGAGCTCATTTAGATGAAATTGCTTTCGGTTAGAGACATTTCTGTCAGTGTTTTGCATGTAAAACAATTGAGGGGTAGATATGAGAATATTTCTTGTGGACCTTTTCACAGCGTAGGTACCTACTTCATGCAAATAGGTCTTGAACTATAAATCAGTTCGGACAATTCACAATTCAATTTAATTAAATCTCTGGTGCCTGTTCAAACTAACTCATCCCGGTTTGCGAAAGAGTGTTTAAAATTCATTGTAGATTATGTAAAAGTGTAGTTCAAACATTTTGGACATCTCTATAATGAGATCTTCCATGTGTTGTACATGGAAATTTATTTATTTATTATTATTTTTTTTGTACATGAATTTTACCAAACTATTGATTAGATTTTAATTCATTGAACTTGTCGAACTCAAACTAGAAATTATGTGAATCAGAAAACTAATTGAATGAGTTGTTCTAAAGAACTCTGGAATTCTGATAAGTATCATTTTGTGAACTGCAAACTCAAATACAAATTGGTCAAATCGCAAACCAGATGAATAGTTTAATAGCCCACTTAGTATTGGTTTTAAATTCCCAAATGCGTTTCTTGAAGTGATTCAGCATTTGGGTCTGTTTGAGGCAAACAATTTTACAAACTTTCAATTGCATAGTTTGTGGGTATTGGGGGTACATTCAAAATCTAAATGATTAGTAAATCAGATGTCCCAGTTTAAATGTTTTCAACACCATCTTCTTTACTACATCTATTCAATGTTTCAGAATTATCTGTGAGCCTTCATAAATTTATAAGCTTAATTTCTATTGATGTCTGTAAATATCTACTGTACCGATGATTTTCTATGCTTCAAGCTTATTGATGTTGAAAATTTAAAACAAGAGTGTTTTTTTAATATCTCAAGTCTGTAAAGTTACTATTGAAGTAGTTATGCAGATGTAATTGATGCTTCTAGGAATGATAGAAACTAGAGGATTGATGATCAGAGTAGAATGGATTTATTATGATGTAGTGAACTCATGCCACTGAAGAGGTTAGTGGTTCTTTGTTCTCTTTTATAAAAATGACTGACAAATTATTCCAAACCAAGCAGATGTATATTTTAGAATCCACATATTATATTCCATTATTATATATTTGAGGTACCACTGCTGTATTCCATCTTGTCTTACTGAGATTTTAAGCTTTAGAATATTGATGGTTAGATCACTCATTAACTATTCAATATTTTGGTAATTTTTCTCCACCTTTTATCTGGATAGGTGGAAGAGGTCCCAGGTGAGTTTCCTTTTCAAATCCAAGATAATCCAGGGGAGCAAACCATATCTCTGACAAGGCAGTATAATGGCGAGACCATCAAAGTTGAAGTTCATATGCCTGATCTTGTTACCGGCGATGACGACAAAGACGATGACGATGATGCTGATGATGAAAAGGGTGCCCAATCCAGTATCCCTTTGGTTGTAAGTGTTTCTAAAATGCATGGACCGACTTTGGAGTTCAATTGCACTGCTTATGCCGATGAAGTTGCCATCGACAGCTTGTCTGTTCGGGAACGGGAAGCTTCAGAAGATCAAATTGCCTATGAAGGACCTGACTTTTCGTAAGCCGTCTACCTCTCTTTTTTTAAAGAAAAATCAGTTTTTTTTTTTCATAAGCGATGTTCCTAATCCACGGAGACTGAAAGATGCAATATTTGGGACACTCTTTTTCCACCCATCTCACAACACTTACTATGACAAAAGTTGGAAAAAAATACTCGGGATAATGTGGTCTCGGCTTTTCCTGCCACCTTGGATGCCTAGTAGAATTATAACCAAATAACTATCCATTGTTTCCAGCATATTTAGATGAGAACATGTTATAACTATTATTTGTAATCCATTCAGTTCGTCTAAACACTATTTTTCTTTGGTTGTTTCCTGAAGGGATTTGGATGAGAACTTGCAGAAAGCCTTCCATAAGTATCTGACGATCAGAGGCATCAAACCCAGCACCACCAATTTCTTGCATGAGTACATGATAAACAAAGACAGCAAGGAGTACTTGAATTGGCTCAAGAACCTGAAGAAATTCATCGAGAAGTAAATCTTCAAATCATACAAGAACATCATCGTCACATCCAATGATGTTCTAGAGTGTTCTTTAATTTAGAACATGAGTTTTGTCATTTACATGCACCAGTTTCATGTCGGAATAAGATGTTTATGATTTTAGGATTTGAAAATGGATTTGGAGATGATTCTTTTTCTTTATATGGAATCAATTGTGCTTTGCCTTGACATCATCTTCGTACTTATCTCATAGTGATGAGATGTGATCTTGTCTCCATTCTTCTGTTGCATATGGATTAACATTTGATCTGACAATGGGTTAGCTGGTAACAAGAAAAGTAGATATGTTGGGAATTTTCTTGATGTATATACCATGTAACCTTGGAAATTTGTTTCAATGTGTATGATGAGTCCCTTGCATTGAACAGCACCACCAATCCAGACATATCCATCTGCCCCTTGTATTGAGCGCCACAAATAAGAATTATAATAATAATGACTTGCTACCTTTCTGCTGAAAGATTTTGCTTTTCACACTTTTGTTGCAACTTGCAAGACATCAGTAGGGCGAGGTAAACTAGAAGGTGAGGATTTATCATGAGATGGAGAAAGCAGAAATGGGAATGTATGACCCATTAAGTGGGAAAATTTGTCATTTTTATTATTTAATTTTATGAGTGGAGGTAAACATAGATTTCTTAGAGATTCAATCCAGAAGTGCAGCAGCATTTCCAGTCCTGTGGAACGGTGAACCGTGTTACAATTCTGACAGATAAGTTTGGTCAGCCAAAGGGTTATGCTTATGTTGAGTTTCTGGAACCAGTACTTCTTAATGAATCTGAACTTCATGGGCTCCTTTTTCCCAATCTTGCTCCAAAGATCTAGTGATCATATGACCAATCATTCAGCTTAGTAATGTGAGTGTTGATGTCCAGGTTTCGGCAAAACGGACCAATATTCCTGGAATGAAGCAGCACCGTGGATGGGGCTGCAATCCTTACATGGGTTATAGATTTGGAAGGCCATATATGCCGCCACCATATTTGTACTCACCCTTTGGATATGGGTAAATCCCTGGTTACTATGTGTACTCTATATTTTGGCTTAACATGATCTTGCTCCTGGATCTTTGTTGTTTCCTCACCGCACAGAATCTCATAAAGCATCTTACTTCATTTTTGCAGGAAATTTCCTCGAAACAGAAGGCCAATGCGTTACAGGCCCTACTACTGAGAGGAGCTTCATTGAAACATGCCACTGTTCTAGTGTCTTTTTGTGATCTTAGAAA
The DNA here is from genome assembly GCA_028538565.1 of Umbellularia californica. Lineage (NCBI taxonomy): Eukaryota > Viridiplantae > Streptophyta > Magnoliopsida > Laurales > Lauraceae > Umbellularia > Umbellularia californica. Next base: position 62,165,253 of record JAPQWN010000007.1, on the reverse strand, counting down.
AACCTCTTGTTATTTGTTTGTTCCAATTCTCCTCATGTTACCTGCCCCCACTTGCAAGACTCTTGCATAAGATCATGGCATCCATCTCGGACATTTTTCGTTTGCACTTGAGATCATTAGTATTAACACTAGAAAGAGGAAGATATCATTGCACTTCTAGATGGATTAATGTTAGAAATAGGAGTGAACTTTAGATGGATTAATGCTTTTTTTTTTTTAGTCAGGCATGGATTAATGTATATTTTAAAATCTTTATAGGGGCGCCCCAGGACTGTGCATGCATGGGTAGCAGACTACTGTGGTGAGTGTCCCTCCACAAAAAATTAATTATTTCATATTGCTCAGTGGATTAATATATGCTTGCTTTACTCAATGATGACTCTAGAATTAGAACTATGTCTCCCCCATAGTCGAACCTATGTGCTGTGCTTACAAACTGGTTTTGTAGTCTTTCCTTAGTATGGCCAAACTTGGAATTATTGTTTTGACAGTAGTCCCTTGGATTGTGATGGTTGCCAATATTCAAATGAAAAGAAGGTGAAGAGGTGAGTGAAATAACGATTTACAGGTAAGCTGGGTGTTGGATAATCCATCTTTAACTGAAATGCAGTTGTATCTACCGTGCTGAAAAAAAAAAAAAAAAAAAAAAAAGGCAGTTACGTGAATTCATTTCCCACTGGTATATGGTGATGTATGGGTAAGTTTTGCTGAGGAATTGACTTGAGAAATTGTCTTCCTTTTTATTTTTTTTTATGGATCTTCACCTGAAGAAATTGACTTTTTTTACTTTGATGCAAAAGCATTACATAGAAATCCTAGAAATTCAACTCTGTCCAAGGGCTCGTTATTCTTATGAATTCATTGTAGAAGGGTCCTAAATTCTAACAGAAGAAAGTGCAATTCCTACGACTTGATATGGTTAGTCCTAAATTCTAACAGAAGAAAGTGCAATTCCTACGACTTGATGTGGTTAGTCCTAAATTCTAACAGAAGAAAGTGCAATTCCTACGACTTGATGTGGTTAGTTTATGGCAGGGAAATTCTTTCCTACTGTAGGGGTGGCTAATTGATTTGGCATTTTAAGCACCTTTCATTTATTCCATTTTAGGCCTTTGATGCGAAAGCATTCCTTGGAATTTTTCACCAAACAAACAATGGGCCCCAAGTTCAAAAAATTCACAACCCACAGCCCCACTCCCCAACAGAAAGAAAAAAAAAAAAAAACCCTAAAAAAAAATAGGGAAAAGAAAAAAGAAACAAAATTTTCATGTAAGCTATGGTGTTATTGGTGTTTTATGCATGGGATATGAAAGTGGGTTATGGGCACGTAAAGGATTCACATACAACATTTTCTTATGCAAATGTTACATATGTGAAGCACATTATCATACTTGTCTAAATCATCATTTTCACACAAGTAAAAGAGTGCATCCAATAGTTTTAGATGTATTTATGATTTTCTCATGGATCTCAAAGTCTATGAAGATTAAAGATACGAAATTTTACTTTTAATGCTTATATTTAATAAAAGCATTGAATGGTTCAGATCAGGAACTGGGTGCCCACAAACGTGCAGAAAATCATATCTAAAGGATTGGATATTAGGACTTTTCGCAAATTTCTTAAAACCCATGGAGATTTAAGATATGGAATTCAACATGTTAAGGGTTTTTAAGAGTTATAAAGAAGATGAATCCGTAATTGCTAACTTGGGGATACAAAAGTGCCCCACAAAAAACAAGCTAGGTGGACACCCTATTGTATTTATATTGACACTTTTTGGCCATTTACATATATGATCATTCACCACTTTGGCAATGATATGAGATGTTGCATCTCCGTTTGCTGCAGTCAGATACTGACCCAGGAAATTTTTCTGGGGGGCGACTACGTAAAAACAATAAATCTTGGGGTGGGCACAAGGGGAGTTTTATGAATTTTTTTCCCCAGTAGTTCGCCTCAATGGCATTGGAAACATGGTGTTGGTCCTGCAAAGGCAAGGATGATGGACCCAATATGGTTATGAAAGAGGCCTCCAGTGGCAGAGATATGGTCTCGAGGGTTGTAGGAGCCATCAGAGTTTAAATATAGGGATATTGACCGTGCGACTGGTCTTACATTTGATATTTTTCCAACAATAATCGAACTTCAAATATTTCTCGCAAAATTGGTCATACAATAATGTGTGATATCGCACGTAACTAGGATATCACACAGTATAATATTTGTGATATCGCACGGCCCTAGAATATCGCATAGTATAATGTGTGCGACATCATACGGCCCTAGAATACCACATGAGAAAAATACTTAGAGTTTGACCTCCTTTACGAAAGTTATGTTTTAGGACAGCTCTCCAAATCCCTTAAATGTAATGTTTCCTGAGAAAGTAATATCAGAAGAAGTGGAGGTAGTCCCACCATGTGGTTTGTAGTGTGTAGTACAATAGACGTGGACCGATGCAAATGAGGAATGCCCTTAGATGTAATGGAGAGAATTTGCAGCGGTGTTGGTTAGATAGATATTCATTGTTTTTTCACCCAGAAACAGTTATACCAAACAGGGGATCCATTTCGTGCAGGCCTTTTCTCCTCTGAGCCTGTGTCACATCATTGTGACAAACCTACAGTACATTCCCAACGCTTCTCTTAATCCCACTAATCATAGTTGGACACTCCATGTTTAGGGCATGTTTTTTTTACAAGCATTTTCTACGGGAATTAAAGGGGTTTGGCAATTCCTAAATTTCAATTAGAAATTTCATATTCACTTACTGAGATTCCCCAACATTTGAGGCAAGTATTATTTTGAAATTTCAAAATATAGAATTTTCAAATGCTAGCCTTTACTATAGCATTTACAAATTCAGTCATTCTAGGATACTCAGTTGCAACTACAGGCATATTAAGAGACTTTGTTGTAATTCCAGGTCTCCCCAACAATCCAATGTCATTTTCTCCTCTATGCAATATCACGAAAATCAAGTCCGATCATCTTTTTCCTCTGCATTCCTTTCATCAACGTACTTTGTTTCTCTTTTTTTCTTCCATCTTAATGCATTTTGTTCTCTTTTTTTTTTTTTTTCGAAGTGTTTTGATGGAAAGGGAAGAAAAAGGGTTTTTGGGGGGTTTTGATGAAATGTAAATCGACCCACCGTTCTCCTCTCTCTCTCACTCATATTTGTGATATCGCACGGCCCTATGATATCACGTAGTATAATGTATTTGATATCGTACAGCCCTAGGATATCACATGAGAATAATACTTAAAGTTTGACCTCTTATACGAAAGTTAGGTTTAAAGACAGCTCTCAAGACAATATCCTTTAAATATAATGTTTCATGCCAAAGTAATATTAGAAGAAGTAGAGGTAGTCCCACCCTAATTGCCCAGAACATGGAGCGGGAGCGGCGAAACGCTAAGTTTTAAAATAATTACATATCCGGAGCGCTTCCGGAACGCTTATACAATATAGTGTTTGTAGGTTTATAAACAATTAACTAATGAGCACAAATATATCTTATCCATATATTCAAGTATAAAAAATAGAGAAAAAAAATTAACTTTGCAATTTGATCATATAAAATAGATAATAATTAATAAGTCAAAAGAATTTTCTTCATTCAAAAGATAAATGTCTAGCTTATAGAAAAAAAAATACATAAAAAATTAAAACTCTACATGGTTTGTTCCATATTTAGCCAGACCGCGTTCTGAAAATGATCGAATCACATTCGAAAGACAGACCTATTCAAAAAGCGCCGATCCGCATGTGGCCTTAGAGAAGGTTAGGGGCACTAAGGACTCCCACCATGTGGTTGTGTAGTGTGTAGTACAATAGAGGTGGACCGCTGCACATGAGGAATGCCCATTGATGTAATGGAGAGAATTTGCAAGGGTGTTGATTGGATAGATAATTATTTTGTCCTTTCACCAACCACCAAGAAACAATTATACCTATCTTATGAGGGGCGGACCTACATGTAGGCCTAGGGGGCCATGGCCCCTCCTAAGTTTTCAAAATTTTATTTTTTACAACTAAATGTTTTGTAATTTTTTACTTTTACCCCAAATTGTTAAGATTTTCTTTTAAGAATTTTCATTTGGCTCCCCTAACTCCATTTTCTAGGTCCGCCGCTGCTTATGACATTTCTGGTCATGCATGCCTTTTATCCTCTGAGCTCTTAATCCCACCAATCATAGTTAGACAATCCACTTCCTATGTTGCCTTTTTTCCTTTACACAGGTGATTGCCAGCTTCACGCAAGAGAGCCTAGTTTTTAGTTTCTACGACTTTTACATAAAGAGTGGTGTTTTTATGGGAGTTACTATAAAGAAACTATAACCTTGGAAGGCCACTATATTATTATTATTATTATTATTTGTTTTTTGGTTTGGTTTGGGGGGAAGAGGGTTTGGTTTTGGTGGTGGTGGTTTTATTATACTTGCATGTGGTCCATAGCCATTTTGATCATCAGATATAGATAGCTTAAAGAATAGACAAATTGATGGGGTCTTTTGGTCACATTCTCATGGGTTAAGATTAGGGCATGTTTCTTTACGAGTATTTCTGATATGAATTCTTGTGATTTAGGAATTCTTAAATTTCAGTTAGAAATTTTATGTTCATTTATTGAAAACTCTCAACATTTGAGGCAAATAGTATTTTGAAATTCTAAAAAGTAGAATTTCCAAATGCCAGCCTTTACTCTAGCATTTACAAATTCAATCATTTTGGGATACTCGGTTACAGGCATTCCGAGAGACTTTGTTGTAACTCTTGGTCTCCCCAATAGTCCAATGCCATCTTCTCCTCTATGCGACGTCACAAAAATCAGGTTTGATTATCATTTTCCTCTGCACTCCTTTCATCGAAGTACTTTATTTCACTCTTTTTATTCCATCTTTTGTTTTTTTGATGGAAAGGGAAGAAAAAGGGTTTTTGGGGGGTTTTGATGGAATGTAAAACGACCCACCGTTCTCTCTCTCTCTCTCTCTCTCTCCTTCACTCATACAACTAAAGGACGGAGATTTTAGATTTTTCTTTGCATTGAGATAGAGAGGGAGAGAAAGCAGAGACATCCTTTTTTTTTTTTTTTTTTTGTATTTGTGGAATTTTGGTTGAATGAAATTCTTAGCAATTATAGCATGAAAGAAACAAAAAATTGAGGAATGTTAGAATTTAGCAGCATTTCAGAATTCCAGCATCTCAAATTTGCAAATTCCAATAGACATGAATTCTAAGAATTTCTATAAAGAAATAAGCCCTAAAATTTTTGTGAGATCATAGAAAGTTACTAAAACTTTATTCTCATTTCTTATTTACAAGACATTCCTAACAAGCAATAAGAGAATTGCAGAGAGGGTAGAAAGAAGCCTTAAAAGACCAATGTGAGTTTCTTTCATTTGCAAGTGAGAAAGTAACCGATTTCTATTTCTTTTATTTCCCATTTTGAGAGTGAAAGGGAGGCTCACCTTATTGATCCTCAAGTCAGTAGCTTAAAAAAGAAGAACATTGTAAGCTCCTATTTTGCATAGTGGATTTAATCCGCTAGTCCATATTTTTTTTTTCAGAGGGTTTTCCATGTAAAGTTAATGTGTGCTTCCTTTACTCTTTGCTCATTATTTTTCTTAATAATACTTATTGTGTTTGCTTAAATTAGATTGTGCATCCTTTTTGCTTGGTGAATTTCCTAAGTGATTCATAATCATGAATGACTAAAATATCTTATATTAGCCTATTGTCATTATTTTCTTCTCTAGTCAATTTCAGGGGAAAATTGGTGATTGAAAGAAGTAGTTTTGTGTGTGTGTATATATATATATATTCTCCTATATATATTGCCTACCATTTGATTCAATTGCAAAAATAAATCCGCTTAGAAAACTATTAAAGTTGAGGGTCAAAAATCAAATGAAAGGATTTTTTGATCTCATCAATGTCACCTTCACATACACCTTACATTGGGGAATTGGACGCATCCCATCTTTGCCCTCATAGGAGTAAGCATTTTTTAAAATGTACAATGGGGAGGACAAGAGAGTAGCCCCGTGAAAGAGCCAGTGTCCCCCTTTTAACAATTGACCTAACACCACTTGCTACCTCACAATTTGATGAAAAGTCACTAGCTATGCAGGTGTGAGACATTGAGACCCACTCCTCTGCACCATCAATATCATAATGAAATACAGGATCATAAAACCAAAGAATCGATGATGTCAGCAAATATGCATCGGCAAAGGCATCCATTGGTCTGTTTCACTCTCATACATATCAAGCATTGGATGGTACCACATCAGTAGGTAGCCAAATAGATGCAGCTGATCCTTATACATATACTAATACCAGAGAGTGTATGATGAGTTTGATCCGACTCCCATAAGATCCCAGTATTACAATTCTTAAATTTCTTTAACTAACCATTTATACCCAAACCTCGAGGCGTTAGTAGAGGCAGCGGAAATACTCTTCAATATTCCCCTTGGGTGGAGCCCACTCCTCAATAGCAATCACACGGTTGCAGGTTCAACCTTGACTGCTGCTGGGTTTTTTCTGTTGAATAAAAATACACACCCTTTTGACCAGCTCTCATGAGGATAAGTAAGGCTATTGTAATAAATTACTATCTCCTCTCAACCAACTTGAAATTGTCTTTTATGTCGGCCCTTCTCCTTGAGACCCACCTAAATCTTCCTTGTGTAGCTGAAATGCTGTAGGATTACTGGGTCAACCAGGCTTGAGAAGGGTCTCTGAAAGTTCACCATTCTCTTAGATCCATTTCACCAGCAGCAATTGACTGATATGGTCGGCCAGTTCGATAGTAGTTGGTGCAGTGGGTGGCCAATAGATGTGGACCATGCATGTATTTTTATTTTAGAATTTCGACCAACCACGAATGGGTTTGCAATATAAAATTTCTAAATATCACAATCATTCGACCAAACACAAAACCCTTTTCAAATGTAGAAAGAGAAGTAGCATTTGCTTTATTATTCTCCATCAGTCATATTCCAAACTATTTGAACGAGTATACATCACATCAATAAAGAAACACTTAAACAAAGACAAATAAATATTAGAAGTACCTACCTAAATAAAAGAACACCAAACCAAACCAAACAAGTCAAGTCCACCACCCATTTTTCTCTTAGAGTCCCATGGAAGCCATGGGACCCAGCAGAGGATTCTGATCCTGTGAAATGATTCTCCTCTTCCTTAATCGCTCCGCGATGATGAATGCAAGCTCAAGGGATTGAGAGGCATTGAGCCTTGGGTCGCAGTGTGTGTGGTAGCGTGAGCTCAGATCATCAAAGGTTACAGTACGAGATCCTCCGATGCACTCCGTCACATTTTGACCCGTCATCTCAAGATGGACACCTCCTGGGTGGCTACCTTCTTGCTCATGCACGTCGAAGAAGGCACGCACCTCAGCCTAATGAAAAGCAAAACAGATTTCAAACTAAAATACATATAAATTTTATATAAACCATGGTATATATAGTAGACAGAATATGCGCATACAAATTATCGTATCATATCAGCTGTAATCTTTATCCATCACTGTGATGTAGGCCAAGAGCTACTTTTGTCCAAAGTAGACTCAAGATTTGGTTTGGTGAGTTTTTATGGCCAATAATAAACTGCCTGATCCAACCCTTCTCCCTTTCTTGGGCTTCAAACCTGTACATGCTGATGCATGACAATGGCCATGTACAGCATATATTGATAGAGAAATTAACATTAAACCTGCACACTTTTTCACAAAAGCAAACAGTTTGATGCTTGGGTTTCAACCTATCCTTGTAGGTGAGGGTCATAATCACTCTAGTCAGATCATATTTTCCATCAGATTGAATCATAGCAGGGTGTGACATCCTCTTCCTGAAATAAGGTCGGCCCAAAAGGAGGAATATTTGGAAAGGATACACTCTGGTCATGTTTCGAGTTGAATATATTTAGCTTTCCAATGGGCGATAAATGGTGGAGAAGGCACATCTAAAATCACAAATTACAAGAAAATTCAGAATTCTCTTGAGATCCAACTTTCACAATCTTTGCTGACAAATAAGGAGGAAAATATCAGGTATTACTTGAGTTTGGAGCCTAACTTAGAAATAAATTTACATGAATAAACAAAACAACAACCATGCAACTAAGACGTTCAAACCTAACTTGTTTTTGTCACAAGTTAAAAAGATAGGTGAGCATCTGCTCCCCCTTTATTGACTAATCATATGAGGACTTGGTATCTTGCCCCAAGCCTTTGGACCGACATATAAGACTATTCGGCTGCTAAAATTCTTGGGGATAAAAAAACTTCATTTGGAAAGTTTGAATTGATTGTATTTAGACCAATTTAGAGTAGAGGCAGCACATAGTAAGCTCATGTTGGTGGGACTGATTTGTGAAACGTGTGGGCCACAGGTGAAACATGCATAAGAAAGGGTTGGTGTGCGGCTCAACATGGGCATCTGCCTGAAAGGAATGGAGGTAAGATACATTTTATCTTCACCGAATTGCATCGATTCCAATAGATGGCTGCCTGCTTTGGCAAAAAGACAACAGCATTCATACACTTAAATATGGTATATATTCCCAATGATGGTGATTGGAATGTGTACAGATCCGACTACATTAAAATTTTGGTGCACAGTTGCAACCAACAAATGGCAGGGGTAACAATTTACACGGAATTTGGGTCCATAGTCATCACTGGGCATATGGCAAAAGTACGCTTTGGACAGATTCATTCACACATAATTTGGACTGTTGGTTCAAGATACGGTTAAAAATCGGACCATAACAACCGTCAAAGTTGGCTAGAGATGCATTTTTATTTGAAAAGTTCACGACCAAAAAATTTCACACATGAATCCAAAATTTCCTAAATTTTTGGTGACTAGAGTTTATATTTTTCTTTAAATAAATCTTTTTTAAAAATTAGTGCATTAAATACAATTTTTGTTGGTAGTTGTTTCTTGAATACAAAAACCTTTTTCAGGAAAAAAAAAAAAAAACCCGGATTACACACATTATTTGTACGTGGGTATTATTCGCATAGAAATTTTTTTTTTTCAAAAAAAAAGTATTGCATATTAATCCATCTTTTTTGAAAGATACAGAATACGGGCATATTTTGAAGAATTTGCAAGTATTTATGATATACATGAATGGACTTGCTAGGATTGGGTGTACAGCTTGCTCACTATCTCAAGAGAGCAGATGGTGTGTACGGTGAATGTTAGTGTATAGTCCCTTGGTTAAGGGCACATGTCGCATTAGCATAAGGAATGGATAGATGAATCAGAATCAAATTCAGTGCATATGCCATTGATGAGTAGAGCATCAGCTGGAGAGTGCAACTGCAAAAGATGGTTGGATTATGCAATGAGTTTAGGGATGCACCCTCTCCTATGCAAATGAATTATGGTTTATGCAAGACAAGAATCAGAAATGAAAGATAGCCAAGATCAAGCATAGCTGGAATAGGAGAAAGTTGACAGAAAATAATACCCGAATGGCATCGAAAGGGCGAGTTTTGAGACCACAGGGAGCCTTGATGGTGTTTCCATGCATGGGATCACTGACCCAGGTTACAATCTGGCCTGCTCGACGAACAGCCCTGATCAGATGGGGAAGCTTTACTCTCATATTCTCTGCTCCCATCCTTGTAATCACCGTGATTCTACCCGCTTTGTTCTGAGGATTCAAGATCTCAATCAGCTTCACCAGCTGGTTTGGATCCATCTTATCACTCACCTGCATTATACCAAAAGCAGATAAGATCATTCCCCAACCATTTTCCAATTCACAAAAAGAGCTAGTCATCAACATCATCAGAGCCTTATCCCATTCATTATTTTTATAACAAGCCATGCCAACAATTAAGCTACAATTTCAACCCCTCTACCTACTGGTGCAAGGAATAGGCTCTTAGTCATCATCACAACAGAGAGAGAGAGAGAGAGAGAGAGAGAGAGAGAACAACAATCAATTCATTCATATGGTAATGGTATATCACCTTGATGCCAAGTGGATTTGCGATGCCTCTGAGGAACTCAACATGGGCTCCATCGAGCTGGCGAGTACGCTCTCCCACCCAGAGCATGTGTGCAGAGCAGTCATAGAAGAGCCCTGAAGTGGAATCCTGCCTCGTGAGGGACTGCTCATATGGCAAGAGCAAGCACTCATGGGATGTCCAGAACTCGGTCATCGTCATGATCGGGTGGTCAACAGTGAGTCCTGCAGCAGCCATGAATCCCAGTGCCTCATCGACTCGGTGAGCCAGCTCCCTGTACCTGTTTTCACCAAACAAGGATCACATTCATTACCCAACTCAAGGCCTAACAACTCGGACAGCAACTGGGTTAAAAAGCACCGAGTTTGGGCGCCTACCTATCCCCCTGTTCACTGTGCTCTGTGAAATCAAGATTCCACTGTGTGACCCTCTGCATCGCGGCATAGCCTCCGGTGGCGAAGGCCCGCAAGAGGTTAAGAGTCGCTGACGCCTGACAGTAGGCCCTGATCATCCTATGCGGGTCTGGAATTCTCGATTTCTCATCAAAAGCGTCTCCATTGATATTGTCTCCCCTGTAACTGGGAAGCTTCACTCCATTCTTCTCCTCAAATGGATCAGATCGCGGCTTTGCAAACTGACCTGCCATTCGCCCCACCTAAAGTACCAAAATTCAATTGGGAAATACAAGTCACCCTTCAGTTTTCAGAGCACTTCCAGATGTACCCAAATCATAATCTATTAGCAGTAACAAGCAGGATAGATCTTTGGAGGGTACACATTAGCTCAAAGATTTAGTTTTTCCTAGTTAAAAAGCATCTGCGCGCTCTTCCAATTTTCTGCAGCATCATAATCTATTAGCAGTAACAAGCAGGATATATCTTTGGAGGGTACACATTAGCTCAAAGATTAAGTTTTTCCTACTTAAAAAGCATCTTCCAATTTTCTGCAGCATTCTATTTTCATAGTGATTTCATTTTCTCCAAAATCTCAATTTTCTACTTTCTCAGTTTCTTTCGTTTGCTGCCCACAAGATTCTTCACTATGAACTCTGTTTTAACTATGATGTCAGTGTAAAAAAAAAAAAAATGGTTCTTTCCATTTTGGGTCTCAGAATCTACTCACAATAAAAACTGCATTCTATAAGAAGCCTTTACACACAAATCTAAAAAGTCATTCTATCCTAATCCAAACTGGGGTTCATTCAAAACCAACAATTCTAATCATATTTCACATCAGATTACAAAAAAAGAGAGTAGAAAGAACCAATCAAAGAAGAATGCATGCAAACCTTGATCACGGGCATCTGCCCACCAAACATGAGGACAACACTCATCTGCAGAATGATCCTGAAAGTGTCCCTAATGTTGACTGCATTGAACTCCTTGAAGCTCTCTGCGCAATCGCCTCCCTGGAGGAGGAACGCCTTCCCCATTGCCGCGTCAGCGAGACGCTCCTCCAGATGGCGGGCCTCGCCAGCGAAGACGATGGGAGGGAAGGCCTCTATGGTCTTGAGGACGGATTCGAGCTCCTGCTGATTTGGGTACTCCGGGAGCTGGAGGGCCTTCATGGATCTCCAGCTGTCGACGGCCCATTTGGTCGGAGCCGCCGGCTGCGCCGCCTTGGCGGGCTTGTCGGCGACGATGGGGGTCTTGGAGGGCTCGGCGGCGTGGACGGCTGAGATGGTTCTGTTGGATTTGGTGGGTAGGAGAGGGAGAGATGGTTGCACCAGTTTGGAAGGGAAGATGGATTTGGTTTGGTGGGTTGGGAGAGGAGACTTGGCTGAGAGAGAGGAAGTGCTTGAGAGAGCCATTTCTACTTTACTATTACTTTACTACTACTGTTTCTGTTGGAGAGGGGTAGATAGAGAGAGAGAGCCTTTTAGAAGTGGAGATGATTTGAGAGAAGGCCCTGAGAAGGGAAGCACAGAGAAGAAGGTATTTATAGGTCTTTGGAGGGGTTGGTGAGAGAAGTTGATGTTGACTTGAAGAGGGTAGATCAAGTAAAGGTACAGTAAAATTTTGGTGGATTACTCTCTGAGACTTTGATGGAACCTTCACTATATGGAAAAGCATATTACTGAAATTTGGAACTGGGGAATTTGAAAAGATTTTATTTCACCATCTGGGCTTATTTGGCAAATCTTATATGCTTGAAATATATTCGCATGAAATAGATCTATTTTAGATCGCCTGCTTTAACTAAAATAATGAATTGTAGAAGTTCTATTTAGAGTAATAATAGATTTGCGTCAAGAATAATCACTAAAGATTGTTGTCTATTCTTGAAAAGGTTGTAAGTCCTATTATTTCATCCATAAAAGATATTGAAGTATTTTCAAATTTGGGGTATTTCTTAAAATGTAATCAGAAAAAGGTTTGAAATGTAAGTTGATGCTAAATAATTAAAATAATAATATAATTATAAATAATTTGAGAAATTACTTTTTATCTTTTTTGGCTTTTTACTATCTAATCATAAAAAGTCTCTTAAATAAAAAAAAAAATATCATGATATCTCTGAAAATATATCGTTTCAAGTATCCCAATATTATTGTGACATTCTAAACAAATCGCTAATATTTGTTGGATTGATCCATCTATAATGCAACTTTGGTATCCTCCAAAAATTTAGTCCCGCTAATTTGGCACTTCACTAGCATAGTAAAAATCAAGTAAAGCTTTCATTTTTCAGACAAGATGTCACATCAAAAGTAATTTAATTCAAAACTCCCTTTATCTTTAAAAAAAAAAGTAGAAAAGCAACCAGCTTTATCTACCAAAAAAAAAAAAAACCTCCACTTTCCGTATAAAAAGTAAAAAAAATTACATGACAAACAACTAAAAATAAAATACAATCATAACCCACTTATATTTTATTTTATTTTTTTTTCAAAATCAACTTTACTTCACTTAACTCTCTTATAGGAGAGTTGCAAAGGTGACTCGAGCTTAGTTTTTGGTAAACATGAAATCGGTTCTATGCGGATTTTTAATTTTCCCCAAGCTGCACATCCTGACATCCCTGCTTAGGCAAGTTCTGTGTCACACATCATGTCATGGACCAACCTCTAGACGTCAGGTGCTATGATCGGGAGTAAAGACAAACATGAAATGGATCCCCTGTTTGGACTAAAAAGGGAAGCCCTTTTTTTGATCAATCAGGCGGTGCCACATGGGGTTGAAATGTCACATTCCTTTACTAAAAAAAAATCCCATGTCTTTAAAAAAATTTATCTTCCCATGTGGCACCCCCTCATTGGTCCAAAGAGGGGATCCGGATCCGGACAAAAATCGGTTTAACCTGACACCAAATGCGAGCTGTTACCTTTCCCAAATTGCTTACCAAAGCTTTAAAAATCTAGGATTCAATTGCTTACCATTTACCAAACCTGGAAGTTCATCAGCACATGATAGAAACTGCAGGCCGTATTGTTGCCAAGTAGATCTTCCTAACCATACATAACTTTGGTTGAACATGGGTTGAGCTAATCTAACTCGGACTTGCAAGACCCAAGTCTTATTAAAGGGTTTGTTGGTGAATGAAAGGATTCCTATGGAAATTTCTATGAGAGATGAATTTTGCATTTCCACCCAATCTTCATAGGATAAATTTTGCATTTCCAGCCACTGTTCATAGGAAATCGAAATCTTTACTGCCCATAAAATTCACTTACCTTTTTTCTTCCTTTGCAATGAAAATGTTTTGTATCAGAGAGTAAAATGAGCAGCACAAAAAGCAAAACAAGTTCTCTCTCAATCACAAAATCCCCTCTTCGTACAAACCAACCCTTTAGGGCATGTTGAGTAACCGGAGACGAATCTGAATTATTTAAGATTCCTCTCTTCAAAGGGAGAAGTAAAATTCTTGCCAATGATTTGCATAGCTAATGATTCCTTGCATTCCACGTTTGGTTGTAAGTGTCCACTGAGGATTTCATTAATCCATGTTTTAATAGTAACGGCAATATGTCCTTTTTCAAGAGTGTCTACACTCATAGGTCTTCCCCTTTCTTGATTTTTTTTAACTTGCAAAATTATCACTTACGTATCTTAAAATCATTTCAAACCGGAATCCTAATATTAAATTTTAATAAATCTTGAGAATGTTCATCTTATATTTTCATTTTTACTTTGATCCCTTTATCTCTTCAAACATTCAACCTACAATAGCAATATGTGAGTTTATGGGGGATGTCAAGACAGTAGGAAGTGGGGGTCGGATTTTGGCTTTTATACCCACTTATTTTGCATGCAGGATTTGCATATCGGATGGGGGGGATTGGATCCCAAAATCATATCAATAGCAGATTTTAGGCGCAAAAAAACAGCTATAATTTGTGACTACCAAACTTGGATATAACATACAATAGTGGAAAGAAAAAATCTTTTTCCTATATATTTGGTTACTAAACGTGCCCTTGGGATCATCTTCGGGGTAATGTTTTATGGCCAATACGCAATCTACCTCATGGAGCCCATTTAAGATGTCCTTTTATTAGTGGGGTGAGGTAATCTCTGATATCAGATCACGAGGGGATATCAGAGCGTGAAAGGGCCTGTATTGATCCAAGACGGCCCGTAGAGCTCGACGTCATAGGAGAACATTTCTCTAGTCTTCCGTATCAAAAAGTTACACTTAAGAGGCAGGATTGTTTGAACAAGGTCTACTTGACACAAATACAATGAATCAGTTGCCACAAACAAAAAAACAAACACAGAGCCAAGGAAAGTGAAGGTGGAGAAAAGTGGGGAAAACACCATAGAATTTACTTACCTTTCAATGAATCATGTTTGGCTGTAACAGCTCCAAGCCGAGCTGAACATGTGAAGTTTAAAGTATTTTTCAGAGTTTTTTTAATATATGCGCATGTGTGTTAGATGCTCATCTATATAATATTCTCCTTTGGATTGGATTTGGAAGTGTGGACCATGTGACTAAATCATATCATTTGTGTTATGTGCCTTTTTCATTGGACGGATGAGTATTAAACTTTAATCAATCTGGTGCTTAAACATATTTTAAGTGCCAGGGTAGGAACTCATCCAGCTGTTTACATGAATCAAATTGGGTTTCACAGTAGCAAATTAGGCCATACAACAAGTATATTCTCTTCTATCAATGGAATCAACATTTGTAGCAGAATAAATGAACTGGAGCCTCACCTAGCCCTTTTAAAGCAGGTTGAGGTCAAGGTGTTGGAGTCAGGCCTTAAAGTCTTTATCAAGTCTAGATTCAAGCCCACAGGAATCAAATTCCAATGTACCAAAGTACCCAAAGTAGTGGAACATCAAAAAGAGGAGGACCCTTTGTAGTACTAGAATAGACAGAGTTGGTAGATTTGTGTGGCTGATTTTAGTTTAGAAAAATTAATCACAGTTAAGGCGTATGTCCATACTTGGCTTGAGTTATAGAACTCTTGTGGCACGTGCTGCACGTGTACAGAAGTCAAAATAAAGAAAGGATGAATCATTTTTTCTCCTAAGACAACAATAAATTGGTTCGTACATGATACTGATGTGGGGTGCTTTTCGGATCCGACGGCTAGGATTGTTGGATCACTGAGATTGGTTGGTCATCCATTGACATTTTTTTAGGGTCTTGATTCAATAGGGTTGCAGAAGTCTGAGAATTGGGTTTGTCTAAAATTGAATCTTACAGGGTAGTTTTGGTTACCCACGTGCAACATGCTTTGGCTTAAAATCTGAAATTAAGAAACTCTTATTATCAAGGGATAGAGCTTAGAGATTGCTAGTAGAATTTTGATTGACTAAAACCAACCCAAAGTGAAAGTTTGCCATCAAATCCTCTCTATCATGGATTGCAAGTGGTCTGGGTCTGGGATTGAAACTCAGTTATTGACCTCTGACATGTATTGGATCTGAACTAACCACTGATGAATGACAATGACGATCGCGATGCGGATATATTGAGCTTTAGTATGAGAAAATAGGGATAGCCTAGTGGTTGTGGGGTGGACCCAAGTGTTAGCACGTGGAGAAATCCCTTCGAGAAGCTCTTAAGAAAATTGATTTTATTATTTAACTTCTTCATCACCTGATTATATACCGCACCATCCAAATGAAAATTATGGATCTGCCATATTTAGGTATCCCATTCTGACCCAACTACCTGATATTCTGTCCTGGGTCCTCTCCCCTTTGTATATAGGTGGGCATATTTCTATAAAATGCCTACCAGAACAAGGCATTAAAACAGGTCCACAAATGAAGTAAATTGGCCCTATGTACCGATCATTTTTTGAAGCCTGCGAGGTTCCCATATTATTCCTCTTCTTTACTTTTGGAGGTGTTGTTGGACAATGTGTGGGCGCCTTTGCTTTTAGAAATACTAGTGGAGCCCTGCACATGCAATGCATGTGCAAGGAACATACTCTTTCAGTATGATAATTTGAAAAAATGTAGTCGTTGACAAACTCAATATTAACTATTCTAATGGAGAATGACCAGTTTACATATAACTCAATTTTTTGGCAAATTAAGTAATTTACAATCACTCATTGTTCTTATGAAATTTAGTAAAAGCTTCAATAGAAAAAAGTAAAAAGAAGATAGGATAACAAGATATATGGAAGGAAACTAATTTTAAAAAAAAGTTGAAAACCAACCTTTTATGGCCATACATGATTAGGCAAAACACTAACCAATTTCTCGGCCCATTTCCCATTAAAATTTGTCTAAAACCTAGCGCCAAATACCTACCAAATTCAATGAAACAAAATACTAACCAACCAAAACAGTACACAAGTCATAGCTTTAAACGAATGAACAACAAATCACAAAGATCCAAGCAAATTGTGTCTTTACAGGCATTGGGATTGAAGTTGAACTTTTCTATACATGACAATCTCAATTGAAATTTCTCATTTGAGTTGTTGTAGTGAATGAACAAATTCTTCAAACACAACCCTTTTCATAATCATTTGAGCTAAGCATTTCATCGAAATATAATAATACTAAGTGGGCCCACAGATGTGTAGTTCTCTTTGATTATATATATATAATATAATATAATAATACTAAGTGGGGCCCACAGATTTGTAAAGAAAAAGCATGACAAGTTCTTATGCTAAGTGGGTCCCACAAATGTGTAGTTCTCTTTTATTTTATATATAATATAATAATACTAAGTGGGGCCTACAAATGTGTAGATGTAGAGTAAAAGTATGACAAGTTCTTCTACTAAGTGGGGCCCATAGATGTGTAGTTCTCATTTTATATAATAATACTAAATGGAGCATACAGATATTATAATAATACTAAGTGGGGCCCACAGATGTGTAGCGAAAAAGCATAACAAGTTCTTCTACTAAGTAGTATAATATAATAATACAAAGTGGGGCCCACAGATGTGTAGTTTTCTTTTATTTTATACATATATATAATATAATAATATGAAGTGGGGCCCACAAATGTGTAGTTCTCCTGTATTTTATATATATACAATATAATAATACTAAGTGGGGCCCACAGATGTCTAGATATAGAGAAAAAGCATGACAAGTTCTTCTACTAAGTGGGGCCCACAGAAATGTAGTTCTCTTTTATTTTATATATACATAATATAATATAATAATACTAAGTGAGGCCCACAGATGTGTAGAGAAAAAGCATGACAAGTTCTTCTCTTTTATTGGGGCCCACATATGTGTACATCTCTTTTATTATATATATATATATATATATATAAAATATCATAATACTAAGTGGGGCCCACAGTTGTGTAGAGAAAAAGAATAACATTTTTTTCTCTTTTATAATAAAGGCATAGATATTATATGATTATTATTATAATATAATAAGAATATATTATTATATTATCTTATATTATAATATTTGGGGGGGCCCCACAAAGGTGTAGTGAAGAAGTATACAACTTCTCTTCTCTTTTATAATAAGGGTATAGATATAGATTTTATATTATTATTATTATTATTATTATTATTATATGATTATATTATATTATAATATAATAATTGGGGTGGGCCCCACAAAGGTGTTGTGAAAAAGTTTGTAATTTCTCATAATAATATATTAGTATGTTATATTATACTATTTGGGAGTGGGCCCCACAATGGTGTAGTGAAAAAGTTTGTATTATAATATTTGGGTTGGCCGCACAAAGATGTAATGAAAAAGTTTATAACTTCTCATAATAATATATTATTATGTTATATTATAATATTTGGGAGTGGACCCCACAATGGTGTAGTGGAAAAAAATTTGTAACTTTCTCTCTTTTATAATAGTAGTAGATAGTAGATATTTGGGGGATGGGCCCCACAATGGTGTAGTGCAAAAGTTTGCATTATAATATTTGGGGTTGGGCCCACAAAGGTATAGTGAAAAAGTTTACAATTTCTCATAATAATATATTATTATATTATATTATAATATTTGGGGGTGGGCCCCAAATGCTGTAGTGAAAAAAGTTTGCAACTTTCCCTCTTTTATGATGGTATAGTAGTAGATAGCAGATAGTAAATATTTGGGGGTGGGCCCCACAATGGTGTAGTGCAAAAGTTTGTATGAGATAAATAAATAATAAGGGTATAGATATCATATTATTATTATTATATAATATATTATTATAAAATTCTTAGTGGGCCCCACAGTGGTTGTAATAAAGAAACCATGTAACATTGCCTCTTTTATAAGAGTAAAAGATAGATAGTAGATAGTGGATATTTGGAGGTGGGCCCCACAATGCTGTAGTGAAAAAGTTTGCATTATAATATTTTGAGATGGGCCCCAAAAAGGTGTAGTGAAAACGATTGTAATTTCTCAAAATAATATATTATTATATTATATTATAATATTTGGGGTGGGCCCCACAATGTAGTTAAAAATTTTAATTTCTCACAATAAAATATTATTATATTATATTATACTTTTTGGGGGATGGGCCCCACAAAGGTATCGTGAAAAAGTTTGCAATTTCTCATAATAATATATTATTAAATTATATTACAATATTTGGGGGTGGGCCCCACAATGTTGTAGTGAAAAAAGTTTGCAACTTTCCCTCTTTTATGATGGTATAGTAGTAGATAGCAGATAGTAAATATTTGGGGGTGGGCCCCACAATGGTGTAATGAAAAAGTTTGCATTATAATAATTTGGGGTGGGCCCCACAAAGGTGTAGTGAAAAAGTTTGCAATTTCTCAAAATAATATATTATTATTTGATATTATAATATTTGGGGGTGGGCCCCACAATGGTGTAGTGAAAAAGTTTGTATGAGATAGATAGATAATAAGGGTATAGATATTATATTATATATATTATTATATAATATATTATTATATATATTATTATAAATTTTTTGGTGGGCCCCATAGTGGTTGCACTAAAGCAACCTGACAACTATGCCTCTTTTATATAAGGGTATATATTAAAATATTTGGAGGTAGGCCCCACAATGGTATAGTGAAAAAGTTTGTATGAGATAGATAGATAATAAGGGTATAGATATTAATATATTATTATATATATTATTATAAATTTTTTGGTGGGCCCCACAGTGGTTGCACTAAAGCAACCTGGCAACTATGCCTCTTTTATATAAGGGTATAGATTATAATATTTGAGGGTGGGCCCCACAATGGTATAGTGAAAAAGTTTGTATGAGATAAATAGATAATAAGGGTATACATATTATATTATTATATAATATATTATTATATATATTATTATAAATTTTTTGGTGGGCCCCACAGTGGTTGCACTAAAGCAACCTGGCAACTATGCCTCTTTTATATAAGAGTATAGATTAGTGGACAATGTCTGCCACACTAACGTTGAAGGCCTAAAACTTACCCGAGTTGATTGTAGCGTCAGTTTTTACATGATTGTCCGAAGTTCGAACTCAAGGTATGTCATCTTTTTATGCTTCTGCAGGCTTTTCGTGTGTGTGAGCTCTGCCTCTCTCTTGGGTCCCATCCCCCTTAATTGTATAGGGTACCAAAAAGAAAAAAATATTGTAAATATCATTTTCCCGACAATGTCCGCATGGGATCACATTGAGATATTCATTTATTTTAGGTTTTCATTGGAATATTTATGAGAAAAAAGTACTTTAAAGTGTAAAAAAATAAATGGTTGTTGATGCTCATGCCAGTGTAAATGATACATAAAGGTCTATCATAGCTTGTCAACTTGTGAAATTAAAATGATAAACGAAGGAATAGAATCATGTACTCGTCAAAATATCAAATAATTAATTCTTTTTAAAATGGACCTAAATTCTATCAAAATCCAACCTAATTAATTATATACTAGCACAAAAACCCATGCAAATCACGGGAGCTGAAAGTAATTTCGGTCAAAATATAAAGTACAGTCAAAATTGGATTCAAAACCTTCTAACTTAATATATTATAATACTACGGTGTACGTAATATATACAAATATTACGAGAAAAAGTACTTAAAATGTAAAAAAATATAGGTTGTTGGTGCTCTTGAGAAGGTGTAAATAAAAAGTAAGATATTTTATCATAGCTTGTCAACTTTTGAAATTGAACATGATAAGCCAAGGAATACATGGGGTTTTATGCCTTAAGTGGTTAAATCTGAAGTGATTAAAAATGAAGAGCACTGGTGAGTTTCCATAAATGAGCATATAACCTTTCCATTTATTGAAATAGAATGGTGATCATTGACTACCCAACCATCACCCTGGTAAAAAGTAATTAAATGCATAGAAAAGTGAGGATCCTATTAACTTCTCAACATTATAGCCTTTACCCTTTCCCTCATATCCTTCATTTCTAACTTCTTTCATAATCTTTTGATAGAGTTCATTTATGAATTCTCATGTATTTTAATGCAAACAACTTATAGATTAGTATTAAAACTTAGATGGGGAGATTATTTGCCTAAATCATTGTATGATCCCTACACGTGGTATGGTGGCCCCACTTCCAACATATATATGTCGTGTGTTATATCATTATAGTTATTTTATAAATATATATATATATATATATATGATGGATTTTTTTATTGCATGTGCAATCTAGTTATATGGGATGCATACTTGGGCTCGACTTTGATCATTGCCATTCATAATTTGGTACAAGACCCCATTTTAGACTCATAAAACTTTTACTCATTGTTGGATTAGATCTAAAAAAATATGTGGTTAAAATGCCATTACACTTTAAGGCTATTAAATCAAGGGCTAGGATAATCCAACGGGGCTAACTTTTTCATCTAACCCATTTTTTCATGAGGAGGGCTTTCCATTTATCTCCTCCTCTTCACTAATAGACATGTATCTATTTAGGCACTACAAGTTGGACCTTGTATCAACAACATGAGATCTACTGTATGAGAAGTTTTCCTATATACTTTTTTTTTCTATGTTGGGCTACTCGCTAGGAAGTGATCCTTTAAACTTGAAGGCCCACGGTTAGTCCTTTGGCATGTGTGGGATACCAAAGTACCAGCACCACACTCACCCGCGAGTACGTGGCCATTAAGGAAGATTTTCCTAAATTATACACATTCCTACACATTCCTCTGTCCTTTGATATTTATGCATAGATAACTCCCCTTATAAGTTATAACGTGTTGACTCCATAGACCATACAGCTCTGTGGGGCACACTTGGGCTCTCTTTCCATTTGCACTGCTCTTTTTAAGCTCGCACCTCCCATAAAATGACACCACATTCAACTTTATGCTCACCAAACCCTTACTCACATTTATATTGAATTTTGAAAAAAAATCTATAGATTAAAAGGTATTTAATTCTTATAAGCTCGTTAAATCAAGAGCTTGGATAATCCTACGAGACTGATTTTTTGCATGATAGTTAGTGGTAAATAAATCTTTCCCACCTATCTTCCTCCCAATGATAGAAATGCATATGTATCCAGCCTGCTCCCAGGTGAAGATTTTCCCACAGCAAATAGATGTGTAAATGAAACCTGCATCTGAATTTTCCAAATCAAGACATTTTGGGCGACCTTGTAATCAGAATAATCCATTTGCCATCCTGCTTCCCGTTCACTGGATCCTTTGGGAGCAGATTGATGGATTGAGAAAGATGGGACCCACACGAAATGAATGGAAAAAGAAAAGGTGAAGTCCACGCAGCCTTGTCGGTGCCGTCACGTCCTAGAAAATGAATGTAGTGTAACGTGCGTGCAGTGCATGCAACGGAGCCAAGCCGAGATTTTAACTTCGCTGCAGCTGGACCGTTCCAACGCGGAGATCACTATCACTAACTAAACCCCTTTTCACTCTTCGATCATAAAAAGGTGAAGAGAGAAAGAAGCAGCCACAAAGAACAGGGTCCATTCACTCACCTACCCCCTTTCCACTCCCACCAACTCATCCACCTTTTGCCTGGCCATGATGGATGACCATGAGACCATTCCCATGCACCCTCACACACGTTGCCGCAGCTTCCTAAGCATATTCCGTGACGCCTAGGAGTCCCACATCGACTATTGATGCGTTGAGGTCCATCAGAAATAAAATCGTGAGGCCAGTGGGCCAAAGCGGATAATATCATGCATGAATATGGGGTAGGGCTCAACCCATCAAAGGGTCTCACGCAAGATAAGGGTGTAAACTTTACATATAACCCCATTCACTTTCCTCTTTATGGTCGATAAAGGATTCCAGAGCATCACATTCCACCTCTCTAAAGACTGCACGTCCCAGTGCAATAGCCTGCCAGCTCTCTTGGCCCGCCTACTTGCACCAGACCACGGCAGGGGACCCATACTCGAACTAGTCGAGAGTCGGCTCTGATACCATTTGTAACGCCCAACCCCATATCCATGCATGATATTGTCCGCTGGCCTCACGGTTTTTTTTTTATGGGCCTCAACCCATCAAAAAGCCTCATGCAGGATAAGAGTGTAAGCTCTACATAAGACATCACCTATTCTCTTAGTGGCTAGCTCCTTTTGTTTCGGAATGAAAAAGAGCACAGTTCAATGATTTCTGTTACCTGAGAAATATTTGCCTTGTATGATTTGATTGTGTTGTACTTGGTCTGATCTTTTACATGGACGTGGGGTGAAAATAAAATCCTTAGGGGTTGTTTGTTTTGTGTGAAAATGAATCACAAGAGTAAATGCTTCACATGTGAATCAATTATATGTGCAATAGAAACTGCACTACCACACTGGAGCAGCAGGGGAATTTTACCCGGCTTTCTCTCCTGAGCCCGTAAGGATTATTCTGGCCCAAAGGGCTGGGAACCCTGCGTTATCAAAAAAAAAAAAAAAAAAAAAAAGAGAGACTCACATGAGATTCAGATTCCAATGTTTGTCAATTTCACCTACTTGCACATGTAAATTTAAAGTACATCTAATGGGCATCAACGGTTATAATGTTTTTCCCAAGTTTCTCACAGATCATAAGGAATCATGATTTGAAACTTGGGGGTCTAGCTATTCTCGGCGTTTTAGAGCTAATCAACGGTTCGGATCTTGCAAGGGGCCCACAGAAATCCAGAATGCAGATCTAATGGTCTGTAATTTATTCCAAATTCCTTACAACCTAGGATGATCCAACGACTGAATTTTGATTTGTGAGCCGTGTTGGGCCTCCTGAAGATGATTACCGGTGTAGATTATGGTTTTGGGGCCCACAAGATTGAAAAAACTAAAAAACACGGTACTGCCTTCATCAACGTCGCGGTTACTGTAGCTCCGCACAGTAACAATAACCTGTGAATCCGTTTCACACCTACTGAGATGTGAAAATGAAGGGCACTTTTTGAGTTGATTTTTATACCATTTACATATGAGTTTACATATGTGAATCAGATTCACACAAAACAAACGTGATATATGCGTAACGAAAACGTATATGGTTCAATTACATACGTAAATGGGCACAAACAGACGACGCCTCGTGCTGCTCAAACTTTACCTTTGGGCTCTGCTTCCAAATTAATAATGGTTGAAAAAGAGAAAAGGACAGAGAGAAGGTAGGTCCACCTCCCATGTGCAACTCCTGAGATGGGTCAACGTTGGATCATTTTTCCATAGAACTTCCAACTTGGGAGTTTCTTAAAATATGATGTGCATTTGGATTTAATGGCGGAAGTATCACCAGAATGAACTGTATGAAGGACATTGCTGGACGGCAATAAAATTTTCCTTGAGGGGGCCAGGGCCGCCGGCGCCAGGCATGTAAAAACAAATTTCTGAGGGGGCCATGTGTGAAAACACGACAGGGTTTTCAAAAATTCCGTGCTTCAATGCATAATCATCATCTTGAAAAATCCTCACTTATAATGTACAGTGCATAAAGAGCAGAGAGTGATGCTTTCATTCCAAAAGAATGCTTCATGATCGCTTTACAGGGAGCCGGGTCAAGCCAGGCTAAGGCATATCCACTCCATAACTAGAATAAGCTTGATAAGAAAGGCTCTTCGGTGTGGAGCATCAGTTCTTATGTGGCTCCCTCAACCATGCTACATGTCCCGACTCCAGGACGGATCCATTCAACTGTTCAAACTTTTCAACTCCCACCAGAACAGGGGAAAAGGATCGGTCCTGGAGTCGGTCATGGAGTTGGGACATTTAGACTTTTTGAACAAAAAAACCTAGAATAAGCTTGACATGGATAGTAAGTGCCTGATCTGAGCGCAGCCCGCCTCAAACATGTCAGGTCGGGCTCGCTCATGCGGTCAATTGGGCATAGGCCTGAGTAATACTCACAAATAAACAGTGACATAAAAATTTTAAATTCAATCTAAAATAATCTTATATCCAAATGCAATTGTGTTATTCTTAATTAGAAATTCTAATAATTTCTTAATTATGACGTAGGCCTATTGCACTAGTTACAATAAACAATGAAATTATATTATTTATAGTTATATCTCTTGTTTGTCCTGGCTGGCTGGGCATTGAGCTTTCTATCACTTAGTTCAAGCCTGATCCAATATTAAACAGGCTTAAATTCTAGATCCAAATCTAACCCAAGTACTAAAACTGAGGCCCAAATTGAGTCCAAAGTGGGTTTGGCCCAGGTTGGTCTAGCTTATGAGCACCCCTATTGCTTTAGTGAGTTACATGTGAAAGAAAATATGCCTCATTCAAATGGGGCAACGGAAGTTCGAGACACTTGAGAGTTGAATACAATGAATATGATCACATCGTGTCTGCTAGAGGAAAGGGGGGAGAGGAGGCCATCCTTGGCCATCTCAAAAACCATTCGTTTGAGGTCCATGATTGGTGAGCCATACTTTGAATATGATAAGACTATTAGAGATCAAACAACGTGCTCATATAATGCTTAAGTACTCTAAGAAAGGGAAAGTTAAATAAAGTATCAATAAAGCAAAGACTATGACTTATCTATGATAGGTCATCTTTGGGATGAATACTTAACATCATTGATTATTTATAAAAGGAAATCACTTTCACATGGGTAATGTAATTTCATCCATTGGCTTGGATTGGTGTGGATCCTTGCCCTGTTTACTTTAAGCTAGAACCGATTCCACCGTGGGGCATGTTAAAAGCATTATAATTTGGTTAAAGCATTATGATATGACTAGGTCCTTTTATGAAACACACTTCTTTTTTGTTTGATAAATAACTGACGAGCATAATAACTCGTGCTCAGCACAGGTATGACCAGCATTTATGCATTATAAAAAATAGCCATAAATCATAGAAAGAAAATAAATTAATAAAACTGAAAAGATTCAAAATAATAATTGACGGTCAAAATTCAATGTAAAAACCTCTTAGCTTAATATATTATAATTTGGGCAAGACCAAAACTAATATATCAGCAAAGTGAAGGAGGTGCTATTCAAATCTCTTAAGAAAATCTTAATCTCCTAAACTTGTGATGTTACACTCTTTTAGCATCCTTCTAAGCGTTGCTCATGATCTCATGCAATCCAATAATGAAAAAAATGTGAATCGACTAGTACAAAGATTGACACATTGGCCTAGATGTGGTAAAAGCAGGGGGTGAGGAGACCATATGGCATCAGGAATTGTCTTTGCTACTTTTTTAATTGCATTTTTAAAGTGAACAAAGTGGAGACTGCTTGATGGAGTCTTCTTTACTTGATGAAGAAAACAAAAAACCCAACAAGAGATCGGGAAACACAAATTTTCCTACTTTTGCTATTGAATACTCTCTCCATTCTAGTTTTATCTATGAACACCAAACAAGAGCAATAGAAACACTAAACTCACTCCCTCTCCACACGATGGAGAATGATGTGTACACTCTTGCATTCCTACGAGTAAAGAAGGGACCAAATGTAATGCATTCTTTGAGGCTAATTTGACAATTCGATGAATTGAACTCAGATCAAAAGTTACGTTTTGAATGTCATTGTATCATCATTTTCATTTATTCATTTACCTTGGCCAATCTATATGGCCCTGGGGTTGACTATTTTTCCTACCCAATCCTGGTCAGAGCCATTTCGTCATACCTTCAATCTTATTTTCGAATTGATACCATATCTGTACAAGTGGTTTACTCAAAGGCTACTTTCTGCATGACAGTATGACACTGAAGCCACTGAGAAATGTGAAATCTGGGTGGCTCATGTGTCACATTCACACCCACAAGCCATCATGTTCGTTTGCATTAGTAAATGATTCACATATGCAAATCAAGTGTGAAAATATTGAATAAAGAAGCCCATTTTCACGTTGACCATCAGGTCGAGTGTGTGAGGCCACCTTGCCAATTGTGGTTCCATGTTGCTTGATTCATTTTATTCACATTGCAGGTCCTCAGTTTACTATGTGGGCTCTTGCCACTTGCAGAGCTGAGGATGTGGGGAAAAAATAAAAGGAATCCGTGCCTTTATCGCAGCTCCGGCTGTAAAATTTAGAAGGTCCCACCTCATAGAAGGTTAGGAAGAGCAACTTCTGCATCCCATTGCTCGTGGGAGAAAATTCTCCGATGATCTAGTTAGGCACTATATCTTTAGTGGAATTTCTACAAAGAATTCACCATGTTTAGGAATTTTTAGACATGATGTGATAGGTTGTCCCTTAAAATTTCTGAATTTCACATTACTAGCATTTGTGGATTCCAGCTAAATAAAAGGTCTCCTTTGACCTTTGGGAATTCAGGAATTCCACTACCTATGCATTTTGGTGGAATTCCTGGATGTTCAAGCCCAAAGGGTCATCTAGGAATTCCACTTTTTTTTAAGAATTCATTAATTTTTCAGATAAGAATTCCTGGAATTCTAGCAAAAACAGATAGAAAACTTTTTCACTAATCATGCTTTAAACACATTAGTTCAAATACAGTCGCTAACTTGGTAAATCTTTTACCCAAAAAAGAAAAAAAAAACCTTGGTAAATCACTTCCACCGTGAATTAGAATTGATCCAAGTTTATAATGGGTCATGTGATGTTTGAATGACTTGAATTAAGCAAAGGCCTGACTCAAACAAAACCACATTAATAGTGCAGAAATTTTCTTATCTTCCATTGAAATCTCTCTCCCTCCCTAGAATATAGCCTTTCTAGACCCATTTCTTCACTGAAATTTCAAGAATTTCTACAAGGAGACCAAACAGCAATCTTTCTTGTGAACTTTCTGAATCCTCCTTTTTTAACTTGAACATCTAGAAATCTAGAAATGCAAAGGAGGTTGGAATTTCTGAAATGCAGCAATATTTGAGGTGCTCATGAATGGATTACTTTTAAATGTTGAACAGACATGGGTGCTACAGGAATGCTGTTTCCAACTAGCCTCCTGCCAATAAAATTTAGTTTGTTCATACACTCTCATTGAAGCAGCCATAAGATTCCCAGAGTGTTGCACCAATTCGTTGGGCGAATCGCCACTTCGACTCGTCCATAATCCAAAATCCAAATACCTGCACTCCTCACTCTTCTCTCACTACCCCTGCAAAACCCCACCAAAATCTTCTTTTCATTAATCTTCATTCGATCATCCAACAAAAACCCTAACTCAAGTTCCTCAATCGCTCTCTCGAACATGTCTCCGATACGAACCCATTTGAATGCAATCCACTCCAAATCTTCCTTCCAATCTTAATTAGGAAGAGGAAGAAGAAAACCCAAAAGCGCAAAAATCCTCAACAGAGGAATCGCGATGTCTGTTGCTGTTCGGAACCTGATAACGAATTCACGTTCTTATCTCTTCCATTCAATCAACGCCAATCTCAACCGCTCGAAATCACACCTCACAGTATCCTCTCTTCCCTATCAAAAGCTGCAATCTTTCGTCACAATTCTACAGAGAGGCTCTCCAAATCGGGAATTCGGTTCTGTCAAGGCGTCTCGATGGGGAATTCGAGCGTTTCAATCTGGTAACTGTTTGATGAAATCAACCCATACTGTTAATTTTTCTGTATTTTGTATTGAAATAGGAAAAGAAAAATCGTTTATCAGGTGATGGGTCTGATGGGAGCCATGGGAGAGAATGGAAGTTGGATGGTTTTAACTTGGATGCAATCCTTTCGGTTGCGGAAGTGTTGTGCATTGCTCCCTCTCTGGTTTTCTCAATTGGGTGTCCTTTGAATTGGGTGCTTTTGGGGTCGCAGAAGTGGTTTCAGGTGTCTCTGGTGAATAGCTTTTTAGTCTGGCAGCATGTTCTGTTGGTGGGTGCTGTTGGAATTGGGGCTTTAATCCGTCGCAGGCAGTGGCGGAGGATTTATATGGATTCATCATCCAAGTTTGGGGGTGATACAAGTTTAAATCTTGTGGAGAGAGTTGAGAAGCTGGAGGAGGATCTTCAGAGCTCCGTGACGATTATTAGGGTGTTGTCGAGGCAGCTAGAGAAGCTGGGGATTAGATTTAGAGTTTCAAGGAGGACTTTGAAAGAGCCCATTGCTGAGGTACAGTTGCATTTCAACCCTTTACACCCCCACACCCACCCACCCCACCTAGTTGCCACTTTTGTATGTGTAATTGTTTGACACCATCCATGTTGCAATCCTTTTTATGTTGTTGAAAGAAATGGCTAGCGTTTTAGTTCTTCTGATTAAATGAATGAATGAAATGGTTTTGTTCTGTTGTGATTTGCGGCAAGCTCTAGAATTAATTTTTGCTGAAGTTCTGCTGTTGATGTTGTTGTATTATCTTCCTCTTGCTTTACACGGATACTGCAATTGTTATAATATTATGATAGGATGAGTGCAGTAAGGAAATCCCCATTTGTTGCATCCTGATGAGAATGATCAAGGTTAATTATCTCAAATATACCGAGATACTCCCTATGTGTTGGCCCAAACCCAAGGAAATGAGATTTTTGTCACATAGACCTTTGGTTGTAAAGCCTTTCCTGATCTTTACTACGAGTTATAGTTTAGTTTTGATGTTGGGGCATTCTGTAGGAGTGGAAGCTTATGATTTACTACAAGTGAGCAAAGGTTGGTTAGCGTTAAGAGGGTCCTCCAGAAGTCACTCATAAAATGATCAGTTGAAATAATTGAAAGGGTTTTGATAGTAGGTCCTTCTTACATTTTGAAATTCCCTCCTTTTGCTTGAATTTGAAAAAAATCGCCCCTACACTACTTTGTACAACAAGTATGTATTGCAAAATGACTAAAATACCCACTTTTGATATCACAAAAAACTTATTAATCCCCATCCTCAAAAACATACAAGAATAAAAATGGTATTGTGTACTGTTCTTGATTTAAGACCACATCTTCTTTCTTGTATTTTTATAGAGGAAGTGAAGAGGCATTGTGTTGTTTTTTTTTCTCTGGATTCTGTTTGTAGTAAATAGAAAAAAATGAGAGAGAGAGAGAGAGAGAGAGAGAGAGAGAGAGAGAGAGAGAGAGAGAGAGAGGAGCCTTGAAGGTGGTGGTGTTGGGTTTGCAGGGGGCGGTTTCTTCTCTTTGAAGTGATATTGGGGTTCTTGTGCTTCAAGGTTTTAAAAAGATGGGGTTCTTTGGGATGAGTCTAGTTTCTTCAAATGGTTTTGGATCCTTTGAGGAGAAATGTACAAATAGGACACTGGGAAGTATTTGATTTGGATTTTGGAACTTTGTTTCATCTTTTAGCCCTTCATTTTAGTTGGGTTTTGGGTTTTTATAGGATCTTTAGGATTTAGGTCTGGATTTTTCAAATGAGTCTTTGCTCTTTTATCATATTGGAGAAATGAATAGTATATAGTAGAAGATTGCAGTTTTGATGCTTATTGCTTATTGATCTGTAGTAAGGTCTTGTGTTGCAGAGATTTTTTGAGACGTGGGTCTAATCTCTTCAAATTGTGTGTTTTGGCTTTTTTGATGGTTGGATTTGGAGTGTTGGCTTTGTGTTTTTGCCCTTTTGGTATTGACTTAAGGTTGGTTGGAGGGAAATGAAGGAGAAAAATATCCAAAGGATTTTTTATGTGGTTGTTTTGTTTGTTTTAGCTTGAAGATGGGGATCTTATTTGTGATGTTCTTTAGATGGGAATTCTTGTTCTTGATTTCCTATGCTTTTACTTTGATTGGTCTCAGCGATGGAAATAGGAAACTGTGATCCAAATGACATTTGTGCATTGCTCCAATTCGCAGTCCATGTCACAGATGGATCCATTCGCTTGAGGTGGTCTGAGAAACTGTTTTGCTGCAATTGGAATGGACTTGCTTGTGATAATGAGAGTCGCTTTGTTACTTCTAAAATTTGCCGGGATTCAAGCATAGTTTTTTGCAATATCACAATTAAAATATCACGATACCTTGAAAACTTGGGCAGTTCATCATTTTGCAATGCATACTTGCTGTATGGAGTGCTGGAGGGCAGTTTTCTGAAATTTAGGCGTTAGGAGGGAACTTTAGGGCTCTAACTAGGACAGCGCGGTGAGTTTTTACACTTTTAAGGGTTGGAGGAGATGAAGAAGTTAGCGTAAAAATACATGCATCCTTATAATGTGAGTAAATTGACATGAGGGTATTAAATGATGAACCCGTAGATGCCAGGAGATTCATGGGATTAATGTTGCTTACTCAATGCTCAGACTCAGAGATCCTTGGTAGAGATGGGATCGTGGGAGAAGGCCATGGATCTTGTGGTTAACTTTATGGTTTTTTTTATATTTTAATTTTAATGTAGGAATAGTAATTTAAGAAATATGGTAAATTTGTAGATGATAATTATTTTGGGAGAAGATTTTAGAAATCCAAAGAAAGAGTGGTAGTCTTATAATGGTAAATTGTTTTAGAGAAAGAAATGTTAAATTTTATAAGTGCCTATGTGCCTCAAGTGGGGTTGAGAAAAGTCTTTAAAATGGAAATTCTGTGCATAGGCCCTTATGAAATAGTACAAGATATTTGAATAGGAGTGGAATTTACTCAACATGTAGGAAGACCAGAAATAGGTGTAGGAGGCTGTGATAGCCAAATGCAAATATGGGTACAGAAGCGGGTGCAGGGATCGAGGATATGACTTTGCACTTTTTAAAATCTAGAACGCAGACACATATAGTTGACTAGTTGTGTCCGAATTTTTTTTATTTAGATAACTTTTGAATTAATGAAATTATCATTGTTTACGGTCCCTTCTAACATTTTTTTTATGTTAAGAAGTTAGAAAATTAAAAGAACTATATGAAATCGTGGACTTGGTAAGTGGGATATGCTGAACTTGTACCCTAGAAATATCAGTGCAATATTGGTACCAACTGCCAACTATCAATACGAGTGTCATATCCGGTCGACGCGTATAAGGGGGACTTGTAAAAGTATGGGGATATCATATAGAGGACTTTGGACTCATGTAGGATATGGTTTCGGAGAAAACAATCAGAGAGAAGCTATCCTTGATTTATAATAACTTATAGTAATGTCCAGGAAAAGGAAAATATATAGAGATTAGTTGATCTTTAAAACTATTAGTCATTCTAGGAGGACTTATAGGACAATATATATATATATATATAATGATATTGGACAGAGGCATTGATAGATAGATGACTAATAAGGAAGTGATGGATTGTACAAGAATAAATGTGGCCGAATGTAATATCGAGATGATGATGATGTAATATTGAAATAGTAATATTTAAGCACCAGTACAACGAAATAGACCTTGAGGGTCCCACTTATTGCTAAGCAAAACTATTGGAAAGTTACTTCACCCTTGGAGATTCAATGGGTTGAATATCACTTATGGTTTTTTTTTTTTTTTTTTAATTGTAAAAGAATATCACTTATGTTCGGGTGTTATTTACCTACAGATTGAAGTCTTATTCTTCACATGGTGATTTTATATTTAAGTTTTGGGTAGATTATCACCTCAATCCATTAGCGAATATCAGATCAATTTGAGTGATTTTGGGCAATCTCTTTTCACAGTGAGATTATTGATCCAATGGCTTAACATGATGAGAAGTACACCGAAAGTGCTAATTGTGCTCGCTTGTATCTGACTGAATGTTAGGCTAAGGTATTGTCATTGCCATCAAAGCCTTACACCATCCTTATGATCTTGACTCTGTAAGTTCTTCTTTCCCCCTCAAGCCTATTTAATGCGATGTTCTTTTCCATATTCTAACATGTCTTTTTTTACTACTCTTTTCAAAGTCTTTATTGGTCCCCTTTCTTCTAGTTCTTTGAATTGGTCTCACTTCTTCTTTTTGCTAAGGCTGCCTCTCATCGTATGTGCATGCGCCTGTTCATCTGAAAATATGTAATTTGAGGTGGCTTGAGCAAGGAAACAAGATAAAAGATATCGTCATAGAAAGAATTGAAGTGTTACAAGTTCAAGGAACTAGTAGAATAGAGAGGCTAATAATGACCTGCAAAGAAGTAATTGAAGGCACATGATTGTGGAGTTACAAAGAAAATGGCTTTAAATAGGGTTGAGTGGAATAGTAGAATTCTCAGAGCGGGCCATAGATATATGGAATAAGGCTTTGATGATGATGATGATATCTTATCTTAATGTGTTGGTCTTTGTATATAATCATATCCCCAACCTTAGAAGGGGCAAAATTAACAGTATTGAAATGAAAATCAGTGACCTAATTGGATTGGAATAGGAGTATGAACCCTAAGGGCTGATTTGGATGCTCAGAATCCTACCCAGGAAATCCATAGAAGTGTCAAATCTATTCTATAGTTTTCCTATGTTTGATTGGGCCAGGGAGTTTTTATTGCATGGAATTTTACCTTTTTGAGGAATCCTTTTGTTCTCATAAAAAGGTGAAATCCGCGAGAATTTCATGGTCAATATTCTCCGGAGAATGGGATCCATAGAAGTGAGGATTCTATGCATGTAATAATCATTATTGAATTGTGGGTTTAAATGGCAGGACATACTAAATCGGTCACCATAGATGCGCATTGATGAATTGTACATTTTTGTGGCAGGAGATACTAATTTGGTCACCAAAGATGAGCATTAGTGAATTGTGAGTTCTTTAAGGTAAGAAAAATAGCGAACCTAAGGAAATTAAGCTGTGGCATGTGGAGAATTTATAAGGGTATTCATGTAAAACGAATTAGAACTTTTTCCAGGAGTGAAGAAGACTGAAAATGTGAATGAACATCTTTTTGTGTGAATGCAGAAGCATAGAAGAACTTAGAAGGTAATACTCAGCAAAAGAGATGCCACGTGAGTAGCCATGCTAATTATGAAAGCTACATAGTTTTTCCACCAGGTTGGGATCCTAGGAATGAACACAAAAGAGGAACCTAGTATAAAGTAAAACAAATCAAACACACACAAAATGAAATCCTTACATTAAAGAATTTACCTCAAGGCAAGGTATTTTTGTTTTCGGTCCACCACTTATCAGCAACAACCTTTGTATGAAGACTCTGTGTAACAAGGAATTAGGAGGAAAAGGAGAACGATATGGATTCGGAATGAAGAAGTGTCATAGTGTAATTTTTATTTATTTATTGAATGGGGATTTCATTACTGTAAAAAAGCTAAACAAGATGAAGTTAATAAATTAATATTAAATTTTTGGGAATATACTCACCCCAAATGTGACATGAACTTGATTTCAACCCCACTTGTATCCAAATCGGGTTTCGAGTTCTGATTAGGCGTCCTTTTGATACTGCCCTACGTCTGAGATTGCATGTCCCTACCTGAAAAAAGCTTGACTTGCACTTGGTATGCTCAAGCTTTGGTGTAGTTTGGAAGCTTGCATGGAATTTAGGCCAGGCTCAACTTTGGACCTTAGGTACCTAATTCAAATCCACCTTGGACATCAAGCACCTGACTTAGGCTCACCCCAAGTTCCTTACCATATGTAATTTAGTACTGATGTATATTACTAATTACTTTTAATGTATTTTCTTAGGGTCTTCGGTACCATAATTAGAGCACAACTTCTCCAGTACCCCAAACATGAGGTCCTGCCCTCTCCCCCACCCCTCCTCCTCTCTTCTTTCTCTCTTTCCCCATCTTTCTGGCGTGCAAATACGAGGCTGAAAATCAAGCACGAAATAATCTAATTGGGGAATCTTTCAGTAGATTCATGATGTGGCTGCATTTGGGAAATGGGCGTGGACCACATGGTGTCTAGGGTGGATCCGAGTCCCGACTGCTAAGATTTGATATCAACCGTAAGTTTATCGCTATCCTATTTGGATTTTGAAAGTGTATCCTGCTCAGGTCCCTGGCCTGGACGGACTCTCCTAGAACTGTAAAGAGCCACTATTTCTGGTTTCATCCGGGCTTAGGCCCTAGCTTAGCCTATAGTGGGGATGGCAATGGTTTGGGTTAGGTCAATAACTTGCTTCGATTGCTCCCCTTGGGGGGTGGGTATATGATGCAGCCCAAGAGGGGTTGCCACATAATGACCATATCTAGCCCAACAAGATCCATAGGCCAGCCCCATGTCTATGGAGCCCAAGCCCAGCCAAACTGTGCATAGGAGGCCTAGTGTCCTCACACAGGCAACATAATCCAACAAACAGTTTTGGATTATTATTTCCTTAGCTTCTTTATTATATTATTCTTTCCCCTTTAAGTGTCTTTCTTTTCTTTCCTTTTGTCTTCAATGTTTCCATTTTTCTTAGGGTCTAAGTTTGATAATGTATTCAAGAAAAAGGAAGGAAATCCAATTGTAGCAGGAAACTTCCTTCTTTGGATGTCTAATGAGGACATCTCATGTACTCTTAAAATCAATCTAAAATGCTCTTCAATAATATTCAAAATTTCACCCTTGAAGTAACTGTGCTAACTTTAAAGGTGATGACATTTGGGCAGATCCTTCTACACTAACCAGGCTGCATCAAATTGGTTTCAAAGCTAAATCGTTGGTGGGTCATTTTCTGGGTCAATGCATTCTTGAGTTGATCTTCTTCTAGTTCCATCCCTTCTATTTTTTTTGCTAGAATTTTTCTTCAATTTTTGTCACTCCAGAAAAACCCCAAATCCAACCCCAGAATCTCATTATAGCCTTCATTTTGTTCACCCCAAATTAGCTCTTATCTATATCCAGTAACAAACCTTAAGTTTCCCTATAAAATTTCCTTCAATTTTGAGCCTAGAATTTTGTCAATTTCTAGGCTTGACCTCAGGTCAGAAAATTGCTAGTTTTGCCCAAATTCTTTAAGTGCAAAAGCTGCACTGCACAGTTCCTGAACCAGTTCCATACAAACCCCAATTTGCCCAAATTGATTCTAGATCTTTCTCCAAGATTAGAACCCCAATTTAATCCTATCCATAAGCAAGAGGAAACCCTAAATAACTCAATTCATCCAGCCCTTAAAACCACCCCAAAGTAGCTCCGAATTTTTATTTTCAGATCAGTCCTTGGCTCTGCCCAATTCAATCCATATCTGAACCCCAATTTATACGTACCCCTTGACAGCACTTATACTAGTCCCCCTTTACCGATCCTAAAACCCCCAAAATTTTCCTAGCTGAACACTAACCCTAGCCAAATCGGTTTGTCTCTATTTTACCAAATTTAAACCCAAAAGGGCCAAAACCCATCTCCAATCAATTCCTAACACTGTATCACAGTAACTGCAGTTTCTGCGGTTCCCATAACAGCACCTGTAGTTCTCAAAACCAGTCCTTCCACACCTCTCAAAACCTTTATCCAGCCTTTCCAAATCTGGTTCATATCTTCATCAGATCACCCTACTTGCATTTCAGCCCGTACTACCTTCATTAAACCCTGTCAAAATTTAAATTTTCCAAACAGCTTGCTGCCTGCATAGAAAATCTGGGACAACAGTGTAGCCAGCCCTTCTCTCACCACTCCTCTTTCCAAAGTCCTGCCCCATTTGTCAGTTCATTCCTCAAAAGGATTTGTTTTTTGTGGCCCTCTTGCATCCAAATCAATATGAGAGACATTGGAGCTTTGGATACATGTCAAAAAGTATCGTATCAAATATGGAGTTTGGTATCATGAGAATTAGTTCTACTTTGAGCAGTTCATTAGTTTGAATCAAGTAAATTGACGATTGATGAATTTATTGACCAATTTCAAGAACTGCATTATTTA
Source organism: Umbellularia californica (assembly GCA_028538565.1). Lineage (NCBI taxonomy): Eukaryota > Viridiplantae > Streptophyta > Magnoliopsida > Laurales > Lauraceae > Umbellularia > Umbellularia californica. Next base: position 62,128,815 of record JAPQWN010000007.1, on the reverse strand, counting down.
TGTGCATTAGAGGAGAGCCCGGCGGACGATTTAGCTCATTAAATCAAAGGTTTAAGATTGAACATACGGGAGAATGTGAATTTCTGCCAAAACATTAAAGAAACATATAATGTAGTTCTCCATCTTGAGGACAGACTTAGATGGTCTTGTTGGGAAGTCCCACATCCCACACCGCCTAAGTAATAGGCTTGACATGCCTTAATATACCCGTATGGGCCTTCCACCTATCAGCTTAAGCTTTTGGGTTGGTATATGGTTTATCACACTGTATTAGAGTGGGTTTCGATCTCGTTGTTCTCGTGTAACCAACGTGGCCGTTGTTCTTGTGTAGCCCATGTGACAGGCTCGTCCATGAAATCTGTTGGGCCTGCACGTGAGGGGGAGTGTTGGGAAGTCCCACATCCCACATCACTTAAGTAATATGCTTGACATGTCTTAGTATACCTGTATGGGCCTTCCCCCTATCAGCTTAAGCTTTTGGGTTGGTATATGGTTTATCACAGGTCTCACATGAGACAATTTGATTCTTGAACCAGAAAGTTACAACAAAGAGTTTATATTATCAACTCACATGCATCATCTTCTATGATACCTGGATACTTACAAGCCCAACATTGTATTGGTATCTGATACTGCACCGATACTTCTAGGAAACAAATTTAACATATCCTAAAGTCCTTTATTTTATATAGTTCTTTTAATATTTTTACTTCTTTCCATAAAAATACTAGAAAGGGACGAAAACAATGATAATTTCATTGATTCAAAAGTGATCTAAAGAAAAAATTAGGACACCCGGATCAGTATCCGTGTCCCAGATTCTCAAAAGTGAAGAGTCATATCCCCAATCCCCTTATCAGTGTCCATATCCATATCCGTATCTGGGCATCATAGATCATCTTCTACAACACTTTGCAATTAAGGGAATCTTATATGAAATGACTCTTTCATGAGAACCACTGTTATGTCCTATTGAAGCAAAATGCCAAGGATATCCTCAAAGCGTCGATCCTGTGAAAGTATGAATCATGTGCGAGAAGAACCAGAGAAGGAGCAAAAGCAAGAAGAACCAGAGGAAGTCATGACTGCACAAAAAGAGCTGACAACCATATCAGGAGATGTGAAGGGTGAAAGAGAAGCAAGATCAATGGAAAAAAGATTCTATGATGAAGTCAAAAGATACTGCATCTATAGTTCTTAAGATGGACCATACTATGGAAGAACTAAAAAAAGACCGAAGGACCAAATTTCTTTCTTTGGATCGTGTTGATTAGAAGATTGAAGAGTGTACACCTATATCAGATCTTATTAAACTTAAGGCTACAGAAGAAAGAATTGAATCAAATGACAAATAAATTGTTTCAGTGATTTTAAAAGATCCACCAGTTGAGTCCCCCATATTGACTTTGTTTTTGGGGATCAACAATTGATAAATGAAGATTGTGACCTGATGATATAAGTTTTACAGTTGGAATATCCAATTGTCCAATCACACATCTAAGCAGAATTTGACGATTAGAAGCATCAATGCCTCTAATCTACTTCAAGCTGTAGGAAAAGATTAAGTTTTCGTGAAGAGAATGAAATCAATATAAACATCAGAAGTTTGTAGTTTGTACGGCGGGTGAGCTCTTTCCAATCAGAGGAGAATTGTGTTGCCCAAGAGGGTGATAGAATAGGCCATATCCAGCCCAAGCTCCATATGGGCCATTCCTAGGTCCAATGGGCCCAAGCCCAAGCCCAAATGTGTATAGGAAGCCCAATCCTCCGGCATGGACAACATCATTCAACAACCAATTGTGGATTATTATTTTCTTTATCTTCTTTATCATTTTAGTTGCCGTTCGGAAAGTTTAAAATAAGGTCGGGCTTTTTTGGCAAGTCTTCTCTATTTAAAATAGAGCTGATTGAACTATATCTGTTTGAAATAGAGCTGTTTTACTTTTAATTAGACTTCTTTACAAATGAACTGTTTGATATCTCTGATGCAATTAGAAAAAAATAAAACTTTTCATACTAGAAACTTGTATGGGCAAAGTTGTCTTATAATAAAGGAAAATTTGTCATAAAGTTTTTTTTTTTTTTTTTAATAGTAAAATTTGTCATAAAGTTAAAGTAGCATAGAAAAACTTGTGATATTATAGAAGTTACATGGGTAAACTTGTAAAAAAAAAGAGGTGTCCGAGTGCTTTGGACATTCATGTCTATTTGAAAAAGTTACCTTTTTGTTACTTTTTGAAAAAGTGGCAAAAGGCGACATCCACATGAACTTTGCCAAACAGTCTAAAGCGTTGAGAACATGTATTTGAACCAGTTTAATTCAAATCAACACAAAAAGTAGACTTGTCAATGGCACCTTAAAACCAATTCAAATAGGTGCTTTAGAATGTTTGGGAAAGTTTATGTGAATCTTTGATTGAATCTAACATTTATGCCTTTTGCCTCTTTCAAAAAGTAACTAAAGGGTAACTTTTTCAGTTAGACATCAATGACTAAAGAAATCAGCCAAAAAAAATTTTGGGAAAAGTTTGTCCATGTAAATATTATTATATGAAAAGTTTGCCTTAATCGAATCAGACATGTGAAACAGTCTATTTGTAAAATATTATATTGGAACAGCTTTATTTCAAATAAATCTAATCGCATCAGCTCTATTTTAAACAGATCCCAGTTTCCAAGCAGGCCCTTAGTCTTTTCCCTTTTGAGTATCTTTCTTTCTTTAATCTTTTAATTTTTCTTAGAGTGTAAGTTGAATGAAATCCAAGTGTAATAGGAAACTTCCTTCTGGGGATGTCCAACAGGGCAGGCCTATTTAAGGACATCTCATGTACTTCTAAAATCCATCTTCAATGTTGTTCAGTAATATTCAAAATCTTCTTCCCTTTTGGGTAAAGCCCTAAAAGTAATTGTGTTAGCTTGAAGGTGCCTACATCTGGCCAGATCCTTCTACACCAACCTGATTATGTCAATATGGATTTGAGGACTTGAGTTGGATTTGGGGCGGGAATGGGTTTGTGGACTCTGACCCAGATCGAGTTCGGGGCAGGTTTAGGTTTTCCCCGTCCTTGGCGCCCCTTGTTTATAATTAGTTTTTTTTAATCGGCTTGTTTATAATTAGTAAAGATGTTTATTACTAAATTGATAGAAGGTGCCTACATCTGGCTAGATCCTTCTACACCAACCTGACTGCGTCAATATGGATTTGGGGACTTGAATTGGATTTGGGGTGGGAATGGATTTGTGGACTCTGACCCAGATTGAGTTCGGGGCAGGTTTAGGTTTTTCCCCGTCCTTGGCGCCCGTTGTTTATAATTAGTTTTCTTTATCGGCTTGTTTATAATTAGTACAGATGTTTATTACTAAAATGATACACGAAACGCTTGTACCTTAACTGGCATTAAGCTTAAAGCTCATTTAATATGCAAATTGCAAACATAACTATAACATTTTAAAACTAAAAATATAATAACTATTAAACTTTAGCAGACCTGTTCCCCTGGTAGGGCGGGTTTGGTATGACATACAAATGATCCATCATGGGATGGGTTAGGTTAGTATACAGTAAGTATGAGTCGGGGTGGGTTTTCATTTTGCCTAACCCATACCAGACTTGCCCTGTTGCCATCACCTAGCCTATGAAATTCATGCTTGGGCTTGGGACAAGTCAATGCCTGGCCCAGCCTACTTGAGTTGCACTCCTATATCAGGCCCCATCTTGATCAAACTAACAATACCCAACTCGAATTTGTGTTTCGATTTGGTCGGATTAGTCTGGTTTTGATTGTGCCCTACCCAGGTTGCAACCTATCACACCATGAGACTTGAACTTACTTAGAATTTCGATACTTGTCGTTTCGATACTTGCTGCATGAACTTGATTTTGTAGCTAAAATTAATTCTAAATCAAGTCATAATCACATAAGGTAATTCGACATTATCTTTCTTTCAAACCATCATTCCTTTCACTTAACCATTCCATAGCACATTCATGGAATCCAGAGCCAATTATTTAAATTCTAAAACAATCCATACATTTTCATATGAATCTATTAAATTAATAACAGTCCTAAGCAGCCATAAACAATGTCTCTCAAATCAAACTGAACCAACTAATAGATGCCTTAAAAATTCTAAATAATCATAAATAAATGAAAGTTTATAATAAATGAATCAAACTACTAATCAAGCTCTATTCTTTAATCTATGTGATTCTCTGACTCATGTAGAAGTCAATCAGCTCATCCCTGAGATCCTTGTCGTTGTTAACTATTCCTATGATACCTCCCTATTCAACTAAAAATGACGCATGCGAAGTAAGTACAGGGAGGTAGTGAGAACAAAATCAATGTATAATTACTTTAAGTACAACCTAGTAGGTTTGCACTAAAAGTGAGTTTAAGTAATAAGAAATCAGATTTAATACATTCGAATTGGTTGGCCTTCTGACCAAGTTTAACATGTCATTCGATCTCAACATATTTCATGCATGTCTTGTTTCATAATGCCATGGCATGTTCGGGAGTTGGTTTATTTAACAGTACAGTTTCATAACAGATATTGTATTGACATAGACATAAGGTGAATTCGGCAACAAATACAAATTATTTAGTTACAGATGGGAGGCAACCACATTCAGTAATATTCCCACTAACAAATATTGAAGAACCTGAGGATAATCCTTGTTCTTACCCTCAGCCCAAAATGTGTAGTCAGTTTTAGCTCTGCCTTCTCTTTCTCAATGTCTTGGTGAATTGTATTTGTACTTCTCAAGTCATGTAAAGAAAAATGATCTCAAGCCGTTCATGCTCAGTTAATCAGGAAATTTTGTTATGATTTCCTAGTAAACTGCCCATATTTGTTTGATTGATGAGTTGGGCAGAATGTGCATAGATGCATTAGGTTAATGTTGCTCACAATTGATATATATATATATATATATATATATATATATATATATGCATTTTTTTCCTTCTACCAGCACATGCCATCCAAGTTACAGGCTGAACTTTGTTCATTTATTACAGCTGCCAATTTCTTGTTCATGTTTACAGACTGCAGCTCTGGCTCAGAAGAATTCTGAGGCCACTCGAGCGCTAGCTATGCAAGAAGAAATTCTGGAAAAAGAGCTTGGTGAAATTCAAAAGGTCTTGTTGGCAATGCAGGTTAGTATCATTGACATTTGACTCCTAAGTAGGACCTGTTAATTATGAATTTTGAGAACAATGATACAGCGGCAGTGCTTGTCACTACCTTGGATATTTGACTTCCAAAGTAGGACCTGATAATTTTGAATTCTGAGGAAATTAATTTAGTGGAGCGCCAGACATACATGGGAGTGACCTATAATATGTACATGCCCAGCGTATTCTTGTCGTGTCGGTACTTGATACTGCATCAATTCTAATGGTGTACAAATTTGGCATATCCTACTTACCAGATCCCTTATTTTATATAGTTCTTTCATTTTTCTTTTCAACATTAATAAATGTTAGAAATGAATGGAAAGAAAGATATATACATTAATTCCAAACAAACAAATGGATTAAATACCAAACAAACAAATGGGTCCATAGAAAACAAAAGAAAAAGAAAAAACGAAAAAAAAAATCTCATAATTTCCTCTTCAACATGGCTTTGGAATTTTGTGTCACTTTGTTTTCTAGGTTGTGGCCCATCCAAGAGGTGGGCCATTGGAGTTGAATCTGAATATGGGGCTAAGCATTAGACTGAATTACTAAAGAAAAGTGATCACATGAGATTGAGAACGCACCTAAGAATCATGTTCAAATAAACCCACATATATGCTCAAATAAATTTACACATACAGTAACCGCACATAGATAAATCATTGCCAAAAAAAAAAAAAAAAAAGAAATCACATAAGAATCATGAATGGCTTATTTTTTTCTCTCTGTTCTCACCATGTGGCTGCATCATGAATGGTTTATTTACAGAAAAAAATTACATGAGAATAAAATGAAAATCACATAAGAATCATACAAAAGATTTAACATAAGAATCACATGAGTATCTTGCTCAAATAAACCCTAATATATACTTAAATAAATCCACATATACATAAATAAGAAAAATAAGAAGGCCTGCCGGGTACCTTCATAGGGGCCTGATTGACAGTCCTACTCAACGATGATAAGCAGTTTCAGTTGAACCAAACTGCCTGCAGGTTCCAGTTCAACGGAGTCAAAAGGAAAGAACTCGATTTTGGTACACTCCAACAACTTGCTAAGTTGCCTCAAGTCCCCTTCATGTGTCACAAACCCATACCCGAAGACCTCATGTTTGGAGTCGTGAGGGCCTTACACAAGTGAGCAAGGGTAACTTTATGTCACACCTGTTGCCCCTTTGTAGAAGGGTGTTGGGTCCGGCGAGCATCTACGTAGAGAAAGAGGACGTGGGAAACTCTAGAGGACTCAATATGCCGTTGTGCATAAGTCTCACATCGGAAACATGCAAGTCCTGATCGTAGGTATATAAGTGTGGCCTGGCCTTAACCCCACATGAGGCCTTTTAAAATCGTGTGGCAAGATTGGGTTGAAATCCCATGAGCCAAAGCGGACAATATCATATGGACAGTGGGCCTAAGTCATTACATCATATATGTTCCTTACATTTTCATGCTCTCTAGAAAAGGATATGGTATAATAGATAGATTCCGGTGACCTTTTTCTCTCATTGTCATCATTTGAGGCTGACGGAGCTAATAAACAGACATTTTCCACCAAATTTGAATCCGTGTCTCCATTACAATTGAAACCAATTCCATCACTTAAAATGATTCAGTACTTATAAAAAATGACTAAGGAAACTTAACTAATTTTGCACTGGCTTGAATCCATAAATACTGCCCGTTTCAGTTGAAGCCATACCAAGTTAGGTATTATTTGCATTGAGTATTTCCCTAGAAGAGATTTTTTTTATTTTTAAATTCTATCAATTGTAGCATGCGATCTTCCTCTCATATATTAGTGCACTTCTTTGGATAAAACTGTTGCCGAGTCAAGTTTTGGCATATTTATCTGCAGCAAATTCTAAGTTGCACCTTGCAGAACAGTCTAAATTCTATTAGATGAAGATTCCAAAAGAACTAGTTTTTGAAAATGTCACCATTGCAGAGTACCTGATGATTTTTCCATCATTCATTCATTCATTCATAATAAAAAGGCTTTTTATTATCTAGAGATGATCTAAGCTGTATTTGTTCCCTTTTTAAAAGTATTTAGAGAATCCTCTTCCTAAAAGAGGTTTGGGGCACTTCATCTTCATATAGATTGAATAAAATACTGTTAGCATGCATGTAGTGTGCTTCACAGCTTGCTGATGCATGGCCCAGGCCCACTTACCACTTCCATCAGGATCTACAGAACTGTGATTTCAATGCAGCTCTCTGCAAGGTTATAGGTGTGCATTGTTAATTTAATGTAGGAATTCTATCATGTTATCTCCCTTTCAGACTGTAGTGTACTTTGTAAAAGCCCATTGCTGAGTCAAGCTCTGGCCATTATTCTGCAGTGAAATCTTAAGCTGCAGCTTGCAGAAGAGTTCAAATTCTAACCAACGAAGACACTAAAAGGGATGACTTTAAAAACAATATACAGTTTTTAAAATTGTCACCATCATAGATAATCTAATGTTATCATCGTTATCTGCAGATTATTCAGGCTGTATTTTGTTCCTTTTTGCAACATATTTAGAGAATCCTTGCCCTAAAAGAGGTTTGACACTTCATTTTTGTAGGGTTTTAATGAAATAGCTGTTACAAGGCGTGCGTATTGTGAATCCCAGCATGCTACATCAAATATGCATGTCTGAGTTCACTGCTGTCAGCATGATCTGAAGAACTGTTATTTTTTGTTACTCTGTCTATAGCATGGTTAAATGGCATTTAAGTGCTTATCCAAATAGGATTTATGTTCGGTTGATCGTTAAGCCTCACGTAGTTTGTTACGTGGTCTCCAAAAGGGTAAGCTGCAATTTGCATTTGAATAGAGAAAATTCTGTGGAGTTCATTATTGCATAGGAATATTTAATATGGCACCCCATTTCTAGCAAAGAGGTGCTGGGTCCTTAACAGCCAATAACTGGTTAGGCACCAATGCACCCATTTCACGAGAAGGCTCTTCTTCTAGATGCGACTCCTACTGATAGGAAGGATATTATTAGTCCACAGTGTGGTAAATGGGGCCCTTCTATTATTAGTGAGTCAACCATTTGAAATACTACCTCTTTAGTATGATCTGTGGCCACATGAAGATGAGAACACAAAGCTTGAAATGGGAGTTTCGTGTGTTCCCATAAAATATCCAGCCACCAATTTCAGCTAATTGTAAGATTTTTTTTTCCTGGTTTGTGAACATTCTTGGTCTAAGTATCAGTGGGATAACCACTTATCCTCTTGTGATTCTGAAGAAAAGAATTAAGAAATATGACAAAGGAATTAAAGCGAGAAAGGGCAGATAAAGAGGAGAGAAGAGGAAAGCTTTACAGGGTAAGTTGAGTCATCTTAGAGTTGACTGGTGTAATTTTGAGTCATATTGGGGTTGACTAGTGTATTTTATTCTGTGTAGTTAGTGAAAAGACTGACATGCTTTTATTACTTGCAAAATATAAGCATTTTGTCCTCCGAGACAAAAATGACCAATATACCTTCATATATACATTCATGGATTCCAACATTACCAACCCAATCATTTCCACTGTAATTTCTGCTAATTTGTTGAAATCAGATATTGGAAAACGTTCTCATTTTCTGCTTGGAAGATCTTTGATAGTGGTAACTCCTATACTTCTTGAGGCACTTGTACCCTTAACTTTTCATTTCTCTGGTTGACTTCTATAGGAGCAGCAGCAGAAACAGCTTGACCTTATCCTTGCAGTTGGAAAGTCTGGGAAACTTATAGACAGTCAGCGAGACCCTATCACTGAGGTGCAAACGGTTGATATGCAGAATTCGGTACCCAAGAAGGAACAGGTTGAGATGCAGAATTCAGTACCGAAGACGCAACAGGTGAAGCAAATGGAATTCCGAACAGAGCGACACGGGAGCCAACAATGACAAAATTCAGATTGTAACTGGATTTCCTGTTCATTTGGTGGTATAAATTATTGTTGTATATGGATGAAGATGGGCGAAGGTCCTTTGATTCCTATTGTTGTTGTATATGGATGAAGATGGGCGAAAGTCCTCTGATGCCTATCGTTGAAAACATTTGATCCACAGTTTCTTGTTGTATGAGTCATGGACAATGATGAATGCTGTTGGATGAGTCATCCGGGTCTTGTACACTAGAAGAGTTCATTCATTGACATGAGGAAGGTCTTTGAAGTACCTTTTTCATTATAAATCATGTTCTTAAATGCAGGCAAAACATTAATATCTGTCTCATTTCTGGCTCAAAATTTGCGATTGCCCCAACTAAGCAATTGCTTTGGACTTAAAAAAAACTGACTCAACCTTGACAATGGCTAGCTGGATCCACATGCTTCACAATCAACAGGATATATGATACGTTAAAAAAAACCGATCCTTCCAGTATTCTAAGTTGAGCCTGCTTGTGATTTGCATATTTTAGTGCACCACCTTCCAATAGGAAAGGAATTTGCAGTCCTCACAGAGCAGGCCTAGTCGGGCCTTGGTTCAGTGATCCAGGCCATTGATCTCATGGGCCTCCTTTGCGTGGAGGCGCACAACAGGATATATGATCCTTCACCTGAAGATATGCATGGAATTCTTGACAGGGTCTATTAATCTAGTATGGCAAGATCAGAAAGGGCTCCACATGCACAAAGACTACTTTATTGTACTATCCAAAGCCTTGGGCTCATTTGGATTATCATAGCTAGGTCTACATGTAATGAGAGAGCTGCACCCATGTTTACATGTAAATAGAAGTTATTATGACTGAATAACCTCAAGTTAGTGCCAAGTTACCAGTTGTTTTGTTCATTGCCAAAAACCACAATTCTTAAGATTCAAATGGGACTTTTGACTGGTGGGCTATATAAATCCTCTCCCCCCAAATGGGACTTGCAGTTATTACTCTTACAATTCTGTGAGAGGAAAACAGATGATTTTTGGTTGTTCCAAACAGAAACTGCAGATGATCTAGCCATACCCACTTTTGATCAATGGTCCTTATCAATGTCTGATGGGGATACTTGCCTTTATACATGCATAAACACCCTTTTTACTAAGTCAAGATCTTCCAGTCTTAGGTGGTCATTTTCTCAAAATCTGATCAATGATTTGGATCATCCAACCATGACCCACTTATAGTACCATAGGTCCATAGAGAAGAGAGAGAGAGAGAGAGAGAGAGAGACAGAGAGAGAGAGGCGATGGAAGCTCTGAAGAAGCTGGAAGAGGTGCAGAGAATGGTGTCGTTTGTAACAACCAGCGGCCTTGCTTCAGACGACCCTGATTCTGATGGTTTCCTTGCCCATTTCTTACTCTTCTTGGTAATCTCTCTCTCTATATATCCTTATTTGGTCCCACCAATCTCTTCTGCTATACCATCTTTATTGGAGTTCTCTTTTCTCTAGTTAGCATTTTGTTCTACAGCACTATGTTCCATGTGTATGCTCACAACCCGTTTGAGTATTTTCCTAGAACGGGATGGTCCCCTTTTCAATTTGTGCTTGCGGTTACATGGAAATTGGATACTCATTTTAACTTGGGTGAGCTAGGAATTGGGCAAAGAAAACCCAACAACCCTTTGTTTTTTAACAGTACATGGAATTGAAATCGAACTACCTTTGGGTTCGAAAAACTATGCATCATTGTAATCATAGTAGCCTTATCCCATCAATCTGGGAGCTGTTTAATGACTTCCACTAATAACATCATAGGCAAGCAATGAACACACTCTGTGTGTGTGTGTGTGAGCTGTGAACGAGTGCACAAGACTAATTGTTGACTAAGAAGTACTTGAGAAAGATATGCAGGGTAAGAGGCTAAAAGTGGTCATCTTGATACCCACCCAGTTGTTACATGTCCATCAAGGGATTCTAAAAACTATCATGTTTATATAGATAAAAGGATGACCATGCAAGGTTTCTAATTCCTCTCTGCAACACTATTCTTTTCCTATATTTTTAGGTACAAACATCTAGCATGCTTGACATGGAGAAGAGATGCCATCTGATTTCTGAACATCTATCAAAGGTTAGTTCAAGTTTGCATGTTGCTGTCTTCCCATTTCATTGCTTGCCAATAAGTATGTGTTGCTGGCTTTTTGACCTTTTGCAGATTTCCCCTGCATTTCTCGAGGAAGCACGAGTCTGCATTACTGCAGAAGGTAAATAATTTTATATTATTTGTATAAAGAAGGCGAGGTGGTCTTTGTATCCTTTGATCTATGTGAATGGTCCCCTTATTTTTTATGACAAATTAGCATAGGTATTTCTTTCAAATTGTTGGCTTTACAACTCCAATTGTATGACAGAGCCACCTTATCAGTATCAAACTATCACCAGGTGTACATTGACTCTTTCTCTTTTCTTTTTTCATTACCAGCAGTATCTAATTGGGATACCATTAATGATATCATAATTATTTTCACCATGAGTGAGAATTGTGTTTATTCAGTTCTGAATGATCCTGGGCCCTGATGTATTTGATGCTGTGTCTGACTCCAGAGTTTTGGCCAGTGTAGGAGCTGAGAAAGTTATTTCTGCTGGACTTTAAGTGGATTGAAATGATACAAAATTTAGTTCCTGCAATCTATATGCTGGGAGGGATCCTTGTCCCACATCAAATAATGCATGGGCTCAGTCCGTATTTGACTTTTGAAGTTATTCGATGTTTATGACAAAAAAAAAATGAATTTCTTCAGTGTAAACATGCGAAAGCCCACACATTTCCCATCTTTGGAGAATTATGTAGATCGCTCCCAATATACAAATTGAAAACATGCATGTTGAGTTGCACAGGTTTAGACAGAGTGTGTGCATATGGAGGAACTTTCACATTGGGATATCAAGTCAAATTTTTATTATTTGTTATACTTGTTCTTAGAGGCACACCCACATATGTGGTTACGGGGGCAGTCGCCCCCGTTGGACTTGGGCCCGCCTCCAGAAGGTCCACCCTCATAACCCACATGAAAATCCTGGTTTTGCCCACAAATTCCAACTACCTGTTTAGATCCAGCCCTCTCAAATGAAAATCCTGGGTCCGCCGCTGCTTGTTCTGACTTATGATTCATCAATATACTTATCATCAATATACAAAAATTGATGTAATGCAGATTCTCAGCAAAATCCCGCTATGTGTCCGATCCTCCAAGTTCATCCTGCCAATAAAAGGGATATTTTTCCATTGAGAACTAATGAGAAAGACATCGCTATGATTGGACTGGATTCAATGCAACGGGCTAACTCTACACTTGAGGACTTCGTGAGTTATTCCTCATCTTTTACTGGATAAGGATAATCACCAATGATTCCAAAATGTCATGATTATTTGGTCAATTAGCAGTGTAGGTCTTATTTTATGTTTCATGGAATGGATGTGAATGAACCACAAATGCTGTTTAGATTCCTTCCTGTGCTTTCATTCACTGAGAGCTACATTTATCAGGTAATAATTTACAACATTTCATGCTTGTTCCTTCTTTTATATATACATCTTTTTTTAGTTCATTTTATCTTTATCAACACTGTTCATTTTATTTTTATTGACACCTTATGGTTTGACACTACCTTTTGTTTAAACATGCCCTATTTTTCCTTCATGCAGTTGGATAGCTTTAACGAAGAAATTTTGTGTTCGCTGATGGAATGTAGCTCTCTAGAAAAGGGTCCTGACTTTGTGGATGACACACATAGAGATGTAAGTTCAAGTCCTTTTGACATTCTCATTGCTAACATTATTCTTTGTTAATTGGCACCTAACTGTTAATTTACATCCCACTGAGATGAAGGAGGGCAATGAAAGATTGTCGAATAATAGCCTGGATGTTTTCAAAACTGATCCATTAAGACCTCTTGTTGTTCTACTAGAGCATCATGGGCTGCTGACTGACAGGTGTATTATCCTGCTTAATGATTATTGTTTTGGTGTAAGGTCTTATCATAGAATGTAGTGAAAAGTATGCTCCTCGTAAGTACCTTTTTTTTTCTTTTCCAAATTTAGATTAAGGATGGAACTTAGTTCTGGGACTGAGTATTGGGCTCTAGAAAGGAAGCTCTGCCATGCACTGATCAGCAAAAAGGAGGTACTTATGTACTTGGATATTATCTTTTTCTGCTCTTGTATTGTAAGGACCTAGTCTTGCTGGAAAATTGTACTATGGATTGGCAGGCATCCAACTGTTTCACCGTGTGATTTAAGCACAGAAAACCTCATCTTTGGTGTATTTCATAATAAAATTTCCTCTAGCAACATGTTTGGCATTGGCATTCTGTTTCATTACAAGGACACTTCATCTTCTGGAACCCATACATGTGTCTTGCATCATACACACGTGACATTTTTGTATAGATCATTTTTACTCGGACTCAGAACCTGGTGAGTTGAGTCACCCCCCAAGTCTCCCTTCTAATGTTTCTGGGTTTTTTTTTTTTTTTTTTTTATATTAATATTTTTATTTTTTATCAGTGACGGAGACATTCTTTAAACAAGAGAAAAATACAAGGAGGAACAAAATAAAAGGGAAAAAACAAAAGAAGGATTTAAAGGATGAGTTTTCCTTTCTATTTTCCTGTTGGAAGAAGCTTTGGAGGCTTTGGAGATCTTTTAACTGATTTTAGAAGATAAAGCCACATTTTGTGGGAGATCTAAATATTCAAAGATCATACCCACTGTTTATTTGATGGAATGAAAATCAAATGAAAGGACACCTATTTATGTAAATTCATTCATAATAATAACTAAAACATGATTATTCTTAAAATTGTATAATTATAAGACTTTTTTTTTTCTTTTTCTTTTTTTAGATTTTCCATCATTCTCAATGTTTTTAAAGGGTTTTGGGCTCAAGGGGCTGAAAGGGCGACTCGATCAACTTGACTTGAATTGAGGGGGACCAAGTCACCCCCTGATTGGGAATTTCAAAACCTTGGTTTAGATTACTTCTTTTCATGGTAGCCTCATACATTTGTATAAATAATTTCAACAATATAAGGTATCCATATCAGTATGTTGATAATGGCATACTTAGGGGGTTTGCCTTGTTACTTTTCTTTTCTTTCTCATTTTTAATGCTGACACGTGCTTGTGTTTAATTTAAATGGCCTTGTCGATTTCTGTTATCCGTTTTGCCCTGATAGTAATGGAAGAGGGCTTGAACTAAGCCATATTACTTGTTAATCTGGTTCCAGTCAGAACCATATACAACTTTTTTTTTCTTGCTTTTCCATAATATTTTCTGTTAGAAACATCAGTTACTTTATATTGACTTTATAGTTTTCATTCTATCCATGAAAACTGGAATTGTCAGATTTTCCTAATAATGTCTGTGCCATTCAGATTCCAATTGAAGATGTGATGAGAGCGATCCACCTCAAGTCCTTCGACTACAGGGTATTGAATCTTTTGTTGTATCAGTTGAGAGGGCAGCCGGTAATTCCTTTATAGAGATCACCTGCTTCCTAAAGTCTTAGTTTTTGTAGGTTTGTTAGTTCCTTTGAACTCTTCATTGATGAGAATTGATGCGACAAAACATTTTTTTATTTCTTTATCCAGTACTTTGACTTGTATAACAGTTTTAGGACCTTAATTTGAAACTTGGGAAACCAAAATAGATCATAGCTAGTCGAGTTGACTTGAAAACGTGTCCCATGTGTAAATACTTGTTATTTGAGAAATCTAAAGAACTCAAGTGAATCAATTGAATCTTGAATGAGTTGATAATTCTTTTCCACATTGAGTTTCTCTTCAAGTCATCTAAAATATGATCTAGTCAAGTAGACTTAAACGAGTGGACTGTTGTTTTTCCTAAGTTTCCAAAATAAGGTTAGGACATATGCTTATTGTTTACTGGTATTCTGAACTTATAATAATGTTCTTTGGGTTTGTGTCCCCCCAACAAATGTAAATTTTCGATCGTTAATGAGGGCTAGAAATAAGAATATTCCAGGGGTTGTTTCAACATGAGCGTGGTGTTGTGATATTGATTCTCTCATGATCTTGTTTGGTTACCATATTTTGATTAGTTAATGTGGAAAGTCTTTTAAGGTCAGGACATGGTAGTGTTGAAATGTGGAAATTATATACACATGAGCTGTGATGAACATGCATACTCTTTGGTCAAAGAGGGAGTAAATAATCTGAATTGTTTCGTGTTGGATCAATGAAGTTATGATCCCTTTTTTTTAAATTTGGGGGGCACTGGGAACAGCATATTACTCATACTGTTGCTTGATTTTTTTTTAAACTGTACTTGTTTCATCTTAAGAAAATCTGTTCGCTGCTGATAGAAAAAGAAAAACAGTTTTTGATGCCCAAATTTTTTGATTCCACTAGAGTTGGGTTATTTATTTATTTATTTTGAAAGGTTCCCAATAGAGTTGACTTCTTTGTCTTTTTCTTTCAAGTGTATATAACATCTTGCCATACTTCTAAGCAAACACAGATGGGTGTGATTAGAGGAAGATTTGATTTAAAAAAAAAAAAAAGATTAGAGGAAGATTTGCTCGTATCATTTTTTAATGGCAAGTTCATTTCAAGTGCATATCCTAAGCAAACATAAACTGGCGTGATTTGATTTAGTTATAAATGTTGGTCAAAATTTTGAAGTTAGAAACATTACCATATGATTGGAGGAAGATTTGCTCGTATTATATTTTTAATGGGATTTTCAATTTTTTCGTGTTTTCTTAAAGTATAATGATATCTAAATCCTTGAATTTTGATAGAAACGCCATTGCTTCTATTTTTGGTGTTGAACAGTAAAATCCTTTGCTGTCGCTAAATCAAAACTATAAAGGTTTTTTTTTTTTTTTTTATCAAACCCATCGCGTTTTAATTATAGAATTTCAGAAACACTTCAACTATTCATGCTTTACAATTATAGAATTCATGATTTGCGATTCAGCCATCTGATCCTTCTTTAATTCTAATTAATGTTACTACTTTTTTAGTAATGAAAATCTTATACTCCTGATCATTTACTGATATGGACATCCTACCATTTTTGAAGCATTTAGTAATAGCCCTCTGTTTGGCTGTTATTGGTTGGGGTTGTTTCTTATGGATCCCAATTTGGGAAATAATGTTGCCATGTTATGATATGCTTTTTTATTCATTACACTTTTTCCGCATGTTCTGAAGGTTAATGACTTGCATATGGAGTTCCTATCAATCTCAGAGTTCCTAGTTGAGGTATCAGATGACTTGTAAGTATTTCTCTTGTTTGCCTATGTTTTAGAATGAATAGTCCCCTTGCTGCTCCAGTGTAGAATCATATAAGCCACAAGGAGCATAAATTGTAGTTACAGTATGCATGTGTGTAAGAATTTTGTGCTCTTAGAAGCACATGAATGTTCTGTCTCTTGATCATCTGGGTGCATGTCATACACTCATAGCATTCTTCATGTGCATACACTGTACACATGAGCATGGCTGTCTGTGTGTGATGTGCATGTCTAATTGCCATTATGGATGTTTTCTGGAGCATATATTTGTTGGACCTATTGCTTATAACTTTATATGCCATCTGCTTGCGAGTGTTTTAACTCTTGTTTTATACTTTTGTTTTCTTAATCCAACAAGCATGACAATGGTTTTGATCAATGACAAGATGGATGTCTGATGATTTAGGTATGATTATGAGGTAGGTGAAATTTGTTCTAGGTTCCTTTTTTACTTTCCTTTTTTATTAATTTCTCTTCAGGCCTGTTTGTTTGCATAGAATACATAGGAATTCATGCCACATGGTTAAAAGCAGACCCAAGGTGAATATACAAAAATGACCATCAAATAGCATCCCTTTCAATGGAAGCATAATCAATGGAAGATGGGAAATGAATAACCACCCATCACCCTAGTAATTCAATTCCTAGGAAAGTCAAGGAAGTTTGAACATGAATTCTTATATATTCAATTCCTCTGTAGTCCAATACAAACAAACAGGCCCTTTGCTTCTTTCAAATAAATAGTTTGCACCTAACAATATAGAAGTGTGTTTGTACAAATTCTAAAGGAACATAAGAAATTCGAAAGGAATGTTCTCTTATGTTAATTGGCATCTTGTGTAGGATGATGTGGTAGAGAACAATTTCAACATCTTGCGTATGTTTGTCAGATTATATGGAGCTTCAATGGCACCAAGCATGCTGGTGAGGATCTTATCTAGTTGGTCACTTCTTGTCCATCAGCAGCTTGACCTTCACTCAATGAGGGAAGTGCATTGTGGCTATGACACATTTGGCATCCATAGCCACTTCATTGAACTGTATACTATGCAACTCACTGGGCACAAGAACCATTTTTTCTGTTTGTTGCTGGACTATGATATTGGATTCTCTCTTAAATACAGAGGTTGAGCTTTCTTGCGTAGTGTCTTTTGCTCGAGCGACATCAGCTTGAGAACAAAGATAATGATTCATGACCATTGGTCTCCTTAAAGGCCTGTCCACGAATCACATTGCCTTTCAAACACTATATTATTTTCAGTTCCCATTAAAATACTCGGGACCTGCAGATGAGCAAAGTTATGTTATTCATGACCAAGGTAAAATCAGGGAATGCAAAAAAGATTAAGTTGCATTATAATGATGACTCTTGGGGATGTATATGGCTGGGCTTGGGCCTAGATTTTGAACTCATCTGGCTGGATTGTCAGGCAGGGCTCTTTAAAATTCAGGTTGTGCAGGGCCTACACTGGCCCATATACGACCATATTGGCGGTCTTCAGGATCTTCATCAGGTAGTCTCCAATTAGATTCAGAGAGTTTATAGGAGGAATAACTTCAGCTTGTAATATTATTTGCAGGTCTTAGTATTTGTCCAGGGCAAAACCTGGTTACCATTTAGCGAGGGAAATATTTCTCAATATTTACATCTTATACAAGGCATATAATACTAATGCAGGAGCAGTAATTGCAGAAAAAATGTCAATTTCTACTCAAGTAACTCTTCCAAGTTATGAATATAATTGGTTTTGTTGGTAAAAGAGTTTATGTTAAGGTGTCTTATTTTTTGGAAAGTAACTAAAGTCTCATTAAAGAAAATTTGAAATATTATATAATACAACAAAAGACGAGCACTAAGCATGGTTAGAAGGTTCTCATTGTTGCAACCGCAAGGTTGCTAGTTTGAGTCATGTTGCCATTATGTATGTATGTATGTCTCAAAGCTGAAGAATCTCTATGAAAAAGAAAAAGAAAAAGAAAGAAGAGGCTAGGAAATCGGTTTTGCGTGCATAAAAATAGATCTCTAACCCTAAGCATGGTTAGAAGGTTCTCATTGTTGCAACCACCAAGGTTCCTAGTTTGAGTGTCATGTTGCCATTATATATGTCTGTGTACTCGTACACCAAAGCTGAAGAATTTTTAGAAAAAAAAAAAAGGAAATACAAGGCTGAAAAATTAGTTAGAATACATAAAAATAAGATCTCTAACTTGTCACTGATCCCTTTACATAATTGTTTGACACTGATTGTTTTGTTAGGCAAAATGCATTTCTGAGGCTGAAGAGAAATACGAACATCTATTGAAAGCTTTGGATCCTGAGCTCTCTTTGAAGTACATAAGAAGATGTGAAGAAGCCACAAAAGAAGGTGAGCATGACTTTTTTAAACCTAATTGATTCTCACTTATAATCTGGACGTGGTCCCTTCTGTGACATGATCCTTGTATTTTAAAACATTGTCAAATTCTTGTAGGAGGAAAGGTTTCGGGACATAAGTTGGGAACATGGAATATGCCTCCCGTAATTGCGGATGAGGAAGCATATCGATCTCATATCTTAAAACTCAAAAGCAATGATTCAGCCAGATTGGATTAAATGATTAGACGGTTTGAAACTTGTAACTTGGTTTGTTTTTTTTTTTTTTTTTCAATCCCATATGAAGTTTAGTAATCAGGAACAAAAGAAATTTTGATCTTTGCTTTGATAATATGTTAAGTAACATGGCATTGTATTAATTGTCAGATGGCTTGGTTGTAAGAATGAATCGCCGGAAGTTTTGATCATTATTGCTGGAGCAGGATGAAAAGGCGCTTCGAAGTTACACATTGCAATCAGTTTTAACATTGCCCTGCTTTAAAATCCATCAAGCATTATAGGCGTTTTCATTTTTTCTGTCACAAGTCAAATAATCTGTGAATTCCAATTCATATGGATGAAAATTACATTGTGTAGACTATCGTTTTGGACTGAAGCGTCACTCAAGGATTAGAGCTATTTTGAATGAAATGTCTCTGGTCGACTAATCCACTTGGAAACATCTTTGCTAGTATAATTATTTCCTCATAAGCTTAACATAGTTCAGGCCTCAGGGGCAGCAAAATCCAAGCCGATCCTGTAACCTGACTGGCATCAGGTTTCATGTTTCTTTGACCGAGGTTAAATGGGTTAGAAATGTGTCGATCATGCCAAACCTGTCTAACCTTCCCTCACTCTAAACATAATCATGGTAGATCCAGATTTTCAGTTTTCAATTGCTTTTTCCGCTATTGCTATCGCTGTTGCTGTTGCTGTTGCTGTTGTGTTGGCAGCCCTCATCCAAATGGGAGGATATTAGTCACAATTAAAAGTTTAAAATGTATATTCATTAAACTTTGAGAATCTAAATCTTAAAATAAAGAGCCAAGATTAACTTATTGAGGTGAAGTTTATCTTTACCTCTAAATGAGGTGGGAAAGTGATTTTTACCAATTTGAATCTCAAATGTTAGATTCCACTGAGGGCATTAAAATAATCCCGCAGAAGAAGAATTGTTTTTTTTTTTTTTTTGTTTATTGCTTTTCTAAGGTTTAATGTTGCATTTTATTTGTATTCAAATAGGAAAAAAAAATGAAGTTCTTTTCCTTGAGTCTGTTATTCCTATGTGAAAGGATGGAGGATCATAAATGTGGAATAAATGCTCGCAAAATGCGAAACTCCAGTGTTACACAAATGTGCCCACATTGTTGGTCTTAGAAAAAATCTTCTTGATCCCACACATACTTGTACAAACCTGATGGTATCAGATGGTATGAAACAAGGCTAAAGGGAGGGTAATACATGGGAGAGACTAATTTTAAGGATATTTCGATCACTTGCAGTTTTGCCCCTTCTCATCTCCTTTTTCTTTCATATAAGGAGAGAATTTAAAAAGTCTTAAGTAAATCATTCCAATCAATAAACTGAAGATTATTTCCATTCCCTTTTTTCTACAAATTATAAGTCTACATAAGAGATGTTTCTCCTTCATGGCACTTTGAGAAGCCTTCCTCCACTGTTTGGATTTAGGCATCTTGGCTTTTTCTTTTTTCCATTTTTTATAACAAAGGGTGTCCGAGTCCTTTGGGCCAGAATAATCCTTACGAGCCTTGGGGGAGCTAGATATATCCCCTGTGGCCCAATATGGTAGTATAGTTTCGAACCGGCATCTTGACTTATTCTTTGGATTCAAATAGGAATTGGTCCTACCAAATTTGAGATACAATTAAAAATATGATGTGCTTAATCTTATAGTGGAGACCAACTCCTGTTAGAGTAAAACTTTAAAAAATCCACTTAAAATGAGGGTGTTCATTCTAAACAACATGGATATTACACCTTTGACCGTTCACCTCCTTAAAAATGTCAATTTGGAGTGCTGATCCTGCATTGCAGACATGCCATGTATCAAATGGCCATCAGGTCATTTGAGAGAAGTGGCTCTGGTTTTCATGTCATATATGGCATAGCCGATAGCTATTACTTTATGGTGGACTCGACTTCCTAGTGGGATTTTGTAAAGACAGCTGCTAAATGCACACTTGATCACTACACACTGAATTTTTTTTTTTTTTTACCAAAATACTTATATAAAAAATTACCTAAAAAGACTTCTCTCCCTCCCAACTTCTTTATACACCCACCCACCCTCATCCCCACTTGGGGTGTGTTGCAAACAGGGAGGGGGAGAGATGGAGAGGAAGAGCGGGAGAGAAACAAGAAGGGGTGGGGGGTGGGGTTGGTATACAGACAGGGAGGGGGAGAGATGGAGAGGAAGAGCGGGAGAGAAACAAGGAGAGGGAGAGAGAGGCAAGGAGAGGGAGAGAGTCGGGAGAGGGAGGGGGAGGGAAGTTGAGAGGGTAGAGGTTAGGGTATTTGGGACAAAACAGGGTGCGTACAGAGTAAGTGTAGGGAGTGCAGGGTATTTGGGACAAAACAGGGTGCGTACAGAGTAAGTGTAGGGAGTGCAGAGAGCACAGCAAATACCAGTGTGTATTTAGCCTCTATTTTGTAGAAGTGCTGTACTTGTGGATCCATTTACCCTATGGTGAGAAGAGGATGGTGAGAAGAGGGGCTTTTCTCCCGGGAATATTCTTGCATGTAGATGTAAAGGTCCTCGCAGTCAACACCTTTAATTCAGGGGAAGGTCTCAGTTAAGAATATCCACATGCAGATGTATGTTCTCGCGGGTGAAAATTTCTCGCCAAGAAGAATGCAGATTTGTGTGGAGTGACAATTAACCAATCAGCAACAATTAAGGCAGCAGAAAAGAGACCAGTAACATGCAGGACAGCACTTTTAAGGCTTACGATCCTCAAATCATAATCTAGAACAAACCAGGTATAGATGACATTGATTAAGCTCAGAGCATACCGAAAGTCCAGTGTGTTTCTCAGGACACCAAACGCCATTATTCTTTAACTAGTTAATATACATCATCCCAGTATGAGCAGATTAGTGCACTCTCTCGCATAAATCATGCATTACAGGACAACTTGCACGTATCTTACAGAAATGAGAGGATCTTAAGGGTAATGGCAAGTTTTAAACCAAGAACTTAAAAACATGAGAAAATGGATGGACATTCACACTATAATTTCAATATGGATGGATATTGCTGGCTTCTTGGTAAAGATTAAAGAAGACTCACACTATAATTTCAATACACAATTTTGAAATGGGAAACATTTGATTGTTTAGTAGGATATAAGAGGCATCTAACAAAACTTCATCAGTGCCAGAGTTAATCAACATTGCAGGAGAAAAAAAGGGTAGCCCTTACACAAATGCGAATGGCCATCAATATACTCTCCACTCTCATGCTGTGTAGACTCCATCTATGCAAATCATGATCTAAGCTTCGTTCGACTTCCATAGTGAAGTGCCAAAGCTGATTCTGCAGCTCACTCCCTACAAAAATAATAGTAAGTTATTATAAAAAAAAAAAAAAAAAGGATCAAAACAAGGCAAATTCCTGCAAGCGCGAAATATAAAAAGAGCATGATAAAGAAATAACACTGCAAATAAGTACCCTCCATATCTATAAATTGCTCCTTCACTCCGTATTCCTATACGTAAAGATACATAGTGGAAAATGTATGTGCTAAAGCACAGACATCTCTGTTAGATAGACACAGATACAATACCGAAAATGGTTTCAACTGTACAACACAGGATTTGTATTAACAGAACCGTCTGTTAGGATTTCTATAGTTGAATCCCCAACAATGTTACAAAACACTAGTCAGAAAAAAAGAATATAACATAAATGAAATGCTGTGAAAACTCATAACTGCCACCATGAGATGTGCTTGAGTTTAATGTGGACAGGGCACTATGGGAAAGCAACGGCATGCAGGAAACGGCAGGGTATGAGTGATGCAATGAAGAGGCATGAAATTTTCACCTGCAGATGTTCCAATCCATCCATCAAATAGGTGTAGGTCCCAGTGAATCACCTGAATTGAGGACACTGACGATGGCTCTGTCTGCATATGGGAACATCCACGAGAAAATTCCCCATGAAGAGGCAAAGTCTTAGTGGCCTTTCCAGGCCTCGTAGGTGTCAAAGATTCTAAAGAGCAGAGATTCTGGCAGAAAGCTTTGAAGATCTTTCTCAGACTCTCGGTGAATCTAATTGTGGAAAGGAACTCAACTAAGGCAGTCAACTGGGTAGCATCTAAAGAAACTAAACCATGGAAGTATCACTTTATTCTCAGAACATCTCTTTGGCTCATCCATGGGAGATGGAATTCGGCCCATAGGAACAAGGAAGCACACAACATTGCAGATTCTATAGCCAAACAAGAATTGATACCCACCCACCACACATGCACAAATCCTTGCGTTTTCCTACATATGGCCCCTCTACTCTCTTTTTTATAACATAGTGGCCCCCTCTGGGAAAATTTCCTAGGCCCATGGCCGTTTTCAATAATATTTCATTGTAAAATGTTTTTAAAATAAAAGTAGAAACTCCAAAAACATTACAGGGTCTGACTAAAATTAGCATGGCAACAAAACTGAATAAACTGCATTTTGCTGAAGAATATTTAAAACTTTATAACCTATGGAACTTCTTTCATATTAATACCTTGGTATGAAATAACAAAGACAAAAACTGAGAGATGAACAAAGTGCATGGAGCATTAGTTTTTAGTATACAGAGTCACTGAATTCTGTTCTTTTTATGGTTGAGTTTTTCTTTAGTCTTGGAGAGACTTGAGCAAATGACTTGAAAATGGAAAGAGAGATATCTTGTTATAGGCAGGTTCCAAGTTTACTCTCTTTTTTCTCCCTTTCCTTTTCTTGTTTTTACAATCTCATGTGATTAGGGCAACTCCAAAAGATCTTTAAATAAGAAATGTAGGGTGAGAAATATAAATAGCTGGAGCAATCATCATCATCATCAGAGCCTTATCCCAGCTATGTTGGGGTTGGCTACATGAATTATGTTTCTCCATTCCGATCTATCCTAAGGCAAATCCTCGAATAGGTTGCACTTCTTTAGAAGTATCCTTACTACTTCCATCAATCTTGTCTTGGCCTACCCTTCTCTCCTTGGTGGGCTACACACATAGATTGATATAGAGAGATGAAGATAGATTGACAGAAATAGCTGTTGAGATCTATGATGCCACGCTAGGACAATGACATTGTAAGCACATTCCATGGATCACGAAATGGGATTAATTAAAATTGTGGAAAATGGGAGTCCAAGTCCAAGATCAATTGCAAGTTCCAGGCCAACACGAAGGTCCGAGCCAAGTTCCGAGGTCCTAGTCTAAGCTTTAGTCCAAGGTCCCAGGCCATGGCCCAAGCGGTGAGATAAAAGAGTTTTGAAAGAGACCGAGGCCTACATAAGGCCAGAGAAGAGAGGCCCATGAAATCAACTTCAAAGTTGGAATTGAAGACATGTCTAGTTAAATTCTCAGCATGTGGGCCCATCCACATGTTTAATTGGCCCTATTGACACAGCTGGAAGAGAGATAAGGGACAATCCAAAAGAAAATCCTAAGAGAATAGTCAATTACCTGGTTTTAATCACTTGGGCCAGTTTGTTTACATCAAAATACATCAGAATTCAATACGTAGGAATTTTTTGAAGCTGTTAAAAATGAAGACAAAAGGTTTGGTATTCATTTCCTATCTTTGATTTTTTTTTTCAGGGGGGTTGGGGGTTGGGGGTGGGGGTGGGTAGGTAGGTTGGCCTACTAGCTGGGAGTGATCTTCCTTGGATTCTATTTTCATAAAAGGAAATGTTATTTGATGCTCATTTTTGGAAATTCACCTTTGATCATGCATGAATTCCTATGTATTATAATGCGAACAAAAAGGCCCTTAGGATCAAGCCACACTACACAACATAGAGAAGAAACCTCAATTTCATTCATTCATTGCCTAGATGATCTCTGCCTAGGTCTCCTGCAGTACTCAGCTGGGCCTGTTGAGCCTGTCATGGGGCCTGGATTTGGGCCCAATGGGCCTGTTCCTGGCCCATTGACTAGTCCCAACTATGTTGAGGTCAGCTACATAAATTTTATTTCTCCATTCCAGTCTATCTTGGATCAAAACCTCAGATAGTTTGCGCTTCTTCAGATCTTAGTAACTTACAAAACTAGAAAAAAATTAAAAATGTCATACCTTTACAGTCTTACAAACAACTCAAATCACACCATGCAGGTTTACACTGATTTAATAATCAAAATTCTAATATATGGTTCATCACAATAAAAGGATTAACATGACAGTTTAAAAAATGCCCAGCCACATATATAGCACTCTTGCAAGCCATGAAAGAAGTATGCAGTTCAGTTCAAGCCTTCCTACTTTTAAAAATAAACTGGCTATTGATATAGATGCAATATGTGCCTTGTGTGTGACCTGATGTATTATGAGGGTTGATACTTGCTAGCCACTGCTGTGTATAAGAAACTTAGGATAGGTGTAATGACAGCTATGCTTGCCTCTTGGCATTCACCCCATGTGATGTGCCGTGTGAAAACATAGATCACCCATCTAGCAGGTCCCCACTGTATGGACCATATACAAAATAAAATCACCAGATTCAAAATTTTCATAACCCACACCTGTTTTAAAATGAATGAAAGCATTGTCTCTTTTTATCCTTTTCTATAGATGACATTATTTTTTTGATAACCTTTTCTATAGATGACATGGCTAGTCAAGGTTTTGATTTTCACAAAGACTCCATCTACAAAGGGACACAATATTGATAATCTCTAACACCACATAAGAAGGGACATGAGACAAGAAAATCAAAAGATAAGCTATAACAGAAGTTGCCGGATTGGGGCTATAACAAAGCCGAGATTGCTTCTCAAGAGTACACCCATGTTTGTCCGAGGCAAATTTTCGAGCCAATCTCAAAGGGTGGAGGGAATGAGAGGAGTATGATGTGAGTTAGGGGTTTCACAATTGTCAACCTGATTAGATCATTTAACCCTTGATTTTAGGGCCTCAATATTTAATCACAATTTCGCAAGTTTTTACTGCTGGTACCAAGCCCAGATAAAGGAGGAAGGTTGTGTAAGGTAGGTCGGCTCCCAACACAAAACTTTTGTCACAACCCAAACATGAAATTTGAGAAAACAACATTCCATGCCTACTATCTAAGGATTTGGCTCAAGGAAATAGAGAAATAAAATTCATGTAGTCGACCCCAACATAGTCGGGACAAGGCCTTGATGATGATGATGAAGTTTTAATCGTAACAGTGGATAACAGTTAGATCAGAGTGAAATTGGGATAGGTGCCAATTCACAGGCGTGATATATGGGGGTGAGAGAGGTCCAGGTTAATCATAATTGGACCCTAGTGTAAGGAGTAAGAATGGGTTTTTTTCGATGAATTAAGAATAGGGTTTGACTTTTCAAAAAGAAGGCTCGATTTCATTAAGTTTTGCACAGTTCTGATAATGATAATAAGAAATGGAGACACATGAAAATGATCTCCTGGACGATTCTTATATGAGCCACACTTGTGTGACACAGATCAAAGGGATGAGAAGTATATGCATGAAAAAATGTCTTTAAAATATCTTCCAAAGAAAATTTACCGGAAAAATAAAAATCAATGGTCGCATGAGTGCTAAAAAATGAGTCCTGAAATCAAAAGGGTGTCAAATTTGGGTGAGTGCTAGTTCATGGAGGGGTAGTAATTGTAAAGAAATTTGCTTGACCTAGGGAAATCAATAGGAACCCACCTTCCAAAATCCAAAACATTGATACAGGCTTTTTTCCACTATTTGTTGCCAGTAAACTATATTTATTTTCTATTTGTACTGTGTTCACTAAGATATAGTGTAAACAATTGTTATAAAAAACAGTGTGATCATGTGTCTTAAACATGATCAATCTGATAGTGAAACAAACCAAACCGATAGGAAATTAAGTCTGCTTTCAAAACACAGTGAAACATTCACCTTCAGGGTTCTGCACAAGGGGCATTGCAAGATTTTCAATCCCACCATCTCCAAAAGCAGGGCCCCCTACCATTCAAAAAAAAAAACAAAAAAGAGAGCAGGACCCCCTGAATTAAAGTTGTCAACCTAAAATCCTGCACGGCTTCTGTCTAGGATTCCCGTAGGCGAATGACCGTGCTTTTCAACTGATGGGATATAAGGTGGACCTCTCTCATCGGTTTCTGTGAGAGACTGTAAACAAATATGTGCAGCTGAAGTAATGTGATTCTAAACACCACGTGAACTAAAGAGGTTCTGCAAAACCATGTGTGGTTTTGCAAACCCTTAATGCAATTGTGTCAGCTTTCATTTGGAGCATAATTTAATCAAGATTTAGAATCTGATGGAAAGATATAATTGTGAATGAGGATTGGATGAATATCGTTATAGTGGGTGACAGGAGCAATATAGAACTCCCAAAATTTTAATGCACAGTGAAGGTGATTGAATCAGCAGTGAATGAAACTTTGACTAAATTTTGAACACTGTCAACACAAGTGGTTTCAATTATGGTTTGGATTCAATATACAAAAGGTGCCATTGTTGGTCACTACATACAACAAAGATTTTTTTCATCAAGAACCAAACTTTCATCATGGAAAGGAGCACATACAACAAGAGAAAACGAGGATGCCAATACACCTATAACAACTCCTTCAGTAACACAACCAGCCAATGGCCTTTAAACTACACAAGAGGGCCTAAATAAGAAGAGAACCTATCAACTCCTTAATTCATTAAAGCATCCACCACCTCATCTGCTCCCTTGACAACATATGGACAAACTCTGCCACTTTCGAAGAGCACAAAATGATGATTTCCTTGAAGAGATGGTGATACTTCCAAGGATCTCCTTCTACAGAACAGGGTGTCAAAAATCAGCCAAGTCGACGACTAAACTCAAACTTGGAGGGATCGGATTCGGTTCAAGTATGACAAGGCCAAACAGCATAGTTAGGGTTAAAAACCCTATTTTGGACCAACAGTGGAGATTAGATGAAGTGATGGAGAGAGGGTTTGGAGATACGATTGAGATAGGGTTTGGGGATGAAATGGAAAGGGGGTTTGGAGTTGAGATGAGGATAGAGAGAGGGAGATAAGATGGGAGATGGAGAGATGGAGATGAGATGAGATGAGGATGGAGAGGTGGAGATCAGATGAGATGTGGATCATGTGCAAGGGTCTTGAGATGGAGAATTCCCTTTCGTTTTCTGGTCCAGAGATAGTAGAGATAGAGATCTTTCACAGAAATAGAGAGAGTAAAACGGCACATTGCTTGGCCAAGTCTAACTGGACCCAGACTTGGACTTGAAACAGAAACCACAGAAGACCACACAAATAGTCACTTTCCACTGAGCCTGACAAAGAAACCCTGACAACCCTTAAGGTCTTCTAATACCCAGACTTCGACTAAGTAGAATCTCTACCTTCAATTGACACCAAAAAGAAACTAGCACTTCCCCGGCTCATTGCGCAGCACACTCATCATGCCATAAGATGCAACTTTCCACTTGATGCCCTGATTTCCTTGAAGATATGGTGATACTTCCAAGGATCCCCTTCTATAGAACAGGGTGTCAAAAATAATCCAAGTTGACGACTAAATTCAGACTTGGAGGGATAGGATTCGATTCAAGTATGACAAGGCCAAGTACCATAGTTAGGGTTAAAACCCCTATTTTGGACCAACAGTGGAGAATAGATGGAGTGATGGAGAGAGGGTTTGGAGATGGGATGGATCGTGGGAGATGGAGATTGGAGAGAGGGTTTGAAGATGACATGGATCGTGGGGGGATGGAGAGAGGGTTTGGAGATGAAATGGAGAAGGGGTTTGGAGATGAGATGAGGATAGACAGAGGGAGATAAGATGGGAGATGGAGATGAGATGAGATGAGATGAGGATGGAGGATGGAGAGGTGGAGATCAGTTGAGATGTGGATCATGGTCTTGAGATGGAGAATTCCCTTTCGGTTTCTGGTCCTAAGCTACTTGATATGGAGATCTTTCACAGAAATATATATATATATATATATATATAGAGAGAGAGAGAGAGAGAGAAG
Source organism: Umbellularia californica (assembly GCA_028538565.1). Lineage (NCBI taxonomy): Eukaryota > Viridiplantae > Streptophyta > Magnoliopsida > Laurales > Lauraceae > Umbellularia > Umbellularia californica. Next base: position 62,099,885 of record JAPQWN010000007.1, on the reverse strand, counting down.
AGGCACATTCCTTGGCCTAGTTGAACTGGACCCTGACCCAGACTCCAAGTCCAGGTTTTGAGTCCCTGCTACAGAAGACTGCACAAATAGTCACTTTGCACTATGAGCTCGACAAAGAAGCCCTGACAACCCTTAAGCACTTCTCATGCCCAGACTTCCGACTGAGTAGAACCTCTACCTCCAATTGACACCAAAAAGAAACTAGCACTTCCCCGACTCATTGCGCAGCACACTCCTCATATCATAAGATGCAACTTCCCACTTGATGCCCCAACCATTTTCAAATAAAGCTTTCCAACAGGAGAAGAACCAAGTCTACATATTTTGTATCCTGAGACTTCCTACCATTGGGGTATCCATTGGCTTGGTAAGGCTGGGCCAAACCTTGTTCAATCGCCACATTGGTTATCGGGCATAATAGTCAGCCCCTGATCCACAGCCCGTGCACCTAAAACCATAGCTATCAATTTCGTTTCAAACCTCTTTTTGGTTTGGCTCCTAACTGACGTTTTCGACCGTTTTGAAAACCATAGAATTTTGGTGAAACATTTTGGATTTATGCCTTGGTTTCGCCCTTTCTGTTGTCATTGAGATCGAAACCAAACCAAACCAAACCAAACCAAGCCTTTTCCCACTAGGTGGGGTCGGCTATATGGATTTGACGACACCAATCAAGTCTGTTTAGGGCCATGTCCTCCGTTAGATCCATGTAGGCAAGGTCATGTTTAATAGTTTCTTTCCAACTTCCCTTGGGTCTCCCTCTCCCTCTCCTACTCCTGGCAATCTCTATGCCTTCACACCTTTTAACAGGTGCTTCCATTGGACGCCTTCTAACATGGCCAAACCATCTTAGTCGATTTTCTCTCATTTTATCTTCAATCGGTGCTATTCCTACTTTGCCCCTAATCTCCTCATTCCTAATCCTATCTCTCCTTGTGATCCCGCACATCCATCTTAGCATTCTCATCTCCGCAACTTCTATCTTCTTAACATGATTATGCTTTACTGCCCAACACTCTGATCCATATAACAATGCTGGTCTTACCGCCACCTTATAATACTTTCCTTTAACCCTGAGGGGTACTTTCCGATCACACAAGACCCCCGAAGCACTCCTCCATTTGGTCCACCCGGCCTGAATCCTGTGACTTACATCAGTATCAATCCCTCCATCCTGTTGCACCATCGATCCAAGGTACCTAAAGTTTTCTTTCTCTACAATCTTTTGTGTGCCTAGACTTACTTCTATGTTACCAAGTGTCCTACTTTGGCTAAACTTGCACTCCATATATTCCGTCTTGCATCGACTTAGCCTAAGCCCTTTTGTCTCTAACGTTTTCCGCCATACTTCTAGCTTAGCATTCACTCCTTCTCTCGTCTCATCTACTAAAACAATGTCATCTGCAAATAACATACACCACGGCACCTCATCCTAAATATGTCTTGTAATCTCATCGATATCTAGGACAAACAATGTCATTGAGATCGAAAATGAAAAGAAAAAAAGGGAGGAAAGATACAAAGGAGAAGAGGAAAAGGATCAAGAAGCAGGAAGTGGAAGCAGAAGAAGAAAAATAAGATGAAGAAGCTCTCTCTCTCTCTCTCTCTATATATATATATATATATATATATAGAGAGAGAGAGAGAGAGAGAGAGAGAGTTTAATGTTTTTCAATCCAGCAGTATGATTTGCCCAATTTTTCAAAAGCCAGTCTAATCATAGAATTGGAGAAGGCTAAGGTTCAACTTTCCAATAACCATGACATTAGCATGACATCATAATTATATAGTAAAATTCAAATCATTCTAATATATATATATATATAAATATATATTAAAAGTGAAGAAATCATATTTTAAAAATCTAAGGTCTAGAAAAAAGGGAAATGCTCCTATAAGAGATGCTCTCACCTTACTATGAGAGATAAGGTGGGGGCCCTCACATTTAAGTCGTTGGCATTGGATATGGATATGAGAGCCCCCACCTTATCTCTCATAGTAAGGTGAGAGCATCTCTCATAGGAGCATCTCCCTACAAAATAATAATTCAATTTTAAAAAATATTTTGAAAATAATTTTTTTTTTAGTTTTAAAAAACAAAAAGATTGAATTTAGTCCTCATGTTTTTCCAAGTCCAATCATTAGCAGTCTGTAACATTTGAATGGTTCAACAGCAAAACTGCATGGTACACATGGTTCGATTAAAAGAATGCAATTTAAGTTGAACCAAACTGCAGTATGTTGCAGTTCTAGTCCAACCCAGATAGACAAGCCAGTTCGCTCTAGTCTTAAATTATTGGCTTTACTATACACAGTTAGATCTCATGTGGGGCCATTTACAATTGTCATCAATGAAAGATCTAGACATTGGTGGGGTTTTGATAAAATATCACTCTTGTTTGATTATTATAGACATTTTTCTTTTAGAGTCTTTTTTAGAGATCAATAGTGCAAACTTAGCTTGATATGCTTGTATGGCCTTTGTTTCTAATTGATTCCTACGTTATTAGATTGATATGCATAACTAAATGGTTCAAATTGAATGTCCTACTTGAATGAACTTAACAGACATGATTAGACAAAGCAACCTTACTATCCCTTTGATCTTTTTTCTACCTCCAACCCAGATGCATCATGGTTGTTCCTACATGAGTCTTGCGACCTCTGGATCGCGTTGTCCAGAGTGCTGAAAGGGAGTAGGGCACAGCTGCACAGACACCCCAGAACCGGCACCCCTCCCACACATTTGGATTTTCAAATTTTTCTACACAGATATTTACACCAGCTTAACCAATTGAAAAAAGAAAACTGTACATGTGAATACCACGAACCAATTATTTATGAGCATTTGACTCTTCAAGTTTAAGCCAATAGATGCTTAACCAATAAGAGAGAACAAGGTGTGCAGCAAGATTAAAACTTCAACGCAAACATCATAAATTGATGATAAAATCATTAGGTTGTAAAACAGAATGATGCTCATTATTTGTTCTGAAAACAAGAGTTCGAACTTTGCTCAACATTGTATGCATGTGGTCCAAAACCAATTTGGGATGTCCAGCATACCCTACTTGCATTATTGTGCTAAAACTCTCACTAAATGTAATGGAACCAAAAGACAAGGCCACAATTCATGTGCTGGCCAGCCGAGGCCAATGGGAATAATTAGAAATAATCAAATAAGAAAGCACCAATTTAAGGGTTTATCATAAGTACTAAAAGAACTAAAAATTTGTTTGGATGCTATGGAATTTTGCAGCATGGAAGTTTGGTACTGGATTAGGTGGAAAATGCATAAAAAGTATCGTGCATTTTCTTGTTCATAACTACTCTTCTCACCTAATATAAAAGATTAATTTCTATTGCCCCAGATGTCACGCAAAATAGATGGAACCATCATTTGGTAATCAAGAATGCGATCCAAGAATTCAAGAGAATATCCTTAAATAAGTATCTAAGAAAAGTAACATGATCAGCGACCATGGCCAAACTAAAGTGGTAAAGTGGGCTTTGTCAAGAAAGGAATTTAAATTCCCAATGGGATTCCCCAACTTTGCACAAGATCCACCAATACATTGGCCGATATGCCCGCACATCTGCTCTTTCCCCTCATCACTAGTTTTACTACTGATTTACCTCATCACATATATGCAGTTTGCAAGGAAGAAGAAGAACCGGAGCCATTACGACATAACCTCAAATCAGAAAATCAGGAGGCAGCAACCGCTCAGGAGGAAATCACTCCACCTACAGCAATAGTCTAACCTCGTAAATATTAGTTTGTATAGAACAACAGTGCGCTTGGCATGTAACTATATCTCCGCTTCCTCTCACTACTCTACCAGTATGTAAATTCAGTTGTCTGTACTGTAATGACCGTCTTCTCTGTAACTGACTATCAATATATAAATATACTCTCTTTCAGAAAGAAAAAAAAAAAAAAAGGAGAAATTTAAATACCTAAAAGGCTTGATCAATTGGGAATCAGAAGTGCAAGGAGAATAGGAAACTTCATTGGATTCCACCTCCTCCAGGAATGCAAAATTTCAACTTGGACAGGACAGCACCCGAAAAATTAGGTCAATCAAGCATAATGGTCCATTAGGAGAGAGACTTGGAAACTTTCATGAAACCTTCTGTCAGGCGATTAAGTCTCGGGAATAAACTAAAAATGAACTTTGACAGCTATAGCAAATATAAAATTCAAAGCAAGGAGGTTCAAGGTCACAAGAACGGATTTGAAACAAGCAAGCTACGCCTATTCGTCCGAGCTATGCATCTATAGTCCGAGCATAGCGAGACAGCAAGTCAAGCTTGAAAGCGCTTTCAAGCCAGGAAAGAATTACTCAATTATGAGAATGGAGAGCTCTAGTGGCTTTCTCTAGTACTCTAACAAGGGAGAGCAATTCCAATGAAGCTGAGATTTGGAACACCTGGACAGCCTTAAGTTATTTCACAGATTCTTTGTTGGGTGGGAGTGGGCTTATTTTGAAGAGTGGTTCTAATGGCAGTATCAGTTGGGTCGCCATTAAAAGGTCGATGCCTACTGGTCTATAGAAAGTATCACTATACATCAAAAAACCTCAAGGAAGTCTGCTCATTTTCAGATGTCATCTTTTGCCAACATTGAGAGAAGCAAATGAAGTCACTAGCTCCTAGGGAGAATCTCTCTTGTACTTGTACTTGCGCCGGTTTGTTTCACTATCTTTGATTAGTTTGAGTTCAGTATAGTGCTCTTACACCAATTCTTAATTCTGTCTCAGTTTCATTGTATCTATCATTTCCAAATGAAATTTTACTACTGTCATTGATACATAAAAACAAACAGACGGCATTAGATGAATGACTGCATTCACAATATAGCATTATCGAAAAGCTAGAGTGAATGAGAAAAAAAACAAGATACCATCTGATAAGCCACCCAAACAGAAAATGCTGCATGATGGGCACCTTCTCCAGCACCTCCGCCCTATACATCTTCAACAACCCACTGTTCACCTTACCCCAATTCGGCACACCGCTTATATCATCCAACAGCGGCGAATGCTCCGCAAAAACCCCCTTCTTCACCTTCTTCACAAACAGCACACATGACAAATACATATACTCATCTGCAAAATTATCCAGAATGTCCTCATTATGAATAGACTTGGGCTTCATATACTTATGATCAATCAGCTGCGCAGACCCGAAAATGAAAGGCAAGAAATGATAATCATCCAAACCCCAAACCCCATGAGACCCAGCAGGCTCAAGAGAGTAAACCGTCTGCAACTGCCTCATCAGGTCGAGATACTTGACGAATACCCTAGTGACAACGGCCTGGTAATCCTCCTCCCTGATGAGGCCGAGGCGGGCGAGGCAGTAGAGGAAGGCGGCGAAGTTGGTCTCGTGGCCGGTGCCGTAGTCGATGCGGGAGGCATTGCCGAAGCTGTCTGCGAAGTAGGGGAAGATCTCGAGGGCGGCGGGCTCGAGGGAGTGGGGGCGGAGGAGGAGGTCGGAGAGGAGGGATTGGGTGGATTCGTCGGTGAGGCGGGCGTGCCAGGAGCGGAAGGAGGGGTTGCCGTAGCGGGAGGAGTGGGGGGCGGGTGGGAATTCGGAGATGGCGGCGATGAGGGAGTCGAGGATGGAGAGGAGGGAGGAGAGGGTGGGGGAGAGTGGGGTGGGGAGGGGGTCGGAGATCTTGCGGGAGCGGACGGAGAGGGAGAGGGCGGCGACGAAGGAGAGGAAGTTGGAGCCGGAGGGGGAGTCGATGAAGCGGCGGGCGTCGGCGGGGGAGGAGATCTTCTTGGAGGGGGTTTGGAAGAGGTAAGGCGGGGAGACGACGGGGACCTTGTCGGGTTGGGGGACGGGCATGAGGAGGATGGCGGATTGGGAGTAGCTTTGGGGGTTGGGGAGGCGGTGGAGAGGCGGAGGGGGAGAGAACTCCGGGAAAGGGATTGGAGAGTAGCTGGAGGGAGAAGGTTCTTGTTCGTTTTGTTGGGGTTCGGAAGGAGGAGTGGTGGTGGTGGAGGAGGAGGAGGAATAATCTGGAGATCTGTCTGCCATGTTCTGGTTTTTTAGGTTGGAGGGAAAGAAGAAAGAAATGGAACCAAAGGTGTGGTTTTGTAGTGTTGGGTTGGATTGGTGTAGGATTGGAGTGGATGGGTAAATATCAGACTGGTCCAAGGCCCATGATATCATTGAAGAGAGGGACTGAAAATGCCCATATAATTGTACAAGGCCTAGAAAAGGGGTTTTTTTTTTTTTTTATATACTAAAACCACTTTCACCACAGTGGCAGATCTAAGATTTTCGTTCGAGGGGACTCACGATTGTCAATTGAAAATTATTATTTTGTTATATTTTCTTCACATTAATTATGACAAAAGAGAATATGTATTTAAATATTAATTGAGAAAAATATGAATCTTTTATACTTGAGAATAGTGGAGAAGAATATGAAATGCGTCTATGTCATATTCAACTCCAATAATCATAAAAACGCACCCTCCAATATTCACTCAACGATTTAGAAGAGGTAAACAAAATACTTCTAAGAAAACTTCTCAACATCTAGAACCTATACACACTTTTTCAATAAAACCGCCAATAGGCAAGTACACTACAATGCAAAATGGTATGAGAAATGGTGAATCTTGAGTCTGGTAATTCCGGTGCTCATTGTTGTGAAAGTTGTTTACTTAGTGAAGGCGATCAACGACTACCTCCTCTTGCTGCCCCACTACACACTTCAACTATTGCTTTTTCATTGCCAAAAACGATGATGGTTATTGATGTCGCAATAGCACCAAATAAGGAGATTAGAAGTTGTAGGAATGCCCCTGATACCTCGTAATCTTCCAAACTATTACCCAATCGCCGAGATTTTCTCAAAAAGAGAATGTTGGAATCTCAATTAAGAAGAAAACATCAAGGCACTCAAGTGGAGAAACCAGAGGAAAAGAGCAAACTTAGACTTCGAACATTTGTTGTAGTATATTTAGTCATTTTGGAACTTCACCTTGCAATGTCCAGAGTATAAGATCATTTCTAAAATCATGGTGGGAAGATTAAAGCCCTTGTTGTTCATTTCGGATAACCAACAAGCTTTTATGTATGGAAGAAGAGCCAATGATAACATTCTTATTGCTCAGGAAATGGTTCATATGATGTCCCAAAGACACATAGAAGGAGACACAAGTGTGCTCTCAAGCTTGATGTTCATAAAGCCTATGACTCGATTTCCTGGGATTTTCTAGCATGCTGTCTAAGTAGGTTGGGCTTTTCGAGCCAGGTTGTTTGCAGAATTATGAATAGTGTCTCATCAGTTATCTTTCGGGTTTGTGTGAAAGGTTGATTTCCCGATACTATTACTTTGACTTGTGGGCTTAGGCAAGGTGACCCTATCTCACCCTACCTTTATTTAATTTGTGGGGTGGCATTAAACCAGTATCTCAAGAATGAGAGCAATTTAGGAAGGATCATTCACCAAAAAACTGCCCCAGAAAAAGACCTCATAAGCCTTCTCCAATTTGCTGATGACCTCTTGATCTTCCTCTCTGCCTCGCTTAGAAAAGCTAAAAGAATCGATTGAGTCCTTAAAACTTTTGAAAAGGAGGCTGGCCAAAGGATTAACATGCAGAAGTCTGAGATTATGGCGGTTAATACTGCCCACAATTTCAGTAGAGAAAAATGAATTTATTCATTTATTTTACTTTTCCTTGCGAAACAAAGGATAGATTATTGTATCATTATCAATCTGTATTGCCTAGAAAGGTTACATTAATTGTTAATTGTTGTATTTCGGGGTGAGGGGGGGCTCTTAATGGAAAAACTAAGGGGGACTTTTATTAATGTGAGAGCTTTTTAGTTAAAGTGGATGGAGTAAAACTTTTGCCTCTTAATGGGAAAACTATAAGGGGACTTCTATTGTGAGTGCTTTTTAGTTAAAGTGGATGGAGTAAAACTTTTGCTTCTTAATGGAAAAACTAAGGGGGACTTTTATTGTGAGAGCTTTTTAGTTAAAGTGTATGGAGTAAGACTAGGCAAATTTTGAAAGTGTTTTAGAAAGAAAATAATCTCATGAATTTTCAAAAATGATGCAATTGATGGGTTCTACATTGTGATTTTTAAAAAGCGGGCTCAATTTCTACAATTTATAGGTGAGCCCCAATTACCTCATAAAATAAGAGCTTTCTTTTATAATTATAACAAACAAACTAAAATTATAAGTTGAAACTTCAAACTAGAGATTTTATTTAATTTAGTTTTAGATCTTAATCTAATTAGTTCTTATTAATTAGAATTGAGTTTACAAACGGCTCCTAATGGGATACAACTTTGCATAGGAAAAGTCTAGGGATGAAAGTGGGTAGGGCCAAGGCGGGCTTTGACAGGCCCTAGGCTCGGTCCTAGTATTTTTTAGTAGGCCCTAGCCCTGCCCGAGCTTGAGAGGGCCTAAAAAATCGTGGCTTGGGCTTGGCTCTTATTAGGACCGGTCCTTTGAGCTTGGCTTGATTGAGGCCCTAGGTTCGGCTTGTGAGCCTGGCGCGTTTTATAATGATATAGTTCAATGTTAATGTAGATGAGCATTATCAAACACTCCAATGTTAAGGGAGCCCAGTTCCAACACTCCATAATAGTTCAATGTTAATGTAGATGAACATTATCAAACTCCAACAATAATACAAATCAAATTAAACTCCAATAGCATCATAGAATAAAATAAAACATTCGGCTAGCATCATAAACTATAGGTTTAGGGTTTAGGGTTTATGGATTATTTAGTGCTTAGATTTAGGGTTTAGGATTCATTGATTATTTAGTGCTTAGGGTTTAGAGATTATTTATATTGGATTAAAATTAGGGTTTAAGGTTTAGCGCGTAGGTTTAGGGTTTATGGATTATTTAGTGCTTAGGGTTTAGTGTTTAGGGTTTAGGAATTATTTATATTGGATTAAAACTAAGGTTTATGATTTATGGATTATGTTATATCATATATATATTATCTACTATATAGTGTACATATATATATAATATATGTATTAATATATGTAGGCCCTAGGGCTTACGAGCCGGGCTTTATCAAGCCCGAGCTCGGCCCTTTTAAGCAAACGGGCCTCCTCCTAGGCCCTAGCTCGGCTCTTTTGTCTTTTCAGCCGAGCTCGGGCCAAGCCTATAACGGGCTGCCCGCGGACGGCCCGACCCACTTCTACCCCTAGAAAAGTCCCCCTGCGTCTGTACGGGCTTTCGTGGGGCTACTTCTACCATGAGAGGTGTGCATGCAATAAGGAGGTCGCATCATGACATGGTAGTTCATCTCTTTCAAAGACTCTTTTGTTTTACTTATATGAAACTTGACTACAATCCTTTTCATAAAAGATGCAATAAAAAATATAAAAATATAAAAAATCGAAAAACAAACAATTCAAAATAAAAAATATAACCTTATTCAGGCTTCCCAGCTGAAAAAATATTCAGGTAAACATGGTAGTTAACCCCAATTGATTTGGAGGGGTTAAAACTATCTTTCTCCCATCTTCCAAGCTTGATTTTGGAGGCTAATTAGAGTAATTGGAGAAGATTGAACAAGAAATATTCAGAAACTCCTCAAGGACAAAACTGTTTTCGCACATGTCAACCTACCAATCTATTTTTTCACTAACCATTGCAAAAGTTTATAAATGATCATTAAATTCTAAGGTGGATAAATCATGGGCTAGGATAATTTTTTATGGGGCTGGATTTTTTCATGACCCTTATCCACAAAGTAACCTTTCCATTTATTCCTCTACTTGCCCATGAGCCGGACCACATAAGCACAGTACATAGTATATGCTTGAAGTATTAAAAAAAAAACCCATTATTAAGCTAGCCAGTTTATAAAATAATCATCAATTGTCTCTTTAGCTAATATTTTTTATATTCATTTTACTAATTTCATAATATGTATATAATACCCATATTGATATTTTCATAGTCCCAAATCACTTTTTTTTTTTAAATAACATAAAGTAGAAATCTATCATCTAATAATTAAGCTAGTGTTTTCCTGAACAATATATTTCTATATTATATTATATAGCTAATAATGCTTCCACCATAAATCCTCATAAACTGCTAATAGCATAAATATCGATCAGCTTGTCACTTCTCATAAATCCTCACTCCACCATAAACTGCTAATATTCTTCTCTATATTCTTCTCACTTCTCAGCTTGCTGTCCCTCTGAATTCATCAATGGAGTCTTCCATAAGTTCTAGGATTCTGCACCTTTCGCTCTGACCGGAAGGTGGCGATGATTTCAGAATTCATATCAACACCATATTCACACAAACGCCGGCGCTGTGCCATTACAGTACCTTCATAGTGAAGAACAAGCTGTTGTCCGTAGGGAACAACAATTCTCTGATAAATCTTGTGTTTTAACACGCCGACACATTCCATTTCTTCTACTTCCACAGTGATCTCGCTTGTCATGATCTTGATTAGAACATTAAATCTATTTTGTTCCAAATTAATTACGAGAGTAATGCGTGCATTGTCCACACCGAGAGATCCCAATTCTGTGTTGTCCATTAGCTCATTGTTGTTGAAATAGAGAGCTTGTCTGCGTGCTGGGATGCCCAAGCGATTTTGCATCTGCAGTTTTACTTGAGAAACATGGTCCATGGGAGCCACCATTACCTGATGCTCTCGATCATTTTCGGCTTCGACAACAACGATGTTCATTCTATTGCTTGTGGTAGTGGTAATCCTGCAAGAAGCATCAAGTGCAAGTCAAGTAGAATGATGGTCCGATTGGGTTTGCAACTTGCAAATGGCTGGGCTGAACCACACTGATGCTTGGGGGTAGGCATGTCAAACGGGCCTTGCCGTGCTCGACATGCTTCTTTTAATTTTTTTTTTATTAATTTTTTTCTATTTTTCGGTATTAAAATTAAAAATTAGAAACAAGCACAGAGAATGACATATATATTTAAATGGTTCAGTCAAACTCGACCTACTCCACTGAGAAGAATGGGAGGATTAGAGTATTTATAGACTTTGTAAAATTGAGAAGGATACAAAATACCCTTTACATGACCGTTTTATGACTGTGGGGGTGGGGGGGATAAAATGGAAAAAAAAAAAAAAAAAATTAGCCATTTTGGGCGGGCTGACCCTTCCACGTGCCTGCCGTGCCCGGTACCCCTCGGCCCATGGCACAGGCCGGTGACTAGCGGGCTGTGCTGTGCCAAAAATGGGCTGCCCGGCCCATTTGACATCTCTATTGGGGGTGCAACTCCAGTCCAACCCAGATTGTATGTAGTTGAAGTAAAGCTCGAACCTGACCTGAATCGTAAACTTCCCATCTGAGGGCAGTTCGGTTTTGAGGAGAGTTAACTCAGTTAGTGCAGATAACCAAATTTTTGGGTTTGTTAATTTGTTTGTTTGTTTTGCAGAAGATATAAATTTTAAGAAATGTATCCACTTCATATATGACAGTAGTATGTAGACATTGATTTATACATTGTAATTACATAGTTTTAGATAAACCTGGTCCTATCTAGGCTCTAACTTGGGTGCCAGAAGTCCAGACCCAAACCCCTCAGTTTCCTAACAGGTTTCAAGATTCAGGCCTGAGCCCAACCTAAATCTCACCTTTGGTCAGGATTGGCACCCCTACTGATGCTTGTCCTACTCAGCCCATTTAGTTATAGGGTCACATATTATGCCCCCAGATTGACCTCACGGGCCTGATTGTCAGAAGTGGGCCCAGGCCATTCATATAGATGAAGGCACAAAGCAAAATGCAATTAGAAATGTTTGAGTCAGCCAGGGCCTTTCAGCAGAAAATTGGCACTCCAGCCTTTCTTCTTTAAAAAGGAAGATCTTTCCTCATGGGTCCAACCTGCAGAACTAAAATCTCATCCCATTCTTACATAAAACAGGATGCATCAAGGTTGGTCCTAAAGTTTCTTAATCCAGTTGCAACAATAATCACATAATTTTATTACAAAGAAAATCACATTATTCACGTAAATTATCTAATTAGCCCACATGAATTTCCCATAAACATGCAGGTCAGGTGCCACATTAAGATTAAAAAAAAATTATATCAATAACAAGCTAAAGTTTTCAGCACTTAATGGTTTGAGAGTTGAGAAATAAGTAAACTTCTATCACCTCAATTTTGCAAAGAAGAGTGATGGCTGGTGATTATTGCTTGCTCACTTCTGTGATGCCAAGAAGCTTAACTATTTTTTCTTATAGAATTAGAATCATACTACAAGAATGAGTAAGAGTTAGTTGTATGCATTCCATATGCATTGTGAAATGTAATTTCTTCTCTTGGTGCATTTCATGAGAATGGGATGTAATGTAACACAAGAAAACAACAAGAAGTTTGTTGGGAGATGCTCTTCTCTTCCACCTGAATTTGTGCTCATCCTACCAAAATTGGATAGTCCATTTTATGATTGATTCAGTCCTAGGCCGATAGACCTAACAAAATCAATAGTTGGTAACAATCCCACCATAAATTACTAAAATGGAAGGCTAAGATGGAAGCATTTACCCAATGGTCCTGCGTTTAAAGGTTGGATTGAGCTGATTTGAGTTTGTACCTTGAGTGGCCGGCTAATTGAAAAGGTCAAAATTAATTAATTTGGGCAAAGTTAGTCCCATATTAGAGACCAGGCCTCAATAGAAACTAGAAAGTAGGGTGATAGGTGGGGATGCACACCCGGTTCAAGACCCGAATCCGCCACAAACCCATTTTTAGGTCCAGACCAAATTAAGATCAAGTGTGCATTAGTTTAATTGGATAAAAAAGCTTTAACTTTTTTAATATATGAAAAATTATAAAATAGTATAGGATTAAAGTTAAGTAGATTCTCAAATATGAATATTGCTCAGGTGGCATAGACCCTTAAAACCTATACATATATGTTTAGAAATGCATAAAATAGTTTTGAGTTCAAGTCCTTTAGAACATATAGGGCCTTTTTTTTTCCTTTTATAATAGAGGGTGTCCCAGTCCTTTGGGCCGGCCTAATCCCTACGGGCCTAGGGATAGCCAGGTAAATCTTCTGTGGCCTTAGTGTGGCAGTACAGTTTCAAATTCTCAATCTCTAGGAGCAAACCGTGGTCATAGGCCGGCCTGTTTGATTGATTGCTTTAAATACATGGGATTTGAATACATAGAATTCATATCATTGATGCTCATTTTTAAAATTTCACGTTTGATGTTCATTTTTAACTACTTACAGTATGAAACTGATGGCCCAAATGTAAGTACTTTTTGGTCCTGCTAGAGAGGTATGGCTCTAGCATGAGGTAAGAAGTTATCTTTATGGAATTGGGATCCTCTAAGGGGACTTATCCACAGTCCACATCATCATGGGGCACCCTACCTTAGACACGAGCAACTGCCCACATACGTGGTTGGTTGCTCCACGGTGATGTGGCCGATCATGGTTGGTCCACTCACAATCCCCTTATGGTAAAACCTCACCAATCCCAGACTCATCTTTCTAGGACTCAATTTTTATTCCCATGTAATAGGTACGATAAGGGATCGAGTCTTGATCAAAATATGCCACATCAATCAAAGAGGTTAGCAAGTTTGTTTTTTTTTTTAATTTTTTATAACTTGAAAAATGCTTTTCTTTAGTTTATGTGGAGCTTTTGTTTGGAAGCAACAACTTTTTTGTTATGCTTATATTGAATTATCAAGGATTTACCTCTTTAAAAAATAATTTTTTTTTGTAAATTCTCTTTTTTCTTTAATTTTATCAGCTACATGAAGGACTCCAAGTGATACACGCTGGCACTCACACTTGTTCCTTACCAGATGAACTATAGTCCGAAATGAAGCTTATCTAAATTTTTAGATGTGATTATGGATGGTAAATTTTTGCAAGTGGAAAATATATCACCACCTCTTTTTTGGGTAAAGAATCACCACCTTAAGAAGACAAACGAAGTGATCAATACATTTGATTTTGATTTTCAACTAAAATCACTCATTGTTAAACTCCTTTGATAGAAAATAGGATAACTAGGTATGAATCACAGTTGAAATAGGAAAGTATCAATCAATAATGTCTTTTTTTTTTTTTAATTTTTATAAAGAACACAATAAAGACACACCCAAACACAACAACTAGGACTACACGGAAAATATGGTACTATCACCTCTAAATCGAACCGAACCAAGCAGTTCGGATCAATTTTTATAGTATATATATCGGTCCGGCATACGGTTTGAGAATCATAGAAATCGCTTAGATCAGTCGGTTATCGATTTGAATTTTTTGTTCACCGCCTAAACTAGACTGATCAGTATATTATGTAATTTGAGTATTTGACTATTTAGATTTTAGGGTTTTACTTGGCTGGCATTTGACAAGTCATGCACCTCTTCTGAGGTGTATCATTTTGAAAATTTCAATTTCTGTTCTTACTTCGGTTCGGTTCGGTTTAGTCTATGCCCTCCCTATCAGTCGAATCGGATTGATTAATTAGAAAAACCGATATGTTCGGTTTGATAGCTGGTTTTAGTACTAAATCGATCCAAACCGGCCGTATACAGCCCTAACAACAGCAAAACCAATAATTGCTTAAGAAATTAGTTTATGTAATATATAAGAAAAGCTTCGGAAGGCGAAAAGTAGAAGTTTGTATGAAGATGTGGCAACACCGTTAAACCGCAGCCATTGGAAATTCGATGTGTGATTTTTCTCAGTTGGACGCACAGACTTTTTAAGTTTGTTCTGCACAATATGCGCTCCACTAGATAGAAAAAAAAAACTGCCAATGTTAAAAGGAGAATAGCAGCAGTGGAGCCTCTTCTATTGCATAATACAAAAATCAGTGCACATACACATTCCATGACAACAATGCTATAAAGAAATAAAGTAGTAATTAAATTGACAATCAACTTTTCCACGCTTTAGACATGTTTTTAAAAGTTGTAAATGATTTGACCCTAAGTCAAAACCTTGTAGTTGAAAGTTTTGGTGGTTTTTTTTTTTTTTTTTTTTTAAATTGTAGGCCGTGGTTTACCTTACCCATTGTAATCAGGGCAAAGAGCCAAAAACACACAGAAAATCTGGTTTGCTTTAAGCTAACCCTAGTCATATTCTTTTTGTGGAGCCTCTTTATGACCAATCCAAACACACTCACAAAAGCCTACCGACATGTTTCGATGAGCCCACATTAACCAACCCTCAATCAGGTTGACAAGGGGTATCTACGAGTTGAAGTCCAACCGTAGTAAATTCATTTTAACAAAAGGTCAATTAACTTCACCCTGCATTCAATGTGGGTCAACCCGACCTAACCCGCATAACCTGCATTTTATGTGGGTAAACTTTTTTTTTATCCTAACTCAACTTGTAGATCCTTGGCCCAAGCCCAATCCATTTCAGATTTTATGGCTGTGTGTTAAGTTAAGAAAAGAATAAAAAAAATAAAAAAAAATTCCAACACAAGCTCCGTTCATGCCATATAACATAAACTATATATCCTAAGTATCAAAATATTAAACCACCAAATTGTTTAAATGTGTTTAGATAAATATGCAGATTGATCCTAACCTACCCATTTAAATGAGTTACGAGTGTTATACGGGTTGACCCAAATCCAAACCATTTTAATCAAGGGCCCACCCTTATATATTGCGGGTCAAATACGGATTGGGTTCGGATCAAATTATACGGTTGGGTTAAATTTTGCCACCACTAATTGGATGCATGCACTGATGCACTCCAATTCACTTCTACCCAAAAAAACAAAAATTTTGGATGCATGCACGGGCTCCATGTAACCAGGGATGTGGTTTTGGGAAACGAACCATGGTTTTTCAAAACACTCCCCCTAAAGTCATGCCTCACAGATGAGACAATTTAACCCTGCCCCAAAACCAAATAAAAATCCCTGCAGTTGAAACTTGTGATAGTCATGTTTTACAAAGTTACATACGATTTTCACCCAAACCCAAGTCCATGTAATGAAAAAGTTATATATCTAGTCATTCTAGTGAGAGTTCCAGACAAATTTGACCCAAACCCATTGGTAGATGAAATTAGTGGTTTTCTTATTATTGTCATGGTTTGGTCTACCCATTGTAATCTTTAATCATATGACTCCACTTTAGATAAGGTATGGGATGACGATGAAGCCATTAAAAGCAGCTCCATTAACATTAGTGCATCTTAGAATAATAAACAAGTCACATTATTAAATTCCACATCAATCATGACTTCTCTTGTTTTTTCTATGAGGTGAGATGAGATAGTCTACACCCACAATTGCATCTGTTTCTTTTTTTGAAGCACACTACTTTGGGCCCTCATTTGAGGAAGTTGATGTTCTTCTTTATTCCTAGGTCTTGTAGGGATGGAACCATGCACCTAAAGCAACTTGTTCTCCACCTATATCTGTATTCTATTCCTTTAATAATAACTATAAAAAAAGCACATAACATAGCTGGCTTCACACAGTACTCCACCTACAGTAATCTAGCATTCATATATTGATTTATTGTTCTTTAATTTATTTTTATGGAAATGGGTTTGTCTAAAATATTACTGAAAGTTGACTCTGATCACTGCTCACGGGCTGCATGCTGTTGCATAAAGCATAATAAAAATCATGCATGCATATGGATATGGTATGGATATAGATGTATTATATTTCTATAATTTTGTTCTTTTTAACCTAAATATATTACTATATGGTTCAAATTATATAATGCAATTATTAGTTGGCATGATCAACATTGGGTATTAATTATATATTGTTGGGGTTCCATTTATCATATTCAAATAGGTGTAGAGCAAAAGATCTACTCCACATAGCAATCCAAGCCATCTAACTTGTCAACAATTTGGTGATAGGTGTTGATCATTGACTATATTTTCTTTCTTAGCATCTATTAGTGGAGTGAAATTATTAGATGGTATGATTGTGCAGTCACAATGGCTCCTCTTTGCAATTTGTTGAAAGATGAATATTGTAGAATAGGCACGGGCCGGACATAAGTTTTTCTACTCAAATGAGATGGACTTTGAATACATTGATGCAAATCAAAACTGATAAAAGGTATCATCAACTACTAGAGCATGAACCTACCCACATTTAACCTTTTTCTTTTCAGTGAGAAGAGAACAAAGGGAGGGAGGATGTGTACCATAGTTTTGTAAATTAGGACAGTATTGACAATATAATTTTTCTTTTTGTTTGGAAGGATTCAAACTCACACACTCTAATGCTAAATGAGAAATTTTGTGTCTCTAATCAGCCGAGCTATGCATACTTAAATAAAAATAATAATCTCATATATCATAATTTTACTAGAACCAATATTACTCTGTCCTCATATATTTGTTATTTAATTGACATTTTAAAACACCTACAAGAAATTTTAAAAAAAAATGAAAATTCAAAAAATTTCATTGTACATGTAAAAGATAAATATTTAATAGAAAAAGGTTTTAAAATGCTAAAATATTAGTTGGCCAACATTAAAACTTTTGACAATGTGCAGTCCCGTGATCAATAAAGGTGTTTTCTACCACGCTTTCCATGACTTTCCTCTTTGTGATTTCACTCCATGCCTAGTTTGAATGGTTGAAAGGAGGTTGCATCATTTGAGGTGGGAAAATGGCTGAGGCAGATCAATGGGCCAGCTTATTAAAAAAATTTAAATGGTCAAAAAGTCTCAGGCCATATTTTATCCAATGGGAGTTGAATCACAGTGAAATAAAAGTGCATTTATTTGTATTGTTTAGATTTTACCAAGTGAGCCCCCATTAAGGAGCTTCACAAATTTCTCAACAGTTTTGAAACACTTTAACAAATATGGGTGATATTTTGAATCCAATAATATTGCAATAAAAAATATATTTTACTCATAATATCACAATTTCTCAAAAATATTGCTACAATATGACAATGTCAAGAGAAAAGGTGAAGTAGAATTAGGAAAATTCAGAAAATCTATAAACATTTTAACATTATGCTTAAGTTATAATTCATTTATTACATTAATTATTTACAACTTCATTTATTCTTCACAACATTTTCCTGAAAATATTCTAGAACCCAACATTCTCAGAATTTTCTACAAAAGAAAGTCTCAAAATTGATATATGTGACAATCAGATGAAAGATGGGCCTAAGGCCCTACTGTTCCGTTTCTTCTTCTTCTTTTTTTTTTTTTTCTTCCATAAGGAGGCACTAACTTGTTAGTAAGGTGAGAATAAGGGGTTGGTTGGTTGGTTGGTTGGCGGCCGGAGTTCTCACTTTGATGACCAGGGATCAACTTTGATCCTCCTCATTTTCTCGCATGTATGAGTTCTCACTTCCTATGTATGCAGATTCTCCCTCAAATGTGTATATTTCACTCCCCATACATGTGGGTTCTCTCATCATGTGTGCGAGTCTCTCTTGATCCGACCCCACTAGTTGGGAAAGAGAATAACAGAGAAAAACTTCAAATAAGGCCTTACGTTTTTATTTTATTTCAAAACAGGACAAATATTTAAAAAAAAATTTAATTAGTGCTCAAATTAGTTTATAAATTTTTCAATAAATTTTCAATTAAAGACATCCGTCGATCCAGACGACGTTGGTGAGATATAACCACCCAAACAAAATTGTTAGAGAATCTCTCAATCCATTTAAATTGCCAAAGTTCCCTTCTGCAAGCAGGGTTTTGCACTTCACCTTTCTGAAAAATGTAGCTTTCAGACAGGGGGAATCGAAAGGTACAGTTACTAAAGCTGGGCAGAGCAAGTCAGAGACATAATTGTATTCGTCAAAAGTAAGAGGGGTGTAATTATCAGCTTCTTTTGTTACTCATCCAAACTTCTGTGAAAACTGAAAAGAGCATGGCTCCTTTTACCTGATGAGGGTAAAAATAAAGAAGATGCATCGCATCGGCTATATGTTGCGGGAAAGGAGGAGATGCATCGAATGGGTGACGTTTCCAAACTCACGAGTGCCCGTTTGGCATCTGCAAGTGTGCATCATCAAGTTTGCTTTCCAGTTTTTTGAGAAGCTTCACTAGAATTTGGAACTTTTTATAATAAATAAAGCAGATGGATTAGGAAAACCAAACCAGATCAATTGTTTTGGAGTTGAAATCATCTCAGATTTTCACTTGAAATCCTGAGTTGATGGAGAAGAACTCGCCTTTGGGGCCTGTTTATTGAAAGTTCAAGCCATTAAAAATAAACTTCCTAGTGGTGTATGGAGAGTACCTAAATTTTAATGCAATAGAAGTTGATCTTAATACAATTTTACGCATATTCGTTAACCACATTTTTCCTTATATGGGTAATTTGACAATAAGATCAACTCTTGTTGAGTTAAAACTCGGGAATACTTGAGATACTCAGGAATGGAGTTTATTTTGAACACCAGTAATTTTTAATAGGTCACCTCCAATGTGGCATTCTACTCCTCCTCCATCTTAGGATTTCTCTAACTTACTATTTTTGTGTTACAATTTGGATCTAGGACCAAAGATTTCACATGCCGAAAGAAACCAAATTAGACACTAGAGTTGGAGCAAGATTACATTGCTAGTCATATAATTTAAGATAGTTAGTAATCTACAAGGTCAGAACCCGGGGTGGAATTGGGGGTAGGGGGGTAAGGTCCTTCTGGCCCTTTGATTTTCTAATGGATGGCCCCTTCTTATAAAATTAATTAATCAATATAGTTTCTTATTCTAAAAAAAGTAACAAAATCATAGCAGATTTTGGGAAAGAAATATTAGAATGATGGAAGAAAAAAAAAAAGAAAGAAAGGAGGAAAAAAATAATTTTAAAAAAGAAAAAAGTCATAGCAGATTATGGGGGAGAAAGATTAGAATGATGGAAGAAAAGAAAGGAAAGGAAATGAAGAAAGGAAAGAGGAGAAATAATTCTAAAAAAGTTGCATTTTACTTGCACATAAATACATACTAGTGGGCATATTTGTTTATTCCAAAATAATAATCAATCATTTCACTTTTGAGTGCTATTCGACAAGGGTTATGACATGAACTTCTAAGATACTGATTTTTTCTAAATAATAGTAATGTAATTTCACTTTTGAGTGCTATCTATTATGTATTTTATTATTAGATTTTATAACTTTTTAATGGAAATTTTTTTTTTTTTTTTTTACTTTGGCCCCTCCTAAAAAAATTCCTGATTTCGCCTCTGGTCAGAATCATCTTGATTATCTACCTAGTGATTGAGACTGCGCGTCTATAACAATAATAGTTAATAAAAGATTAAATAGTCAAATTATAATCAGAGCGATCAAACTCAGCCACTTTAGTTATTTTATCAAAAAATGTGATGATAAATGGAAGCACAAAAAAATCTCACAATTTCAAATAACCATGCCAACCAAATGACCAATTGATGTATCTACAATAAAAAAGGCAAAAGAAGTCTCATCATGCCAATTCAAAATAAAGGGAAAGGGATGGTGGGTGTGTGAAAAAGGGGATCAATTGCAAAAAGGATCCAAGTATAATCCTATAGCAGGAACTGATTACTGATGTCAGCTAATATTTCTGCAAATGGAGTGAGCCAATTAAATCCACTTAGAACTGTTCTTGTAATGCATCCTTTTTATCCTCATCAATTCATCAGTCAGTGTATGGATTAGACCTTTCACAGTAGAAAGAAAGAAACGTGAGCAGTGGGTTAATCGGGCTGGACCCTCCTCGTCTAATTGCATCCATGTCAGTCATGGCGCACACACACACACACAGAGTAACAATAAAAAAGAGATTTGAATAAAAACTATACATACAGTAACATCCAGATACAGTAGATAATGCTGACCACAAAGGGACAATACTTTCAAAGTTACATACTGCTACAGGCAGCCTATCAATGGACCACAACATTAGGAAGGCTGCATATAATGCCACGTGAGACATCATATGCCTATCTTATTTCAATGTCACTAGGCAGTAGGCACTCAGACTCAGCTGTAGAAACCCAATGAAACTCCTGTGTCACTGCTGATTCAAATTCAAAATGGTCCACCAACCAATGGTGGATCAGACACTCAACCACAGTTACCCATGCCCTCCAAGAAGTGACACATCCTTTAATTTTACACCAATCCAGTTATGATCTACAGTCCACATTTAATCCATCCATTCTCTTTCAAAAATGAAGCCCCTTTTTTTCTAAAAACCTCTACTGTTTCAAAAATCACCCAGTGCCAAATTCCCAAACTACTTCCCTCGGGGCTGGAAACCATGTTATTCTAGGGATTTTGAACTTTGAATCCCCAAATCTCAGATAGGATTCCCATTCAAGGGATTTTGAACTTGGAGATGTATAAAACTCCCATTCAAATCATTCACAATGAATGCCCATCCATGCAATGACCCATTTTCAAACTATGCTTGAAAAGGAGTTGCCTCATTCAGGGAACTCTGATGGGCATTTCTCTCCCCAGTGATGTTTATATTCCAAAGGAAGGACAAGATGGTAGAATTTGGAGTGCATCTAAAGATGGCAATTACTCCATCTCCTCCTTTTCGACGTTATCTGGGAGGGCATCTCCTCTTTTTCGACGTTATCCGGGAGGGCATCTACAACGAGCTCTCTGACAAAAATTTAGAAACTTAAAATACCTCCCAAAGTAAAGTAAGGGCGTTTGTGTGACTTGTAGGGCTGCACAAAAATAACCGTAACCCGCCAACCCGCCCGCTCCGCTCCGCCCCGCCCCGCCCCGCTACAAGTGGATATACATCAAAACCGCCTTTAGGCGGGCGAGGCGGTTTCAATCCGTACTAATGAGCGGGCGGTTACGGTTTCACATTTGAGTAGGCGGTTTCAAACCGCCCCGCCCGCTCATAATTAAAAAAAAAAAAAAAACAACTCTTCATCTATTCTTCAAAGACTTCACGTATCTTTCGAAAAATATATAGTTGCTAAAAAAACGCTTCATATTCATGAAAGTTCAGGATCCGAACCCTAGAGGGGGGGTGAATAGGGTGAGCTACAACTTAATGACCAATTATGCCAATTTTAAACTTCTTTAAAACAATTAGTCACTTGTGATGATTAACAAATAAAATGCGGAAGCTAAACAACAACAATCACCACATAAGCATTCACCATAACACAATCATTTATAGTGGTTCGGCCTCAATGCCTACATCCACTACCGGCTTGTGTTCTCACACCCCACCGGATTTCCACTATTTATGCTTTTCAAATGGCTAAGCAATAACCACTACAATATGCTTTCCAAGGATAAGCAATAACCTTACAATGTTGTTTTTCAAGGCTTAACAACAACCTATACAAGATGCTTTTCTAGGCTAAGCAATAACCTTTACACAATGCTTTTCTTAGGCTAAGCAATAACCTTTACAATAAAAGATTTTCTCTCAAGAAGGTGTCTTCACAAAACACTCTAAGAGATACAATTTAAGCTCAATATAATTGCCTCTAAATTAGGCGGATAAGAAAGTGTAAATCAACTCACACAACACACTATAAAAATGCAAAGATGAATGCTCATGATGTGTGTGTGGAAACTTCAATCAAGTATTAAAATAAAGCTTAATCAATTTATGCTTGAAGCAATTAAAAGTTTAATACACATAAAAATATTTGATTGAAGTAATATGCAAATCACATGTACCAAATACAAACTTGTTGAAGATATGAAATCAAAAGCTCACAAGTTGTATGAAATTAATTATGTCTAAACATGTGATGCATATTCAATGTTGTTTTCAAAAACAAACTAATTTAACTAAAGTTCAAATGAATGAAAACAACAAAGATGATTCAAACAAGTTAATGAAACATGTTTATAAAATAAATCAAAGGTTTTGACAAAACATGTTTTATAAAGTATTAAAACAAACTTGTTTAGAAATCAAGGTGAAGAATCCAATGACTTAAATCAAAGATTAAAGAAGTAGAGGATTCAACACATCATAGTTTATATGCTAAAATCATTTACCAAAGATTAAACAAAGCATAAAACAATGATTATAAAAAGGCAAAGCTTACTTGGTGGTTTAACTTCATTAATCCAAGCTTTAGCTTTCCTTAATGACCCTTAGCCTTCCTTAGCTTGATCCCCTTTCTTTTCTCTCAAAATACCTCAAGAAGGGCTTCAAAGATCATCTCTTGGGGCTAAGGAATGAGCTTCTTTTTATAGAAAAAGTTGCTCAACGGCTACCTGTCGGTCAGCCGACATCCAGGGGTCGGTTAACCGACACTCCAACGGTCACAAGCCAACGGTCATATTTTCAAAAATTTGCTGACCATAAAGCATGTTTCGGTTAGCCGACATTTTCGGTTAACCGAGACTTGACCGACAACCTAACCGACAGTGTAAACTAGGTCAGAAAACACCTCTCTGGTTTTCTAACCGAGAGAGCTTCGGTCAGTTTCAGAAGCAAGGTCGGTTAACCGATCCCTGACCGACATGCTGACCGACAGAGAAGATTTGAAATTTTAGCTCTCTGGAATTCGGACCGACAGATCCATCGGTTGACCTCGGCTCACCTGTCGGTTAGCCGACACCTAGCTTGTCGGTTGACCGACAGCCTAAGACAAAAATCCCAATTTTTGCATATTTCAAAGTATTTTCAAGAGGGGATTTTTGGGCCATCAAACCAAGCATGGAAACATGATTTAAACCAATCTAAGAGCTTTTAAAATCATGAATCATAAAAAGCCTAAATAGATTTGAAAGTTAAAACAAATGGCTAGCTTGATTTATAAAATCCTTTTAAAACTAAAAAATGCATCCAATGTTTAAAACCAAAACATGCATAAATCATAAGGTGTACAAGATTTAAAACAATGCATGTATAAATCAAGATTTCAAGCTTTTCTAAAACAATGCATGTGAGAGAATTCAAATGATGAATAAAATGAATAATGCATCCATCAAATTGCAAGATACAAAATCCTTAACAATCTCCCCCTTTGCAATTTGATGGCAAACCTTCTCTTACTCAATACTGAATCTTCACATAAAGTCTTCAGCTTCTCCTTGGCTGGACAAGGCTTGAAATCTTCTTGGATGCTTCTTCACTTGGCTTGGGTCCTTGGTCTTTTCCTTCATTCTCCTTGATGCTTGGAGCTTGATCATCCTCAAGCTTTCTCTTCATCTTCCTTTCTTTGGCCAAGCATCTTCTACTTCTTTCATCTCTCCCCCTTTGACCATGCACTCTTGGGTTTTGGCAAGATATGCATTCACTCCCTCTTTGGAGGATAATACAATGTCTCTCCCCCTTAGACATTGAATTGCACATCTCTTCCCTTAGCTATATTCTCCCTCTTTGACATCTAGAATATTCTCCCCCTTTGACATTAAATTGCAAAGGTACCTACACACATGAAATAAGGAAAATACCTTTTAGTAGCACCTGTTAACAAAAGAATTCGAAAATGAAATACATAACAGGTTTTCATGTATGGGTGTTGTCTAAGGGTATAGAGCCAATATAAGAGTGAATTTGATCATAACTAATACTTCCTATGAAGATTTACTCCCCCTCAATCCATTATCTCCTTTTGTCAAACTTTGACAAAGATTTAACAATTTGGTTCAAGAAGAAGATGGTTTAACCAATTGAGGGTTAACTTCAAGAGAAGGATAAGATAAAAAAAATAAAGCTCAATATGATCAAATTACCATTATAAAAATACCAATTGACGGAAAAGCTATAGGATAATTAAAGAGCAAGGTCAAAAGGATAATCTATCATGGATACCAATTGAAATATATATAAAGCAATTATACCAATTGAAATTCAAAGATAAGAGTATTAACTCAATCACTCTAAAATGGAGTTAAGGAATATACCTATTAGGGTTCATCCAAATTAGAGTTATCCATGATGTTATGGGGAATACTAAACATAGCATTAATCAATATAACTATGAAAATCATATGCTATGAAAGTTTTGAGATCATTTCATACATTCATTAAATATAACTATCATACACAAGATGAATGAAATGAAGTTCAATCATGAAGCCAACCTCACAATTAACCAACCAAAATTATGAAAACATAAACATGGTGGTTATGTGATTTACCTATAAGTGCAAGAGAGGAGGCAAACATGAACATTATGATGCTAATGGAATGTGACATGGAACAGAAACATATTACTATCAAGTTCAATCCAATGTACACAAGGTCTATCACAAACTCAAGATATGATACCAATTGGATATTGATACTAATTGAAAATGATACCAATTGATTACCAATTGAATATGAAACATGATTAAGAGCAAGCATGTGACAAACACAAAATTCCAACAAGCATCATAAAATGATATTCATCACTTAGAATAATATAACTAATGAGCATATTGATGAACATGAGAAATTGCATTTAGAAATATATATAACTTGGTAGAGGATGCAATTTACAAATGTGTCAAATCATATGAATTCACCAACTAAGAAATCCATCAAACAAAAGATATAACTATGAAATACAAGGAATGGATTTCAAAGAGGTTCATATGATTAAACACTACTATGAAGTTGAAACATGTATAAGAATGACATCACAAGGAAAATACACATGAATCAACATCATAACCATCCATTTAAAACAAAAATTACTAGACAGCATAGAGGATGGATTTGAAAGTTCTAGTATGATATCTATTAATGTAACTAAAGAGCACAAGCATACATAGAACTATATGACATTTGCATAAAAAGAATGAAACCAAATGAGCAATGATGCAAATAGCATATAACAACTATTTCCTTCTAAAAGATACAATCATAAACACAAGGAAATAAACTCAAAGGAAAATGCAACTAAAAATATAACTAACAAAGCTTAGAACATTTTCCAAAGGACTTTAATTCACTTCAACAATCAAAATCCAACAATGAAACATAAAATCATGATCAAGTGATTAAGAAAACTATGAAGTGAATTAATATCAAATTTCAATTTGTAATTAAGGATAACTACAAAAACTCATACAAATTGACTTAAAAGCTTTTCAAACTTGATATCAATTGGAAAAATGCATTTATCAAAAACACATTCAATTTTGAAGAATATAACTATAAAGATCTAACCAATTGAAACTCAAGTAAATCAAGGAATTGAATTTTCATATCAAAATACTAACTTAGTAAGCATAGAATGAAAATCAATTTTCAGTCCTCATTTTTCATCAAGAATGTAGTAATGAGGCTTAAATTATTTTTCAACTTGCATTGTAAAAGATATAACTTATTTGAAACACATACAAGTTGATTTTTCAAAACAATAACTTTCCATAAGAAAGAATCCATGGAAAATCTAAATCATTTGTTTTTCAAAATAATTTAACTAAGACAATCAAACAAATGAATTTGAAAATATCAATCGATTATAAAAAAAATCTAGCTATAAAAGCTTTTGAAATCATAATCAATTGATCATATATAGAAATGCATTGCAAAAGATATAACTGAATGAGAGCAAAAAGCAAATCTATAATGATGAAATTATAATCAAATGATTTTGAAAACCATGATATTTAACTAGAAAGGTACATGATGACAAAATCAATTGATTACAAATAAACATTGCATTTTAACAAATGTAACTAAGAAAGTATAAAATGCAAATGTGTCATGACCAACAATATGATTTAACTAAAAAGGTTCGGTTGGTCAATGAGGTCCAAGGCCTTAAGGTCTGTCTAAGTATATAACTTTGGGAATCCACCTAAGGTCTTGAAAGGGTTGATCCTTGAGGTCTATCTTAAAAGTCTCACCAACTCTAGGAGATTTGACTTGATAAACTTTTAATTTGGACTTATCACCATTATATTTAGATTTTACTAATGTAATCTTAGGTTGGTGATTAGTCTTGTGAGGTTGGTGACTTTTCTTCTTAGGGGATTTATTCTCTTTTCTTTTCTTCTTATTTTCTCCCTTTATTTGACTTTTGAAATTTAGATTTAACTTTGCAACTTTCTTCAAAAGTTCTTTCATGTTTTGACTTAAAGGAGATAGGTTGAGAAGCTTTTTGTTAATAGATTCTTTTAAACTTGGTTTAACTTTTTTAACCTTTTTAGAATCTATTTTAGGAGACTCATTTTTAATGGGTTTAACTTGTTTAATCTTCTTGGAGTCTTCCTTGATTTTTAGTGTCTTATCCATCATAGAGTTTGATTTTACTTTCTTTGGTTCATAGATGGTTTTAGACACATGACTTCTTCTTAACTTGCACTCAAACCTAAAGTGTCCTTCAATGCCACAATAATTACATTTAGTCATGGGCAAGGAGGAATGAGTGCTAGAGAATGAGGACTCACCTTTCACAAATGTGTTGGTGACTATGGGGTCATGAGAAATATTCCTATCAAATCCAAGACCCGTCCTATTTCTTTGAGATTTACCCAATTTAAATAACTTTTCAACTTTCTCTTCACCATGGGTAAATTTGCACTCATACTTTTGTTTGTACCCTTCAAGTTGAGTGACTTGGTTTCTAAGGGTTGAATTTTCATTTTTAACTTTAATGAGTTCATTTTCAATTCCCTTAAAATTGTTTGTCTCTTCATAAGCTTTCTTTAATTCAAATTTAAGTTCATTAACAACAATAGTTCCAAGTTCTAAAGTTTTTATCTTATTTTGAGCATTAGATAAATTTTCTTTGGAAATTACGAACTTGGATTCTAAATTGATAATGTCTTCAACTTGATTTTTTAAATGATCTCTTAGATTTGAATTTTCCTTATTAAGTTCATCACAATTTATCTTAATATCATTTAGTTCATCTTGAGCATTAGATAAATTATGCAAAGAGATCATGAACTTAGATTCTACACAATTTATTAATTCTTCTTTCTCTCTAAGTTCATCTTTTGAAGAAACTAATTCTTTGGTTAGACTTTTAGATTTTTCTTCTAATCTTTTATTCTTCTTAACAAGCTCTAGGGAAAATGTACATAAATCATTATAGGCTTGTTGAATGTCATCTTGATTTTCATCATTTTCTTCTTCATTTGATTCAAATTTAGATTCATTAAATTCATGGTTTGAATCTCCAAATGTTGGAAGAAGGAATGGTCTAGAAGAATCTACACAAGAATCTACAAAGTCTAATATAGTGGAATCCATTCTAATGATTTTCATGTAAACACAACACTAGGATTCTAATCTCTAGGATTTAGCTAATAAGGATCAACTCCGGGTGTTTAAGCCCTAAATGGAGTAACCCGCTCTGATGCCAATTGAAAGTTCAGGATCCGAACCCTAGAGGGGGGGTGAATAGGGTGAGCTACAACTTAATGACCAATTATGCCAATTTTAAACTTCTTTAAAACAATTAGTCACTTGTGATGATTAACAAATAAAATGCGGAAGCTAAACAACAACAATCACCACATAAGCATTCACCATAACACAATCATTTATAGTGGTTCGGCCTCAATGCCTACATCCACTACCGGCTTGTGTTCTCACACCCCACCGGATTTCCACTATTTATGCTTTTCAAATGGCTAAGCAATAACCACTACAATATGCTTTCCAAGGATAAGCAATAACCTTACAATGTTGTTTTTCAAGGCTTAACAACAACCTATACAAGATGCTTTTCTAGGCTAAGCAATAACCTTTACACAATGCTTTTCTTAGGCTAAGCAATAACCTTTACAATAAAAGATTTTCTCTCAAGAAGGTGTCTTCACAAAACACTCTAAGAGATACAATTTAAGCTCAATATAATTGCCTCTAAATTAGGCGGATAAGAAAGTGTAAATCAACTCACACAACACACTATAAAAATGCAAAGATGAATGCTCATGATGTGTGTGTGGAAACTTCAATCAAGTATTAAAATAAAGCTTAATCAATTTATGCTTGAAGCAATTAAAAGTTTAATACACATAAAAATATTTGATTGAAGTAATATGCAAATCACATGTACCAAATACAAACTTGTTGAAGATATGAAATCAAAAGCTCACAAGTTGTATGAAATTAATTATGTCTAAACATGTGATGCATATTCAATGTTGTTTTCAAAAACAAACTAATTTAACTAAAGTTCAAATGAATGAAAACAACAAAGATGATTCAAACAAGTTAATGAAACATGTTTATAAAATAAATCAAAGGTTTTGACAAAACATGTTTTATAAAGTATTAAAACAAACTTGTTTAGAAATCAAGGTGAAGAATCCAATGACTTAAATCAAAGATTAAAGAAGTAGAGGATTCAACACATCATAGTTTATATGCTAAAATCATTTACCAAAGATTAAACAAAGCATAAAACAATGATTATAAAAAGGCAAAGCTTACTTGGTGGTTTAACTTCATTAATCCAAGCTTTAGCTTTCCTTAATGACCCTTAGCCTTCCTTAGCTTGATCCCCTTTCTTTTCTCTCAAAATACCTCAAGAATGGCTTCAAAGATCATCTCTTGGGGCTAAGGAATGAGCTTCTTTTTATAGAAAAAGTTGATCAACGGCTACCTGTCGGTCAGCCGACATCCAGGGGTCGGTTAACCGACACTCCAACGGTCACAAGCCAACGGTCATATTTTCAAAAATTTGCTGACCATAAAGCATGTTTCGGTTAGCCGACATTTTCGGTTAACCGAGACTTGACCGACAACCTAACCGACAGTGTACACTAGGTCAGAAAACACCTCTCTGGTTTTCTAACCGAGAGAGCTTCGGTCAGTTTCAGAAGCAAGGTCGGTTAACCGATCCCTGACCGACATGCTGACCGACAGAGAAGATTTGAAATTTTAGCTCTCTGGAATTCGGACCGACAGATCCATCGGTTGACCTCGGCTCACCTGTCGGTTAGCCGACACCTAGCTTGTCGGTTGACCGACAGCCTAAGACAAAAATCCCAATTTTTGCATATTTCAAAGTATTTTCAAGAGGGGATTTTTGGGCCATCAAACCAAGCATGGAAACATGATTTAAACCAATCTAAGAGCTTTTAAAATCATGAATCATAAAAAGCCTAAATAGATTTGAAAGTTAAAACAAATGGCTAGCTTGATTTATAAAATCCTTTTAAAACTAAAAAATGCATCCAATGTTTAAAACCAAAACATGCATAAATCATAAGGTGTACAAGATTTAAAACAATGCATGTATAAATCAAGATTTCAAGCTTTTCTAAAACAATGCATGTGAGAGAATTCAAATGATGAATAAAATGAATAATGCATCCATCAAATTGCAAGATACAAAATCCTTAACAATTCACAATTAGATTTTTGACTTTTGGACGTTAGATTATATAAATGATTGTATTTTTTAATTTTGGTGATGCCTTTGGACTTTAATTTTAGATTAATATACTTAGTTGAAAATTTTGTTTATTACTGATTATTGACTTTTATTAAAAATAATGTTTAATTTTTATTCTTTATGTTAAGTACTTTGAAACTTTAGTTACATTCTATTAAAAATAAAAAAAAAAGAGAGAGATAGGTACAAATACCAAACCGCCCAACATGCCGCCCAAGTCGCCCACTAAAAAAACCGCCCAAACCGCCTATACTTTGGGCAGTTACAGTTTCTATTTTTTACAAACCGCCATAAAACAAAACCGCCTAAACCACCCAAGCCGCCCGCCGTGCACCCCTAGTGACTTGCTATCCAAAATAGAATCCTTACAATGGATAATTAAGACAAAGATGTGTGGTTCTAATCAATACTTGCCTAATGTGTTTAGACGATGAAGAGTCGGTGGACCATCTTCTCCTCAACTACAGGTTTTCTCGGAGGATCTGGAATTAGTTGCTTGGCTGGTTTTGATGCAATTAGGTCCTTCCTCGCTCCATTTCGAACCTCTTTCATGAATGGATTTCTCCCATGCAATCTCCTAGGAACAATTACTAATGTTGCATGTCATTTTCTGGTATTATTTGGCTATAGTAGAGGAAGAGGAATGCCAGGTGTTTAGAAGAACTTCATTCAAGTGTTGATTCTGTAATGGGAAAGATACAATTTATAGTGGCTTTTTGGGGGTCGATCAGCCCCTCCCTTTCATGGCCTTTCGATGGATCAAATTTTATTCACTTGGAAGAAGGTTGCTTTCTCACCATTTTAGTTTTCTTGTTGTTCTTAGGTGTTTGGTGGTCCTTTTTGCTGGTTGATTTTTCATTGAATTTAACCCTTAATAAAAACAAAAAAAAAAAAAATTTGGGTGCTTGTAACTTGTAAGTATAGTCCTTTTTGCTGGTTGATTTTTCATTGAATTTAACCCTTAATAAAAACAAAACAAACCCACCCACCCCCCCCCCCCCCCCTCTTTTCCTTGTAACTTGTAAGTATAGTCCTTTTTGCTGGTTGATTTTTCATTGAATTTAACCCTTAACAAAAACAAAAAAAAACCACCCCCCACCCCCCACCCCCCCAATCTTATGTTTGGAAAGGGGAGGAGGGAGGGGAGGGAAAATTTGAAAGGGAAGAAAAACAAATGGAAGGAAAAATGAAAGGAAAGAAAGAGAAAAAATTAATTTTACCTCCTCTTATTTAGAAAGTCAAAAATAAAAAATATAAAAGTAAAAAAGCAATATTAATCACATAACTAATAACCAGATTAACACAATCACATGTGTTATTAGTTGTCTCAATTGAATCTCCTCATCAATTTACATTTCCAATGTAACAGGATGACCAATCCCTAGTAAAATCATAAGACTGAAACTGCCTGAATTTCTTTTTGGACACCTCAGTAAAGTTTTTACACATCCACATGCAGCAGGAAAGACGGCTGTGTATTCAGACTCTTTCAAAGGGTCTAGCCATTCCATTACAGGGCCCAACCTCCCAAGATCTCAACCATGGAAAATTTTCTCAAATGGAACTAATCTCTTCTAACAATTTATTTAAGGACTTTCATATTTGTATATGATTAGAGCAGGGGCTGCCTAAATTATATGGTAGGAAGCCATTTTTTTTTTTTTTTTTCTGTACATGCTAAAGGGAAGGAAGTCCCCTTTAGCTCAATTGGCCCCCCAACAACCAGCAAAAGACACCCACTTGGCCAAAACAATGACATCCAATCTCCATCCATCAACTCAAAACACAAAAAGAATAGATGCACATACAAGAAGAAAACCACCACCATATATATTTTCTTTTTCAGTATTTTTTTCACCTACAAGTCCAACCCCAGAGAACATACACCAAGTATGTGTAATAATAGGACCTATATACCAAACACCTCATACACCATTATCTACATCCATGATCCATCCCACACATCCTCTGTCTTCTCCATATCCATCTCTCACACGAGCGTCCCGCACGCGGACTTCGCCGGGTCCCACATGGCAGGCAAGAGATACTTCCTCCCATTCACCCCACGCGCATTATAGCTCGCACCCGTCGTCTTCTCCACGAGCACCGCCCCCGGGTAACCGGGATACGCCCCCTTCCCAAAAACCCCCGTACACGCCGACACCGCCTCCAGAGGCGCCGTCGCCGGCCCCTGATAGTACCCTCCGGCGAACGGGTTCGTCACCGCCGCCGCCAGCACCGTCGCCAAGTTAATCACCATCCCATCAACACCCACATCGCCGTTCGGCGCCACCAGCGGCGGCGTCTGGGGTCCATAAATCGGCTGGTGGAACGGCCACGCGCATTGACCCGGGCACTGAGTCTCCGAGTTCCCGACCCAGAGGTACGGGAACCGGGTCTTGGTTCCTGCACGCAGAACCGACCCGTGAGTCCCGCACCGGCTCATGCAGAAGCCCTCCACGGTAACCTCCTTCGCCGTGAAGACGATGTTAATGACGTTCCTGCCGGCGGCTTCGCCGGCCAGCCTGACAAGGTCGGAGCTTTTTAGGTATTTCCCAAGTGGGTAACTTTCTTCTATGATCTGCTTGCCAAGAACGAGATTGCTGGACCCAGCCTTGTATTTTTCTGTGGTCTTCCACCAGGAGGAGACTGAGGGAGGGAGTGGGTTTTTGTGGGTGTTGAGAGATTGGATGAAATCAATTAGTATGGAGCGTTGGGCAGGCGTGAATTTCCCATACCAGATGATGTTCACAGTGAAATTCCCCTTGAGAAGAAGCCCGTTGTGGTATTTGAGAATGAGGGGTTGCTGTTGGACAAGGGCAGAGAGCTTTCTGGTTGTAGCAGTAGCAGGGTTTAAGAGAGGGAGGAAGAAGAAGAAGCAGACAAGGGCAAAATAGGAAAAAGATGTCATCTTTTTCTACTTTGGAGGGACTTGGAAGTGCTGTGAGGTAGAGAGAAAGTGATGGCACTGAGAAGAGGAAGAGAAGGGAAGGGGTTTTTATAGGGGAGAAGGAGAGTGTAGGTGACAGCTGTATGGAGTTATAGGGCACACGTATTGGACAGGCCAGGTGGGTCGGAATGGTTGGGTGAGCCAGCAAGAGGTTTCGCCAGGCTGGTAGGGGTGAGATGGGGATTTTTGGATTTATGTTGTGACGTGGTTGGCAAGATATTTGAGGGAATTACTAGAGCGTCCCTGCTTATGGGGATGTATGGGTATGTACATACATTGCTAGCTTTTCTGTGTTTGAATCGCTTTCTATGAATTTTCTGGTGTGTGATTTAAACGATGTGTTTAACGTGCTAAAATGTTAACTTTATCTGAATTAACTACAGTTGCACTACCATCAGATGAGATAAAGTACTAAAGTAGATTTTAAGAACTAATGACAAGTACCCAAATGTTCTCCCACCGACAACACACTGGTGGTTTTGACACCATAGCATAGTTGATATCGTTTTGGGCCCTATTTTGCTCTTACCTACAAAATGAATAATTTCGACGGATTTTGAATTTCGGCGAAACTATTTGAAATTACATTTCGGAAAATAACATAACTTAATATATATACATATATAAGTAGAAAAAATAGAAAAAGTAATAAATATATATTTAATCCATTACAGTAATTTTTTTTGAATTATATTTTGTGAAAATATAAGAAATACAAAATATATATGTGTAAAAAAGTAAAAAAGAAAATTAATTATGTAAAATTCTATTTAGGCTGAACAGTCACATTTCTGTCGAAATTGACTGAAATTCAAACCAAAAAGTTTTAACCAAAATTTCGTTTCAGCCACTTAACCACAACGAAAAATTTTGGCCGAAACGAAATGAAATTAATAACTATGCACCATAGTATCACATACATGACAGGAAAATTGATCATTGAGTCTTGTGGTTTAAAGAATTACTTGCAAGCAGGCTACATGTACAGTAGAAATCTATGCAGTTCATCTTTGATCAAGGTAGCCTCTTTGATGATACCCTTATCATCCCATAATTTACATAAGCCTAATTTTAGGTTCTCTCAGTTTTCACTCAGTGTTGAATTGATCTTGAAGTATATGTATTTAAGTAAAATGGCATTGAAATTTAAGGTCGCGGAACTAACAGCTAGGATAATTTGGTTAAACTCTGTTTTTGTTTTCCCTTTATTTATAAAGAGATCTTTCAATCTGCCATCATCTCATTTACATACATACATTAACTTAGCTTAAAATAAAAATAACATACCAAATCATATAATAAAGTTGTTCCAAAATGGAGTTTGCTGTAGGATTGCCAGATTGACCAGACCCTTCTCAATGTTCCTTTAAATATTCAGACAAGGCGAGCAAAATGAGCCTCAAAATAGCATTTGGCACGAGCAAGAGCTGTGGGCCACTCCTTCCTCTGGTGTAGTTGTCATGCACGATTCTCTGTGGCAGTAGGCTACACATGTTCTATGGTCATTTTAAAAGTAAATGTTTGGCACAGACCTGTCTCTCATGGGTTATTCGGGGGCAATTAATGTACGGACAGTCATAAAATTGATAATAGTCATGGAATAATAAAAAAATATATATTTACCACAGAGTTATTCGATTAGTAGAATATCACAACTTGCGATATACTAGGAATGTAAAATATCCCACAATCGATCACTTGAACGGTCCGTATATTTATTTTTTTCCATTAACCGTGGAACCACTAAACAACCATTCAAACCGTTTGATAGCTATATAAGTCTAAGAACTAATATCACACTAAGTTTGAACCGTGGATCTATCACGGTTATTAAGAAACTTGCAAAAAAAAAAAAAAACGTGGCTTATAATTTGTCCTTATAATTTGCAAAACAACTTGACTTTTTTGCAAATTTCTCGATAACCGTGATAGATCAAGTGTTCAAATTTAGTGCAATATTAATTCTTACAGTTATACAGCTATCCAACGGTTTGGATGGTGGTTTGGTAGTTCCACAGTTAAGGAAAAAAAGAAAAAAAAAAAAAGGAACTTTATTACATTATATGGTCCTCCCACGTTAAACGATGTGTTTAACATGCTAAAATGCTAACTTTATCTGAATTAACTAAAGTTACACTACCATCAGATGAGATAAAGTAGATTCTAAGAACTAATGACAAGTGCCAAAATGTTCTCCTATCGACAACACACTAGTGGTTTTGACATCATAGCATAGTTGTCAATATCGTATCGGACCTTATTTTGCTCTGGCCTGCAAAATTAAAAGTTTTGGCTTATTCGGGATTTCGGCAAAACTTTTCGAAATTACATTTCGGCAAAAATATAATATAATATATATACATATACAAGCAAAAAAATAAAAAAAGCAATGGATTTCGGCTGAAAATTTTGCAAAACACTCAACATACTTGCAAGTAGGCTAAAGTTTATCGTTTCGGCCACTTGACCGAAACGAAAATTTTTGGCCGAAATAAAATAAAATTAATAACTATGCACCATAGTATCACATATGACAGGAAAATTGATCAGTGATTCTTTTGAATGGCTTTCTATGAAATTTCTCTTGTGTGTCATTTAAACGATGTGTTTAACGTGCTAAAATGCTAACTTTATATGAATTAACTAAAGTTACACTACCATCAGATGAGATAAGTAGTAGATTCTAAGAACTAATGACAAGTATCAAAATGTTCTCCTACGAACAATACACTAGTGGTTTTAACACCATAACATAATTATTAATCTCGTTTCGGACTTTATTTCGCTCTGGCCTGCAAAATGAAAAGTTTTGGCCGATTCAAGGTTTCGGCGAAACTTTTCAAAATTACATTTCGGAAAAAATATAACATAATATATATACATATATAAGTAAGAAAATAGAAAAAGTAATAAATATGAATTTAATCCATTATAGTAATTTTTTTGGAATTATATTTTGTGAAAATATAAGAAATACAAAATATATGTGTAAAAAAGTTTTAAAAAAAAATTTATGTATAATTCCATTAGGCCGAAAAGTCACATTTCGGCCGAAATCCTGAATTTCGACAAAAAATGACAGAAATTCGAATCGAAAAGTTTTGGTCAAAATTTTGTTTCGACCACTTGACCGAAATGAAAAGTTTGGGCCGAAACGAAATGAAATTAATAACGATACACTATGGTATCACATTCATGACAGGAAAATTGATCATTGAGTCTTGTGGTTTAAAGAATTACTTGCAAGCAGACAACATGTACAGTCTAAATCTATGCAGCTCATCTTTGATCAAGGTAGCCTCTTCGATGATACTCTTGTCATCCCATAATTTACATAAGCCTAATTTTAGGTTCTCTCAATTTTCACTCGGTGTTGAATTGATCTTGGAGTATATGTATTTAAGTAAAAATGCCATTGAAATTTAAGGTCGCGCGAAACTAACAGCTAGGATAATTTGGTTAAACTGTGTTTTTTGTTTTCCCTTCGTTTATAAGGAGATCTTTCAATCTGGGGTTAAAATAAAAATAACATACCAAATCATAATGCGATTGACCCGAGCCTTCTCCATGTGCCTGAAATATTCCGACAAGACGAGACAGAAAACTAAAAATGAGCCCCAAAATAGCATTTGGCACGAGCAAGAGCTGTGGGCCACTCCTTCCTCTGGTGTAGTTGTCATGCACGATTCTCTGTGGCAGTAGGCTACACATGTTCTATGGTCATTTTAAAAGTATACGTTTGGCACGGACCTGTCTGTCATGGGTTCCTTCTGGGAACTCGAAATTGCACACGGGGTATTGATTGCCTTTTATGTCTTTGGTAATGGCTCTGGATTTCTCATCTCCATTCTCACGTTCTCTTAACTTAAATTAACAATTGTATGTTCTAGTCTCAGTCTTGCCATGACCTCCATTCCTCCACTTTTGTTTTCAAGCGTTTCAAATAATTGGATAGCTATAGAAAGAAGGTGAATACTAGGAAATCGTAAGCCCTATATATTTTTATGTAAATTTGAGTAGCAACTTGATCATAAGTGTCACCAAAGTAAAACAGATGACACTAGATAGACACATACCTATTTCAATCTGCTACAGCTGTAAACAAAACATCTTGTGGCTTGTAGACAGTATGCCAATTGTCCCGAGTTGCTCGCATGCTCCTGGAGTACCATGGACTTTATGAATGTGCTTTTAACATTATTATACAATATATAATATAAGAAAATATTCAAGTGTATCTATTCCTCACCATAAGGTGAGGGATGCTATGATTTTCAAGTACAAAAGGAAAATTTCAAGTACATTGAGTGAAGCACAAAAAGGGAATTCATGTGAAAAAAAGGAAAAGTGCCATCACCCTATGGTGATGGGCACTTCAATAAATGGAAATTTTCAAATACATGAGGTGAGATACACTATTTTGTCTTCATGTGCAAAAAGGAAAAGTGTCATCACCCCATGATGTAGGATAGATGCAAATGAATGTTCCTCGTGTGTGTATATATATATATATATATATATATGGAAATATTCATATACATCTATCCCTCACCATTTTTGGTGAGGGACACCACTTTTGGGAGTGTTTCAAATACAAAAAGGGTACAAGAGGGGTACTTTGTACCTCCCTTTTGTACTTGAAACACCCCCAAAAAGGGTGTCCATCACCAAAAATGGTGAGGGATAAATGCATATGAAGAGCCCCCATATATATATATATTTTGAATGGTTTTAACAATACTATACATTACAATTGTCAGGGACTGATAATGTTCAATCGATACGGACCCAACCAACCCTTTTAAGCGGTTTTCAAAGTTCAGCGTGTCCAAATGTGCCATTTGGATCAAGGGTCTAGATTTTAAATGATTAAAATGCAGGAGAAGAACAGTCCTTGACCAACAGATGTGATCAAGTGTGGGGACCAGAGAGAAATAGCTGTCTCTTCATCTAAATATTTAGGCAGCGGCAGACTCAGGTACAAGAGTCTCATCCTATTTACTTATTTATTTTAAAGAACCCCCTATGAATTCTGAAAATTAATATATATATATTTTTTTTTACAGCTTAATTTTCCTTGGACTTACGTGGACACTTAATCAATGGTGATTAGATGGCCATACAGTGCAAACTATTCTCCCTACTCTTGGCCTCTAAAAAAATCAATACCACCTAAAATTCAAAATGTACTTAGCCTCTAGCACCATCCTCTAGCATCATCATACATGAGTGACATGACAATGCATGCCTAGTTCGAAATCATGTAAGATGGAACGATACTGTCTTTCTTACCAGTAAGATGATCTGGACCGTTACTTTTGCCATCTACAACGCACCCTAAGAAATGGACGATTTGGATGGAAGTTAAATAAAAAGGAGCAACTGCTTGGTTACAAAACCCTGCTAGTCTCGAAGTTTCCGTGCAGCGTGTTTGAGAAGCTTCTTTAAAGTGGGATGGGCAGAAGGGTAATTTCATGTATTGGGATGGGCAGAAGGGTAATTTCATGTATAGGTACCGACGGAGTAGTTGGCGGGTAGTCGTCCAGACCCGACCCGGTTTTGTCGAGAGGAGAGGAGAGGCGGAAAGTAGGGCCGGCACTAGGACATTTCCCGCACACGCGAGCCGAAGACATGGGCAATGGCTATCGCCTCACGTGCCCCTCCCACCAACGCACGTGCTAGGGGCACCGGCCCACTTCGAAACTACGGTGAATAGTCAACGCGTAAGCCGACCGCACCCAGGGACCGGGTCAATTGGGGGTGGTTGAAATCTATCAAGAGTTTTTAGATGATACGCCCATAGGACAATTTTTCCCTACCCACGGGTTTTCGCATTATTGGTGTGGGGTCCAGCTGGTTGGCTCCACTCTGATGTATGTTTCCTAATAAATTAAATACAAATGAAAAGGTCTCCTTATGAATAAGGGTGATTAGTAGGGTTGTAAATGAGTCAGTTCCGGTCTGGGTCCATGGTGGATCTGGAACCGGAACCGTTAAGGAGAAGGTGGAACCGGATTCGGATCCGGAACCGTTTCAGAACATGTTTCTTGCCTTCGGAATTGGAACTGGAACCAGAACCATATATGGAACGGGTGTGGATCCAGGTCTAGGTTTAGGTAGAGAATGATTTATATAAAAAAAAGTGGTTTTTGGAGAAATTTTCGAAAATTGAGGTAATATATTGGGTCTCGGGTGCACGGGTCCGAACCAAGGTGAAATCGGACACATTTACTTATCAGGGCCTAAATAAGGACCAGACTCAGTTTTTAACGGGTCGGAACCTTTGGGTAATTGGAGAATCGAGTATCCATTTACATCTCTAACTGATTAGTTATAACATAAGCATCGTAACAACCTTAAATTCTAATGTTTAATGATGGATGTTATATTTAAAAGAAAA
The DNA here is from genome assembly GCA_028538565.1 of Umbellularia californica. NCBI lineage: Eukaryota > Viridiplantae > Streptophyta > Magnoliopsida > Laurales > Lauraceae > Umbellularia > Umbellularia californica. Next base: position 62,060,259 of record JAPQWN010000007.1, on the reverse strand, counting down.
TATTCATATGTAAAAGAAGAAAAGCCATAAATGGTCGGTATGAAGAAAAAGAATGTTCATGTGTAAAAAAGGAAAGCCATGTAAGTGTCCCTCACCCTATAGTGAGGGATGGATGAACATGAACATCCCACATGTTTAAAATCTAATCTTTAATGATGGATGTTATAAATTTTTATATATTAATATAAAGATTTATATATTAATTCTTTATAAATTTTTAGGAATTTGTGAACAATATAAAAAAATGTAAAATCATTGAATATACTCATTTACTAATTTAAAAATATATTTCACATAAATAACACTTATATATATAAATATAAAACCCATTTTCCTATCATATGGATGAATATTTAATCAAGTGGAGTGCAACATAGGCAAGATGAGACGGGGGGGCGTGGGACCAAAAATGGAAATCCCAGCGGATGCCATGTGTACAATAGTGATTGGAGAAGTGGGGATAAGCACGATGAAGAGGGTGCCACGTGTCTGATATGATATGTTTTTATGTTTTGCTTCCTGCACCCAATAGTTTCGGGGCATTTCGCTGAAAGAGATGATTGGTTCGTGGCTGTACGTACAATTGATAGAAGAGGTTGGAAATTGGATTTGGACTTCTTAGCACGATGCAAGCCACAAATTCTTCCTAAAAACTTTTCCAGTGGAATTCGGATCCTGGGCCACGAATGAGAATATTATTGTCAATTTTTAGTGGGGTGTATATACTACAAGGCCTATTCATTTGCAATGACTCTCTTCTCCATGACCGTCCCACCTGTCTCGCATTAGAATGTTGGATTTTTTTTTTTTTTTGAAATATCATTTTCGTCAGTTTTTTGAATTCTCACTATTTAAATAGAGAGCTCGGAATTTTCTAATAGATCAAATAAGATTGACATTGTTTTCAAAAATTTTAGATAAGAAGATGTCCCATAAGAAGTACCACTAAATAAATAGGGCCTTACGTCTCTCTCTTCTTTATTTTTTTTTTCATACCGAGCTAGTAAAATTCAGATTCAAGCGGTGGCGGCTCCACGAATTTAAGGCAGTGGGGTCAACAAAAGACTTTTCTTCTGCAAATCGAGTAAATTTATTTTTCCCTTTATCAACATCTGTAATCTACTTTCAATAATTCGACAAAGATAATATTGAATTCTCAAAAAAAAAAAAAAAACATTGTTATTAATAATTCTTAATCAAAAAAGAAAATTCAAATATATAAACTCCTATAGCTGTCCTCAACAGGCTTTCACGTGTTGAAATCGTTACATAATAGATTCATTATCAACACTAGCAAACACATCATTTTCAATATATCAATCATTCAATTCTTGACCTCTTATTCGGTTACGCAACATGTTCTTTACGTACTTCATTGCTGAAAGCTATTTCTACGGTCGCAATCGCTATGGTAAAATTAACGCCAATTTTAAAAACAAATAAATCAATTGGTATACGATATCCTTCTTTGTCTCCTTTAATTTTCTAGCAATGTCACAAATTCCTTTAAGTTCTAAAAACTCATTGCTAGAGTGTATATCAGCAATGTGGGCCCATTAATTAATTATTTATTTTGGTAAACAGTTGACCCATTAACTTAGGCGGTAGGTATTTTATGGTGATTTTTGTTCAATACCACAACAACAATGAAAATGTGTAAAGTTAGCTAATGTGGGGGTGAAACTCTTAAATTAAGTGAGATCAAAAGCTTCTCATAAGTTCAATTTCTTATATTAAAATTTTTACTTCTAAATATTTTTTTCAGATCTCAGTGGAGTCAATTGACCCCACTGTGATCAATGTGGCGCTGCCCATAAACCCATGAGACTGCAGCCATGGGAATTAAGCTTCTTTAATCGAAAAAGAAGCATGCTCCCATAATAGGAAAATGATTTAGGGGATAAAATTCTCGGCAGTCTAGTAAGAAGTGGAGGCTTATAATGTTCCTCTTTACTTGCTCAAGAAACTGCCCATTATTAGGAAGTGGCCAATCTTCAAATGAATAATTTGCAAAACACTCCAATTCTTTCCTATTATATTGTCTATGTTATAATGTAGTTTACAAATGACCAGTTTGCCGTTCCTGAGTCCTGATTCTTATTAGAATGAAATCTTTCTAAAGAGTGAAAATGCAACTCAGTTGATCAAATCCAGAATAGAGCACCAGTCCACTTCAACAGTGAAAGGGAACCGCGACAAGCTGGGGAACATCAATCCCTACTCCAATGTACAAATGTTTCATAATATTCTATGATTTGTTTGGTTCTGTTTTGGAATGTTCTGTTTTTTGTGATTTTTTTTTGCCAGTGTTGATCTCATGTTGGTAAGTTGTAGCAAGACATCTTTCGTTTTATTATATCTTACTTTCTTAAAAAAATCTCAACACAAAAACTGTTTTCAACAATTCGATTTTTTTTTAAAATTTGATTTTAATAAGCGACTAATCCAATCTTTTAACCCACTTTTTAATAATCCTTCGAATTACATTAGACACTAGAAACGGTTGATTTTTATTACAATAAACTTGCATGATATTTAGTAATTAAACCTGAGGCGATTTTCTCCTACACACTGCATATTGTTGTCGTTTGTCACACATGACCCGGTGAAATTTAGGAGATGCCACATTTGGTGATAGACTTGATCTTAGTTCCTCTCCTTCCGCTCCTTGATCCTGCTCCAAAAACGCGAATCAATGCTTTCGAAGTGGATCCGTCCTTGGAGCACGGTTCAAAGATGCTCAGAGAGCGGATCAATTGAATATAAAGCGAATTGTGCAGAACCTTTAGTTTATATACATTTTCTTTTTCTATAAGTTTGAAATTTATATTTTAAATTAATAAACTTCCTCTGACTTATTAATTATTGTTTATTTTATGTGATCAAATCAGAAAGTTAATCTTTTCTCCATTTTTGATATTTGAACATATGGATAAGATGTATTTGTGCCCATTATTTAATTATTTATAAATTCATAAGCACTATATTATATAGGCAGCGACATATAATTATTTTAGAATTTAGCATTTCGGTCCCACTCATGCTCCACGCTTTGGGCACTTAGGTCTGCCGCGAGCTCTGGCTGGAGAGGTCTGTTCCTTGAAACTAGTTTTTCCTAATATTGTGGACACAATCAAGTAATCCACATCCAAACCCATTGGTCATCCGTCCTTGTCTATCCCTTCATTGTTATCCATATAAATGGGCCCACAGTATGTTTCGAACCCTGCGTGTGCGTCAGAGGCATGGGCCAATAGGATCGAGCACGTGAACTGCGGGCATGCCCAGGCTCGTTCTCATAATACTTCGGCTGTTGTCGGATCGCTGTGTCGGCCAATTGAAAGCACCTCCTGCAAGTGAGTCGATATTTCAGCCCAAGTGGGCCCCTACTTTGAATGATCTAACGCTACTCACTTGATGGGCCCATGCTGCAAAGATTGGTTGGTTGGAATTAATTGAATGGACGAGATTTTTTTTTTCGTGTGAACCCATATATGTGGTGGGCCCCGCCGGTGGGGTTCGTTGGGGATTGCAATTCACCTTATGTTACCAACAGTCCTGCGTGTCTAGAGCCTGTTGGATCGCGTGGATTACAAAGCAATTGAATGGATAGGCTTTCATGGCATGAGTAGTTAAAAATGAAGATCCAATATGATTATAAAAATGGAAGACGGGAAATGAATACACAAAAAAGTGGATTTCTCGTATTTATTGTACTTTGCCCCTCATCTCATTTCAGTCACACATTACCTCTTTTAATAAACCTTTTTTGTAGCACTTCAAATTTCTATGTATTTAATTCCTATATATCCCCTATGTATTTAATTCCTATATATCCCCTCAATTGAAAGGAAAAAAAAAAAAGACTCTTGTGTATCCTGATGGAAACAAATGGGCCCTAATTAAGAAGAGAGGATGAGAAAATTTATATCTATGGATCACTCACATCAATACAATAATTCATTTTAATTTACCACATGCATTGAACTTTAGCTTTAATATTTTTAGACATTGATTTGATGGGTCATGTTCCAATTCTGACTGATTTGCAACTAAATGTTTTGGTCACAATTATATAGATAATTAGATATTGTGATTTAGTTATGTATCAAAGTACTGTAGATCATGTAGAGAACTAGCTTACCAAAATGCACTGCATTAGACAATGTGCGCTTTCATTTAAACTATGGATGGATCTAATGGAATGGAAACTTGAAAATTGTTGCCCTCTCCAGTAACCAAATATGTTGAAAAACACCGTCACATAATTTTCCTTTCCATCTTTCATCCCCAGGAGATTTTCTCCTATAGAAATCTCTCATGCTAAGTTGAGCAAAATTTTTGGTGGATGCCTTTAATTTAGGAGTGTCTGCTTCCTGTAGGGTGTGAAGACCAAAACCTCAGCACCACCACTTGAGAGGCCTCCCTTGGAAGAAAGCCTTGCCTTCCTTTTATCTCAATAGTAGAAAGGATATGAATCTTAGTCCTAATTAGTGAAAAATTAATTAAACTCACAAGCTCAATCCATGAGAGATAAGATCTAGAATCAGATTTGCACCCTTCCATTCCATATCAATTTGTCCATTAATGGTTGTAACCACTAGCTGAAAATTCTGGGTCATTGAATATGAGTCATATCAATAAACTAGTGTCACGACTCGGGCCCGAGATCCGGTAATCCCGAGCCGTGATCATATACTTATTCCCGTAAACCTCGAATTAACCGAAGTTAAAACGGAATCCACAAGAGATGTCATTCTCAATTTCCTGTCAAATACACAATTTTGCGGAAACACTTATATTTGACATTATCAAATTACGATTCACATGTACACAAAATAAAGTTCTTTATACATGTATCATTTTCATAATTTGTTTGTCAATTACTGCATATCCAAAATACTATGCAAAAAACAATTAATTACATTTCAAGATGATTATACAAAATAAATTCTCAAAATTTTCCATCTCCTTTTTGCACTCGGATATCCATATCAGATGGTATCCCGTCCGTTCCATTCATTCAATCCTCCTAGAAGAACCGGAACGGTTTCCTCCGCTGCCGCTGGGGTTGCTGCGGGACTGGCAAAGGCAATCGGGCATGTAATGCCATCAATAACACTAGTGAACACGACGGTTTAACAATGTATAAACAAATCTTGTAATAGCACATGCTAATAATTAAACTAAACTCATTCAATCTATTAGTAATGATTTCAATTCTAGACAAGTCTAGATAATTCCTACAATGACAATAACTGAACATAAAAGGTCAATCTTATGGACATGTGCAAGATGGTCACTATCATAGCAATCATTTTCATGTCATTTCATGTCATTTCATTTACCATCTTCCTTCAAAGGAATGATTTATCTTCAAAATAAAAGGCATCAATCAATATCCATAGAGATGATCGGAATTGTGGGACTTGCCAGTGTCCGGGCCAGGGAAAACTAGCATCACCACGGAACCCCGGAACGCCCTCAAATCCATTTACTGCAGTAGAATTAGTCATTTATTTCATTTATTAATTCATTAAACTTATTTAGAGTTTTAATACAATAGTTATGTAGTGCCAGACTCAAGAGTCAATACTTTACAACAAGCAGTTAATTTCAGGATTCGATTCAATCCAAAAATTCCCTTCATAACAAAGGAAATGAATAACAATAACACCAATCTCATTAGATTGGAATACAAGGAAACAAAATACGATACCACGAGAGAATCACTAATCATTTATGATTCTACTCGATTTCTAACTCAATCTAAACAACCATTTAGGTGTAACTCTTGGTTACCAAATGCACGTGTTATTCTCGATGGACATCACGTTTATATTTTTAATGTGTGCATTATAGTCCCCGTAATTGTCACCCATGGAATTCTTCATTTACTGTCCTTAATTATCAACAGTCTCAATTCACCTCTTGAGTAGTCTTAAAACTAATTTAAAGAGTACTTATTCTCACAAGGAGTACTCCAAGTTCATGCAAAAATCCAAAATCAACGGTCTGATCGATTGGCCAAATTCTCACTCACAATTAATGTGTTGGCCACTATCAGGTTCGCTCGAGCGGACCAAACAGAAAGGGGTTCGCTCGAGCAAACTTATTGTTGAGGTGAAAATGAAGGAATGAATTCATCTCATTCTAATATAATGCTCTCTCACATCACAACCATCTCTTATTAAGTCTTATTACATTTTGAGTCAAATGAAGCCTCATTTGGTCCATTTGAGGTCAAATGGAATCGCGTCTATTATGAAAGTTAACGTACTATTCAAGATACACATGTTGGTATCAAGAACTTCTGTATTTGGCGAAATACGTGAAAACTAGTATTTACGAAAAAGTCCTTAGCTTACTTTGTTTGAGTCTGAACTCATTTTAACCAACTCAATTACATTCAAGTTCATTCCATTATGCTTAATGTATCTTTTGACACTAATTTGTCTCTCTTTGGTCATTAATCTTTATCAACCCAATCACACATGCTTAATTAGCATGATCCCAATTAATTAGCTTTAATCACGATCAGTTCGGGTCGGGGTGTAACGTCTGTACTTTTGGGCATACATTTACAAGTCATTTGCACTCCTCCAATAAAGATTGTCCACTTGTGAAGTAATTCGGATGCCCAAAGTCAACCGTGTGGGTGTGCTTGGTTCAAGCAAGACATAATGTGACCTTCAAACAGGTCCAAGGATTGGGTTTGCAAGGATAAGTGTTTGAGAAGGCTGTCATGAATGTTCTTGCCCAAATGGATGAAAGTAATGACAATCATGCCAATCAACACAATGGGAGTGTGTGGATCCCTACCATCCGGGTGTCCAGACAAGTGGGGAGAGGAAAATTAAATGCGATGGATGATTGTTCTATGACCCACAGTTATTTAATTCTAGCTTGTTGGATGGATGATTTAGATATATATTCTGATCTTCAAACTAAAAGCCTGTTTCGGAATTTCAGGAAGTTTTGACTGGGGAATTTCTAAATTTCTAGACACAGTGGAATTCCTGAATTCCTGTTGGGCTTGAGTATCTAGGAATTCCACAAAAATGCAAAGGGAGTGAAATTTCTGAATTCCCAAACGTCAAAAGAGAACTTTCAAGTGGCTGGAATCCAGAAAAGCTACTGAAGAAACTTGAGATTCAGAAATTACAGGGGACAACATGTCACATCATGTCTAGGAATTCCTGGACATGGTGAATTCCTGACAGAAATTCCATTAAAGAAACAGGGCCTAAGGAAAGACCAGTGGAGGACCATAAAAAGAAGTACATATGATATATGAACATGGTTGCAGCGAGTTGAGTTCGCTGCAAGTGCCATTGGTTTTAGTCCTCTCATTTCTCCTTTACTCTCTCATTTCTCCTTTAAACGAAGAGTTTAGTATGTTTCATGATAACAAATTAGCTTTTTAGTCTGGCTTCATGAAGGCAATTACATGTTTTGTTTATTTAATTTTTGTCCTCAATGACAATTAAAGGTCCTAGAAATGATGTAAATAAGTTGCTTTTGCAACGTGTTTTTCATTTATATGCTTGATTTTTTTGGACCAAAAGCAGGAGATTGAGGAGATGTACTGAATACTCATCACAAACAAAGAATTGGAGTGCCTTCTCGTATGAACATGGTGCACTCCAGCTTAGCAACTCACTCTTTGATATTCTTATTTTTTAATATAAACTTTATGTTATATATGAAGAAAAGACTAAGTCACTTATTTTAGGGAACAATAAATGAAAAAGGTTTGTTACTTGTTAGAGATTAAATGCAGTAGCAGGTAAAAGGTCAAATGATAGTTAAATTGGTCTTGTACTGGACCTTTGGGCCCTATTTTTTTAGTGGAATTTCTGTCAGGAATTCACCATGTCAAAGAATTTTTGGACATGATGTGATATGTTGTCTCTTGGAATTTCTGAATGCTATGTTTCTTCAGTAGCATTTCTGAACTCCAGCAACTTGAAAGTTCTCTTTTGAGCTTTGAAAATCCAGGAATTCCACTCCCTTCGCATTTTTGTGGAATTCCTGGATGATCAAGCTCAACGAGAATTTAGGAATTACACTATGTCTGGAAATTTAGGAATTCCCTAGTAAAAAACTCCTGAAATTCCAGAAAAGAAATAGGCCTGCAGATTTGAGTGCAAAGGTAGGCCGGACTAGGCCACATATATTTGATCTGCACTAAGAGTCCACAGGTGTGACCATAAAAGAGACTTTATTAGTATGCTCTTATGGGTTGGCACCTTGATATCACCCACATGCCGACAGATTGATTGATCATTCTTTCAAAATTGGAACTATCACTCATGGCCACTCGGAAAAAAATAAAAATAAAATAAAATGCTTGTTTTATGCATGTATTGATATGGAAAATATAGAAAAGCTGTTTTGCATGGACAAAACAAAAAGAGAGAGAAGAATCTGTGATGCATGTATTGATCTGAAAAGGCCATTCACCGACAGAAAAAACGATAAAATGGTCAATCAAATCCTATAAAACAACATCACTAGGCATTCTGAGCACTGCGAGATTGTAGAGAAAATAATCATCAAAATATCATTGTTGCCAAAGATCAGCACCCCAACATCCTAGCAATCTCATCAGCCATATAGTTAATTTCTCATATTACATGGTAGTGAATCAACAAACCAACCCCCACCACCCCCCCCCCCCCCCGCCTTTTTTTTTTTCCTTCCTTTAATGCCGGTTACTATCTTAAGGGGTGTTTGGATAACTGCAAAATATATTATCATCAAATTTGAATATTGTAAAATTTCATTATCACAAAATAAAATAGTGTCATATTATAATATTGTAACCACAATCACACAATCCAATATTGGTAATGATTATGAGACCCACCTAATGTTGGTACTATGGGACTCACCTAATGTTTGTAATCATAGTGGAAGTCACCTAATGCAACATTTGTAGGACCTACCTAATATTAATAATCAACAAGGGAACTATGTAATTTTGATAAGGCTATAGGACCCACATAAAGTTTATAAATATGGAAGGGCCCACTTGAGTCATAGTAGGACTCCTATATAAACCATCAATGTTAAAAATTGAGTCATAGTAGGACTCCTATATAAACCATCAATGTTAAAAATTGCAGTGGGCCACCATGGTACTATTTTCTCAAGAAGTTTCACTCGTGTTTGCAAAACCTCTGGGTAGCTTCCTCAATGAAAGATAGTTTTATACAACATATACTTGAATATTTTAATATGAAGTTATTTATTTATTTTTTTTGTAAGAAACTGAGATATTGTAGGATACAATATTTTAAGTTATCCAAACACCTAGTTTTTAAGTTTATATTATAAACTAGGAGATAATATACCAAAATCTTTAGAAATTTCCAAACACTCCCTTAGATAAAAGAGGGTGGCCTTAAGCGTAAAATTTTATTACAACTCAAATATAAATTATGAGGAGAAACATAATTTATATAGCAAATCCCAACATAGTTGAAATATGGTTTTATGATGATGATGAAACAACATCCACAGCCACCTAATAGTTCGGCCTCACTAGGAACTTCATTGATGGTTTGAAAATCAAGCTGGTCTGGCAATCCAAACCACTATTTTGACCATTGAATGTTTACCTTCAATCAACAAACATTCAACAAACATCTTAAGTACTATTCATGATTTCAATCAATAAAGCAGCGAAAAGATGGCACAACCGGCCCTGCCTTTTGAATCTCGATGGGTCCTGGTCTGCCTGATGGGCTCATAGCTGGTGGGGTGCTGTACATGCCCACCTTGTTCTCGTGCAATGTATGAGTCAAAAAACGGGATAAGAGATGTAGGTGGCAAGTCAGATAAGGCAGCGATTTTGTCCGATCCCTTGCATGTCCTTTTGCATTTGAAACCTAGTCTGACTTTAAATAAAGAAAAAGGGTATACTATATATAAAGGCAGCCAAAGAGAGGGGAACCATTGGAAGTCATACAAGAAGGCAAAACTGCATTTATTCATTTGGGTCCCTCCCAAAAAAAGTGGGATGCTCCCACCCTACCAACCTTCCTCTTCTTATCCATCTACATACCTGTTTGTTTGGAGCTGGGACTTTGAACTTTGAAGGCTCCAATCTAGGACATGTACAAGAGAGAAAGCAAACTTCCAGGAGGTTCTTGGGTCATAAACTCCTATAGTGTGTGCATGTGGAGTACTGAATGTGGAGAAGCTACTCATTGGTTGTGGTCCCTGGTCACCAAATTATTGCTGTATGGGCCTTACAGTGATGGAGAAAACCTAATTATTGGACTATGCGAGGCTAGAGGCAATGACTAGGTATAAAAGTGCTTTCTTCATTTTCTTTTTTTTCTTTTTATCCTTTTGAATGTTAGGTTTCTGAATGAGAACCCTACCTTCAGTCCCTATTTGGAAGATTGGCGTAGCTTGAACATTACATTAAACAAGCCACTAGAGGCACAAGCTGATTTGAGCTTACAACAATCTGAGCTTAGTAAGTCATATTAGGCTTGACCATAGTAAACAGAGCTACAAAGATTGGTAAGAAACGACGTTTAGGATCGTGTGGAGACAACTAGATGGGGTCGATCTCTAAGAGACAATCTCTAATTTCCACATCAAGTGCTTGATCTTACTTTGATACATGGTCCACATTCACATTTGTAGCATCTGATTCTTCCACAACCAAAACCTTTCCAGGGACATACTTACCAACAGCCACACTTGACAGTTATAATATATTAAGTTAGAAGGTTTTTTATCTAATTTTTATTGTACTTTCTATCATGAACGGAAGTTACTTTCAGTTTTTACAATTGCTAACATACTCTCCCTCCACTAATATGCTTCCCCCACTTACGAACTCTCATCTCCCCCGTTTCTAACATATATATAGAATCTTACCTCTTTGTGGATATCCGTAATTTGCTCGGGTTTTTGTGCTAGTGTATATTAAATTTAAGCTTGACTGAAGCATTTTCAAATAGAGGAAACAATTTTTTTTCCCCTTCGCATCACTTACATTAGCACCGCTGGAGACCGCTGTGTGGGCCGTAGGGGTCTATTTTTGGTTGCCAAAAATGAAAAAGGAAGAATGAGACAGGCTGCTACTTGACAAGGAATAGACTAACAATCAGCTATCTTGAATTAGATTAACAATTAACAGTGGAAAGAGTGATATACAGTTGTTGATATGATCATCTCTCATGTTATTATCTTAATTGAGTTATAATTTCACAATATTTAAATAAACTTGAATATAATATTATTGTGTTTTAAACATTATTAGCAGTATGCTCCAATTGACTTGACTTCCAGCTTTTTAAATTGTAACATAGGTATTTGCACCAACCTTAACAACCCAAACTTGAGTTAAGCCCCTTAATAACCTAAGTCGGGCTTAATTAGCTGACCCCAAATGGAGCTTAACTAACGAGACCACCGGTTGAGCTTGAGCTTTAGGCTAATTAGGTGGAGCAAGCTTGCCATTTGTGGAAATGCTTGATACAATGTTTTGATCAATGGTCAAACTTTTCTTTTTAGAGGCAAGCGTCTTCCATTCCACTTTGACCAATTTGCATCATTGTGACTGTGAAGTAGGGATGGTTTCGGGTCAGTATGGGTACAAGTTGGGCTGAACCCAAAACCTGTTGTAATCCACACCTGCTTTGCCCTGTACCCAACCTGAACAATGACAAGTATGCTTCCGGTTGGATATAATGCTAGAGCTTTTATTTAAAAATATTATAATAAAATTTTAATTATATACATTTTAGTACATATAAATGGACTTGAACTCGGGGTAGTTTAGTTGGCCTAAGACCACGGTTTGCACTCAAAGATTGTAGGTTCGAAACTGCACTATCATATTGGAGCTACAGGAAGTTTACTCGGCTTCCCTTTGGGCCAGGAGGGATTAGTCCAACACAAAGGATTGGGAACATTACGATAGCAAAAAAAAAAAAAAAAAAAGCGCTCTTTGATATTCTACCCACTGTGTATGTCTTATAAGGACAATACATATCGGATTCATTTGATTTGCTATAAAATAGGTAAGTATAAAAATCAAATCTTATAAGAGGATCTTTAGGAGAATCACAATCGACAAGGTCTAGTGAAAAACAACAATGGACAAGGTATGATAAAAATAAGAACTAATCTAACTTGGGCATTTGGAAATGGCGATACATCTGATAATAAATGAGAAGAAGATTATTCAGCGATATTGTTAGAGGCACCACTTCGGAATTTAAAATATCTATTATAATGTATTAAAGACAAAGGTTTTGGATTCAATTTTGACTTTCTATTGGTCATCGGTAAAAGGCTAAAATAAATAACTAACCTAACCACTACAACGTTCAATACTCATGCGTATCTATTTATCAAAAAATGTAGAAACTAATTAGATGGGGCATGGGACGTAGCCACGTGGGTCAAGCCCAAGTTGATTTATTATGATACTGCCAAGGGGGGGTTGGTAGGGCCTATGCCCAAAACCCGAAAAAAAAAAATCTAAAAAACTCATCACTTTTAGAGAATTGTATAATTTTATACATATGGCCCCCAAGGTTTTCAAAAAATTCTTTATTTTTTTTGGAAACTTCATGTGTTCCCCCGGCCGTATGGAATTTGTTCACCAGTATCATAAGTTCCTTGGGCACCTTTTCTTGTAGTTATATATCGGCAGATCAAAATTAAAAAAAAAATAAAAATAAATCACATGTTTTCTTATCAGCTAAGATAAAGTTTTATTCAGGTAAGAAATGGAACAAAAAAAAAAAAAAAAAAAATCTAATCCACGTACTATGGTGCTAAAAGATCTTTTTTTCCTCAGAAAACCTATATGAGTTTTTTTTTTTTAATCATTCACATATATAGGATTTTAATACAGAAAGAGGACAAGCATAAATAATACAAACAATCTTGGACGAGGAGTGATAGAAACATTGAAATACTTTTTTGAGCATTGAAGTATTGTGAGTAGTATTATCAAAAGAAAATTGTATGACTCTCAGCTTGAGAGATTATTGATGCAATTCTAGCTCTCATACCAATAATGATGCAGTAGGAAAAATGAATTCAATTGAAGGGATTATACTCCAACTCTTAAGCTTGAAGATATTTGGAATCCCGCACTCAAGGAAGAACACTTGCAAGACCCACAAAGTGAAACTTGGAAATTATTTTAATCAAAATATCACACATGAAAATAAAAGGCGAAACATATTGATAGCAGGTAGGGGAGTGGTTAACCAATCTTAACATCAAAATACGCTAAAACAACTTAAATTACACTTAATCCTGTGACTTGACAACATTTCATAAGTAAATGGGTCATGACTTCTTCAAATCATGTTAGAAGCACAATATATTGGAAACTATTCTTTTTAATTTTATTTTAAGAAGGAGAAGAAAATCAATTTGGTTTTCATTGGTAGTATTATCAGAACAACACTCTTGGATTTTAGTTTTTCTTTATAGCATGGAAAGTTAATGGGAAAATCGGGGCCACCATACCAATAATGACACTCATCCAACTTTCCTTACCATTGAATTGAATTCTACCTCTAAAACCATTAAATTTCAGGGTTATGGATAAAAAAACTAAGATGAACTAATGGAGTCTGAGGGCATGTTTGTGTAGTACTTTTCGGAAGAAAACTCATTTTTCATGTGTTTCGTGTAGCATAATTCCTCAAAACTACTTTTTCACCCTATATTAGGAGGCTAGGTGTCTGCAATGGGAAAAACGGAGGTGGGCCGATTTCTCTTTGAATGTGAGAATGGTGGTGGTTAAGGTGGAGACGGGCAGGTAGATTGGCGAAGTTGAGTTACAGAGGATGGGTTGTATGTTGAGAGGCTTATGGGGATGGACGGTGGATGAATGGAGAGAGGAGATGATGGGGTTGGGACTTAATGGGGGAGGAGAATGATGGGGTTGTTGTGAGTTCTGTTGATGAAGGGCGGCGATGAATGGGTGGTGAAAACCAAGTGGAGAAGAAACAGAGACGTGGTGGATGATGGGCTGGAAAGAAGAGTGGGGCTGTTTGGAGATAGTCATGGGCTCGTAGCTAGGGATATAAATGGCATTTTGATTTTTCGATTAGCCGGAGGTTCCAACTTGTTGAAGGTGCGGGTCCTTATTTAGGCACCGCTAAGTAAATGGGTCCGGGTCCTTTTTTTTTTTTTTTTTTTTTTTATACCCGTGACTTAAACGGGTCCGATTCCGGTTCTACACTGGTTTGGACCGATGGACCCGAGACCTAACACATTACCTCAATTTTCGAGAATCTCTACTTAGACCCGGAGCCGGATCCGCCCCATATATAGTTTTGGTTTCGGTTACGATTTCACCTTTTCCTTCGATGTCCGAAACTAAGAAACTGGCCCCGAGACAATTCCGAGTCCGGGTCCACCATGGACCAGGACCGGAACCGCCTGTTTACATCCCTAGTCATCACATAAGATCTCATTATATAACTTATAAAGTTTTTTGTGTATACCCCCAAGGGTTTATAGAATTTGTAAATAGGCTCTCGTGGTTTCAGTATGTGCATATACCCTCCTGTTTTTTTATTTTAATACCTTTCATGTCCCCAAAATCACTAGTGATAACGAGAATAGGTGACCATCAAAAGATTTGTGTTGATTTTTTTAATAAGAATGACAACTTTGTCTTAAAATTCTTTAAACAAAGATAAGTATGTCATTGTTTATAAAATACTATTATTTTATCCCACGTCCCAATCCTCTCTCTCTCAAATTCTCCCATGCGCATAAAGCCTAATCATGTATTTCAAACTCTCATCAATCTAATAGGGGCCGGGGTTGCGCATGGATTGGGTCAATTATGACCAATTACAAGAACAAGTGTTAATTGTCATTGTGATCGACCTAGATTTAATGAAATGGACCACATATTGATAAAAATAGATTTATGTAGTGTTAGTCTCTCTCACTAAATATACCATAATAGTTAGGGATGGCAATGGGTCGGATTTAGACAGGGACCCGACCTGTCCCGCCCCACTCATATTAGGGGTGGGTTTGGGTTTTGTTGATGTAACCCACCCCGCCTCTTATATATAATATTTATTTATTATTAAAAGTATAAATAAAATTCATATGGTAGAAGTGGTATTGGGGCATTAACTTAAAGCATTTTTTAGAATAAGATTGTGTGTTTGAATTCTACCACACTACTTCCCATACATTTATATATTTAAAATTTTTTAAAGCTTTAGATTTGACCTAACTCCTACCCAAATGAGGCGGGTTTGGTATCACATGCCACTGATTTGTCACGGTGTGGGTCGTGTTTGGATGGGACAAACTTGAGAATAAACCCAAACTCGCCCCATTGCCAGCCCAAATAGTAATGGTTAAAGTTACAAGCTTGAGGGCCTGTTTGTTTCCGAGAGGAATAGAGTAAGAGTAGAGTAAATCTCAGATTTGGAATAAAATTAAAGTGGATTGAGTTGAAATAAAATGAGTATTGAATTACTTTACATGTGTTTGGTTTGTTGAAAATCAAGTAAGATGAAAGTGAGTGATAGTAACTTTCATAGGAAAGAAAGAAGATGGGGGTCAAGTAAGCAAGTTATTCACGTTGGCTGGAATGAGGTTTTGATGGGTTGAGTAGAGTTAACGGGGGTGCCATGTCACCCGACAACTTTATTTCACTTGGCCCATGAGCTCCATCCAAACATGCTATGACGTAAAAATTTCAACCGTTGTAACCTTTTTTACTACTCTTCTATTTTATCCTATTGCAAACAAACAAGCGCTCGAAGAAAAATAAATCCAAGCTTTCGAACTTATGCATATATGGATAAAAAGATGGGCAAAAGTGTCGTTTCACTCTAAAAACTTATGGTGGTCGTAAGGCTACTAATTTTGGGACATGGACGGTATAAAAATGAAAAGGCGTGGGGGTATATACAATTATTGAAACCACATGGGCTTATTTACAAATCCTACAAGCCTTTGGGGGGCATATGCAAAACCTCTAACTAATAATTACTTAACGCATAAGACCTAATTCCCACAATTATTATCAATTTATGCATGGAACTATTTGCTTGGGCATAAAAGTATCCTATCTGTCCCACGGGTCGGGTCCACAGGTTGGGTCACGTGATGATGCAAGTAAAAGGTGCACGATGCTTGTTTAAACTTAATAAAACTAAATCACACATAATTATATAAATAACTTAAATAATAGTGGGTGATAGTGATCCATAGGGTTTGGGTCCACTAGAGATCGATCATATGGTTAAAACCGAATTACCTGGGTACTCCGTGATCGGGTCCTTACAATTTATTTCATTAAATTTGAATTAATATTACAATAGTCTCCATCATTTTTTTTTCAAATTATAAAAAAGGATTCTTTCCGTGAAATTTTGCTACACCAAACAAAGAAAACTAGTTTTCAAAAAGAAACCCGTAGCTGCACCAAACAACATTTGCACCAATTCATCGAGGAAAAAAAATTGTAACAAATATAAACGAACTTTGATGCACATTTGTAGAACTATTTTTCCATGGCATTCATTTCCATGGATTGTACTGATGTGACAATTTCATCGTTTTGCAGAAAGAGTGTATACACAAAAGTGCCCTAAATGTTACATATAGGTAGGTCTCTAGTAGATCTTTCTATCGACCTAACTTCCACGATCAGCATACTCCCCCCGTGGGCCCCAACAAGAGGGGGCGTTTTTCAGTGCGTGTATCCTACAATAATTAAAGCTGATCTTTCAAAAAGTTTTTCGTGAAAGACATCACAATGTTGAAGGATAATGGTGTGTTAATGGGCATCTGACTATTGGAATATCAGTAGACTCCATCCAGAAGGCTTTTAAATCCAAGGAGAAGCTCAGATAGAGACTTGTGTATTGCTTGATTTCATCACATTTTAAAGGAGTCACTGGTATGCCTTGACTGATGTAGTTTCCAGATAACATCATCTTACAAAACTTAGAACAGATCCAATTTCCATATAACATTATCTTACAAAAATTAGAACTGATCTTTCGAAAATTTTGTCCTGAAAGATACCATAATGGTCTTCCCTAATCTGTCCAACTTAAGACTCGTAGGATTTGACTATAACGAAGATAACTCTGTCTACCATGGACATGGTTTGTGATCTGACCAATTCACAATTACTTAATAGAATTTTGACCTAATATAAAGATTTTAAGATTAGGGAGTTTTTCACATAGTTGCAGGATTTGGAGTCTGGACCCTAATGAAGATAATTAATACCTGACATTGCTCATAAGATAACCAACTTTGGACTAGAAAAGATGAATTTACACCATGCTATAGAGAATTGGACCCCGAATGATAACAGGGTTCGGCCAGTTACAGAAAAGGGACTTGGCCAAATTCAGGCCTATTACAATCCCTATTGCATATCAATAGCAGGTCTTGTCCTAAGAATGGTGACCTATATACTATATTTGTCTTAAGAGACACGATGTGTAAGAAGAAATATGGATGATCCCTACCACTCGTTAGCTCTTAGCTCGGTTGATGAGGACATTGGCGTGAGTAAGGGTATGATTGTGTGAGTATCAAGACCAAAAAACAGACCACCAAAACAAAAATTAATTTAGTGTAAGTGCCTAAAAATTACGGACTTGATCAAGAGAGGATTAGGCTCTCAATATTGCTGTTAAGCTTCTTTGAGAAGGGAAGAGCTGAATGCCTTGAGACCTGAAAGGGAAGGAAAGAAAGAGAGGTCAGAGGCCCTGGTTACCGTCAGCCGAAGGCACTCCGATGCCTGAGTTAGTGCTATCACTGAACTGAGGAGGAGTCAATGGAGAAGAAGGGAGAGAGAGCAAGTTGTATTATGTAATGCGTGTATTGCATACCTGTTGTGGTTTTACCTCATGCATTTATATAGAGGGAAGTCCCATCAGACCGTACCTTTAGTGGGGGCAGGTGAGGATGGAAGTCCCATCAGCCCCTTCTTGTATGGCTGCGGATGTGACCATGAGATAAGGTTAGCCTTTATTAGGCGCAAACCCTATCTGACAGCTCGCTCTGTTGCACCGCGGTACTACTATAGTAGCATATTTATGGCTGATTGACAGTATGACATTACAGATACCGAGGTCAGGCTCAGGGTCGAGACCGGGATGAGCCTTGTTGGTACTCTTATTGAGGCTAGCTCATGGTCTGTCTATGCTGGCACCACTACCGAGCTGCTGGTACTGTTGCTGAGCTGGTACTCTTACCGAGCTTAATAGAAGCTGGCGCTGTTGCCGAGCTGGACAAGGCCGAGATCAAGGTGGGCCTGGCTGGTACTTTTACCTAGTCCAGGACTAGTCTCGGTATCAAGAAATGCCCCCACACAAGAAGAATCACATAAAACAATGAAAAGATTACAAGCACAAACACAAAAAAATAATAATAATAATAAAAAAAATTTTTTTTTTTTTACTAGCGCAAATTAAAAAAAGGTTTTAAAAGGTTAGAAGAATCACATAAAACACACGACCCACTAAACTAACAAAGTTCAGCTCCTTCTTGTACGTTCAAAAACTTCAATTGGAGTGGGTAAAGACTAAAGGGTAGGACTGCCAATGGGCTGGGCCAGGTTTGGGCTTGGATTGTCCAATTTTCAACTTTGTCCTAAATATTGGACGGGCCTGCTGGGGGTTATCTAATCTTGGCCCTAAATTGAATTGCCATATGTCAAATCTCATCTCGTGTGGGCCCAAGCTAGGCCAGGGCTGGGCCTGAGCTTTCCACAATCTTGGACATAAACTAAACATTCTCTAATTATTCTTATACTGTCACCGTACACCATGTGTGAGCCGGACTTTAAACCCTCCACCTTTTTTCCGGGCTTGAGACGGGCAATGCAATGTAACAGGCAACATGGAGGAGTTAAAAACATGCACTTGGCATGCACGAAGACAAAAACTTTTATCTATATAGTATGATTGTCATAAAAAAAAATGTAGAACATATCCCAGAACAACATCTTACTAGACAAACACTCTGAAACATAACCGATGATGTGATTAATAAAATCTTATGCATTAAATACTTAATCAATGGGTTTGAGTCTGTGAACATAGCCACTCGAAGGGAGTTATCAGAACCATTTGTATGGGTCCCGAGTTAACTTGATTGCATGGGTATACAACTACAATGCCTATAGATGGTCTATGTGATTGTTTGAGCTCTTATTTTGCTCTATTTTCGTGCCTCTTTTCTTCTTTTATATAGTGCAAGTTTAGTGACTCCTGAGAGTGAAATAGACGTGTTGATTGAAGTTGAGAACAGAGATTGACACTATTTAACTTCTATTGAAATATTACTTTATGAAAAAATGTAATACTGCTCTATCAAATAATATTAAAAAAGAAAAGAAAAGAAAAGTGAGTTCTCAATAGAATCAACACCCACCATGAATAAATCGTGTAAATCTATAATTATAAAATTGAAGTTGATGACGGAGATTGACACTATTTAACTTCGATTGAAATTAATAAAATTATATTGCGTGAGCGCCCAATCGGGTACTCATTTCAACGTGCTAAATTGACAGGCCTGCTAAAGGGCACCCCATCTAAACTTTGAACTTTCCAGGAGCCCTCCTCCCAAGGGATGAGGGCATTTCTCAAAATGCTCAAAACCCATTGGTCATTCGATTAATTAGCTAGATATTAATACAAATTAAAGGTCACAATTCCACAAGTTGAAGCCTCATCACCTTCAATAACTACTTCATAACTTTCTCTAATACTGCAGCAAATGCCCAAATCAAAACCCACAAATGCCAACATCTTATCATATAACCATGGTTTAAAATGTCGGCCGATACCGAGTCATATCGGCCGATATGACTCGATATCGGCTGATACTGATCCGATATCTCACTGAGATATCGGACTCGGCAATATATCCCCATAATATCGCTAAATATCGGCCGATACGCTATGAATATCGCGTGAACCGATATCTCGGCCGATATTTTCAAAATATCGGCCGAGATGATATAAAAATGGTCAAAACCCTATTTTTTGCTACTTTTTCCCCATCTTCATCTTCTTCTCCTCTCTTCTCATTTCCTTACTACCCATAGCAGCAGTCCTACTCCCTATTGCATATTTTCAAATCCCACATTAATTTTTTGAAGAAAATATTATCTAAGGTAAGAGAAAATCAACCAAAAGCATTTTATTATGTGGTTTTTTTTTTTAATTTTTTAGATGAAGTATAGAAATCATTAGGTTTGTCATTTGTTTTGTGTTTTTCATTTAGAAGTTAGATCTACATACTTTCATGCTAGATCTACTTATACACATGATTTTGAACTTTTTTTTTTCCAATTTCTTTTATTTTCGGATTTTTTGATATTTGAATTATTATATATCATTTTTTGGGGATTTCATCATAACTATGTTCTTTTAATGATTCATGATCATTCTATGGTGTATAAATGATTGATTTACATACTTTTATGCTAGATCTATATATTTAGGATTTTGAAAATGATTTTATTAAAAAAAAAATTTCTTAAAAATAATTGTTGTTACTTGTTAGAATATTTGTGATACCAAAGGCTTATTAATAGTGTGTAGATGATAGATCTACATCTACTCATAGTCATAAATATGATTTAGATTTTTATTTTAATTATTTTATTTTCTGATTTTTTAATATTTGAATTATAATATATCATTTTTTGGGTATTTCATTATAAATATGTTCTTTTAATGATTCATGATCATTGTATGGTGTGTAAATGATTAATCTACATACTTTCATGCTAGATCTATATATTTAGGATTTTGAAAATGGTTTTATTAAATTTTTTTCCTAAAAATAATTAATGTTAGAGTATTACTATTACATGAATTTCTTATTTTATAGGAACAAGATGGTGCGTAACATAGATCCGGGATGGAGTCACGGTGAAGCAGTCGAAAGTAAAAGTAAAGTAAAATGTAATTATTGTGGACGAGTGTTCAATGGCGGGATTAATCGATTGAAACAACATTTGACACATGTATCAGGACAGGTGACAAAATGTAATAAAGTGCCACCAAATGTGAGAGCTGAAATGCAGGAGCTCCTTAATGCATCTGCACAAAAAAAAGTTGTACAAGAAAGAAGCAAAACTGAGGAACTTGATGCATGCAGAGAAGAAGTATTTGGTTCCTCCGATGATGACGATGAAGACCAGGAAATGAGGAGGGCTAGGAGAGAAAGTGTGAGGTCCCTTCAGGAGGAGGAAGAGAGGAGAAGAATGCAATATGAAGCAGCTGTTAGAGGTAGCCAATATGAGTAGGGTGGGTCATCCGGGCTGGGGGGAGCGAGTTTGCATCAGGCATTTAGTCAAAAACAACCGCGTCAAGATCCAGACATTGAGGAGATTGAAAGACTTCCTACACATGCACCTCGTAGGCCGGATGTGGTGGGGCCAATTGACCCATTTGCTTATAGAAAACCAACATCAAAGCAACCCAGCATTAAAGGGCAAGTTTAGTAAAGCAAGAGAACATCTAGTAAGAGCCACTGGGAAGTTTTTTTTGGATAGAGGCATTCCACCCAACAAGGCATCTTCTCCTTATTTCACCACCATGTTAGATGCAGCTGCAAAACATGGTTCAAGTATAAAGGCACCCACCCCTTATGAGATTGGGCATGTCTGTGTTGAGAAAGAGTATGAAGAGTTGCAGACTTGGGTGCAAACTTTCAAATGGGCATTGAAGGAAAGAGGTTGCACACTAATGTGCGATGGGTGGACGACCATCACACATCGTCATCTCTTGAATTTTCTAGTCTACTCGTCTATGGGCACGGTGTTTATCAAATCAGTTGATGCAACTGATTACATCCAAGATGCAAAATATATTAATAAGTTATTGAATGAGGTGATTGAAGACGTTGGGGCAGATTCTATAGTTCAGGTTGTTACTGACAATGCTGCAAACATGAAGGCCGCAGGGATGTTGCTTATGAAACAAAGGCGAATGATTTTCTGGTCTCCATGTGCAGTACATTGCTTGGATTTAATGCTTGAAGATATTGCAAAAGGAAAAGTCATGCAGCAAGTGATTGGTAAGATAAAGAAGATTACCAATTTTTTTATCAGTCATATAGACTTATTTCCATGATGAAAACGTATACAGACAACCATGAATTACTACGGCCTGGCATCACTAGATTTGCCACCTACTTCATGGCTATCGAAAGTGTTTACAAATATAGAGAAGAACTTCTCCGATTGATAAAATCACATGAGTTCTTGAATTCAAAATGGGGAAAGAGGCCAAGTCCCATTACTCTTGAAGTATGTAAAATAATTGAGTCCAACAAATTTTGGCCTCATGTGAAGGGTGTTTTGAATGTTTTTGATCCCCTAATAAATTAAGGTTCTTCGATTGGTTGATGGTGATGATAAGCCAACAATGAGCTTCTTACATGAGGCCATGGAGAAATTAAAACTGGCTATTCAAGCAGATTGTAGATATTACAAAAAGTATTGGAAGATCATCGACGATCGATGGGGACGACAATTGAAACATGATTTACACACTGCTGGTAAGTGAAGGCTATTTCCTTTAATACTTGAATTGTTGTATTCAACTCTCTAGTCGCTCCTCACTATATTAATTTATCAATGAGTAAAATTCATTGGTTTTACATGATACTTCTTTAATCCCCAATTTACGGATGGACACATATCTGATGAAATCCGTGTGGGACTAAAAAATGTAATTAAAAGACTGGCAGAGAGTACAGATGAAGCAATTTGGGCTACTAATCAGGTAGGAAGTAGGATAATTAAGGAAAAAAGTATATAACATTGTAATTTCTCTAATTTATTTTTCTATATTAATGTCTTTAAATTGACATATACAACGTACGTGCTGGAAGCTTTGGAACGACGACTGCGCGGAGAGCTATCACATAGACCTATCCTGGTATTGATTGTAATGTCATCTTTATATTATTCAAGGACTTACTATTATTTTATTAACTCTAATATTATTTCTATTTTTTTTTCAGTTGAATGGTGGTTGAATTATGGAGAGAGTGCTCCTGTACTAAGGACGATTGCTATTAAAGTCCTTAGTCAAACTACGTCGTCTTCCAATTGTGAAAGAAACTAGAGCACCTTCTCATTTATCCACACTAGACCAAGAAATAGATTGACAATGCAGAAGCTAAATAAATTGGTCTACATCCACTACAACCTCAAGCTTCGGAGTAGAAATAGAAGGAGAAGACAGTTTGAGGATCATCGAGATTATTTCTGTCCAATTAATTTGGACTATATCTTTTCAGAAGAGGATACTGTGTTAGGTCAATGGCTGGAGGAATAAGAAGAACCGCTGTTAGACCAAGACCTAGAGTTTGAGGAGTTGATGGAGGATTTGATTGGGGATAGGTCTGAGCCAATGAGGGCTGCAAAAAGGATAGAAGAAATAAACTTAACAATGCAGCAGGGGCGTGCACCTAATACAAGTAAGCCAAGGGGAAAGGAGGTGGACGAGGAGAGTGAGTCAAGTATTTCTACTTCTTCATCATCAGCAGGAATTCCACCTGTCTCTTCTAGGGATGAGGGTCATTATAGAGATGATGAGCCTGTCACTTATGAGACAGTTGAGCATTTTCCTGATGCTAATGAGTTAGATCCTCGCCGTGGCTATGTCAGATATGTTGGACAGACTGAGGCAGGGGGTAGTATTAGCGCCGCTACTCATGGTTATCATGGGAGTTATGTTGGCCAAGTTGCCATGTATGGACATCATGGGAGTTATGTTGGCCAATAAGGTGCCATGTATGGACAGCATGAGGGTTATTCATATGACCCTAATTGGGTACCCCTTTCACCAACACCGATTATTTCTATTGAACTGATGTTAATTGAGCAATGGAGGCTTAACCCACCAGTTAGCCAATGACCTTTATATGCCCCTCATGCCTATTTCATGCCATTTGACTACAACCATCCATCTCAATCCACGGGGGATCAAGATAGTTCATCATCCAATCAAGAACAATCTCAATATGGTCATGGCTATGGTAGTGCTGTGCAACAGTATGGAGCATATCTTTTTAGCCAATACCGAAGAAATGATGATGATGATGATGATGATGATATCGAGCCAGGGCGACACTCCACTTGGAATTAGGCTGTCAATCTGTCATACACTCATACTCATCAATCTCTCCCTAGTCTCTACTCTCTACTAGTCCCCTCTAATTTCAGGTGAATCATGAACCTTTGATGCCCAAGTGCTTTACGATTTATCTATCTCACTATTATATTTCTTATTTTAATGTGTCATCTTCAGGGTCTTGAATTTCACAACTTATTTGATGATTGAGTTAGTATTAAATGATGATTGATATGCTATATTTATTTTCTTATATTTTACATTAATAAATTGATCATGAGCATCAATAATGGTTGCATTATATGAAATATTAAAGAAGACATCGAACTGCGATATAGACAGGACTCATAACTTAAAGTGACCGAGATTTTGATTTATCGTTGTTACTAATGGAAAAAAATATTGTATTCTAGCATTTTCTAATATTCTGGATTTTTTGGATATTTTTGCAAATTTTTTTGGATTAAAAAAAAAAAATTCACACCGGAACGACCGTGACGGACCAATATCCGCGACCGATACCGATATCATATCGGTTTTTCGGCCCGGCCGATACCGAGACCGAGACCGAGATTTTATACCATGCATATAACCAAAGCAAACCAAATCAATTTGCCTTTCATTATTCACAATAAAATTCCAACAAAACGAGAGATAACATGTAAGAAACGAAGAAAAAGAATCTCCCTATCTACTACTCTAATCCCTATATCAACATATCATCATCACCTACTAGTATCGTATATATGAAGCTGCTCATCACAGTTAGATGAGATCAGTTCATCTTCTTATCTTCATTTCATTTCATTCCCTTTGGCTATACCAGAGTCGAACAGGTAGACGTGGTGGGGTCCATCAAGGCAGGCAGCAGATACTTCCTCCCATTCGCCCCATTCGCATTATAACTCGCACTCGTGCTCTGATCCACCAACAACTCGCCCGCGTAACCCGGGTACGCCCCCTTCCCAAACACCCCAGGACAAGCCAGTGCAGCCTCAAGCGGCGAGTCCTTGGGCCCCTAGAAGAACCCATTTCCAAATGGGTTCGTCACAGTCCCAGCCAACAGGCTCGCTATGTTGTTCACCATCCCATCCAACCCCACATCATTGTTGGGCCCAACAAGAGGAGGTGTCTGCGGGCCGTAGATCGGCTGATGGAAAGGCCACGAGCACTGACCCGGGCACTGAGTCTTCGAGTTACCAACCCAGATGTACGCGAACCTCCCCCCCTCCTTCGCAACCTTGGGAGATGCCCCGTGGGTTCCACACCTGCTCATGCAGAAGCCCTCCACTACCACGTCGGACGATGTTGATGGCGTAATTCTTCTCTCCCATAGCTACAAGCCGTTGGAACTGTTGGGACGACAGGGATTTGCCGAGAGAGCAGTTCTCGTTCAGGATCTGTTTGCCGAGGGTGAGAAGGAGAGGCTTCTTATTATTGTGGCTAGATTTGGTGTGGGCGAGGGAGTAGTATTTCTCAGTGGCCTTCCACCACGTTGAGACTGATGGTTGTTCGCTCTGGGATGGAGATGAGAGGGAGGTGAGGAAGTCGGTGACGATGGCTCGCTGGGAGGGCTTGAAGGAACCGTACCAGATCAGGTTCAGTGGGATGGTTCCACTGATAAGTGGACCGTTGTGGTACTGTAAGGGCATGGGTTGGTCTTGGACTAAAGCAGTCAATTTTTTGGCTGCCAGAGAAGAATGGAAGAAGAAGAAGGAGATGAGGAAGAGCTTGAGATACCCCATTGGTTGGTTGATTAAAATTGAATAGATACAAAGATTGGGCTTTTGCAATGTGGAGGAGCTGGAGAGGGGAAGTGATGAGAAGTGAGGATGCGGAGATGGGTTTATATAGGAGGTATGGGGAAAGTGGAGAGTGGAAGCAAGTGTTGGATGATCAATTTTCATCGATCCAACGTGGGCTTCATTTAACACATTTTTAATACAGCTAAGGTAGCGTTTGGTTCGCTGGAATGGTTGTAGCCAGGAATGGAATGGAGACCGGTATAACAATGGAATTGAATGAAGCAGGAATAGTCAATTCCATTTTAGTGTTTGGTACGCTGATGAATCAACCCAGTAATGGAATTTTGATTCCTATTCCTGCGTTTGGTACGCTGGAATGTTGCCTGAAATGGAATCAAATTTATATAGGATTGGCCAAAATACCCTTGTTAGATTCTACTGTCACATTTGCATTGTTTGTGGTGGATGATTTGGGGGTGGGCCCCATAAAGGTGTTGTGAAAAAGTTTGTAATTTCTCATAATAATATATTATTATATTATATTATACTATTTGGGGGTGGGCCCCACAATGTGTAGTGAAAAAGTTTGCATTATAATATTTTGGGGTGGGCCCCACAATGTGTAGTGAAAAAGTTTGCATTATAATATTTTGGGGTGGGCCCCACAAATGTGTAGTGAAAAATTTTGCAATTTCTCAAAATAATATATTCTTATATTATATTATAATATTTGGGGGTGGGCCCCACAATGGTTGGTTGAAAAAACCATGCAACATAGCCTATTTTATAATAGTAGATACATAGATAGATATAATATTTTTGGTGGGCCCCGAAATGGTTGGGTGAAAAAGATATTAGATTATTATTATGATATAATAATGTATTATTATATTTTATTATAATATTTTGGGTGTGCCCCACAATGGTTGGGTGAAAAAGATATATTATTATTATTATGATATAATAATATATTATTATATTTTATTATAATATTTTGGGTGGGCCCCACAATGGTTGGGTGAAAAAGATATTATATTATTATTATTATGATAAAATAATATATTATTATATTTTATTATAATATTTTGGGTGGGCCCCACAATGGTTGGATGAAAAAGATATTATATTATTATTATTATGATATAATAATATTTTATTATAATATTTTGGGTGGGCCCTACAATGGTTGGGTGAAAAAGATATTATATTATTATTATTATGATATAATAATATATTATTATATTTTGGATGGGCCCCACAATAGTTGGGTGAAAAAGACATTATATTATTATTATTATGATATAATAATAATATTACAAGCGACAGTATTTTGGTCTCAACAAAAAGTTAGAAATGAATGGAATGGTGATTCCTTCCATTTCCCAATGGAATGGTGATTCCCTCACATAAAGGAATGAGATTCTGGAGGTAATGGCCATTCCGCCCCTTTTTGGTGAACCAATGGAATGACCATTCCATTCTGACCTCCATTCACGCGAACCAAACGCTACCTAAAGGTCTCCTGGCTGATAGTGTCTGCCCTTTGCAGTGGCACTGGAGACAAGAAGGCAAGCCCCAGACACAGCTGCGTACGCCTTTTTCACACGTATTATTAAATGCTATCAAGAACATTAGTTCTCTATAGTTCATACCATCTCACGTTGGACCCATGACCCTTCTGAAGGCTTGACTTGACCATCAAGAAAGATGTACGCGTGGAACAGTTATCAGCCATTAATACGTTTAGGTATACCATCCATCAAGAAAAGGGATGCACTGAATACTCATCAAAACAAAGAATTGGGGTATTTGGGGATAACATAATAGTCTACAGATGAATAGCAGTTCATTTGAGATGATTTGAATATGTTCAACTCAGATCCGTAATGACATCAACGAAGAAAATCATGTTTAGAAAAGTCGTAAGCCAAATGCTATTTAAATGAAAGTATTAAAGAATGTTTACGTAGAAGTGCAATCTATTTTAGAATTTGGTGGAGGATAGACGGAAAAGGAGAAACAACAAATGCCTCTTATTTGGTATGAAGTGATTGCCCTTCCATTTAATTGTAATCTAACACTAAATGGAGATGTCTACTTGGCACCAGTCACGTATATACATATAGCCTTTTGGCTGGAGATATTTTAAAGATAGAGGGTTTGATTAAATTCATAATAACTCTTATCATTATTACCACAAAAGGATTAACACATCCTTTTGTTTCAACCACCAGGCTTCCTTGTGTGGGGCGTTTCTTTGTGGTTGGAGTCCATTGACATGTAAACACAAGTGCAGGCCATCATAGACGCCAACAAATTTTTCTGCTCAATCCTATGGATTCTAGGACTTTTTATTTCTAAAAGGGGTTAAAAATGAAAATTCAAAACAATATGAAAAACTAAACATCAAATAACGTTCTCTTTAATAGAAATTAATTCAAGGAAATACAAAATATGAATGACTAACCATCACCATAGTAATTTAAATCGTAGGAAAGTCAAAATCCTATCTACATTGCTACCTTATATTGTTCTCTCCCTCGCGCCATATCCTTAACCTTTTACCTCTTTATTAATCCTTCAACGGAGCTTGTTTTACAAGGAACTCGTATCTATGAAACTCCTATGTATTTTATGCAAATAAACAGATCCTTGGAAAATATTCAAGTTGGGTAAAGAGACCGGTGGTGTAATTTCGTTTTCTAAGAAAAACTTCTTTATCATCCCATTATAAGGTATGAGAATTTGTAACAGAAACAGAAAGGAGGGGGAATTTTCACCTACAAGCAGGTTGCCTAATGTTCATATGTGGTTTACCTCATGGCATCCACTTAGATGTATGAGTGCGAGGATAGAAAGATCTCATCACATGTAAGGATTAGGTGAAAAGTTAACCTCACCACATTGTCCTCGTAACCTTATCACATTGTCCTTGTAATTAATAGCTTAAATATTTAAGGGGTGTGTTTGGAAACAAGATATTTTTAAAGACTCTAAAATATTATGTTTGAAAACAAGATATTTTTAAAGACTCTAAAATATTATGTTTGAAAACAAGATATTTCTTAAGACTCTAAAATATTATGTTTGGAAAAAAAGATATTCCTAAAGATTCTAAAATATTATCTCATAAATTATAAGCTAATCTACTCTCCTAAAATGTAGGTGTTTGGCTACCATACAAAGTAGGATACAACATGCCAATTTCTTGTGAAAACCTCCATATTATATTATTCAAGGATAAGGTGAAGAAAATCATCTTAAAAAAAAAAAAAAAAACAAAAAGTCTAATTGTCCCGAATTCGGTCCCGAATTCGGGACCGAATCACCATGTGGTACACAGTTGTGCTACATGGGCATTGACTTTTGGGGGAGCGGGAGAGAGAAAAACACTGCAGTGTTATGTTCAGTCCCAAATTCGGGAATGAATTCGGGACATGTAGCACCATTGAAAAAAAAAAAACTTCCTAAAAATGTGTCGGAAGATTTAGCACGTCTCTTCTTAATGAGCGACCATATAGCACATACAAATTATATATGATTTTTAAAGTAGATTCTTCTCTTTGTGATTAAAATAATAAACATGTCCCACTATAACTCTAAATATTAGATGGGTCCCATATTACAAATATCGTGTGGATCCTACTGTGATTACTAGCAATATTGGTGAGTCTCATCGTGATTTCTTTTCAGTTAAAATGCAAGTTTATTTTGAGAAAGCAAGGAAAAAAAAAGAGCTATTCAACCATGGATGCTAAAAGATCCTTTTTTATTTTTCTCAGAAAACCTATATGATTTTTTTATCATTTCCATATGTAGAGTTTTAATACAAAAAGAAGACAAGCATGAATGATGCAAACAGTATTGAAATTTTTTTTTGAGCATTGATGTACTGTGAGGAGAAGTATTACCAGAAGAAAACTGTATGATTCTCAACTTGGGAGATTTATTATGCAATTCTTGCTCTTATACTAATAATGATGCAGTAGGAAAAATGGATTCAATTGACGGGATCACACTCCCAACTCTTAAGCTTGAAGATGTTTGGAATTCTACAGTCAAGGAGAAACACTAGCAAGACCCACAAAGCGAAACTTGAGACTTTTATTAATCAAGATATCACACAATTAGAAAAAAAAAAGTTGGAACATATTTATAGCAGGTAGGGGAGCGGTCA
Organism: Umbellularia californica; assembly: GCA_028538565.1. NCBI lineage: Eukaryota > Viridiplantae > Streptophyta > Magnoliopsida > Laurales > Lauraceae > Umbellularia > Umbellularia californica. The sequence goes on along the minus strand of JAPQWN010000007.1, from coordinate 62,030,179 downwards.
ACCGGCCTTAACATAAAATACACCAAAACAACTTAAATTACACGTAATCCCACAACTGGACAACATTTTAGAAGTAAATTAGTCATAATTACTTCTTCAAATTATGTTAAAAGCACACAATATTTGAAACTGTTCTTTTTTAATTTTATTTTAAGAAAGAGAAGACAACTAATTTGGTTTTCATTGGTCATTGGAATGACGCGCGCGCATTATATACCTTACTATAAGAGATAGGGTGAGGGCCTCACATCCATATTTAATGCCAATAACTTAAATGTGAGGGCATCCACCCCTATCTCTCATAGTAGCATCTTCCATATATATATATATATATATATATATAGACACACACACACACACAAAATAGGGATTTACGGGGAAAAAGATCTTGTAGATGGCTATGCATGAAAGAAGACATCTTAGTTCAAGCTACACAGAAAAGGTCAACTTGCTAGATTTCTTATACCTATTGGCTTGTTTGACTAAGCAACGATACTGTTGCCCGCTTGGGCGATGATATCGTCACTCTTCGTCTTATATATTAGTCTATGCAAGGGTCATTGGTGATTAACTGATTTCGAAAGACTCCAAAATCGTCCTCCGTATTCAGTACTACTCGATCCAAAGTAAGACTCGCTGGAGGACTTGACTAAATGAAGATAACTCTGTCCACCATGGACATGGTTTGTGATCTAACCAATTCACAATTACTTGTAGAATTTAGCCTCAATGTGAGGGTTGTAAGACTCGGGAGTTTTTCAAATTTATGGCTCTAACAAATTTATAAGATGAATTTATTGGAAAAAGTCTATTAGAAAGCCGAACATGAAAAAAGACCCCATAATTCGAACCATACAGAAAAGGTCCTCCCGCCAAATCTCTTATTCGTTTTGACTTGTTTGGCTCAGTGACGATAAGGTCGCCCACATACAAATGGGTGATGATATTGTTACTCTTTGCCTTTTATATAAGTCTATGCGAGGGTCAATCGAGATCAACTGATTTCGATTACAAGAATCATGTTTTGGTTTGGATGTGGTTTTCCAAGAGAACTTGCAGGACAAGCCAGACATGGAGAGAGGAGGTTCTTGTGGGTAATGAAGGTGGTTTGATTTAAAGAGTTATATATATATAATCCTTGGTGGTTTGAAATGTGGCTGGAGAGGTGAAGATGATCGGATGTACTTATTGATAAAGAGCATTCAGTTCAGTCCATTGGGTATGCCTGTATTCAGGCCCACAATATCTCTACACAACTGTAAATCTCCAACAATTGTAACTGAGTGATTGTTATCCTCTCCACCTCATCCTTTCCTATTCTTTTGTAATGGTTATCTTGTACAGCCTGTAGAATCTTCTTTGATTTGTAATTATCTTAATACAAAAGAGTATAAAATAATATAACAACCAACCACAAAAGTTAACGTGGATTCATCCAGAAACTCCTCTGTTTTATGGTATCAGAGCACCTTAAGCACCACCGTGCGAAGCTCCACCTGGGCCATCTTCCTCACCTGTCATCCTCATCTTTTCAAGCATGACATCCTCTCCTTCTACCCCTGCTTCCAACCTTGTTGTCTCCAACATTGCCCACCTTATCCTTATCAAGTTAGACAGCACTAATTTCCTTCTCTGGAAATCACTATTTCGTCTAGTTTTATGCAACCATCGCATTGAAGGTTTCATCGATGGTTCCCATCTTGCTCCACCAAAGGAAGTTGCAGGTGCTGATGGTAAAACCACACCAAATCCTGATTATCTTGTTTGGTTTGAAAAAGATCAGACTCTCCTTAGCTGGATCAACACCACTCTGTCAATATCCACTCTTCCCTACATTGTGAACATGTCTACTTCAAAAGAGGCGTGGGATTCACTGGAGCGAAGATTCGCGTCTTTGTCCTGTTCCCATGTCATTGAATTGAAGAAACGACTTCAACAAGTGAAGAAAGGAAACTCCTTCATGCTAGATTACCTTCACCAAATCAAACTCATCACCGATCAACTCGCGTCATTTGGTGCTCTTGTCAGCGAGGACGGCATTATTCTTCACACTCTGAACGGGCCTCCCTCTGCGTATCATCCGTTTCAAACGTCTATTCGCACCCGCTCTCGTTTGGACCCTGTTTCTCTTGAGGAACTTCACACCCTACTTGTTTGTGAGGAACTAAACTTAGTTGAAGACACTGTTGTTGATCCATCCACAGCCTTTTCGGCTAGCAAACAATACAACCCACGTCACTCCAAAAACAACAAAGGACAGCCGCAGAACCGATCTTCTTCAGCAACTCACGTTCCAACCAGCAGCAAACTAGGCCGCCTATCTCTGGAGCTAGAAGTGTTTATGGCTCTCATTCAACAGGCCTAGGCCAAGGCATTCAGACTCGTGGGCCTTCTGACTAAAATCAACAAGGTAATCGCCCACTATGTCAGATATGTGGCAAATTAGGCCACACGGCAATAGACTACTACAATCACATGAACTATGCCTTTGAGGGTCTCATTCCGACCCAACGTCTTGCAGCAATGGTGGCTTCTCAACAGCCAAGCACTGACAACACTTGGTACTCTGACACAGGTGCAACCCTATCATGTCACTTCTGATTTAAGCAACCTTTCCATTCACTCCCAATATCAAGGGTCTGATAATGTGCAAGTGGGTAATGGGCAAGGTCTGTCTATATCTAATATTGGCACTACTGTTTTCCACACACCCTCCACCACATATACTTTGAAAAACATTTTGCATTGCCCACAAGCCTCAACTAATTTATTATCTGTCCAATCCTTTTCTCATGACAATAATTGTGTTTTTTTGTTTGATGAAAATGGTTTTTCTGTGAAGGACAAAACTTCGGGGAGGACGCTCTACCGAGGGCTGATTGAGCACGGGCTTTATCCTTTTTGTCCCCCCATCAATAATGCCAAAGCTTCGTTTGTGAGCTGCCGTATTTCAAGCGATGTCTGGCACCATCGTTTAGGTCATCCCTCTTTATCTTTTCAGCAAGCTATTACATCGGTTTCTCTCCATCAATAAAACCTAGCAAGAATGTGTGTTCGTCATGTCAACTTGGAAAGCGCTCCAATTTACCTTTTCCCTTATCTTCTACTGTCTCTTTTAAACCGCTTGAGATTATTCATTGTGATGTTTGGGGGGCTTCTCCTGTGTCTTCTATTAGTGGTTTCAAGTATTATGTAATTTTTATTGATGATTTTTCATGTTATTGCTGGCTCTAGCCCTTAATGCTAAAATTTGATTTTTTTTATGCCTTTATCAAATTTAAAGCCAATGTAGAAAATTTGTTTTACACTACAATTCAATATTTCCGCTCTGATGGCGGGGGTGAATTTACTGGTACCAAATTTCGTACCCTTTTGAACATCCATGGCATCTCCCATCAATTTTCATGTCCGCACACACTTGAACAAAACGGTGTGGCTGAACGTAAGCATCGCCACATCGTTGAGACTGGACTCACTCTTTTGGCCCATTCCTCCATGCCTTCAACCTATTGGCTTGAGGCCTTTAATACGGCCGTCTATCTCATCAATAGGATGCCCATTGTTTCTCACCCAAAGGTTTCTCCATATGAAGTCCTTTTTCATGTTCCACCTGACTATTCCTCCCTCAAAATTCTTGGGTGTGCATGTTACCCCTAGCTTCATCCATACAGGTCTAACAAGCTTGAGTTCAAGTCGAAAAAGCGTTTTCATTGGCTACAGTCACACTCATAAGGGCTATAGGTGTCTAGACCCATCTTGTAGTCGAGTTTATGTCTCTCGCCATGTCATCTTTGATGAACACACATTTCCTTTCAAAGAGGGACCACCCACCTCTGTTCTCTAAACCCAAACTCCATCTACTGACCCATTTGTTGTCTTTGGACCCATAAACCAATGGCTTTCATCCTCTACGTCCACTCTTCCTATTAGCTCCCGGCCTCCATTACCTTTTCAACCTCCCCACCTTTCTGTGCTAGATTCTTTCACCCAAACTGGGCTCAGCTCATCAGGCCCTACCGTACAATGTCCTCCTTTACCTGAACCTTTTGCTCGGCCTTCCCAGCCCACTCTTCAACCTGCACCGTCTCCACCTATCGCCATCCCACCCAATTCTCTATCCATCCCACCCAGCCTACCACCTGACGTGCCTATGCCTATCCAACTCACCGGTTATGCCTCTCCTGCATTAGAGCCCACCAATCCTACTTCTTCAACCTCTGTACCTACTCCACAACACCCACCCCCACACCCACATCCAATCCAAACTCGGTCCAAATCTGGTATTGTCAAGAAAAAGGTATGGCTTAGCACCAAACACCCTATCCCACTTGCACTTATGGCTGCTGCAGTTGAGCCCACCCGCTATACTCAAGCTAGTAAGTCTCCTGAATGGAGGGCCGCTATGGACTTAGAGTTTATTGCATTACAAAGAAGTGGCACTTGGGTCCTCGTTCCTAAAACACCTCAAATGAATGTGGTTGGGTGTAAATGGGTCTATCGCATCAAACGCAATCCCGATGGATCAATTCACCGTTACAAAGCTCATTTGGTTGCCAAAGGGTTTCATCAACAACCCGGGGTAGACTTTGTGGAAACCTTCAGCCCTGTGGTTAAACACACCACCATTCGGGTCATTCTCTCTCTGGCATTGGCCTATAATTGGCCCCTACGCCAATTGGACGTTGAAAGTGTATTCCTGCATGGGGACCTACATGAAGAGGTTTATATGAATCAACCTCCTGGGTATATTGACCCTGGACGGTCTTCCTCTGTTTGTCGCATGAAGAAATCCATTTATGGACTCCGTCAGGTGCCTCATGCTTGGTACGAGAAGTTCACTTCTCAGCTCGTTGACTTGGGGTTCAAGATCTCCATTTCTGATCCCTCTCTTTTTATTCACTATGCGAATGGGTGCCTCACCTATCTTCTACTATATGTCGACAACATCATCATCACAGGGAATAATAGTTCTACTATCTCCACTTTTATCGAGCATTTGGGCCATCACTTCAAAATGAAGGATTTGGGCCTACTCACCTATTTTTTAGGTATTGAGGCCTACCGTCACAGCAACAGACTCTTTCTATCTCAAACAAAATATGTGATCGATTTGCTCACCAAGATTGATATGATAGGTTGCAAGCCTGTTGCTTCACGTGCGTCTCACATCAAATTGGGTCCCTATGATGGTTTACCTCTTACTGACCCCACTACTTACAGAAGCATTGTGGGTGCCCTACAATATCTCTCCCTTACTCGGCCTGATTTTACTTTTTCGGCAAATCAAGTGTGCCAATTCATGCACTCTCCCACCGAGGTTCACCTGGCCGCTGTCAAGCGTATTCTTCGCTTCCTCAAGGGCACTCTCACTTATGGACTTCATTTCCATCGTGGCCCATTATAACTTCAGTCTTATTGTGATGCTGATTGAGGTGGCTCTCTATTCGATCGTCGGTCCACCAGCGGCTATTGTGTCTTCTTGGGCCTCAATCCTATCTCTTGGTGTTCCAAGAAACAGCCCCCAGTTGCACGATCTTCTACTGAGGCTGAACACAGATGTTTGGCCCATACCGTTGCCGAGGTCACTTGGCTGTGCTCCCTTCTTTGCGAACTTCACATTTCGCTGCGAGACGCTCCACTTATTTGATGTGACAACATTAGTGCCATCTCTCTCGCCTTCAACCCTGTCTTTCATGCCCGTACCAAGCACAACGAGATAGATTATCATTTTGTGCGCGAGAAGGTGGCCCACAAGCAACTCGATGTTTGATTCGTCTCTTCCACTGATCAGGTTGCAGATATTTTTACAAAAGGCTTGCCGTCTCGTGGGGTTCATGATCTTCAATCCAAGTTGTGCATTCAAGATCGACTGCTCAGCTTGGGGGGGCATGATAAAGAGCATTCAGTTCAGCCCATTGGGTTTGCCTGTATTCAGGCCCACAATATCTCTTCACAGCTGTAAATCTCCAACAACTGTAACGAAGTGATTGTTATCCTCTCCACCTCATCTTTTCCTATTCTTTTGTAATGGTTATCTTGTACAGCTTGTAGAATCTTCTTTGATTTGTAATTATCTCAATACAAAAGAGTATAAAATAATATAACAACCAACCACAAAAGTTAATGTGGATTCATCCAGGAACTCCTTTGTTTTACTTATATTCATCTTTTTGGGTTGCTGAGAAAGGGATATGTTGAAAAGTGGGTTTTCTTGATTTAAAGTAATCAGATTCAGGCTAGATGGTTTGAGATCTTTATGAGAGGACAGAATGTGCTTTGGATTTCAATGAAGTGATTCTCAAATGATTGTATTTTTTCTATTTGTGTGTTGCTGATAATATTGTGATGGTAGATTATCAATGTCTAGAAAGAGGGTGGATAAGGGTGAAGTGTAGGAGAACATATATGTTTCAGGGCTGGCTGTAACTCTAGGTAAAAATACACTCATGAGGAGGTCCCCTCCAATGCTAACAAATATATATATATATATATATATATATATATATATATATATATGTATATGGGAGGTGTTCTAGTGAGAGACACTCTCACTAAGTTGGTGAGAGATGGGTGGGGGCCCTCACATTTAAGTTGGGAATCCTTGCATTTAAGTTAGTGAAAGTGAATATGGAAGTGAGGCCCCCCACCCATCTCTCATAAACTTGGTGAGAGTGTCTCTCATAGGATATATATATATATATAGACATTAACATCTAGGAGGTTCTTTTGGGTTCGCGAGCCATTTAAGAGGCTTTTTATTTCCTGTAAAATCCTCTATTTAGAAATAATTGTAGGATTTGGAGTCTCAATTGTCACTTTACTAGAAGAGTTTATCACGGTGACAGAGAGAAATATAGGGAAGTTACTAGCGAAAAACAGGTTTATTAATTTAGAGAGGCCTAATGAAATTTAATAAAAAGGTTAGAAGAATCCCACAAAATACACAACCCATGTGACTAAACTAGCAAAGTTCAGCTCCTTGTTGCGTAACAAAGAGCACCCCCATCTGAACTTTCCAGGAACCCTCTTGGGTCATTGGATTAATTAGATCTTAATACCAATTAAAGGTCACAATTCCCCAAATTAAACCCCCATCAAATTCAATAACTACCACATAATTTTCTCTGATGCTGCAGCCAATGCCCAAATCAAAACCCACAAATGCCTACATCTTATGATAACCAAAAACAAAACAAATCATTTTGCATTTCATTATTCACAATAAAATTCCAACAAAACAAGAGATAAAAACATATAAACGAATAAAAAGAATCTCCATGTCTATTACTCTAATCCCTAAATTACTCGTATAGATCCTCTTCTTATCTTCATTTCATTACTTATACCAGAGTGGAACAGGAAGATGTGGTGGGGTCCATCAAGGCTGGTAGGAGGTACTTCCTCCCATTCGCGCCATTCGCATTGTAGCTCGCACCAGTGCTCTCATCCACCAACAACTCCCCCGCGTAACCCGGGTACGCCCCCTTCCCATACACCCCAGGACAAGCCGATGCAGCCTCTAGCGGCGCGTCCTTGGACCCCTGAAAGAACCCATTTCCAAATGGGTTCGTCACAGTCCCAGCCAAAAGGCTCGCTATGTTGATCACCATCCCATCCAACCCCACATCATTGTTGGGCCCAACTAGAGGAGGCGTCTGTGGGCCGTAGATCGGCTGATGGAAAGGCCACGCGCACTGACCCGGGCACTGAGTCTCCGAGTTACCAACCCAGATGTACGCGAACCTACCTCCCTTTGCAACCTTGGGAGATGCCCCGTGGGTACCGCATCTGCTCATGCAGAAGCCCTCCACTGCCACGTCGGATGCCGTGAGGACGATGTTGATGGCGTAATTCTTCTCTCCCATAGCTGCAAGCCGTTGGATCTGTTTGGACGACAGGGATTTTCCGAGAGAGCAGTTCTCGTCCAGGATCTGTTTGCCGAGGGTGAGAAGGAGAGGCTTCTTATTATTGTTGCTGGATTTGGTGTGGGCGAGGGAGAAGTATTTCTCGGTGGCCTTCCACCACGTGGCAACTGATGGCTGGCTCTGGGATGGAGATGAGAGGGAGGTGAGGAAGTCGGTGACGATGGCTCGCTGGGAGGGCTTGAAGGAACCATACCAGATCAGGTTCAGTGAGATGGTTCCACTGAGAAGTGGACCGTTGTGGTACTGCAGGGGCATGGGTTGGTTTTGGACTAAAGCAGCCAGTTTTCTGGCTGCCAGACAAGAATGGAAGAAGAAGGAGATGAGGAAGAGGAGCTTGAGAAACCCCATTGGTTGGTTTATTGAATCGATTAGGACAGAAAGATTAGGTTTTGGTAAAGTGGAGGAGCTGAAGATCAGGGGAAGTGATGAGAAGTGAGGATGTGGAGATGGGTTTATATACATACAGAGTGGGGGATGGGGAAAGAAAGTGGAGAGTGGGAGCAAGTGGTGGATGATCGACTTTCAACGGTGCAAAACGCGCTTCTTTTAACACATATTTAATACAGCTAAGGGCCTCCTGGCTGACATTCTCTTGCAGTGGCACGGGTGACAAGAAGGCAGGCCCCAGAAACAGCTGCCTACGCCTTCTTTACACTTATTATTAAATCCAGTATATAAAGAACGGGCTGGACTCCCATTTGCCACATGGACTATTATTAAAGAGTTTAAAATGTTGACTTTTGCAAGACAAACACAAGTATGCTTTTCATTTTATTCCAAATTTACCCTTTCTGAGATGTATCTCAGCACTTCACGACTGTCCCACACTAATAGGGCCCACCTGCCTGATGGTGTAATCAAGGTATAACCTATACCTATAAAATACCATGAGATTATGTAAATAATGTAATAATTGTGGATATACAAGTAAAGCCTATAGACATATCTATGTGGGACCCAATATCTATTAAATCAAATTAATCTATCCATCTACACGAGTCCTACTAAAGGGTCTCATTTAGGTGAAGATGATATGCATACAAACTTGATCTAGTAGCGCTAGGTAGATCGTTATAAGGGTGGATGGTCAAGATGTTTTATGTAGTTGATCCTACATGAATTAATGGATTTATTGATCTAGTGGGTTTAAGGTACATAAGGATCGTAGGTAAAATGGGTGGAAGGTTAGATGGTTGTATTTTTCATCCAATCATGTATATGTAGTTTGTTGCATTTGGTGGTTCCATATGTTTTATTGGATGGTTGATCTTTCATCTAGTGGTTCCCTTTTTTTTTCTTTTTTGGGACCTGGTGGTTTCAACGAATTACACAAATACTATTAGATGAAAGATCAAATCATATAACCATCCACCCATTTTTCCTATCCATGTCAAACCCACTAAATTGATCAATTCACACAACTTTGTGGGATCAATTTCGTGAAACTTCTTGCCCATTCACTTATATACCTATCTATATATGGGCCGTTGGATGAAGACCTTATGTATCTTGTTTTTACTTAAATACCACTTTACCCATCGTATCCTTTGTACTTATCCAAATGGGACTCTCATATTGAGTCAGGATCCCCTGAGTGGCCTTACACACGGTGATCGTGAGTGGATCACTCACGGCTCACCACATCATCGCGGACAGCTCTTGCCCGGATGGTACACTCAATGCTTGGCAGGCTGATGGGCCGTGAATTGTCCACTCACAGTCACCATGGGGTTTTCCCCTCACCAGATCCGGACTGTCTCATTTTCTACACATCTACCTTTCCTACATGAAACCGTTGGCTTAGTGGATGACCAAATAATTTTATATATCTAGTAAGTCCTAGTTAATTAAAAGATTAATTTGATCTAATAGATCTATGTCTTATAAAGATATTTAGAAAGGCTTTACTCATAACACTCATGATCTTTATATTATTAACATAATTCTGTAACATTGTGTTATTTAGATGGATCATCTTGGTTTCATCATCTAAATGAACAAATTGCTATATAGAGGGGTGGGACACTTACCGGGTGGAAGGAAATGGAGAAGGGAGAGACATACAAGACATAGGGGCAATTTTGGAATAAAGGTTAGAAAAAGTGCTTAGTTGTACACTTTGAATAAAGATGAGAGACGATGGGACTCTTGGAGTCATAACCCTTCAAGTTTTTTCGTTTGCAGTCCACACGGCGAATACTGATAGGAAGATATTCGATGATTATTATATTATAATACTATACTTCTGCATAACGTTTGTACACCCTCTCACGTGGAACCATCGGAAGGCTTGACTTGACAATCAAGAAAGATATACGCGTGGAACAGTTATGAGTTATTATACGCTTAGATATACCGTCCCTCAAGAAAGGAGATGTACCGTATACTCATCCCGTACAAAAAAATTGGAATGCCTTCTCTTAACGACATCGTGGACTCCAGCTTTGCAACTCACTCTTTGTTATTCTTATTTTTTGATATAAACCTTTTGTTATATATGAAGAAAAATATTAAAGTCAATTAGGAAAAAATATATTAAAAAAAAAATAAAGAGTGGGGCAAAGATTAAAAAACGTTAAAATGGATGCAGCAAAAATAGAGTAATAAATTAACATACTTAGGAGCTTTTCGTGATGCCATCAATAGTTGATAGATTAAGAGTGACTCATTTGAAATGATTTAGATACTTCCAACTCTGATCACTAAGAACACTAACAAGAAAAGGTTCTGAAAAGGTTTAGGTCAAAGTAGCAAATTGTAAATGAAAAAGTGCAATTTATCCTAGAATTTGGCTGAGAATGGGCTGGAAAGGAGTCCTTTGATATTAAGTGATTGCCCTACATTTCATAATTACGTAGGCTTTCAATATGCAACTCTAATTTTAAACAATTAAAATTTATTTATTAGAAATTATGCATGTTGTTCGAAGTCGGTGGTTTTAAAAATATTAACTGAAATGAAGTCGGTGATTTAAAAATATTAACTGAAATGGAATTTGGAACTTATATTTAATAGTTTACATTTGATATTTTGGCTAGCAAAATATGTACGTAATATGCAATATTTTTTATTTTATTTGTTTTATTCTTTTATTTTCTTACATATATAAACTTGTTAGTTTGTATTAATTATCCTGAATGCATGTAGATAAATATACATTTTTAGATTTTGTAAGTAGTGAACTTGTTTTTCAATATTTTTAAAATTATTTAAAAAGAAAACAAAACTCCCCCGAGTCTTCATGTTGACTATATCTGAGTCATTTTTTTTTTTTTTTTTTTTGCAATAGATGAGTCAAATCCAAATACGATTTTCCCAACCTTGGAGAGAAGTTTGATAGAAACTTGTGTATTGCTTGGTTTCTTACAACTTAAAGAGTCACTAGCATGCCTTGACGAATCTAGTTTCCAGATAACATAAATACTAAAATTAGAATAGATCTAGTTTCCAAATATCATTATCTTACAAAAATTAGAATGATGACCTAGTTTATAGGGTTGGGCCAATCTATCAACACTAAGTATGTCATAAGAATGGTAACCCTAATTTGTCTTACGAGGGCACATGGTATAAAAAGAAGGGATTTTGACCATAAAGAATATAAAAGATTATAAATTCCTTGAAATGGTATTGACCAAACTATATACCAAATGTGGGTATTGTATATGGGTCCCCAATTTCTTTTTTCGAGTTCTACCATACAGGATATCCCAAATGTAGGTATTGTACAATTTGTGTGATATCGAACAAACTAAAAGAGAAAATAAAATTCGATCGTTCTCCCACAGATATATATTTCCCGTTGTCCCCATCTCCTAAAGCACTATACCTATATTATTTCCTACAACTTTCTCCATTCTTGCAACTTTCTCCTTCATTAAAAAAAAAAAAAAAAAACTTAAGAAGGTTTCTCCTCCTCTCTACCATTTCTCCAAAAGAATCTTAAGTTTTCTCCACTACTGTTCACCTTTTTCTTTTCCATTTGGTCACTCCCTTGTTGTGGCAACTTCTCCTTAAAGACATGACAAAGATCCACAATATCAATCCCTTATGAAATTTTGTGGTCTATGTGCTTTGTTTAGGAACTGCTTCTCATAAAACCATCATTGGGTGATGGGATAACGAAAAGAAGATTATATATATATATATATATTAAAATTCCATCAAATTTGGGAGGCTAATTTAGTGCTTCTTGTACGATATCGTACAATCACCTATCCAATTTCTTAGAGAATGAGATTCCAGCGAGCTTCACTGCATCTTGGGCATAGCAACTAGGACTTTATTTATTTTTCTTGCAACCAAATTTATTTCTTCACAACAAGAAAAAAAAGGAATAAGATCTTAGAAAAAACAACTCAAAAACCCACCAAACTTGAGAGTCTAATTCATTGATTCGTGTGTGATATCGTAAAATCACTTGGCCAGTTCCAGAAAGAATAAAATTACTGCAAGCTTCAATGCATTCCAGTTGATATCGCATGATTGAATAAAGTCCAAGCTCTTGTGCTCAATGTAAATTTAGTGCTCTAAGGTCGCGTTTGACAACTAGATCTTTAGGGAAAAGATTCTTAGTTTCCTTAAAGTTGTTGTCAATCCATGTTTGGCAATTATAAGTTTCTGAGGATTTGAACGAATGGAAATCTTAATTTGTTAGGATTTTCATATTTGACCATCACCATAAGATTTGAGAATCCTCACTTAAGTAGATTTGCACATCGAACCCTATTTTCTCAATCATATGTATTGATACACACCAATATCAATGTTAAATTCTCAACTAAACAAATCCCAAGCGAAGAATGCTTCTTTTAGTGGTAGTGAAGAATCATCAGATCTATGGAATCCCAGCCTATTATCAAACATGCTTTAAGAGATAGGAATGGAGGAAAATATGATAAGAAAAATTATCCGCTTTTATTTTCACCTTTAGTTTGTGCAATGTCGCACAAAAGGAGTATAATTGGGGAAAAAAAAAATTAGGACCCCATGTACAATACCCACATTTAGGTCAACACTATTTTAAAGAATTCATGGTCTACGATGTTATGTATGGTCAAAATCCCTAAAAAGAAATTTGGATAATCCCTAATGCTCCCTTGTGAGCTCTTAGGTCGGTTGGTTAGAACATAGGCCTCGGTAAGAGTGTGAGTTTGAATCCCGAACCTACCAGGAGAAAACAATGAAAATATTGCTAACACAAACACACACAAAAGGTTAGAAGAATCTCAAAAAAAAAAAAAAAAAAAAAAAAATCCCATGAGCGAAAAGGAAATCACATTAATTCAGAGGCTCCTAATGAAGTTTAGAAAGGTTACTAGAAAAAAAAAAGTTATAAAAGGTCAGAAGAATCACACAAAATACACAACCCACTAAAGTAAGAGTGTACTAATAAAGTAACAAAGTTCAGTGATACAGTTCTTTTACATCTTAATTGCATAGCTTTGCATGGTGCTGATTAGATTAGTGGCCTGAGTGCTAGTGGGTAAGGCAAGATCGGGTCTCATCGAAATAAGGCGTCCCACGTGGGTTTCTGTTGAAACTACTTAGGAGTATGTGGCCTTCATTTTAGGGTGATTTGTTATTTTTTAGACGTTGTAACCGTGCTGTTGGCTTGTTGGTATTTTTGTATATATATGTTAAGAAAGCTTATCAATAAGATTAAGATTTTTCCTTTTCTCTGCAAACACACGGTGCAATCTCCCTTAGAGATTATCCATCAATTGTTTTCACTCTTTGAGCAGTGACTATTAAATTGTCACCATAGCTCGGGGTCGCAAAAACCATCGTATCAATTTGGTATCAGAGCCCACTGATCCGGACATGGCAGAAGGTACACGAACATCACAGATGGAGGAGAAGATGCGTAACCTTCAGTTGTTGCAAGAAACACTCAAAGGCACTACGGAGCAGCATGGTACTCTTTTGGCTGAAATACTGCAACGGCTGGAGGACTTGAAGGAAAGCTCCAAAAATTCTGATTCATCCTCAAGCAAAGCTCGGAACTCCCACGCCAGTTCATTTGGCACTAATGGCAGCATACAAACACGAACCATGAAACTAGAGTTTCCTTGTTTTGACCGGACAAATCCGAACAGCTGGCTATTCAAAGCAAAACAATATTTCAATTATCATCAAGTACCTGAGCAGCAGTGGTTGACCATCGCTGCCCTAAACATGGAAGGTGAAGCTATCGAATGGTTCCAGTGGTACAATGATTACATGCCAGGAGCGACATGGGAGCAGTTTGTGCTTGCTATGGATGCTCGGTTTGGGCCATCAAAAAGCGAAGATTTTGCTGGCAAGCTATTCAAACTTCGACATAATTCTACTGTGCTTGAGTACCAGCATGAGTTTTAGCGGCTATCCAATAGAGTCAAGGGACTCTCTGAATCTTATCTCGTTAGTCTATACCTAAGTTGCTTACGAGATGACATAAGAATTGGGGTACAAAAATTAGAACCCACAAATCTCCCAGATGTGTTCAGTTTGGCGCGGTTACAAGAGGAGGAGGCTAACTTGCGGCGGATAATGTTCTGGACCGAAGGAGGACGACCACTAGTGGTATCCACTCCAACTGAACTCAAGCCTTCCGTTCCGGTTATAAAAAAACTTACGGCGGCAGAGGCACGGGAAAGAAGATTGAAAGGCCTATGCTTCCATTGTGATGAGAAATACACCCCCACGCACAGATGTAAAACACAAAAACTATTTTGGGTTGAGGGCTTATTGCAAGGATGCACAAGTTCAAAAGATGCATATGAGGAAAATCTTTCCTTGGATACTATTGACTGCTCGGCACCAACTGATCAAGTGGACGAAGGATCGGCGCCGACTGATGAAGTGGATGGAGGATCACCACCCCAGATCTCTTTCCACGCCATAGCAGGAACAAGGGCCCCTCAAACCATGCGCATCACAGGTACATTAAAACAATGCCCCTTGACAGTCTTGATTGATAGTGGGACACATAATTTCATCGATCCACTTATCATTTGCAAGGCGGATGTTCCAACCCAATCTGATTTAGAATTTGAAGTTATGGTTGCAAGTGGGGATCGGCTAAAAGGGAATGGGATTTCCAAGGGAGTTGTTATCCACTCGTAGGGTGTCCCTATCCAGGCTAACTTCTACCTTCTTTCTTTGGGAGGAATTGATGCAGTGTTAGGCGCCCATTGGTTAAGAACTTTGGGCCCAGTTGTATGGGATTTTGCTGCCTTGTCTATGTCCTTTAAACAGAAGGGAAAAGAGTATCAATTGAAAGGAATTCCATCCTCTAATTCCAAGCCGGCCGATCCTGACAAGCTGGCCAAACAGCTACCCAAATCTGCACATGCTTTTGCAATTTAATTGCTAAGCATGGATGCTCCTATTGCACCACTGCTGGACCCACAAATGCAGATTCTTCCGGAGGACTTTGCTGATATTTTCTTGGAGCCGCAGGGCCTACCGCCAAAAAGAAGCCATGATCATGCAATACCACTCATTGAAGGGACTCCACCAGTCAATGTGAAGCCATACAGGTATCCTTTCTTTCAAAAATCAGAAATAAAAAAATTATTTCAGAGATGTTAAAGGATGGGATTATAAGGCCCACAACATCGCCTTTCTCCTCACCTGTGCTCTTGGTAAAAAAGAAAGATGAAACATGGCGAATGTGTATAGATTACCGTGCATTGAACAAGGTCACGGTGAAGGATAAATTCCCCATTCCAGTTGTGGACGAGTTACTTGATGAATTGAATGGGTCTACCATTTTCTCAAAATTGGATTTGAGGTCAGGATACCATCAAATTAGGGTGAAGACGGATGATGTGCATAAAACAGCTTTCCGGACCCATGAAGGCCATTACGAGTTTTTGGTTATGCCCTTTGGGCTAACAAATGCTCCATCAACTTTTCAGGCACTCAAGAATAGTGTGTTCAAACCTTACCTGCGGAAATTTGTATTAGTGTTTTTGATGACATCCTAGTATATTCAAAAAATCTTTTGGACCACATGCATCACCTGAGGATCGTCCTGGAAGCTTTACATCACCATAAATTGTTTGCCAAAAGGCAAAAATGCATATTTGGTGCCAGTGAGGTGCAATATCTTGGCCATGTGATATCTAAGAATGGGGTGTCCGTTGATCAAGAAAAAATTCAAGGGATACTCAGCTGGCCCACTCCTACTTTAATCAAAGCCCTTAGAGGTTTTTTGGGTTTAACCGGGTATTATATAAAATTCATAAAGGATTGTGGCAAAATTGCAGGTCCCCTTACAACTTTGCTAAAAAAAAATGCCTGGGGCTGGAATGAGGAAACTGACAAGGCTTTTCAAACACTAAAAAATGCTATGATAAAGGCCCCAGTCTTGGCTCTACCCGATTTCTCGCAACCATTCGTTATTGAGTGTGATGCCTGTGGGACAGGGGTGGGGGCAGTCCTCATGCAATTTGGCTGCCCAATTGCTTATCTTAGTAAGGCTCTGCATGGTCGGAATTTGACATTATCCACATATGAAAAAGAACTCTTAGCTTTAATCATGGCCGTTGAAAAATGGCGTCCATATCTGTTGGGAAGGAGTTTTGTGATTAAAATTGATCATAGAAGTTTAAAATTCTTGTTGGAGCAAAAGATTGTACAGCAAAAATGGTTATCCAAGCTCATGGGCTATGATTATACTATAGAGTATAAACAGGGACAAGAAAATTCTGCTGCAAATGCTCTATCATGTGTCAATCATGAAGCTGAAATGGCTGCGATCTCCACAATTGTACCGTCCTGGATTGATAAAATCCGAGAATCAGTTCAGCAGGATCCATATTTTCATAATCTGCATGATCACCTGGCAAAAGGACTACTTGATTCTAACAAGTATGTTGCAAAGGATGGAATTTTCTGGCACAAAAATAGAATGATGGTGGGACCCAATAACTCATCCTTGAAGATGACAATTTTCAATGAACTACATTGTTCCTCTACTGCTGGGCATTCTGGGTTCCATAAAACTGCTAGGCGTGTATCAAATTCTTTTTATTGGCCTGGGTGGAGAAGGGATGTCAAAAGGTGGGTCCAAGAATATGATATATGCCAGCGGATAAAAAATGAGAATGTGCCATTGCCTGGTTTACTACATCCTTTACCCATCCCGGATGAAGTGTGGCGCCACATATCCATTGATTTCATTGATGGCCTTCCTATTTCCTTTAACAAATCGGTGATTTTTGTGGTTGTGGACCGCCTTAGCAAGTATGCTCATTTTTTGCCTCTTTCACATCCATACACTGCACAATCTGTAGCCAAGCTATTTTTTGATAATATCTTTAAGTTGCATGGGATGCCAGCTACAATTGTTTCATATCAGGACCCACTGTTTACAAGCACCTTTTGGAGAGAAATTTTTACACTGCAGGGCACTCAATTGCAAATGACATCCTCCTATCACCCACAATCTGATGGGCAGACTGAAGTAGTTAACAGGTGTTTGGAGAATTATCTAAGGTGTTATATTGGTGATCACCCAAAATCCTGGGTACGATGGCTTCCATTAGCAGAATGGTGGTACAATACTACCTTCCATTCGGCTACTCAAATTACTCCGTATCAAGCAGTCTATGGGGTGGCTCCACCCACTCTCCTTTCATATGTTCCAGGTACAACCCGTGTTGCAGCGGTGGATGATGAACTCCGTGATCGTGAACAAGCTTTGATTCTGTTGAAAGATAATCTCCGAAAGGCACAAGCTCGGATGAAACAGAATGCTGATAAACACAGAACTGAACGGGAGTTTGCTGTTGGAGATTGGGTCTACCTTCGTCTTCAACCATATAGACAAAGCACAATATCTGCAAGACGATCACAAAAGTTGGCTGCTCGTTACTTTGGCCCATTTCAAGTTTTGGAAAAAATAGGCACAGTTGCTTATCGCCTTAATCTTCCAGCTGATAGCAAACTTCATCCAATTTTCCATGTATCCAAACTAAAGAAAAAGATTGGCCAAGATATCATTCCACAGCCTTTTCTACCACCTCTTCATTCAGATGGGTCGTTGAACCCTTATCCTTCTGCAATTCTAGCTAGAAGAATAGTAACCCGAGGATCTGCAATCAGAGTTGAAGTTCTGGATAGTTGGCGTGGAGCTCCAACCTCAGATGCAACATGGGAGAAATATCGTGATCTTGAGGTCAGATTTCCTCAATTTATCCTTAAGGACAAGGAACGTTTAAGAGGGGGGAATTGATACAGTTCTTTTACATCTTAATTGCATAGCTTTGCATGGTGCTGATTAGGTGCTGATTAGATTAGTGGCCTGAGTGCTAGTGGGTAAGGCAAGACCGGGTCTCATTGAAATAAGGTGTCCCACGTGGGTTTCTATTGAAACTACTTAGGAGTATGTGGCCTTCATTTTAGGGTGATTCGTTATTTTTTAGACGTTGTAATAGTGTTGTTGGCTTGTTAGTATTTTTGTATATATATGTTAAGAAAAATTATCAATAAGATTAAGCTTTTTCCTTTTCTCTGCAAACACAAGGTGCAATCTCCCTTAGAGATTATCCATCAATTGTTTTCACTCTTTGAGTGATAACTATTAAATTGTCACCATAGCTCGGGGTTGCAAAAACCATCGTATCATTCAGATCCATGATATAAGTTCATAAATTGGAGTGGGGTAAAGACTAGGGCACCCCATCTGAACCATACAAGAGCCCTCTTCCGAAGGGATGAGGGAATTCCTCAAAATGATCAAAACCAATTGGTCATTGGATTAATTAATACTTAACACAAATTCTTCAATTTAAAGCCCAATCACCTTCATCATTTTCTCTAATACTGCACAGCAAATGCCCAAATCAAAACCCATGGATGCTCTTTACGAAAAAAAAAAAAAAACCCCCCATAGATGCCAACTTCTTATAATAACCAAAGCAAACCAAATTAATTTGCCTTTCATTATTCACAATAAAATTCCAACAAAAAAAGAGATAACTTGTAATAAAGTAATAAACGAATAAAAAGAATCTCCGTATCTACTCCTACTCTCATCCCTATAATATCATCACCTACTTGTATATGATGCTGCTCATCATTTCATCTCTCTAGGCGCTAGGGCTATACCAGAGTCGAACAGGAAGACGTGGTGGGGTCCATCAAGGCTGGCAGGAGGTATTTCCTCCCATTCGCCCCATTCGCATTGTAGCTCGCGCCAGTGCTCTCATCCACCAACAACTCGCCCGTGTAACCCGGGTACGCCCCTTTCCCATACACCCCAGGACAAGCCGATGCAGCCTCAAGCGGCGCGTCCTTAGGCCCCTGAAAGAACCCATTTCCAAATGGGTTCGTCACAGTCCCAGCCAAAAGGCTCGCAATGTTGATCACCATCCCATCCAACCCCACATCATTGTTGGGCCCAACAAGAGGAGGCGTCTGTGGGCCGTAGATAGGCTGATGGAAAGGCCACGCGCACTGACCCGGGCACTGAGTCTCCGAGTTACCAACCCAGATGTATGCGAACCTCCCTCCCTTTGCAACCTTGGGAGATGCCCCGTGGGTACCGCATCTGCTCATGCAGAAACCCTCCACCGCCACGTCGGATGCAGTGAGGACGATGTTGATGGCGTAATTCTTCTCTCCCATAGCTGCCAGCTGTTGGATCTGTTTGGACGATAGGGATTTGCCGAGAGAGCAGTTCTCGTCCAGGATCTGTTTGCCGAGGGTGAGAAGGAGAGGCTTCTTATTATTGTTGCTGGATTTGGTGTGGGCGACGGAGTAGTATTTCTCAGTGGCCTTCCACCACGTGGAGACTGATGGTTGGCTCTGGGATGGAGATGAGAGGGAGGTGAGGAAGTCGGTGACGATGGCTCGCTGGGGGGGCTTGAAGGAACCGTACCAGATTAGGTTGAGTGAGACGGTTCCACTGAGAAGTGGACCGTTGTGGTATTGTAGAGGCATGGGTTGGTCTTGGACTAAAGCAGTCAGTTTTCTGGCTGCCAAAGAAGAATGGAAGAAGAAGGAGATGAGGAAGAGGAGCTTGAGAAACCCCATTGGTTGTTGGTTTGATTGAATCGATTAGGACAGAAAGATTAGGTTTTGGTAAAGTGGAGGAGCTGAAGATCAGGGGAAGTGATGAGAAGTGAGGATGTGGAGATGGGTTTATATACATACAGAGGGGGATGGGGAAAGAAGGTGGAGAGTGGGAGCAAGTGGTGGATGATCGACTTTCAACGGTGCAAAACGTGCTTCTTTTAACACATATTTAATACAGCTAAGGGCCTCCTGGCTGACATTCTCTGCAGTGGCACTGGAGACAAGAAGGCAGGCCCCAGAAACAGCTGCCTACGCCTTCTTTACACGTATTATTAAATCCAGTATATAAACAACAATACTTCTGTATAGTGTTTGTACACTCTCTCACGTGGAACCATCGGAAGGCTTGACTTGACCATCAAGAAAGATATACGCGTGGAACAGTTACGAGTCATTATACGCTTAGATATATCGTCCGTCAAGAAAGGAGATGTACCTTATACTCATCCCATACAAAAAAATTGGAATGCCTTCTCTTAACAACATCGTGGACTCCAGCTTAGCAACTCACTCTTTGTTATCCTTATTTTTTTAATATAAACTTTATGTTATACATGGAGGAAAATATTAAAGTCAATTAGGAAACAATATATTAAAAAAAATAAAGAGTGGAGCAAAGATTAAAAAAACGTAAAAATGGATGCAGGAAAAATATAGTAATAAATTAACATATTTAGGAGCTTTTCGCGATGCCATCAATAGTTGATAGATTAAGAGTGACTTATTTGAAATGATTTAGATACGTCCAACTCTGATCACTAAGAACACTAACAAGAAAAGGTTCTGAAAAGGTTTAGGTCAAAGTCGCAAATTGTAATTGAAAAAGTGCAATTTATCCTAGAATTTGGCTGAGAATGGACTGGAAAGGGGTCCTTTGATATTAAGTGATTGCCCTACATTTCATAATTACGTAGGCTTTCAATATGCAACTCTAATTGTAAACAATTAAAATTTATTTATTAGAAATTATGCATGATGTTTGAAGTCGGTGATTTTAAAAATATTAACTGAAATGAAGTCGGTGATTTAAAAATATTAACTGAAATGGAATTTGGAACTTGTGTATTGCTTGGTTTGAGTACAACTAAAAGAGTCACTAGCATGCCTTGACGAATCTAGCTTCCAGATAACATAAATACTAAAATTAGAATAAATCTTGTTTCCAAATATCATTATCTTACAAAAATTAGAATGATGACCGAGTTTATAGGGTTGGGCCAGTCTATCAACACTAAGTGGCCAATCTATCAAGACTAAGTCTGTCATAAGAATGGTAACCCTAATTTGTCTTACGAGGGCACATGGTATAATTAGAAGGGTTTTTCACCTAACAGGATATAAAAGATTATAAATTCCTTGAAATGGTATTGACCAAACTATATACCAAATGTGAGTATTGTACATGGGTCCCCAAATTCTTTTTTTGAGTTCTACCATGCAAGATAACTCAAATGTGGGTATTGTACAATTTGTGCAATATCAAACAAACTAAAGGAGAAAATAAAATTCGATCATTCTCCCACAGATATATATATTTCCCTCTGTCCTCATCTCCTAAAGCACTATACCTACATTATTTCCTACGACTTTCTCCATCATTAAAAAAAATAAAGTTTAAGAAGGTTTCTCCTCCTCTCTACCATTTCTCCATGAGAATCTTAAGGTTCCTCCACTACTGTTCACCCTTTTTCTTTTCCATTTGGTCACTGCCTTGTTGTGGCAACTTCTCCTTAAAGACATGACATAGATCCACAACATCAATACCTAATGAAATTTTGTAGTCTATGTGCTCTTTTTGGGAACTGCTTCTCATGAAACCATCATTAGGTGATGGGATGAAGAAAAGAAGACAATATATATATATATATAAATCAAAATCCCTCCAAATTTGGGAGGCTAATTTAGTGCTTCTTGTGCGATATCATACAGTCACTTATCCAGTTTCCTAGAGAATGAGATTCCAGTGAGCTTCACTGCATTCTTGGGCACAACAACTAGGACTTGATATATTTTTCCTGCAACCAAATTTATTTCTTCATAAGAAAAACAAGGAATAAGACCTCAGAAAAAAGAACTCAAAAACCCACCAAACATGAGAGTCTAATTCATTGCTTCTTGTGTGATATCATAAAATCACTTGGCCAGCTCCAGAAAGAATGAAATTACTACGAGCTTCACTGCATTCCAGTTGATATCGCATGATTGAATTAATAAAGCCCAAGCTCTTGTGCCCAATGGAAGTTTAGTGCTCTAAGGTCGCATTTGACAACTAGATCTTTAGGGAAAAGAGTCTTAGTCTCCTTAAAGTTGTTGTAAATTCATATTTGGCAATTATAATTTCTGAGGATTTGAATGAACGAAAATCTTAATTTGTTAGGATTTTCATATCTGACCTGCACCATAAGATTTGAGAATCCCCACTTAAGTAGATTTGCATATCGAACCCTATTTTCTCAATTATATGTATCGATACACACCATTAAAAATGTGAAATCCTCAACAAAACAAATCTCAAGCGAGGAATCCTTGTTTTAGTGGTAGTGAAGAATCATTATATCTATAGAATCACCGCCTATTACTAAACATGCTCTAAGAGATCGGAAAGGAGGAAGATATGATAGGAAAAACTATCCGCTTTTATTTTCACCTTCAATTTGTGTAATGTGGCACAAAATGAGTATAATTGCGGAAAAAATTAGGACCCCATGTCCAATACCCACGTTTAGGTCAACACCATTTTGAAGAATTCATGGTCTATCGGTGTTATGTATGGTCAAAATCCCTATAAAGAAATTTGGATAATTCCTAATGCTCCCTTGTTAGCTCTTAGGTCGGTTGGTTAGAACATATGCATCGGTAAAAGTGTGAGTATGAATCCCAAAACTACCAGGAGAAAACAATGAAAAAAATTACTAGCACAGACAAACACAAACACACAAACAAAAGGTTAGAAGAATCTTAAAAAAATAATAAAAAAAAAGCCCCCTAGCGAAAAAGAAATCACATTAATTCAGAGGCTCCTTATGAAGTTTAGAAAGGCTACTGGAAAAAAAAAAGTAATAAAAGGTCAGAAGAATCACACAAAATACACAACCCACTAAAGTAAGAGTGTACTAATAAAGTAACAGAGTTCAGAACCTTGATATACGTTCATAAATTGGAGTGGGGTAAAGACTAGGGCACCCCATCTGAACCATCCAAGAGCCCTCTTCCGAAGGGATGAGGGAATTCCTCAAAATGATCAAAACCAATTGGTCATTGGATTAATTAATTCTTAATACAAATTCTTCAAATTAAAGCCCAATCACCTTCATCATTTTCTCTAATACTGCAGCAAATGCCCAAATCCAAACCCATGGATGCTCTTTACAAAAAAAAAAAAAGTCCCCAATAGATGCCAACTTCTTATAATAACCAAAGCAAACCAAATTAATTTGCCTTTCATTATTCACAATAAAATTCCAACAAAACAAGAGATAACTTGTAATAAAGTAATAAACGAATAAAAAGAATCTCCGTATCTACTACTACTCTCATCCCTATAATATCATCACCTACTTGTATATGATACTACTCATCATTTCATTTCTCTATGGCTATACCAGAGTCGAACAGGAAGACGTGGTGGGGTCCATCAAGGCTGGCAGGAGGTATTTCCTCCCATTCGCCCCATGCGCATTATAACTCGCACCCGTGCTCTGATCCACCAACAACTGCCCCGCGTAACCCGGGTACGCCCCTTTCCCATACACCCCAGGACAAGCCGATGCAGCCTCAAGCGGCGCGTCCTCAGGCCCCTGAAAGAACCCATTTCCAAATGGGTTCGTCACAGTCCCAGCCAACAGGCTCGCTATGTTGATCACCATCCCATCCAACCCCACATCGTTGTTGGGCCCAACAAGAGGAGTCGTCTGCGGGCCGTAGATCGGCTGATGGAATGGCCACGCGCACTGACCCGGGCACTGAGTCTCCGAGTTACCAACCCAGATGTAGGCAAACCTCCCTCCCTTTGCAACCTTGGGAGATGCCCCGTGGGTCCCGCATCTGCTCATGCAGAAGCGCTCCACCGCCACGTCGGATGCCGTGAGGACGATGTTGATGGCGTAATTCTTCTCTCCCATAGCTGCAAGCCGTTGGATCTGTTGGGACGACAGGGATTTGCCGAGAGAGCAGTTCTCGTCCAGGATCTGTTTGCCGAGGGTGAGAAGGAGAGGCTTCTTATTATTGTTGCTGGATTTGGTACGGGCGAGGGAGTAGTATTTCTCAGTGGCCTTCCACCACGTGGAGACTGATGGTTGGCTTTGGGACGGAGATGAGAGTGA
Source organism: Umbellularia californica (assembly GCA_028538565.1). Classification (NCBI taxonomy): domain Eukaryota; kingdom Viridiplantae; phylum Streptophyta; class Magnoliopsida; order Laurales; family Lauraceae; genus Umbellularia; species Umbellularia californica. The sequence goes on along the minus strand of JAPQWN010000007.1, from coordinate 62,005,863 downwards.
GGCGAGGAAGTCGGTGACGATGGCTCGCTGGGAGGGCTTGAAGGAGCCGTACCAAATGAGGTTGAGAGAAATGGTTCCACTGAGAAGTGGACCGTTGTGGTATTGTAAAGGCATGGGTTGGTCTTGGACTAAAGCAGCCAGTTTTCTGGCTGCCAGACAAGAATGGAAGAAGAAGGAGATGAGGAAGAGGAGCTTGAGAAACCCCATTGGTTGTTGGTTTGATTGAATCGATTAGGACAGAAAGATTAGGTTTTGGTAAAGTGGAGGAAAGTGATGAGAAGTGAGAATGTGGGGATGGGTTTTATATAGATGGGGATGGGGATGGGAACGCGGAGAGCGGGAGGAGCAAGTGGTGGATGATCGACTTTCAACGGCGCAAAACGCGCTTCATTTAGTTCAACACATTCTTATTACATATTACAGCTAAGGGTCTCCTGTCCAGTCAGTGTCTGCCCTCTGCAGTGGCACTGGCGACAAGGAAAGCAAGCCCCGGAAAATTGGGAAACAGATCCCCTGTTTTGGACGGATCAGAGTGACACGCGCGGGGGCGGAAGGGGGGCGAAGGAAAGAGCTGATCCGGATCCCCGGAATGGATACAGCTGCCTGCGCCTTCTTTACACGTATATTATTAAATGCTGTTAAGAACGTTACTTCTCTATAGTTTATACCATCTCACGTGCCAAGAAAGGCATACGCGTGGAACAGTTTTTTTTTTTTTTTTTTGAACAGGCGTGGAACAGTTATTAACTCGTCAATACGTTTATATATACCGTCCATCAAATTCGGCGATGTACCGCATTGAATACTCATCGCAAACAAAGAATTGGAGTGCCTTCTCGTATCAACATGGTGCACTCCCTCTTTGTTATTCTTATTTTTTAATATAATTTTTAAGTTACCTATGAAGTAAAATAAGTCAATTAGTAAATAATTTATTAAAAAAAAAGAGTGGAACAGTGATCAAAATGTTAAAATGGATGTATAAAAACTAGTGTAATAAATGAACGTATTTAGGAGCACTTCGGGATACCATCCATCAATAGTTGCCAGATAAAGAGTGACTCATTTGAAATGATATGGATATGTCCAACTCATATTAGTAAGGACACTAATGAGAAAATGTTTCGAAGTGGTGTCGGTTGAGGAGTACATAAATGAAAGTAGTAAAGAATTTAATCCTACAATTTGGTAGAGGGTGGACTGAAAAGGGAGAAACAACAAATCACTCTCCTTTGATATGAAGTGATTCCCCGCCATTTCCTTGGTAAATCAAATCCAAGGAAATTCGGGTATTATCTATATCTCCATAGGATATCCTTCACTATCATATTTTGGTTGTCTTTCATTGTAATCCACTTTAGTTACCATAATTTTTTATGCTTGAGATGCTGCAGAAGTACGGGTCTAATTGGAGTTGGCTGCTACAAACACGATCCTGATTGTGTCGGCTTTGATCAAGCATTAGTTGAAGAGATCTATGACTGTGTACAAGAGATCAATCACGTATGATTCACTTTTCATGATCTAAGGGCAATGATGGACACCTTGATTGTAAAAGATGATGATGGACGGTTTAGATCTAATGGAAGGAAAAGGAAGAAGGCTTTTCTGAAGGCCCTTTCTCTATTTCTTGACACTTGTTGTTGGATATGAGTGCTGAGATAATCAGCAACAGTTTCTCCCATATCCATGTATAGCCTTTTCACTTAGTGGGTGATAAGCTCTTAATTTGAATTTGAATGAAGAGATAATAAGGATAGAGAGTTTGATTAAATTCAAAATAATTCTTATCCCTATCACCACAAAATGACTAACACATCTCTATTTGCAACCACGAAGACTTCCTTGTGAGGGGTGTCTCTTTGTAGTTGATTGGGGCACACCCACATTTAAATACATGAAGTGTGCCCCCCGTCACAGATGCCAACAGGTTTCTTTGGCTCATTTGTTTCATTTGATTGGATTCCTTGGAATTCTAAGATATATTTGTATTTCTAAAGGGGGTTAAAAATGAAGAATCAAAACTAAACTTGAGAAAATGATCATCAAATGACTTTCCTTTTAATAGAAGTTGATTCTAGAAAATATCATAAATGAATAACTAACCATAACCCTAGTGTTTCAAAGGTCGCTGCTACAAGCCTGCCTTATTTTATTCACCCATCACTTCGTATCCTTCGCCTATTAATTCTTTATTAATCCTTTAGCGGACAGAGCTTGTTTTTACCATGAACTTCTATCCATGAAACTCCAATGTATTTTATGCAAACAAATAGATTCTTGGAAACTTAATCCAAGGTGGGTAAATAGGTCCGTGATGAATTTAACTTTCTATGAAAACTTTTAAAGGAATTTACGGGACAAATCCCCTTAGGCACCATACGTCCTACCAAGACCCTGTATCACATTGGACATGGGGGGGGGGGGGGGGGGGGGGGGGGGGGTGGGGGTGTGGTCCTCATATGACCTTTTTTCTTCTTTTCTTTGTCATTTTGCTATATGGTCGATATCGACCATTATGTATGTCAGATTTTCTTCAAGATGTAGCTATTTTATTTGCTGAATACAGCAGAATGGTTGATGTCGTTCATATCTCGAAATAACAAGAAAAAAGACAAATTTGAGTTTTCTCCTTTGGTTGCTGCGAGAGAGATGATCCCTGCCCATTTGCAGACATCAAGAGGGGTGAGAGAGAAGAGATTGAAGAAAGAGGAAAAGGGGATTTCGAGGGAATAGAAGAAAGGGATTTTGAGGGATTTGGTTGTGGGATTTGGGGAGAAAGAGGAGAAGAGTTGGAATATGAGCATTTGAGTGGAGGGCAGGGATGAGTTATTGTCGTTTTTGTCGATGTTGTGTTGGTTGGTGGTGCGTAACGAAGGTGTTTAATGAAATGCCTAAGAGATATTTTTCCTCCATTGGATGGTTTGAGAGAGAAAGAGAATGTCCTTGTTTTGTGTGTGGGATGAGGTATTGAATGGGTAGAGAGAAGAAGGTGGGCATGTTGAGGTTGTCCTCCCTCCTTCTCGTCCAAGGGAGAAAGCCTAGATTCATCTTTTTTCTTGTTATTTCGTGATAGGGTCGATATCGACCATTCTACTATGTTAAGCAAATAAGACATTTACATGTTGAAGAAAATATAATTGACATAATGGTTGATATCAACCATCAGGGATGGTCGATATCGACCATATCGTAAAAAGAAAAAAAAAAAGAAGAAAAATGCCACATGAAGACCTCTCCCGTATCTAAATGTGATACGAGGTCTTGGTAGGACGTATATATGTAGTCCTTCGGGGACTTGTCCCGTAAATTCCTCAAACTTTTAATATCATCTCATTATAAGGTATGAGAAATAGTGACAGAAAAGAGAGAAGAGGGGAATTTTTCACCTACACGCAGATTACCTAATGTTCATATGTGGTTCACCTCATGGCATCCACATGTATGCATATTAGTAGAAGTGCGTGGTTAAAAAGATCTCTTCATAGATACGGATTAGGTGAAAAGTTAAACCTCATCGAACTATCCTTGCAAATAATGCTTAGATTTTTAAGTATTTTAATTATAGGTTGTTAGAGATATTAGTCAATCCATTGGTAGCTCATGTAGGGAGGCACCTCCCCTTTTATAAAAACACCCAAGGCCCTATCCCAGACTGTAGCGCTTATGGTAAGGAATTTGATGAGCGTGTGAGTGGGTGTGTCAGTACTTACATAAAAAGAAAAAAAAAAAAAAACGATTGTTAGAGATCAAATGCAATGTCAAGTAAAAAGTCAAATGATAGTCAAATTGATCTTGGTGCCAGACCTTTGGAGTGGATGTGAGTGTCAAGAGGCATGTTAATCAAAGATAGGTCCCACTATGCCACATATATTTGAGCTACATTTGGAATCCACAAGTGTGACCATAAAAGAGCCTTACCCATCTTGTTATCACACACATGTCTAGAGATTGATGATTGGGCTTCCAAGTTGGAAGTCACTTCTACAAAACAAAATAAAAAAAAAGGTTGGAAGTCTCACTTGTTGTGAATTGTGTTATATATTGTTATGGTTGTTCTCTATCAGCTTAAGCTTTTAGAATAAGTAGTTGTCTAACATAGTATCTAAGTGGCAGGTTAAAGCCACTCACCGATTGCAAAATGATAAAAGGGTCCTTTGGATGTAATCAAATGCTATAAAACAACATCATACTAGGTAATCTGAGCATTTCGAGACTACCACCTCAGCATCATAGCAATCTCATCGGCCATACCTTAAAGTTAATTTCATATTATGTCTTTTAGTGAATCAACAACTTCCACATCTTTTATTACCGTTGGCCACGAGCCCTGATAAAAGAGAGTTGTGTTAGATAGGTATAAAATTTTGTCACAACTCACGAATAAAAATCAGGAGGAGAGCATAATTTATGTATCCAATCCCAATCGGCCATACCTTAAAGTCAAGTTCATATCATGTCTTTTAGTGAATCAACAACTTCCACATCTTTTATTACCGTTGGCCACGAGCCCTAATAAAAAAGAGTTGTGTTAGATAGGTGTAAACTTTTGTCACAACTCATGAATAAAAATCACGAGGAGAACATAATTTATGTAGCCAATCCCAATATAATTGGAACAAGATTTAATGATGATGATGATGATAATGATAGTGAATCAACGTCAGTGCCACCCAATAGTTGGGCCTCAGTAGGAACTTGATCGATGGTTTGAAAATCAAGCTGGTCAGGCAATTCAAACAACTGTTTTGACCATTGAATGTTTACATACAATCAACAAACATCTTAACTATTCATGCCGGGAAGATAGGGTTGTCGCTGTGGTTAAGCAAGCGCACTCCCACAGCTCCATCAGGAATCGATACATGGAAGGGCAGCTTTCCTTCGAGTTTCCGGGCCACTTGGCCATAGCCAGCTAATGACAAATATCTGAACTATCCAGGCTTTCACTCAATAAAGCTGTGAAAGGATGGCACAACTGGCCCTGCCATTAGAATCTCGATGGGGACTTGTCTGCCTAATGGACTAATAGCTGGCGGGGTGCTATACATGCTCATCTTGACGTGAGAAGAGATGGTGGGTTTTAAGTCAAAGAAGGCAGCGATTCTGTCCTATCACTTGCATGTCATTTGAAACATTCTCTGACTTTGAATAAAGAAAAAGAGAATATATAAAGGCAGCCAAGGAGAGGGAGCCATTGGAAATCATACAAGAAGGCAAAACTGCATTTATTCATTTGGGCCCCAAGGTTTTGTTTAGAGTCGAATGCTCCCACCCTAGCAACCTTCCCCTTCTTATCCATCTCCATACCTGTTTGTTGGAAGGTGGGGCTTTGAACTTTGGAAGGCTGGACCTGTCCGAGAGAGAGAGTAAAATTTCCAGGTGGTTCTTGGGCCACAGACTCCTATATAGTGTGCATGTGGAGTACTGTATGTTGAGAAGCTAATCATTGGCCGTGGTCCCCAAATTATAGCTGTATGGGCCTTAGAGTGATGGAGAAAACCTGATTATTGGACCATGCTGGGTTAGAGGCAATGACTAGTAAAAGGGTTTTCTTTTTCTTCTTTTGTTTTTTTTTTCCTTTATGAATGTTAGGTTTGAAGGTTTCTAAATGAGAACCCTACCTTAAGTCCCTAAATGGAAGCTAAGAGGGTCACTTGAACGTTAAATTAATGAATACTCCCTTCATACTTGAGCATTCAGATCCACCAAAATGCAAAACAATTGGAGATTTTAGAAACCCAATGGTCATCATGAAGACCTTTTACATGGCTGAAAATTTGAAGTGATTGTGAATAACCATTATACTTGAAAATGATTAGGGACAAAGTGTCACATTATGTACAAAAAACTTTAACATGACAAATTCTTGTCAAGATTTTCAATAAAGAAAATGACCCTAAACAAGCCACTAGAGTCACAAGCCCGTTTGAGCTTACCACATCTAAGCTTAGTGAGTCATATCAGGCTTGACCATGTAAACAGTGATACAATGATGTCAAGATTGGTAAGAAACCATGTCTAGGGTTGTGCAGAATGAACAAGACGGGGTCAATCTCTTGTAGATAATCTCTGATTCCCACATCAACTGCTTGATCTTATTTGATACACCATCCACGTTCACATTTGTAGTCTGATTCTTCCAGGTACGACCAAACCTTTCGAGCGACACAAAGGTCGTCAGTGACGCTTGACAATGGATATCAAATTTGAGCTTGACTCAAGCATTTTCAATTAGAAGAATTAAATTTTTTCCTGCTTTGCATCACTTATATAACACCAATGGAGGCCATTACATGGGCCGTCGGGGTCTATTTACTGTTTCGAAAAATGGAGAGGAAGAATGGGACAGGGTGCTTATTGACAATAAATAGAGTAGCAATCAGCTATCTCGAAATAGATTAACAATTAACTGTGGAAAACATGGTTGGAAAACACTTTGAGTTACTCTTGATTCTCTCGAGTCATCTCATTTTAACAAAGGACCGCATCAAAACAAGGAAAGGCTCGGCTGAGTCATCTCATTTTAATATGTTGTATGCATTCTAAACCATTTAATAGGCAACTCTAATTTTAAATAAGAAATATTTATTTATAAATAATTATGCATGAAGTTTGGAGTCAGAAATTTAGAAATGATAACTGGAATGTAATTTGAAACTTATCTTTGATCTTTCATATTTGATATTTGGACTAACTAATTGTGTAATTTGCAGTGTTTTTCTCTTTTATTTTCTTTGTTGCTTTACTTTCCTTGCCTATATAAAATTTATTAATTTGAATTAATTATCCTGAATGCATGCAAATAAATATATATTTATATTATGTAAGTAGTGGACTCCTTTTTAAATATTTTTAAAATTATTTAAAAAAACATAACTCTCTCAGGTCTCCGTGCTCCATCCAAGTCAATTGTTTTGCATTATACAAGTCAGGTCGAATAATGAGTTTTTCAACCTTGGTGGAAAGTGTGACAGAAATAAGGTTGTTGATATGATCATTTTTCATATTATTATCTTAATTGAGTTATAATTATTTTAATTAAGTTATAATTCGAAACATTTAAATAAACTTGAATTTAATTGAGCTTGAACTTTAGGCTAATTAAGGGGAACAAGCTTTCCTTTTGTGGAGATGATTGATACAATCTTTCGACCAATGGTCAAAGTTTTATAATACAGCCAATCACCTTCCATTTTTCTTTCACTGATATGCATCATTGTGCCTGTGAATTAGGGATGGTTTCAGGTCAGTTTGGGTACAACCATTCTAATCCACACCTGCTTTGCCCTGTACCCAACATGACCCGTGACAAGTATGCGTCGGGTCGGGTATAGTGCAAGAGTTTTTATTTAAAGACATCACAATAAATTTTTTGCTAATATAGAATTTTAGTACATATAAGAGGATTTGAACTCTTTGATATTCTACCCTACCATATATGCCTTTCATCATTCGATTGATTTAGCTCCTTCCACACTTATATCCCCATTTGATCTGGCACATGCTAAGTTTTAATGCTTATCGATCCTTTATCCACTATTATATTGAATCTCATAAAAAAAATAAACTATTATTAAAATAGTGCTAGACTTTAAGGCTGTTATATCAAGAGCTAGGATGATTTCAATATCTGCACATGCAATCTACACATCAGTGATGGTAAAAAGAGGAAAAAAAATATATAATAGAAGAGTTCCACGACAACAAACCCACTTATAAATTATCTATCATTGAACAACACCCTCCTCAAATGACCTAGCTTAAAGATTGTTGACTTTAGAAAAGAAATTTCATAAAATCTTTATACACAAATTCAATTGTTTTCTTATACATTAATTTGACTTGGGCCCAAATCATATTGAGTTATATTTTTCCATAGAGAACTAGAATATAATTTATTTTATGGGGTTTACATTTTTTCGAAGTATTCTCCAATCAATAGCATCGGCCCTAGAGGATCCACGTCTCGAGCTTGTTTGATTTTATTAAATGAGTTAAGCTCCACTCAAGAGCTTCATTAAATGCTCTATAAACATGGTTGGATATGAGATGAAACATTAGAGATGGATGAAAATGACATTACCTAGAGAGGGAGAGAGATGATATATACCATCAGATAATACCATAAGACTCTATCTTTTAGAAATAAAATGTCAATAATGCCTTTATTAAGATAAGAACACCCTTCTTGCTCTCTATATTTTTGAAAGAGGAGAGAGATTTGAGGAGGGGTAAAAAGACATAAAGTAAAATTGCCCAAATTTACTCCTACGTTCTCTCTTATTACATGACAACGGAAATTGAGTGGGGGTACGTAATTGCCACACTCGACCTCCCCTCCCTCCATCTTTGCAGCTGGTAGAGTCCTTACTTCAAAATTTAAAACATCTATTAATTTATTATCATATCGTATGACAATATATTTGTTGTAGCATTGGCGGAACCAATGGGTGTTGGCAAGGGCCATGATCCCCCAAAATTTTGTAAATACCCCTATCACTCTTAAAAAATTATATAATTTTTTTACATATGCTCGCCCACCCCCCCAAAACAAAACCACCACGGGGGTAAAATTACCGAAAAATCCAACATATATTTCAAAAACCACTTATTTTTTCTATATGTGACCCTCATAAGTTTATTTTTTACATAGTTGCCGCACACAAGAATTCCTAGGTCCGCCCCCCGCCTTGTCGGATAGGAGAAGTTTGAATTTTGTTCACCTCTATCAGAAGTCTAGTTGTACACTTTTCTTGTAGTTATTTATCAACAAATCAAAATTAAGACTAAAAAACGAATCACATGGTTTCTTATCAATTAAAATGCAAGTTTTATTCACGGAAGAAAGGAGAAAAAAGATATTGCACATGCCAAACGATCCATTTTTATTTTTCTCAAAAAACACATATGTGTGTGTGTGTGTGTGTCTATATATATATATATATATATATATATATGATTCTAATATAGAAAACAAGACAAAATAATCTTGGACGAAGAGTGATAGAAACATCGAAATACTTTTTTGAGCGTTGAAGTATTATGAGTAGTAGTATTATCTGAAGAAAACCGTATGATTCTTTATTTGGAAGATTTGTGTTGCAATTCTAGCTCTGATGCCAATAATGATGCATAGGAATAGTGCACTCCAACTCTTGCTTGAATACATTTGGAATATCGCCAACAGGGAAGAACACTACAAGACCCACAAAGAGAAACTTTGAGAATTTTATTAATCATAACATCACATGAGAAAATAAAAGGTGAAATATATTTATAGCGGGTAGGAGAATGGTCAACCAGCCTTAACATCAAAATACACTAAAACAACTTAAATCACACTTAATCCCATAACTGGACAACATTTCATAAGTAAATCGGTCATAACTTCCTCAAAATCATGTTAAAAGCACCAAATATTGGAAAGTATTCTTTTTTAATCTTTTTTTAAGAAAGCGAGGAAAATCAATTGGGTTTTCATTGGTAGCATTAAAAATCAATTTGGTTTTCATTGGTAGTATTAATAGAATGACACTCATGGATTTTAATTTTCTTTATTGCATGAGAAATTAATTCGAGAATTTACCATACCTTGGTTATTTTTTGAAACTTAAATTTCTTCAAAAAAATGATCCATAGGGTTGGCAATGAGGCCCTTTCGTGTTGTTCCACGCATGTGTAAATGGGGAATTCTAAAAAATGCCCTATTTTCTCTCTCCCTTTTTTTGGCATAGTGCCCACCATGAATTGTCACAAGTCATCCAACTTTTGCTCACTATTGAATTGCAATCTTTAGAAAATGATGTCTCTAAAATCATTATTTTTTGGGGCCATGGATGAATGAGTTAAGATGAACTAATGGAGCCTAAGTTTGCACTTAGGTTGGTCCCCACTAACTTCAAGGATCATCATGCACCTAGGTGCGCTCCACTATCTGGGACATTTTTTAGATCGTACAAAAATTAAAAATTATCATTTGAAATTTGTTTCATCAAAAGACATCACAATGGTGAGGGATGATGGGATGTTAATGCACATTTGACAATTGGAATATCAGAAGATTCAATGCAGAAGGTTTTTGAATTTAAGGAAAGATATGATTGAAAAACTCTTTGAGTTGACTCTTAGCTATTTCTCGAGTAATCTCATTTGGACAAAGGACCAGTGTCAAATATAGTGGAGGCTCGCTGATTCATCTTATTTTCATAAGTCGTTTGCATTTCGAACCATTTAATATGCAACTCTAATTTGAAACAATTAATTTATAAGTAATTATGCATGAGGTTCGAAGTCAGTAATTTATAAATAATAACTTAAATGTAATTTGGAACTTATATTTCATCTTTTAGATTTGATAGTTGGACTAACAAAGTATGTACTATGCAGTATTTTTTTATTTTCTTTATTATTTTACTTTTCTTACATATATAAAATTTATTAATTTGAATTGATTATCTTGAATGCAAGTAAAAAGTAAATATACATTTTTAGATTTTGTAAGTAGTGGACTCACTTTTAAATATTTTTAAAATTACTTTTAAAAAAAGACTCGCGCAAATCTCCACGTTGACTATATCCAAGTCAATATTTTTGCAATAGACAAGTTGAATCCAAATACGAATTTTCCAACCTTTGGGAGAAGTTTGGTAGAGACTTGCGTATTCCTTGATTTCATTACACTTTAAAGGAGTCACTAGCATGCCTTGATGGATTTAGTTTCTAAATAACATACATACGAAAATTAGAACATATATTATTTAATTTCCAAATAACATTATCTTTAAGAAAATTAGAAAGGTGACCTAGTTTACAGAGTTGGGCCAAATTCGGGCCTAGAGTGTGAGTTTGAATCCCAAACCTATTACGGGACAACAATGAAAAGATTACTAGCACAAACACACCCAAAAAAATAAAGGAGAAATAAACAAGAAACAAACAAAAAGGTTAGAAGAATTACGTAAAATACACACACCTACTAGTACAAAAAACAAAAAAGGTTCATTAATTCAGGAGAAAGGCTAAATGCACATTGGTTTTTGCTCTCCACACTCTGCTTCTTTCTACACTCACGACAGATTACCAAAATTAGTCTATACAGAACTCCTTTTCTTATAAACTACCCTCCCTCAACTTTTCTCTAATCTGCCTTTCCCCGTTTGGCGTTGCCTGCCCTCCCCCCCTCTTCTTGCCTTTCTTTTGTTGCCCGCTTTTCCTCTTCCTCTCCCAGTTTCACTCCCCATTTCTATCTCTCTTTTTACCCGCCGCCCGCTCCCCCTCTCCCTCCCTTTCCCTAATCGACTCCATCCACCACTGCCCTTTCTTACTCTCCTTGTCCGCCGTCACCTACTCCCTCTCCCTCCCTATCTCTCTCTCTCTCTCCATCTCTTTCTCAATCCCTCCGCCTCCGACGATGCTGCTAGAGGGGTCGGTGGCTGCGGGGGAGTTGAAATTGTGGTGGGTGAGTGTAAAAAGAAGTTAGGGATAGAGATGTCCATTTAGATAATTTAACACGGGTATATTGTCATAAAAAGTAGAGTGTGTGGAGAGCAAAAGTTAGTATGCATTTAGCAGCTCTCTCAATCCCAAAAGGTTACTAGCAAAAAAATAAAAATAAATAAAAAGTTATAAAGGTTAGTTAGAAGAATCACACAAAATACACAACTCACGGAGAGCATCTCTAAAATCCAAGATAGACATGCCACATTGGGTTTTATGCTTGAATTTTCACTTCAATAAATTAACATGGCATATAGCATATGACAGTAAAAGGTCAAAATTTTGGCATATAGAAAAGTGAGATGGCCAAATCATATTTAGCCTTATTTTATTTTAAAATAGACCTTGGAAGAGTAGTTGAATTTAATGTAAAATCCAAAAGAAAAAAAAATTATTATAAATGTGGCGGAACTGCCACTTTTAGAGATCTCAAATTCGAAAAGATCAAAAATTGCCATATCACCCCATTTGCATTGCCACATAAATAAATAAATAAATAAATAAGGATTCAGTTCCATCTTATACGCTCAAAACATGGAGTGGGTAAAAGCCAGATATGCTCTTATAAATAAATAAAAGGGTTCCGTTCCATCTTATACGCTCAAATCATGGAGTGGGTCAAAGACACCAATTAAAGGTCACAAATTCCTTAAATTAAAGTAGGCACCCCCATCCCCATCTGAATTTTCAAAGAGCCCTCTTCCCAAGGGATGAGGGAATTCCTCAAAATGATCAAAACCCCATTGGTCATTGGATTCATTAGATCTTAATACCAATTAAAGGTCACAAATTCCTCAATCTAAAATGCCCCATCACCTTCACGATTTTCTCTAATACTGCAGCAAATGCCCAAATCACAAAACCCACAAATGCGTTGTCATATAACCAAAGCAAACCAAATCAATTTGCCTTTCATTGTTCACAATAAAATTCCAACAAAACAAGTGATAGCATGTAAAAAACGAATAAAAAGAATCTCCCTATCTACTACTACTCTAATCCCTGTATCATCAGATCGCCTGCTCGTATATGATATGCTGCTCATTTCATTTCTCTATGGCTATACCAGAGTCGAACAGGAAGACGTGGTGGGGTCCATCAAGGCTGGTAGGAGGTACTTCCTCCCATTCGCCCCATTCGCATTGTAGCTCGCACCAGTGCTCTCATCCACCAACAACTCGCCCGCGTAACCCGGGTACGCCCCTTTCCCATACACCCCAGGACAAGCCGATGCAGCCTCAAGCGGCGCGTCCTTAGGCCCCTGAAAGAACCCATTTCCAAATGGGTTCGTCACAGTCCCAGCCAAAAGGCTCGCTATGTTGATCACCATCCCATCCAACCCCACATCATTGTTGGGCCCAACAAGAGGAGTCGTCTGTGGGCCGTAGATCGGCTGATGGAAAGGCCACGCGCACTGACCCGGGCACTGAGTCTCCGAGTTACCAACCCAGATGTACGCGAACCTGCCTCCCTTTGCAACCTTGGGAGATGCCCCGTGGGTCCCGCATCGGCTCATGCAGAAGCCCTCCACTGCCACGTCGGATGCAGTGAGGACGATGTTGATGGCGTAATTCTTCTCTCCCGTAGCTGCAAGCCGTTGGATCTGTTGGGACGACAGGGATTTGCCAAGAGAGCAGTTCTCGTCCAGGATCTGTTTGCCGAGGGTGAGAAGGAGAGGCTTCTTATTATTGTTGCTGGATTTGGTGTGGGCGACGGAGTAGTATTTCTCCGTGGCCTTCCACCACGTGGAGACTGATGGTGGTTGGCTCTGGGATGGAGATGAGAGGGAGGTGAGGAAGTCGGTGACGATGGCTCTCTGGGAGGGCTTGAAGGAGCCGTACCAAATAAGGTTGAGAGAGATGGTTCCACTGAGAAGTGGACCATTGTGGTATTGTAAAGGCATGGGTTGGTCTTGGACTAAAGCAGTCAGTTTTCTGGCTCCCAGACAAGAATGGAAGAAGATGGAGATGAGGAAGAGGAGCTTGAGAAACCCCATTGGTTGTTGGTCTGATTGAATCGAATAGGACAGAAAGATTGGGATTTTGTAAAGTGGAGGAGCTGGAGATCAGGGGAACTGATGAGAATTGAGGATGTGGAGATGGGTTTATATACATACAGAGGGGGGGGGATGGGGAAAGAAAGTGGAAAGTGGGAGCAAGTGGTGGATGATCGACTTTGAACGGTGCAAAGCGCGCTTCTTTTAGTTTAACTCATTTTTATTACAGCTAAGGGTCTCCTGTCTTGTCAGACGGAGTGGCGCTGGGGACAAGGAAAGCAAGCCCCGGAATGGATACAGCTGCCTGTGCCTTTCTTTACACGTATTATTCAATGCCGTTAAGAACATTACTTCTCTATAGTTTATACCATCTCACGTGTCAAGAATGATATACGCGTGGAACAGTTGTTACTTGTCGTATATACGTTTATATATAACGTGTTTTTCATTTATATGCTTGATTTTTTGGGACCAAAAGCAGGAGGGGAGAAGTACTGAATGCTCATCGCAAACAAAGAATTGGAGAACCTTGTCGTATCAACATGGTGCACTCCAGCTTAGCAACCCTCTCTCTGTTATTCTTATTTTTTAATTTAAGTTTAAGGGAACATATGAAGAAAAATAAGTCAATTAGTAAACAATATATATATAAAGAGTGGAACAGTAATTAAAATGTTAAAATGGTTGTAGAAAAAATAGTGTAATAAATAAACGTATCTAGCAGCATTTTGGGATGTCATCAATAGTTGATAAATTCAGAGTAACGAATTTAAGATGGTTTGGATAAGTCCGACTTACATCAGAAATGACATTAATGAGAAAAAGATTAGAAGAGGTGAAGGCTGAAGAGTACATAAATGAAAGTAGTAAAGAATTTAAACCTAGAATTTTGTTGAGGATGGACTGAAAAGGAGAAACAACAAATCACTCTCCTTTGATATAAAGTTACTTGGTAAATCAAAATGCTAGAAAATTAAGGTATTATCTACATCTCCATAGGATATCCTTCACTATCATATTTTGGTTGTCTTTCATTGTAACATACTTTACCATAATATTTTAGGCTTGAGATGTTGGGTCTAATTGGAGTTGGCCACTACAAATACAATCCGGATTGTGTCAGCTTTGATTAAGCACTAGTTGAAGAGATTTGTGATGTGTACAAAAGATCAATCACGCATAATTCACTATTCACGATCTAAGAGAAATGATGGACACCCAAATTGTAAAAGATGATGGTGGACGGTTCATATCTAGTGGAAGTAAAAGGAAGAAGGCTTTTCCGAAGGGTCTTAATTTCTTTATTTCTTGACACTTCTCGTTGGATATGAGTGTTGAGATCATCGGCAATCACTTTCTCCCATATCCACATATAGCCCTTTGGTTTACTGGGTGATAAGGTCATAATTTGAATTTAAATGAAGAGATGATCATGGTAGAGACTTGGATTAAATTCAAAATAATTCTTATCTCTATCACCACAAAATGATTAACACATCTTTCTTTGTAACTACAAAGATTTCCTTGTGAGGGGTGTCTCTTTGTAGTTGATTGGGGCACACCCACATTTAAATACAAGTGTGCCCCATCACAGGCGCCAACATATTTCGTTGGCCCATTCGTTTCATTTGATTGAATTTCTTGGAATTCTAATTTATATTTGTATTTCTAAACGGGGTTAAAAATGAAAAATCAAAACTAAACATGAGAAAATGAACATCAAATAATTTTCCTTTTAATAGAAATTGATTCTAGAAAATATTATAAATGAATAACCAACCATAACCCTAGTATTTGAAAGGTCGACTCTAATGTATTTTATGCAAATAAATAGATTCTTGGAAACTTAATCCAAGGTGGGTAAACAGATCCGCAATGTAATTTAACTTTCTATGAAAACTTTTAATATCATCTCATTATAAGGTATGAGAAATTTTAACAGAAATGAGAGAATAGGGGAAATTTTCACCTACACGCATTTTGTCAAATGTTCATATGTACGTGGTTAATTCACCTGATGGCATCCACATGTATGCATATTAGTAGAAGTGTGAGGTTAAAAAGATCTCATCATGGATAAGGATTAGGTGAAAAATTAACCTCATCGCAGCAAATAATAGCTTAGATTTTTAAGTCTTTTAATTATAGGTTGTTAGAGATATTAGCCAATCCATTGGTAGCTCATGTAGGGAGGCACCTCTCCTTTCATAGAAACAACCAAGGCTCTATTCCGGACTGTAGCACTAATGGTAAGGGATTTGATGAGCGTCTGAGTAGGTGTGTCAGTACTTACATAAAAAGAAAATAAAATGATTGTTAGAGATCAAATGAAATGGCAAGTAAAAAGTCAAATGATAGTCAAATTGATCTTGGTGCCAGACCTTTGGAGTGAATGTGAGTGTCAAGAGGTACGTTAATCAAAGATAGGTCCGACTTGGCCACATATATTTGAGCTACATTTGGAGTCCGTAAGAGTGGCCATAAAAGAGCCTTACCCATCTTGGTATCACACACATGTCTAGATATTGATGATGATTAGGTTTCCAATTTGGAAGCCACTTTTTTTAAAAGAAAGTTGGAAGTCTCACTTGTTGTGAATTGTGTTATATATTGTTAGGGTTGTTCTCTATCAACTTAAGCTTTTAGCGTTAATAATTGTTAACATGGTATCAAAGTGGCATGTCAAAGCCACTAACCAATAGCAAAATGATAAAAGGGTCGACCTTTGGATATAATCAAAAGCTATAAAACAACATCATACTAGGTATTCTAAGCATTGCGAGACTACCACCCCAGCATCGAGACTACCATGCTAGCATCATAGCAATCTCATCGGCCATACTTTAAAGTTAATTTCATATTATGTCTTAGTGAATCAACAACTTCCACATCTTTTAATACCGTTGGTCATGAGCGCTGATAAAAGAGGACTGTGTTAGATAGGTGTAAAATTTTATCACAACTCACGAATAAAAATTCCGAGGATAATAGAATTTATGTAGCCAATCCCAATATAATTGGAACAAGACTTAATGATGATGATGATGATAATGGTAATTATAGTGAATCAACATCCGTGCCACCCAATAATTGGGCCTCACTAGGAACTTGATTGATGGTTTGAAAATCAAGCTGGTAAGGCAATTCAAACTACTGTTTTGACCATTGAATGTTTACATTCAACCAACAAACATCTTAACTATTCATGCGGGGAAGATAGGGTTGTCGCTGTGTTTAAGCAGGCGCACTCCCACAGCTCCATCAGGAATCGACCCATGGAAGGGCAGCTTTCGAGTTTCCGGGGCACTTGGCCGTAGCCAGCTTACAAAAAAAGAAATTCTATTCAGGCTTTCACTCAATAAAGCTGTGAAAGGATGGGACAACTGGCCCTGCCTTTAGAATCTGGATGGGTTCTTGTCCGGCACCACCTTGTTCTCGAGGAACGCATTATTTAAAGACGTGAGAAAAGATGTTGGGTTTTAAGTCAAAGAAGGCAGCGATTTTGTCCTATATCACTTGCATGTCATTTGAAACATTCTCTGACTTTAAATAAAGAAAAGGGAATATATAAAGGCCGCCAAGGAGAGGGGAGCCATTGGAAATCATACAAGAAGGCAAAACTGCATTTATTCATTTGGGCCTCAAGGTTTTGTTTTGTTACACCCGACCCAAAATAATCGTGATTAATACTAATTAATTAAGATTAATACTAATTAAATATGAGTAATTGGGTTAATGAATATTAATAATCAAAGATAAACAAATTAGTTTCAAATGATACATTAATATTAAGCATAATAAAATGAATTTGAATGGAATTGAGTTAGTTAAGATAAATTTAAATTCAGATAAAGTAGGTTAAGGACTTTTTCGTAAATACGAGTTTTCACGTATTTCGTCGAATATGAAAATTCTTGATACCAACGTGTGTATCTCGAATAGTATGTTAACTTTCATAATAGACGTGATTTCATTTGACCTCAATTGGACCAAATGAGGCTTCATTTGACTCAAAATGTAATAATGCTTAATGAGAGGGGGCTTTGGTGTAAGAACCTCTCATATTAAAATGAAATGAAGAGATGGACTCATTTCACCGAAAACCCTAGGCACCTTCTTCATCTTCTTCCTTTCCCTTCCATTCTTCCTCTTCAAGAGTGACCTTTGGTGGAATGCTCAAGTGATTTTGAGTGAAAAGCTTCATCTTCATCTTCTTCCTCAAGCCATTCCTCCATTTTTGAAGTGTAGAGCTTGAAAGAGAATTCAAAATCTCTTTGCTTGGAGCTACAAGTAAGTAACTGACATTCTTTTAGGATTTCCAACTTGTATTGAGTAGTGATGAAAGGTTGCTAGTACAAATAGCTTAAAGGTTGTGTATTTTCATGTTTTTCATGGAGTTTGGGTTTCATTTGGGGATTTTGATCTCAAGCCAAGTTAAGTAAAAGAGGAATTTGAGTTCATTTACTTCAAGAGAGGCAAGTATAAACATTACTTGTGATTAGTGTTAATTATTGTAGAAATGTATAGAGTTACCATGGGTTATTCATATTTTCCATTGAGTTTTGGAGTTATTTATAGATTGATTAGATGCTTAATGGATGATTAGAAGTATTATTAAATGTGAATGGATAATGTATGAGGGAACAGGAGGTTCCAATTTTCATTGCAGGTTGTGGGAGTTTAATGGAGAAATGAGATTTGAAGAAGAGAGAGAGCATCAGAATTTCGGACTGGAATTCTGATGGGGTTCGCTAGAGCGAATAGTAAGTCCGCACGACCAAACATCGTTTTGTCTGGGTCCGCTTGAGCAAACAATAAATCTGCTCGAGCGAACATGATACTGGCCAATACATTAACTGTGAGTGAAAAATTGGCTAATCGATCAGACCTTCAGATTTTTGCATGGACTTGGAGCACTCCTTGTGAGTATAAATGCTCCCTAATTTAGTTTTAAGGCTAATTATGGGGTAAAGTGAGACTGATAAGAATTATGGATAACGAAGGAAGAATCCCATGATTGATTAATCGTGGACTAAACTTCCATGGATGTTAATCTCGGGGACCATAATGCACACGTAAAATACATAATTGTGATGTCCATCCAGAATAATACGTGCATTCGGTAACCAATGATTTCACCTAAATGGTTATTTAGATTTGAGATAGAATTGAGTAGAACCACGAGGGATTACTAATTCCCTCATTATATCATAATGTTACAATCTAATGAGGTTGGTGTTATAGTTATTCCTTTCCTTGTTATGAAGGGAATTATTAAATTGAATCGAATTCAAAATGGATTGCTTACTGAAAAGCATTGATCTTTGAGTCTGGCACTACCTAGCTATTGTATTAGAACTTTAAATGAGTTAAATGAATTGATAAATGAAACAAATGACTATTCCTGCTGCAGCAGATGGATTTGAGGGCATTCCGGAGCTCCGTGGTGATGCCAGTTGTCCCTGACCCAGACACTGGTAAGTCCCACAATTTCCGATCGTATCCATGAGTATTGATTGATGCCTTCCTTTTGGAAGGATAATCCTTCCTTTGAGGGAAGATGGTAAATGAAATGGAATAATATGAAAATGAATGCTATGGTAGTTACCACCTTGTACATATCCACATGATTGACTTTTATGTTCACATATTGTTATTGTAGGAATTTTCTAGACTTGTCTAGAATTGGAATTGTTACTAATAGATTGAATGAGTTTAGTTTATGAATTAGCATACTATTACAAGATCTGTTTATACTTTATTGAACCGTCGTGTTCACTAATGTTATTGATAGAATTACAGGCCCGATTGCTTTTGTCGGTCCAGCAGCAACCCCAACTGCAGCGGAGGAGACCGCTCCGGTTCCTCCAGGAGGACTAAACGAATGGAATGGTCGGGTTACCGTTTGATATGGGTATCCGAGTGTGAAATGGATTTAAGATATTTTGGAAATGTTTTGAGAAGTTATTTTTTTTTATAATCATTTTGGTATGTAAATAATTGTCATTGCATAGTGTTTTGGATATACACTGATTGACAAACAAATGATGGAATGATACATGTATGAAGGACATTATTTTGTATACATGTAAATCGCAAATTGATATTGTCAAATATAAATATTTCCGCAAATTTGTGTATTTGACAGGTAAATTGAGAATGTTATCCCTTGTGGATTCCATTTTAACTTCAATTAATTCGGGATCTACGGGAGTAAGTATAGGCTCACGGCCCGGAATTATCAGACTTCGGGCTCGGATCGTGACATGTTTACAGTCGAATGCTCCCACCCTAGCAACCTTCCTCTTCTTATCCATCTCCATACCTGTTTGTTTGGAGGTAGGGCTTTGAACTTTGGAAGGCTGGACCTGTCTGAGAGAGAGAGTAAAACTTCCAGGTGGTTCTTGGGTCACAGACTTTTATATAGTGTGCATGTGGAGTACTGTATGTTGAGAAGCTAATCATTGGCTGTGGTCCCCAAATTATTCTGGATACAACCAGATTAGCATGCACCCCCAGACCAGGAAAAGACATCATTCATCACTCCAAGGGGGACCTACTGCTACAGAGTCATGCCCTTCGGACTGAAGAATGCAGGCGCAACCTATCAACGGTTAGTGAACAAAATGTTTCACTCCCAGATCAGGCGAACAATGGAGGTTTACGTGGACGACATGTTGGTGAAGAGCCTTGCCACGGCAGATCACATCCACCATCTCCAAGAAACTTTCAATGTTCTCAGGTCCTATCGCATGAAGTTGAATCCTGAGAAGTGCGCCTTTGGCGTAAGATCAGAAATATTCTTGGGCTTCATGGTCAACCAAAGGGGAATTGAGGCGAACCCCGATAAAATCAAAGCTATACTCGACATGAGGTCGCCCTCTTCCACAGAGGAGCTACAGCGCCTCAATGGAAGAATTGCAGCACTAAACAGATTCGTTTCCAAGTCTGCAGACAAGTGCTTACCCTTCTTCAAAATCCTCCGAAAATCTTTCGAATGGGGACCCGAGGCTGAGGAGGCCTTCCAGAAACTTAAGGCCTACTTGGCCGCACCTTCTCTCCTTTCACATGCTACACCGGGCGAGGTATTGTATTTGTATCTCTCTGTTTCCCCCTCAGCAGTCAGCTCTGTTCTCATCAGAAACCATAATAGAGTGCAAAAGCCCATCTATTATGTGAGTAGAGCATACCAAGGGGCAGAGATCAGGTACTCGGGGTTAGAAAAACTGGCGCTCGCCCTCATCTCGACGGCAAGGATCATGCGGCACTATTTTCAGAGCCACACAGTTGTTGTGATTACAAATCAGCCTTTGAAGAGAGTCTTGGGAAAGCCAGATGTATCCGGGAGACTCCTCAAGTGGGCAGTGGAATTGGGCGAGTTCGATGTCCAATACCAACCAAGGGTAGCCATCAAGGCACAAGCTCTGGCAAATTTTGTGGCTGAGTTTACACATGCAGAGGAAGAGACAGAAAAGTGATGGACCCTCGGAATTTCCGTCCTCTCCTTTCGCACCCTGGGGGCTGACCTGGGTCTCGGCAGAGGAGGGAAAACGTGGGTATCAACATTTTGTACGGGTATGCCAGATTTACTTTCTACTTGGAATTTGGAACGGTGATAATCCAGAGATTAACCTTCACAATTAGAAAGGAAATCAATCATTTTTTCTAACTTTTCAAATTTCATAAATATTAAGAAAAGAGCAATTTTGTTTTTGTTCTTAGAATGCCGTAAGAGGCGTTTTTGTTTGTTTGCCGTAAAAGGCGATTTTTCCGTGAAAGGCGATTTTACAAAACTCACCAAATATGAAAGACAAGAATTGTGATTTCTTTTTGTCTCTTTAAAAAATATAGACTACAATAGAAAAGAAAGAAAAGTGATCTAACTTCTCAGGAGATTGTGGGAACACATTGAGATCGACGGTCGCAAGCCATGTATGGACTTCGCCATCGTTCTTTAAATGAGAACGGTTGATGCTTTGATTCTTCGGCTTGGCTCCTAACCTCAATTTTTTAAAGGAAAAGGACCAAGAGGAGGTCCTATATCTAATGAAAAACCAAGTAAACGGGCTGAAAAGCCGCGTTTAGGCTATGTTGGAGAAGGATGGGACCTTGGGGGACGTTGATCACCTTGTAATGCTTTCGGGAGCAAAGCAGCAGGACTTCGTCTGACTTTCTCCGGGAGAAGTGCAGAATTTCAAGTCGATGTGTGTATCGATTTGTCGATCGATCCGTCAATTGCCTTCTCTCTCTCTCTTGGAAATGAGTCTTCTTTTATAGGCTTTTGATAGCCATCAGGTGATTATGGACATTAATAGCCATGATGAGAGAATTGATGAGGAGTTACAAGTTTTTATGATTTGATTTTGTAACTCTTTTTTCATGGCTTCTGATTGGCCTACGAAAGTTAGTGGGCTTTTAATTGCCTTTAATCTTCATGATGATGGGAGTTTCATGGGTTTAATGCCATGATTGCATGGATTTGTAACTCCTAAATGCTTGAATCTGATTGGGCCGTCCATAATAATGAGTTAATGACTGCATTAAGTTGTCATAAACGGGTCAATTAACGACATTAAGTGGTCGCCAAGGCATGTGAAGAGTCACGGGCCGCGCTGCGCCTTTTGAGATTCTTCTTGTGATCATCACAGGTGGATCTACACATTGGTTGATGCCGGATTGCGATGCAATTTCAGACATTGGTTGATGTTAGTGGGACGGTGACATCTGTCTTGTCGATTTCACGATCGGTTGGACAGAAAGTATACTTTCTTGGTCAGCTGGTTGGCGATCTTGAAGTGATCGATGATGATTTCATGCTTTTGACGGCGGATCCGAGATGTCGGTGAAGATCAGTCATTTTCAAGCATCAAACATTGGATTTTTATAAAATCACAGAGGCAGGAATGCTCGAAATGCGAAAAAGATGAAAAACGGGGCATTTGGTGCAAAATCCGGCGACCCGGATTTGCAGGGTCGCCGGCGACCTTAGGGTTTTTGCCCTTTGGTCGCCGAGCTTCGTTTTCTGCCGTTTTTCCGTCTTTTTTGTTCCTTCTTTCTTCTGTATTTTTCTTGAAATTTTTCCTCAATTATTGACTTGATTTTCCTGGAGAAAACTTGACGAGAACCCGCGCAAAACCGGAACACAAAGTTTCCCATTTTTCGGGAAAACCTGAAGACTTTGTAGCCGATTTTCCGTCAAGAGTCGAAACAAGGTCAAACGATGTCGGAATGACCTGAAAATTGAGGTGAAGCTTCTTGAACAGTGGTTAGGACCAACCATGGGCTTTTATTTGAGTTTTGAAGCCATTTGGGGTCCCATCGATGCTTGACTTGATTTTGCTGCGGGGAAAATGCCGAACTTTGATATGTGGTCAAACGATGTCTGATTTACCTGAAATTTGATGGAGAGCCTATTGGAGTCATTTTGAGACAAAACATGAGCTCCGTTTTGGATGTCATGGTCCCGGGGTGCTCCACCGCTGGTAGGCTTGATTTTTTTTCGGAGCGTCGAAACCTGGTCAAACGTTGTCGGAATGACCTGAAATTCAACATGCAACATTTTGGAAACATGTTGAAGCTACCCATGTACTTTGTTTGATGATTGATGGCTTCAACGGTTCCCGCCGCCGGGGGGCTTGATTTTGCTGCTCGAGCGTTAATGGAGGGTCAAGCGTTGTTGGTTTGACTTGAAATTTGGCATGGAGCCTTTTGGAGACATGTTGAAGTTATCTATAGGATCTGATCAAAGTTTTGACGTCTTTGATGATGTCGCCGCGAGGAGCGCTTGTTTAGCTGTTGGAGAAGTGAAGTTAGGCCAAACGATGTCGGAATTGCCCGAAACCTCAGGTGTACCCCTCTTTTAGCTGTCTTGAAAGATCTCTCAATTTTTGTCTGATTCTGACAAAATCTAATGCTTGAAGTAGCTTTGCCTATTTTGTAGCAGGATGCAGTTTCGCGAGGCTTCTTGATGTTGAGGACATAGTGACTTTTTTTGTTTCAACAAATGCCCCCTCAAGGTACAGCGACGAGTAGCTTTCTGGAGAAGATGTGCCTCGAAGAGAAACTTGGAGGAGAGATTCTGACTTGACCAAGAGTCTTGAACTTTTGTTTTTAATAGCCTTCTGAGTTTCCGAGGGAATTTTATGGTAGTGAGAGGGATCACGTACCTTCTCAAGGCAAAGTTTTGAAAATGACATGGGGTATTTGGATTTTGGGTTTTGGATTTTGGTTTTTGACCTTGTGACCTAACAAGCTGTATAGGCAGGTTAGGGGGTCGGGGTTTGATTTTTTATTTTGACCTTGTGACCTAACAAGCTGTATGTGGCAGGTTGGAGGGGTCAGATTTGGTTTGTTGGTTTTGGTTTGGTTTGGATTTTTATTTTGGTTTTGGTCTTGTGACCTAACAAGCTGTATGTGGCGAGGTAGAGGACCGGAATTTGGTTTTGTCAATTTCAAGATTTTGGCTTAATTTGGTTCATGAGGTTGGATGGTTTGGTTTTTGGAAACTCATGAGGCTTTTTTTTTTTGAATGGTCCCATTAACTCAAAAGAGGCATGGGACTTTTTTGCTCTTTTTCTTCTTTTTTTTTTTTTGGCTCTTGGAATGGGAATATTTTGACTAAAAGCCACTTTTAGTGCCTAGGTGGTCAAACCTGGCTCATGTGGGCTAACCCATGGGACCTTAGGCTTTTGAGATGGCCTAAATCTTATATGGTGCCATTTTTGTAGAGAATATCTAAAAATATCTCTTTTGTGTAGAGAATATCTAAAAATATTCCTACTTGGAGAGAATTTCTCAAGTTTCATTCTTTTGTGGAAAGGTTTTCTCAAAATATCTTTCTTTTTAGGAAAGTAACTATTTTTAGTACTTACCTCCTTCCTTTTCTCCTTGTTTCCTCTTTTGGCTTGCTTTCTTCTATAAATGCAAGAGGGTTGGTTCTTTTGCTCCATTGCTTTCTTTGTTTGCAAGAAATCTCCAAGAGTGCTCCCCAAGATAAGAAGTGCTTTTGCTCCAAGCTTTTCTTCTTCTTCTTCATCAATGGCATCAAGTAAGTTTTCTCCCTCCACAAGAATCTCCATTGTAGAAATAGCTTCTTTTTTGCTTTGCTCTCTTTTTCTTTTCTTTTTCCCCAAGCACGTTTTTTCTTTTTCTTTTTTTTTTTTTTTTCATGCTTCTCTTTTTTTTCCTTTTTTTTTCCACCCGCTGATTTTCTTTTTTTTTTTTTTGTTTTTTTCAACGATTTTTTCTGTTTTCACGCTGATTTTTTTTTCTGTTAGCGGTTTTTTTTTCTGTTTTTTTTTTTCATGCTGATTTCTGTTTTTGTTTCAGCTTTTTTTTCTCTGTTTTTTCTGTTTTTTTGTCTACACGCTGATTTCCCCTTCTTTTTTTTTCCAACGTTTTTTTTTTTTTTTTTCAGCTGTTTGTTTTTTTTTTTTTTTCTGTTTATTTGTTATTGGCTGCATGGACAGCATGCCACATGGCAGTGGGCCAGCAAATTCTTCTTTTTTTTTTTTTTTGCTAAGATTTTTTTTTCTCTCTCTTTCTTTTTCTTTTCCTTTCCTCCTTCATTTACTCACCATGATAACGAGGTTCATGCAATTTCAATATGTTTATGAATTTTTTTTTTTTTTTTGCATCAAGATTAAAGGCTAGAGTCTCTAGGTCAAGTCAACATGATTTTTGACTTGGACAAAGTTTGATTGGTTTTGACCAAATTGGGTTGGTATTGGTCAAACTTTGGTCAAGGTTTTCCTATCTTCTAATGCATGATGATATTCTTTGATGCATGATTTTTATAAATGGATTTGGAAGCATGATGATGCATACCTGAAAATCTTTTGCAAGTATTGGGATTTTGAGCTCGCAGTGATGTTGAGCTCTTTCTCGGTCTCGCTGGATTTTGAGGAACTTTGTAATTTTTGGATTTTGGAGCTCGCAACAATGTTGAGCTCTTTTCCAAATTTTGCGGAAATTTGATGAGATTGGCTCGTTCTCGCAGTAATGTTGAGTTCGAACATTCTTTGAGAATTCTCCACTGACTATGAGCTCGCAGCGATGTTGAGCTCATCTTCAGGCTTCCGGTCTTTTTTGGAGTATTTTCCTTTTCTTCGGAATTGCCCCGGAACTATGTCAAAATTTTGTTAGAATTTTTGTAGCAGAATTCGGTCATTTTGATGATGATTGATCTTTTCTCTTCCATCTTTTGCAAGTAGTTCTTCCATAACGAACAAGGGTAAGGGTCCTGTTACTGACGCACTTCGTCGGTCTGTTAGATCTTCCAATGCGGTCGTTCAGCAGGCATGGGAGAAGGTGCAGTTTGTCGAAAAGAACTTGGAAGAGTACGATTCCCTTAATCGTGATGAGATGAGACATCGATTGATCTCTCTCAAAGATGAGGAATTCTATAAGATCATGGTATGCAGCCGTCCTTGGGTTATGGACGATCAGAGCATTGTGCCCAAGCTTACCTTCTTCTTCGGTGATGCAGTCCCTGACGACTTAACATATCAAAGGAGATGTTTTCAGTTCTCTTACACAGCAGATGTTGAGGAGAGAACTATTTCTATCCGGTCGACTTTTAATCGGACCATCTCGATCCTGAGCCCTTCTCCCACGTGCCCTAAGAGGGAAGATCCTCCGAGCTGGGTGAAGAGGACCAGTGTGATCAAGACCAGGATTTTTGTTGGCGGCCCTTCCGGTTTTACAGAGATACCACTTGTCCATATGGACACGTTGATGCCAGCCAGTGGCTACCAAGGTTCTGATCATCCATCGATCGATTTGAGACTGGTGGGCCTTGGCATTTTTCGGGGTGATGACAGCAATTGGGTGAAGCCTTTTCGACTTCGTGGCCCCCTCAGTGCTGACTCGAGCTAGGAATCATGGACTGATCACACCTTAAGGATTGGCGAGGCCGTTCTGTGGGAGGCCGAGATTTTTGATGCGATTTGCGCTTTTCGGCAAACCGTTGTTTTCTCTGATGAGGCTTTCATGGCCATGCTGGAGTCATTCCTTCCACAAACCAACACCTTCATTGTGACGAATGGTGAGATTGGTTTTTCTTTGAAAGAACTGAGCGCCATCACCGGATTGCCTATCCTCGGCAAACTCTATGAGGAGTTCATGCCTATTGACAGCGTCCTTGATGAGCAGTCCGAGGAGTTCAGGCTTGTGTACGTTCAGCTCGTTGCCTTCTATGATTTTTTGAAAGAGAAGGAAGGCTCGAAAGTTAGATGCAGCAGTTAGAATAGTTACAGCTCCAACTTTTTTGACAGCGAGGATTCTTCTGATGGCATGGCCCAAGATGATAGGACTAAAGCATCGAGTTTGAAGAAAATCACTGCTATGCGAGAAGATTTAAAGAAGTTCTTTACAAGCACAGATGCCATTTGTTCCGACATTGCATTACGGAGAGATCTCACTGCTTACTCACTTACTGGCTGGGTGAGGCAGTTTTTGCTGAAGGAGATGGAACGCACATCAGGCTGCACTGTATTCTTTCCGCTTGTCAGATAGCGTTTGGAGAGCGGCTGGCTTTGGTACCTGCTCTTTACTCCTATTTGTGTACCGAACTGCAGGCTACTGCTTTCCTACTTCGGCTTGGGCATCCCATGAACAGGGTATTTTCTGCCCACTTCTTCTATTCGTAGTATGTATACTACTGTCCTAGCTTCCATCGGCTGAGTGTTGCACAGGACGAAGATCCCTTTATGATTCGCTTGGTTAGAGGGACAGCCATTCCAAAATCGCTTTTATTTGCCCGTTTGAGGATCCGACGATTTAGGGACGTCGAGATTGGGCAGTCTTCAGTGAAGCATTCTACGAGTCTGCGGAAGAAGGTTTTTGACTTTGGTGTATCCCGCGATTCGACTAGGACAGGGTTGGGAAGACACTATGCTTTGACAAACGCGGAGAAGAGATGGCTTTTCAATATACGGGTTGGTACGATGGTGTACCGCTGACATCTTTTCGTCGATATCCAGCCGTATGTCCCTTCGCGTTTTGTATTGCAGCTTCGCTTCTCTCAAGGCGTTGTTGGAGCGCCTTCGAGCATGGTGAAGCGTTTTGGAGATTTATAAGATGGGAGGAATGCATGGGCTTTTTACAGTGCAGAGGACACTACCACCATGATTTTCTATCCTGAGCTGCCCACTTTCCGGACTGCTAGCTTCACGAAGTGGTTCGCAGAGAGCTTTTTAGTGTACCAGGGGCTTTCCAAGAAAGAGATCGACGTCAAGTAGTCTCCTGGGAAGGGTCTTGGCAGATTAGATGGTGTCCGTCGGGAGGAAGTTTTGGCCTTCCTTTCTGGTGAGAAGCATAAGGTAGGCTTTTTCAATGAGCAGGACATCATTAGATCAGGAGCTGCACAAGGGATTCCTGGTGAGGTCTTGAGACAGCTGGAAGAGGAGGAGGCTGGGATCGATGGTATTAGATCAGGAGCTGCACAAGGGATTCCTGGTGAGGTCTTGAGACAGCTGGAAGAGGAGGAGGCTGGGATCGATGGTATGATACAAGCAGAGCATACGAAGGCTTCCATGGAGTCTACTGAGAAAAGTAGACCATCCAGTGAGGACTCTAGTGAGAGGCCTAATGTTGATAGTTGGGCAGGATCGTCGAGCAGATTGACCCGCCGAAGCAAGAGGAGGAGAGGACAACGCCGTAACATGAAACAACACGATAGTCCTTCTGATCTTGAAGTTCCTCTCACTATCGCTGAAGAGGTGTCTGAGGATTCTGACGAGCCTCCGGAGAAGAGGACCAAAGAAGAGGAGATAGCTGGTATGATCCTCTTTCTTTCTTTTGTTTATTCTTTTCTTTTGTGAAAGATTTTTGTTTTAATCCGCTGCTTTTTTTTTTCTTTTAGCAAAGGACGATGACCTGGTGATGCCCGAGGTTCCTGCCGATGAGGCGATGACGGATCCAGTCGTGGCATCTGAGGAAGAGCCCAGGCACTCTGGAGTGGTTCCAGAATCTTCACCTGGTATGATTGCTTTGGCTTCTTTTTTTCTTTTTTTTGTTTGTGCTGTCATTTGCTAACATGTAGCCTTTGTTTTCTTGACTTGCCAGAGGACTCTGACGATTTCGAGCCATCCATGGACGTAACCTTTGATGATGTTTCGGATGAGCTCAGAGAGGCAGAGAGTACTCCGCCGGTCGTCGAAGCAGGTATTTTTGCAATAATAATCTTGATATATTTTTGACAAGATTATATTCATACCTTTTTGTCTTTTTCTTAGCAGATTGTGAAGCAGCAGGAGAGGTTCCTCCGTCTTCCTCAGAGCAAGAACAGGGGATACCTGCGGCTGATGCAGGAGTAGGGGTTTCTTCCATTTTCAATGAGTTAGCTTCTTCAGTTGGAAAGAGTTTATTGATTACTCTTCCAATGGAGCATGACATGGGCAGTCGGGCATCAGAGCATAGCGAATCTTCATCTGCGCCGCACCTTCAGTATCCAAGGAAGGTGTTGAAGACTGTCTTAAGCTCACGGGTTGAGACTCTTTCTTCAGGTTATTTGGAAACTAACTTTAGCATGATCAAGCATGTACAAGACATCCTTGCTAATAGCAAAGAAGTCGGTCTGGACATCGCAAGCGTCAAAGACTTTGTTGAGGAAATCATCGCCTTGGGAAATAAATGGACTGAGACCAAGAGTTTCTCAGATGGTGACTTATTTGATGAGATGTTTATGAAGCCATCCAGTAAAGTCAAAGCTGAACTGACTGAGGTCACGAAGACTCGGAGGAAGACAGTTCGGGAGAAGAACGTTACCGAGTTATCCATTATGGGGCTGAAGCAAGACTTAGACTGCCTTGATAAGGAGGTTGTCGAGGCTAGGCAACGTCTTGAGCTTTTAGAGGAAGAAGCTGCTGCCAAATGGACCGCCATTGTGGAGGCTCGTGACAAGGAGGGAACTCTCATTCGCCAGGTTGAGGAAGCTGAAGGTAATGTCCGGAGGAAGACTCAGGAGCATGAGCAGTGGCAGGTCCTCTAGGAAGAACTTCCTCGTGCTGCAGATGGGTCGCGGCATTCGGCCGCATTTTATGGGAACATTCTGAAGAAGCGTGGCCTAAAATCTTTGGAAGTTAAGGCCAAGGGTCTGCTTGAAGAGTTGAACCTTTGGTTGAAGACCATGCTAGATTGAGCTCCTGAGTTATAACAAACTCTTTTCTTGTTGTTTTTTTTTTTTTTTTGGTACCTCCATGTATAAACAATTTTGGTACTTTATTTTTGTATCCTTTTCTTTTCACTTAAATCATTTTTTGATAAAAACAAATTTGAGTAAAAGCTGATAGGGAATGCTTGTTTGAGAACTTGATCAAAAGGTTGTCATTTTGTGAAAAATTTTTGTCAAAAAGTTGTTTTGGGCATGAAAGTCAATTTTGTGGCAAAAAACCTGGTTTTTGATGGCTTGAAAACCAAATTTTAGGTGGCATGGGAGCCTAATTTTATGGCGTAAGAGCCAAAATTTGTTTTGCAGCATAAGAGCCAAAAATTTTGAGATGGCATTAGAGCCAAAAAAATTTTGAGATGGCATGAAAGCCGAATTTTGGAATGACATAGAAGCTGAATTTTAATTTGTGGCGTGGAAGCCATTTTTTTTTTTTTTTTTTGTGGCATGAGAGCCAAAGATTTTTTTGTTTATGGCATGAGAGCCAAAGTTTTGTATGGCGTGAAGCCAAAGTTTTTTGGATGGCGTGATAGCCGATTTTTGGAATGGCGTGAAACCCAAGTCTTTGTCAGGATGAACTCTCACAGCCTGCAGCTTCCACTCCTGATCCGTGGAGAGCACTGGCGGATCTGCAAAAGG
Source organism: Umbellularia californica (assembly GCA_028538565.1). Taxonomy (NCBI): domain Eukaryota; kingdom Viridiplantae; phylum Streptophyta; class Magnoliopsida; order Laurales; family Lauraceae; genus Umbellularia; species Umbellularia californica. The sequence goes on along the minus strand of JAPQWN010000007.1, from coordinate 61,975,561 downwards.
ACAGTGAGCACGTACATGCATAAAAAAAAAAAGAAAAAAAAGAAGGAAAGAGCAATCAAAGGACGTTCCCAGTCTTTTGGCGTTAGCCCATCGTATGGGCACCAAAGCCCGATCTGCCTCAGAGACCCACTCTCCACCGATGAAGAAACGAGATTCCCAATTGTGACAGTTGGAATGCAATCCCGTAAGCAACTTGCCACCCCTAGGGGTAAAAAAGTACCATCCCCTGTTAGGGGCCGAGGACTCTATCAAATTGTAGGCAGCATGAAACTCTGCAGGAGAAGCGTCCTCGTGATGTACCTTCTTCCACAATGCAAGGAAGCCGAGCAGAACTCTTTAGCCATTGGGTGCTAATCGCCCCGGGGTCAATGAAAAGTAATGGAGAATGCGACAAATGGAGGAGGACATGTGAAACCTTAGCCCGGCTTCGAGCATCTCCTCATAGATGACAATGTCACCAGAGGAGTCATCGCAAGCATGCTCGTCCATTTCGGCCCGGCGACACGGCACGATGGGAGGAATATGATAAGAAACAACAATCTTCAAAAAGTCATCATCAGTTTTGAATACACTAAAAAGAGTGCTCACCTTGGATCCGTCATCATCAACAACAACTTTTCCTCGATAATTTTTGCAACGACGTAAAGTTTTGCTTGATACGTTGTTAGGAGGGTTGTTTCCTATTTCTCTCGTTCATGACGCCCGGCGCCCGTGCCCGCACGAGCTTCCTCCCCCACACGGGCTGCCTCGCCCTCGCCCGAGCACGCCACGCCGGTGCCAGCTGTGCCGCCGGGGCTGCAGTAGCCATGCCGCGCCTGACGCCGCCACTGTCGCCGCACACCCCGCATAAGCCATGGCGCCCGCGCCTGCCACTGTCGCCGCACGCCCCGCATAGGCCACGGTGCCCGCGCCTGCTACCGTCGTTACACGCCCAGCACGGGTTGCGTCGCTCGCGTTGGCCGCTGTCGCTGCACGCCCAGTACAGGTCGCGGCTCCTGCGCCTGTCGCCTGCGTCGGACGCCCAGCACTGGTTGCGGCGCCCGTGCTGGCCGCCGTCGCTGCACGCCTAGCACCACGCCCAGCGCCTGTCGCTGTCGCCCCACACCCGGCACTTACCGCGGCGCTCGAGCCTGCCGCCATCGCCGTCTGGCTGACGCCCGTGCTCGCCCGGACGGACCCGCCCGCGCCTACCACCGTCGCCCATGCCCACAGGGGTTGCCGCTCCACCGCACGCTGCAAGCCTCTCCACCGCACGCTGCGCACCAACCACCTTCTTCTCTACTACACACTGCTGGCCAACGCCCGGGGCACTTTTTGTTGCAGGTTGTTGGCTGATTTTCATCACCTTCGTCTCATGGGATGACTCTTCTTCACTTGGATGCTCCATTATCTTGAAGATTCCAGCACTTTCCTTCTTTTTTGGAAATGGGAAAAATTGAAGAAATCTCAACAGAATGGGTTTTTCTCCACTGTCACAATGAAGAAGATGAGTTTCCTTCTCTTTGGAATGGGTTTTATAGCCTAGGGTTTCAAAGCAAGAAAAGCCCCAAACTAAAAGGACTCTCCCAAACACACATCCAAGTAGAAAAAGAAGAGACTGACAGGGTGCGGAAAGGCGGAAAAAATTCTTGGGTGGGAGAAGAGACCTGGATATTCAAAATGCCCCCCTTTTAAAGCTTCTTTGGGCGTGGGGCATTGAGGGGTAAATGATGAGTCAGGCTTAAGTGGCCCAGTCCGTGATGAGTCAATGCTTAAATTTATGAAGATCCGTTTAATCCAGTGAGGTCCAGGCCCAAATCCATGACGCCTGGCCATATCAAGGCAACCCTCGTCGCTTCAGAAATAGTCAGTACTTATCCCGCTTTTACCAAATCCTGCGGAGAATATCCCAACTGCCTCGCCCATCGAGGACAGTTCGAAGGCTCCATCGAAGTAGAGTGAACGTTGCTGTAAAGTCGTCCCCATCTGTTAGGGGAAGACTATAAATAGAAGAGCCCCATCAGCACTTGATGGGCACGAAATATTTTCCCTTCTACCCACTTCAACTCTCTTATTCTCCTAGTTTGTAATCTCTGCACACTTGAGATATAAAATATCCGGCGATCTCTGCCCTTCTGAAGTGGACGTAGGTCACACTGATCGAACCACTATAATCTCTCTCCTCTTTAATTACTGCATTAATTATCGATTACTTGACCGGTGGTGTGCAAAACTAATTTGTGCATCATCAGGGTGCGAGGGAGTTGAAATTGTGTGGTGGGTGAGTGTAGAAAAAAGTTGGGGATAGATATATCCATTTGGATATCTTTAACACCGGTACATTGGTCATAAAAAGTAGAGTGTGTGATAGCAAAAGTTAGTGTGCATTTAGCAGAGAATAATAATAAATAAAAAGTTATAAAGGTTAGTTAGAAGAATCACACAAAATACACAACCCTCCGAGAGCATCTCTAAAATCCAAGATAAGTTCTTGCCAGTTGCCACATTGGGTGTTTTGCATGGATTTTCACTTCAATAGTCGTGCAAAAAATAACATAGCATTAACATATGACGGTAAAAAGTTAAAAAGTTGGCATATAGAAAAGTGAGATGGCCAAATCATATTTAGCCTTATTTTATTTTAAAATAGACCATAGGAGATTAGTTGAATTTAATGTAAAATCCAAAAAAAAAAAATATTATAAATGTGGCGGAACTGCCACTTTTAGAGATCTCAAATTCCAAAAGATCAAAAATTGCCATATCACCCCATTTGCATTGCCACATAAATAAATAAATAAATAAGGATTCAGTTCCATCTTATAAGCTCAAAACATGGAGTGGGTAAAAGCCAGATATGCTCTTATAAATAAATAAAAGGGTTCCGTTCCATCTTATACGCTCAAATCATGGAGTGGGTCAAAGACACCAATTAAAGGTCACAAATTCCTTAAATTAAAGTAGGCACCCCCATCCCCATCTGAATTTTCAAAGAGCCCTCTTCCCAAGGGATGAGGGAATTCCTCAAAATGATCAAAACCCCATTGGTCATTGGATTCATTAGATCTTAATACCAATTAAAGGTCACAAATTCCTCAATCTAAAATGCCCCATCACCTTCAAGATTTTCTCTAATACTGCAGCAAATGCCCAAATCACAAAACCCACAAATGCGTTGTCATATAACCAAAGCAAACCAAATCAATTTGCCTTTCATTGTTCACAATAAAATTCCAACAAAACAAGTGATAACATGTAATAAACGAATAAAAAGAATCTCCCTATCTACTACTCTATTCCCTGTCTCATCAGATCGCCTAATCGTATATGATATGCTGCTCATTTCATTTCTCTATGGCTATACCAGAGTCGAACAGGAAGAAGTGGTGGGGTCCATCAAGGCTGGTAGGAGGTACTTCCTCCCATTCGCCCCATTCGCATTGTAGCTCGCACCAGTGCTCTCATCCACCAACAACTCGCCCGCGTAACCCGGGTACGCCCCTTTCCCATACACCCCAGGACAAGCCGATGCAGCCTCAAGCGGCGCGTCCTTAGGCCCCTGAAAGAACCCATTTCCAAATGGGTTCGTCACAGTCCCAGCCAAAAGGCTCGCTATGTTGATCACCATCCCATCCAACCCCACATCATTGTTGGGCCCAACAAGAGGAGTCGTCTGTGGGCCGTAGATCGGCTAATGGAAAGGCCACGCGCACTGACCCGGGCACTGAGTCTCCGAGTTACCAACCCAGATGTACGCGAACCTGCCTCCCTTTGCAACCTTGGGAGATGCCCCGTGGGTCCCGCATCGGCTCATGCAGAAGCCCTCCACTGCCACGTCGGATGCAGTGAGGACGATGTTGATGGCGTAATTCTTCTCTCCCGTAGCTGCAAGCCGTTGGATCTGTTGGGACGACAGGGATTTGCCGAGAGAGCAGTTCTCGTCCAGGATCTGTTTGCCGAGGGTGAGAAGGAGAGGCTTCTTATTATTGTTGCTGGATTTGGTGTGGGCGACGGAGTAGTATTTCTCCGTGGCCTTCCACCACGTGGAGACTGATGGTTGGCTCTGGGATGGAGATGAGAGGGAGGTGAGGAAGTCGGTGACGATGGCTCTCTGGGAGGGCTTGAAGGAGCCGTACCAAATAAGGTTGAGAGAGATGGTTCCACTGAGAAGTGGACCATTGTGGTATTGTAAAGGCATGGGTTGGTCTTGGACTAAAGCAGTCAGTTTTCTGGCTCCCAGACAAGAATGGAAGAAGATGGAGATGAGGAAGAGGAGCTTGAGAAACCCCATTGGTTGTTGGTCTGATTGAATCGAATAGGACAGAAAGATTGGGATTTTGCAAAGTGGAGGAGCTGGAGATCAGGGGAAGTGATGAGAATTGAGGATGTGGAGATGGGTTTATATACATACAGTGGGGGGGGAAGGGGGCGGGTTGGGGAAAGAAAGTGGAGAGTGGGAGCAAGTGGTGGATGATCGACTTTCAACGGTGCAAAGCGCGCTTCTTTTAGTTTAACTCATTTTTATTACAGCTAAGGGTCTCCTGTCTTGTCAGACGGAGTGGCGCTGGGGACAAGGAAAGCAAGCCCCGGAATGGATACAGCTGCCTGTGCCTTTCTTTACACGTATTATTCAATGCTGTTAAGAACATTACTTCTCTATAGTTTATACCATCTCACGTGTCAAGAATGATATACGCGTGGAACAGTTGTTACTTGTGGTATATACGTTTAGATATAACGTGTTTTTCATTTATATGCTTGATTTTTTGGGACCAAAAGCAGGAGGGGAGAAGTACTGAATGCTCATCGCAAACAAAGAATTGGAGTGCCTTGTCGTATCAACATGGTGCACTCCAGCTTAGCAACCCTCTCTCTGTTATTCTTATTTTTTAATTTAAGTTTAAGGGAACATATGAAGAAAAATAAGTCAATTAGTAAACAATATATATATAAAGAGTGGAACAGTAATTAAAATGTTAAAATGGTTGTAGAAAAAATAGTGTAATAAATAAACGTATCTAGCAGCATTTTGGGATGTCATCAATAGTTGATAAATTCAGAGTAACGAATTTAAGATGGTTTGGATAAGTCCGACTTACATCAGAAATGACATTAATGAGAAAAAGATTAGAAGAGGTGAAGGCTGAAGAGTACATAAATGAAAGTAGTAAAGAATTTAAACCTAGAATTTTGTTGAGGATGGACTGAAAAGGAGAAACAACAAATCACTCTCCTTTGATATAAAGTTACTTGGTAAATCAAAATGCTAGAAAATTAAGGCATTATCTACATCTCCATAGGATATCCTTCACTATCATATTTTGGTTGTCTTTCATTGTAACATACTTTACCATAATATTTTAGGCTTGAGATGTTGGGTCTAATTGGAGTTGGCCACTACAAATACAATCCGGATTGTGTCAGCTTTGATTAAGCACTAGTTGAAGAGATTTGTGATGTGTACAAAAGATCAATCACGCATAATTCACTATTCACGATCTAAGAGAAATGATGGACACCCAAATTGTAAAAGATGATGATGGACGGTTCATATCTAAGAGACATGTGTACAAAAGATCAATCACGCATAATTCACTATTCACGATCTAAGAGAAATGATGGACACCCAAATTGTAAAAGATGATGATGGACGGTTCATATCTGGTGGAAGTAAAAGGAAGAAGGCTTTTCCGAAGGGTCTTAATTTCTTTATTTCTTGACACTTCTTGTTGGATATGAGTGTTGAAATCATCGGCAATCACTTTCTCCCATATCCACATATAGCCCTTTGGTTTACTGGGTGATAAGGTCATAATTTGAATTTAAATGAAGAGATGATCATGATAGAGAGTTGGATTAAATTCAAAATGATTCTTATCTCTATCACCACAAAATGATTAACACATCTTTCTTTGTAACCACGAAGATTTCCTTGTGAGGGGTGTCTCTTTGTAGTTGATTGGGGCACACCCACATTTAAATACAAGTGTGCCCCATCACAGGCGCCAACATATTTCGTTGGCCCATTCGTTTCATTTGATTGAATTTCTTGGAATTCTAATATATATTTGTATTTCTAAACGGGGTTAAAAATGAAAAATCAAAACTAAACATGAGAAAATGAACATCAAATAATTTTCCTTTTAATAGAAATTGATTCTAGAAAATATCATAAATGAATAACTAACCATAACCCTAGTATTTGAAAGGTCGACTCTAATGTATTTTATGCAAATAAATAGATTCTTGGAAACTTAATCCAAGGTGGGTAAACAGATCCGCAATGTAATTTAACTTTCTATGAAAACTTTTAATATCATCTCATTATAAGGTATGAGAAATTTTAACAGAAATGAGAGAATAGGGGAAATTTTCACCTACACGCATTTTGTCAAATGTTCATATGTACGTGGTTAATTCACCTGATGGCATCCACATGTATGCATATTAGTAGAAGTGTGAGGTTAAAAAGATCTCATCATGGATAAGGATTAGGTGAAAAATTAACCTCATCGCAGCAAATAATAGCTTAGATTTTTAAGTCTTTTAATTATAGGTTGTTAGAGATATTAGCCAATCCATTGGTAGCTCATGTAGGGAGGCACCTCTCCTTTCATAGAAACAACCAAGGCTCTATTCCGGACTGTAGCACTAATGGTAAGGGATTTGATGAGCGTCTGAGTAGGTGTGTCAGTACTTACATAAAAAGAAAATAAAATGATTGTTAGAGATCAAATGAAATGGCAAGTAAAAAGTCAAATGATAGTCAAATTGATCTTGGTGCCAGACCTTTGGAGTGAATGTGAGTGTCAAGAGGTACGTTAATCAAAGATAGGTCCGACTTGGCCACATATATTTGAGCTACATTTGGAGTCCGTAAGAGTGGCCATAAAAGAGCCTTACCCATCTTGGTATCACACACATGTCTAGAGATTGATGATGATTAGGTTTCCAATTTGGAAGCCACTTTTTTTAAAAGAAAGTTGGAAGTCTCACTTGTTGTGAATTGTGTTATATATTGTTAGGGTTGTTCTCTATCAACTTAAGCTTTTAGCGTTAATAATTGTTAACATGGTATCAAAGTGGCATGTCAAAGCCACTAACCAATAGCAAAATGATAAAAGGGTCGACCTTTGGATATAATCAAAAGCTATAAAACAACATCATACTAGGTATTCTAAGCATTGCGAGACTACCACCCCAGCATCGAGACTACCATGCTAGCATCATAGCAATCTCATCGGCCATACTTTAAAGTTAATTTCATATTATGTCTTAGTGAATCAACAACTTCCACATCTTTTAATACCGTTGGTCATGAGCGCTGATAAAAGAGGACTGTGTTAGATAGGTGTAAAATTTTATCACAACTCACGAATAAAAATTCCGAGGATAATAGAATTTATGTAGCCAATCCCAATATAATTGGAACAAGACTTAATGATGATGATGATGATAATGGTAATTATAGTGAATCAACATCCGTGCCACCCAATAATTGGGCCTCACTAGGAACTTGATTGATGGTTTGAAAATCAAGCTGGTAAGGCAATTCAAACTACTGTTTTGACCATTGAATGTTTACATTCAACCAACAAACATCTTAACAATTCATGCGGGGAAGATAGGGTTGTCGCTGTGTTTAAGCAGGCGCACTCCCACAGCTCCATCAGGAATCGACCCATGGAAGGGCAGCTTTCGAGTTTCCGGGGCACTTGGCCGTAGCCAGCTTACAAAAAAAGAAATTCTATTCAGGCTTTCACTCAATAAAGCTGTGAAAGGATGGGACAACTGGCCCTGCCTTTAGAATCTGGATGGGTTCTTGTCCGGCACCACCTTGTTCTCGAGGAACGCATTATTTAAAGACGTGAGAAAAGATGTTGGGTTTTAAGTCAAAGAAGGCAGCGATTTTGTCCTATATCACTTGCATGTCATTTGAAACATTCTCTGACTTTAAATAAAGAAAAGGGAATATATAAAGGCCGCCAAGGAGAGCGGAGCCATTGGAAATCATACAAGAAGGCAAAACTGCATTTATTCATTTGGGCCTCAAGGTTTTGTTTTGTTACACCCGACCCAAAATAATCGTGATTAATACTAATTAATTAAGATTAATACTAATTAAATATGAGTAATTGGGTTAATGAATATTAATAACCAAAGATAAACAAATTAGTTTCAAATGATACATTAATATTAAGCATAATAAAATGAATTTGAATGGAATTGAGTTAGTTAAGATAAATTTAAATTCAGATAAAGTAGGTTAAGGACTTTTTCGTAAATACGAGTTTTCACGTATTTCGTCGAATATGGAAATTCTTGATACCAACGTGTGTATCTCGAATAGTATGTTAACTTTCATAATAGACGTGATTTCATTTGACCTCAATTGGACCAAATGAGGCTTCATTTGACTCAAAATGTAATAATGCTTAATGAGAGGGGGCTTTGGTGTAAGAACCTCTCATATTAAAATGAAATGAAGAGATGGACTCATTTCACCGAAAACCCTAGGCACCTTCTTCATCTTCTTCCTTTCCCTTCCATTCTTCCTCTTCAAGAGTGACCTTTGGTGGAATGCTCAAGTGATTTTGAGTGAAAAGCTTCATCTTCATCTTCTTCCTCAAGCCATTCCTCCATTTTTGAAGTGTAGAGCTTGAAAGAGAATTCAAAATCTCTTTGCTTGGAGCTACAAGTAAGTAACTGACATTCTTTTAGGATTTCCAACTTGTATTGAGTAGTGATGAAAGGTTGCTAGTACAAATAGCTTAAAGGTTGTGTATTTTCATGTTTTTCATGGAGTTTGGGTTTCATTTGGGGATTTTGATCTCAAGCCAAGTTAAGTAAAAGAGGAATTTGAGTTCATTTACTTCAAGAGAGGCAAGTATAAACATTACTTGTGATTAGTGTTAATTATTGTAGAAATGTATAGAGTTACCATGGGTTATTCATATTTTCCATTGAGTTTTGGAGTTATTTATAGATTGATTAGATGCTTAATGGATGATTAGAAGTATTATTAAATGTGAATGGATAATGTATGAGGGAACAGGAGGTTCCAATTTTCATTGCAGGTTGTGGGAGTTTAATGGAGAAATGAGATTTGAAGAAGAGAGAGAGCATCAGAATTTCGGACTGGAATTCTGATGGGGTTCGCTAGAGCGAATAGTAAGTCCGCACGACCAAACATCGTTTTGTCTGGGTCCGCTTGAGCAAACAATAAATCTGCTCGAGCGAACATGATACTGGCCAATACATTAACTGTGAGTGAAAAATTGGCTAATCGATCAGACCTTCAGATTTTTGCATGGACTTGGAGCACTCCTTGTGAGTATAAATGCTCCCTAATTTAGTTTTAAGGCTAATTATGGGGTAAAGTGAGACTGATAAGAATTATGGATAACGAAGGAAGAATCCCATGATTGATTAATCGTGGACTAAACTTCCATGGATGTTAATCTCGGGGACCATAATGCACACGTAAAATACATAATTGTGATGTCCATCCAGAATAATACGTGCATTTGGTAACCAATGATTTCACCTAAATGGTTATTTAGATTTGAGATAGAATTGAGTAGAACCACGAGGGATTACTAATTCCCTCATTATATCATAATGTTACAATCTAATGAGGTTGGTGTTATAGTTATTCCTTTCCTTGTTATGAAGGGAATTATTAAATTGAATCGAATTCAAAATGGATTGCTTACTGAAAAGCATTGATCTTTGAGTCTGGCACTACCTAGCTATTGTATTAGAACTTTAAATGAGTTAAATGAATTGATAAATGAAACAAATGACTATTCCTGCTGCAGCAGATGGATTTGAGGGCATTCCGGAGCTCCGTGGTGATGCCAGTTGTCCCTGACCCAGACACTGGTAAGTCCCACAATTTCCGATCGTATCCATGAGTATTGATTGATGCCTTCCTTTTGGAAGGATAATCATTCCTTTGAGGGAAGATGGTAAATGAAATGGAATAATATGAAAATGAATGCTATGGTAGTTACCACCTTGTACATATCCACATGATTGACTTTTATGTTCACATATTGTTATTGTAGGAATTTTCTAGACTTGTCTAGAATTGGAATTGTTACTAATAGATTGAATGAGTTTAGTTTATGAATTAGCATACTATTACAAGATCTGTTTATACTTTATTGAACCGTCGTGTTCACTAATGTTATTGATAGAATTACAGGCCCGATTGCTTTTGTCGGTCCAGCAGCAACCCCAACTGCAGTGGAGGAGACCGCTCCGGTTTCCAGGAGGACTAAACGAATGGAATGGTCGGGTTACCGTTTGATATGGGTATCCGAGTGTGAAATGGATTTAAGATATTTTGGAAATGTTTTGAGAAGTTATTTTTTTTTATAATCATTTTGGTATGTAAATAATTGTCATTGCATAGTGTTTTGGATATACACTGATTGACAAACAAATGATGGAATGATACATGTATGAAGGACATTATTTTGTATACATGTAAATCGCAAATTGATATTGTCAAATATAAATATTTCCGCAAATTTGTGTATTTGACAGGTAAATTGAGAATGTTATCCCTTGTGGATTCCATTTTAACTTCAATTAATTCGGGATCTACGGGAGTAAGTATAGGCTCACGGCCCGGAATTATCAGACTTCGGGCTCGGATCGTGACATGTTTACAGTCGAATGCTCCCACCCTAGCAACCTTCCTCTTCTTATCCATCTCCATACCTGTTTGTTTGGAGGTAGGGCTTTGAACTTTGGAAGGCTGGACCTGTCTGAGAGAGAGAGTAAAACTTCCAGGTGGTTCTTGGGTCACAGACTTTTATATAGTGTGCATGTGGAGTACTGTATGTTGAGAAGCTAATCATTGGCTGTGGTCCCCAAATTATTCTGGATACAACCAGATTAGCATGCACCCCCAGACCAGGAAAAGACATCATTCATCACTCCAAGGGGGACCTACTGCTACAGAGTCATGCCCTTCGGACTGAAGAATGCAGGCGCAACCTATCAACGGTTAGTGAACAAAATGTTTCACTCCCAGATCAGGCGAACAATGGAGGTTTACGTGGACGACATGTTGGTGAAGAGCCTTGCCACGGCAGATCACATCCACCATCTCCAAGAAACTTTCAATGTTCTCAGGTCCTATCGCATGAAGTTGAATCCTGAGAAGTGCGCCTTTGGCGTAAGATCAGAAATATTCTTGGGCTTCATGGTCAACCAAAGGGGAATTGAGGCGAACCCCGATAAAATCAAAGCTATACTCGACATGAGGTCGCCCTCTTCCACAGAGGAGCTACAGCGCCTCAATGGAAGAATTGCAGCACTAAACAGATTCGTTTCCAAGTCTGCAGACAAGTGCTTACCCTTCTTCAAAATCCTCCGAAAATCTTTCGAATGGGGACCCGAGGCTGAGGAGGCCTTCCAGAAACTTAAGGCCTACTTGGCCGCACCTTCTCTCCTTTCACATGCTACACCGGGCGAGGTATTGTATTTGTATCTCTCTGTTTCCCCCTCAGCAGTCAGCTCTGTTCTCATCAGAAACCATAATAGAGTGCAAAAGCCCATCTATTATGTGAGTAGAGCATACCAAGGGGCAGAGATCAGGTACTCGGGGTTAGAAAAACTGGCGCTCGCCCTCATCTCGACGGCAAGGATCATGCGGCACTATTTTCAGAGCCACACAGTTGTTGTGATTACAAATCAGCCTTTGAAGAGAGTCTTGGGAAAGCCAGATGTATCCGGGAGACTCCTCAAGTGGGCAGTGGAATTGGGCGAGTTCGATGTCCAATACCAACCAAGGGTAGCCATCAAGGCACAAGCTCTGGCAAATTTTGTGGCTGAGTTTACACATGCAGAGGAAGAGACAGAAAAGTGATGGACCCTCGGAATTTCCGTCCTCTCCTTTCGCACCCTGGGGGCTGACCTGGGTCTCGGCAGAGGAGGGAAAACGCGGGTATCAACATTTTGTACGGGTATGCCAGATTTACTTTCTACTTGGAATTTGGAACGGTGATAATCCAGAGATTAACCTTCACAATTAGAAAGGAAATCAATCATTTTTTCTAACTTTTCAAATTTCATAAATATTAAGAAAAGAGCAATTTTGTTTTTGTTCTTAGAATGCCGTAAGAGGCGTTTTTGTTTGTTTGCCGTAAAAGGCGATTTTTCCGTGAAAGGCGATTTTACAAAACTCACCAAATATGAAAGACAAGAATTGTGATTTCTTTTTGTCTCTTTAAAAAATATAGACTACAATAGAAAAGAAAGAAAAGTGATCTAACTTCTCAGGAGATTGTGGGAACACATTGAGATCGACGGTCGCAAGCCATGTATGGACTTCGCCATCGTTCTTTAAATGAGAACGGTTGATGCTTTGATTCTTCGGCTTGGCTCCTAACCTCAATTTTTTAAAGGAAAAGGACCAAGAGGAGGTCCTATATCTAATGAAAAACCAAGTAAACGGGCTGAAAAGCCGCGTTTAGGCTATGTTGGAGAAGGATGGGACCTTGGGGGACGTTGATCACCTTGTAATGCTTTCGGGAGCAAAGCAGCAGGACTTCGTCTGACTTTCTCCGGGAGAAGTGCAAAATTTCAAGTCGATGTGTGTATCGATTTGTCGATCGATCCGTCAATTGCCTTCTCTCTCTCTCTTGGAAATGAGTCTTCTTTTATAGGCTTTTGATAGCCATCAGGTGATTATGGACATTAATAGCCATGATGAGAGAATTGATGAGGAGTTATAAGTTTTTATGATTTGATTTTGTAACTCTTTTTTCATGGCTTCTGATTGGCCTACGAAAGTTAGTGGGCTTTTAATTGCCTTTAATCTTCATGATGATGGGAGTTTCATGGGTTTAATGCCATGATTGCATGGATTTGTAACTCCTAAATGCTTGAATCTGATTGGGCCGTCCATAATAATGAGTTAATGACTGCATTAAGTTGTCATAAACGGGTCAATTAACGACATTAAGTGGTCGCCAAGGCATGTGAAGAGTCACGGGCCGCGCTGCGCCTTTTGAGATTCTTCTTGTGATCATCACAGGTGGATCTACACATTGGTTGATGCCGGATTGCGATGCAATTTCAGACATTGGTTGATGTTAGTGGGACGGTGACATCTGTCTTGTCGATTTCACGATCGGTTGGACAGAAAGTATACTTTCTTGGTCAGCTGGTTGGCGATCTTGAAGTGATCGATGATGATTTCATGCTTTTGACGGCGGATCCGAGATGTCGGTGAAGATCAGTCATTTTCAAGCATCAAACATTGGATTTTTATAAAATCACAGAGGCAGGAATGCTCGAAATGCGAAAAAGATGAAAAACGGGGCATTTGGTGCAAAATCCGGCGACCCGGATTTGCAGGGTCGCCGGCGACCTTAGGGTTTTTGCCATTTGGTCGCCGAGCTTCGTTTTCTGCCGTTTTTCCGTCTTTTTTGTTCCTTCTTTCTTCTGTATTTTTCTTGAAATTTTTCCTCAATTATTGACTTGATTTTCTTGGAGAAAACTTGACGAGAACCCGCGCAAAACCGGAACACAAAGTTTCCCATTTTTCGGGAAAACCTGAAGACTTTGTAGCCGATTTTCCGTCAAGAGTCGAAACAAGGTCAAACGATGTCGGAATGACCTGAAAATTGAGGTGAAGCTTCTTGAACAGTGGTTAGGACCAACCATGGGCTTTTATTTGAGTTTTGAAGCCATTTGGGGTCCCATCGATGCTTGACTTGATTTTGCTGCGGGAAAAATGCCGAACTTTGATATGTGGTCAAACGATGTCTGATTTACCTGAAATTTGATGGAGAGCCTATTGGAGTCATTTTGAGACAAAACATGAGCTCCGTTTTGGATGTCATGGTCCCGGGGTGCTCCACCGCTGGTAGGCTTGATTTTTTTTCGGAGCGTCGAAACCTGGTCAAACGTTGTCGGAATGACCTGAAATTCAACATGCAACATTTTGGAAACATGTTGAAGCTACCCATGTACTTTGTTTGATGATTGATGGCTTCAACGGTTCCCGCCGCCGGGGGGCTTGATTTTGCTGCTCGAGCGTTAATGGAGGGTCAAGCGTTGTTGGTTTGACTTGAAATTTGGCATGGAGCCTTTTGGAGACATGTTGAAGTTATCTATAGGATCTGATCAAAGTTTTGACGTCTTTGATGATGTCGCCGCGAGGAGCGCTTGTTTAGCTGTTGGAGAAGTGAAGTTAGGCCAAACGATGTCGGAATTGCCCGAAACCTCAGGTGTACCCCTCTTTTAGCTGTCTTGAAAGATCTCTCAATTTTTGTCTGATTCTGACAAAATCTAATGCTTGAAGTAGCTTTGCCTATTTTGTAGCAGGATGCAGTTTCGCGAGGCTTCTTGATGTTGAGGACATAGTGACTTTTTTTGTTTCAACAAATGCCCCCTCGAGGTACAGCGACGAGTAGCTTTCTGGAGAAGATGTGCCTCGAAGAGAAACTTGGAGGAGAGATTCTGACTTGACCAAGAGTCTTGAGCTTTTGTTTTTAATAGCCTTCTGAGTTTCCGAGGGAATTTTATGGTAGTGAGAGGGATCACGTACCTTCTCAAGGCAAAGTTTTGAAAATGACATGGGGTATTTGGATTTTGGGTTTTGGATTTTGGTTTTTGACCTTGTGACCTAACAAGCTGTATAGGCAGGTTAGGGGGTCGGGGTTTGATTTTTTATTTTGACCTTGTGACCTAACAAGCTGTATGTGGCAGGTTGGAGGGGTCAGATTTGGTTTGTTGGTTTTGGTTTGGTTTGGATTTTTATTTTGGTTTTGGTCTTGTGACCTAACAAGCTGTATGTGGCGAGGTAGAGGACCGGAATTTGGTTTTGTCAATTTCAAGATTTTGGCTTAATTTGGTTCATGAGGTTGGATGGTTTGGTTTTTGGAAACTCATGAGGCTTTTTTTTTTTGAATGGTCCCATTAACTCAAAAGAGGCATGGGACTTTTTTGCTCTTTTTCTTCTTTTTTTTTTTTTGGCTCTTGGAATGGGAATATTTTGACTAAAAGCCACTTTTAGTGCCTAGGTGGTCAAACCTGGCTCATGTGGGCTAACCCATGGGACCTTAGGCTTTTGAGATGGCCTAAATCTTATATGGTGCCATTTTTGTAGAGAATATCTAAAAATATCTCTTTTGTGTAGAGAATATCTAAAAATATCCCTACTTGGAGAGAATTTCTCAAGTTTCATTCTTTTGTGGAAAGGTTTTCTCAAAATATCTTTCTTTTTAGGAAAGTAACTATTTTTAGTACTTACCTCCTTCCTTTTCTCCTTGTTTCCTCTTTTGGCTTGCTTTCTTCTATAAATGCAAGAGGGTTGGTTCTTTTGCTCCATTGCTTTCTTTGTTTGCAAGAAATCTCCAAGAGTGCTCCCCAAGATAAGAAGTGCTTTTGCTCCAAGCTTTTTTTCTTCTTCTTCATCAATGGCATCAAGTAAGTTTTCTCCCTCCACAAGAATCTCCATTGTAGAAATAGCTTCTTTTTTGCTTTGCTCTCTTTTTCTTTTCTTTTTCCCCAAGCACGTTTTTTCTTTTTCTTTTTTTTTTTTTTCATGCTTCTCTTTTTTTTCCTTTTTTTTCCACCCGCTGATTTTCTTTTTTTTTTTTTTGTTTTTTTCAACGATTTTTTCTGTTTTCACGCTGATTTTTTTTTCTGTTAGCGGTTTTTTTTTCTGTTTTTTTTTTTCATGCTGATTTCTGTTTTTGTTTCAGCTTTTTTTTTCTCTGTTTTTTCTGTTTTTTTGTCTACACGCTGATTTCCCCTTCTTTTTTTTTCCAACGTTTTTTTTTTTTTTTTTTCAGCTGTTTGTTTTTTTTTTTTTCTGTTTATTTGTTATTGGCTGCATGGACAGCATGCCACATGGCAGTGGGCCAGCAAATTCTTCTTTTTTTTTTCTCTCTCTTTCTTTTTCTTTTCCTTTCCTCCTTCATTTACTCACCATGATAACGAGGTTCATGCAATTTCAATATGTTTATGAATTTTTTTTTTTTTTTTTTGCATCAAGATTAAAGGCTAGAGTCTCTAGGTCAAGTCAACATGATTTTTGACTTGGACAAAGTTTGATTGGTTTTGACCAAATTGGGTTGGTATTGGTCAAACTTTGGTCAAGGTTTTCCTATCTTCTAATGCATGATGATATTCTTTGATGCATGATTTTTATAAATGGATTTGGAAGCATGATGATGCATACCTGAAAATCTTTTGCAAGTATTGGGATTTTGAGCTCGCAGTGATGTTGAGCTCTTTCTCGGTCTCGCTGGATTTTGAGGAACTTTGTAATTTTTGGATTTTGGAGCTCGCAACAATGTTGAGCTCTTTTCCAAATTTTGCGGAAATTTGATGAGATTGGCTCGTTCTCGCAGTAATGTTGAGTTCGAACATTCTTTGAGAATTCTCCACTGACTATGAGCTCGCAGCGATGTTGAGCTCATCTTCAGGCTTCCGGTCTTTTTTGGAGTATTTTCCTTCTCTTCGGAATTGCCCCGGAACTATGTCAAAATTTTGTTAGAATTTTTGTAGCAGAATTCGGTCATTTTGATGATGATTGATCTTTTCTCTTCCATCTTTTGCAAGTAGTTCTTCCATAACGAACAAGGGTAAGGGTCCTGTTACTGACGCACTTCGTCGGTCTGTTAGATCTTCCAATGCGGTCGTTCAGCAGGCATGGGAGAAGGTCCAGTTTGTCGAAAAGAACTTGGAAGAGTACGATTCCCTTAATCGTGATGAGATGAGACATCGATTGATCTCTCTCAAAGATGAGGAATTCTATAAGATCATGGTATGCAGCCGTCCTTGGGTTATGGACGATCAGAGCATTGTGCCCAAGCTTACCTTCTTCTTCGGTGATGCAGTCCCTGACGACTTAACATATCAAAGGAGATGTTTTCAGTTCTCTTACACAGCAGATGTTGAGGAGAGAACTATTTCTATCCGGTCGACTTTTAATCGGACCATCTCGATCCTGAGCCCTTCTCCCACGTGCCCTAAGAGGGAAGATCCTCCGAGCTGGGTGAAGAGGACCAGTGTGATCAAGACCAGGATTTTTGTTGGCGGCCCTTCCGGTTTTACAGAGATACCACTTGTCCATATGGACACGTTGATGCCAGCCAGTGGCTACCAAGGTTCTGATCATCCATCGATCGATTTGAGACTGGTGGGCCTTGGCATTTTTCGGGGTGATGACAGCAATTGGGTGAAGCCTTTTCGACTTCGTGGCCCCCTCAGTGCTGACTCGAGCTAGGAATCATGGACTGATCACACCTTAAGGATTGGCGAGGCCGTTCTGTGGGAGGCCGAGATTTTTGATGCGATTTGCGCTTTTCGGCAAACCGTTGTTTTCTCTGATGAGGCTTTCATGGCCATGCTGGAGTCATTCCTTCCACAAACCAACACCTTCATTGTGACGAATGGTGAGATTGGTTTTTCTTTGAAAGAACTGAGCGCCATCACCGGATTGCCTATCCTCGGCAAACTCTATGAGGAGTTCATGCCTATTGACAGCGTCCTTGATGAGCAGTCCGAGGAGTTCAGGCTTGTGTACTTTCAGCTCGTTGCCTTCTATGATTTTTTGAAAGAGAAGGAAGGCTCGAAAGTTAGATGCAGCAGTTAGAATAGTTACAGCTCCAACTTTTTTGACAGCGAGGATTCTTCTGATGGCATGGCCCAAGATGATAGGACTAAAGCATCGAGTTTGAAGAAGATCACTGCTATGCGAGAAGATTTAAAGAAGTTCTTTACAAGCACAGATGCCATTTGTTCCGACATTGCATTACGGAGAGATCTCACTGCTTACTCACTTACTGGCTGGGTGAGGCAGTTTTTGCTGGAGGAGATGGAACGCACATCAGGCTGCACTGTATTCTTTCCGCTTGTCAGATAGCGTTTGGAGAGCGGCTGGCTTTGGTACCTGCTCTTTACTCCTATTTGTGTACCGAACTGCAGGCTACTGCTTTCCTACTTCGGCTTGGGCATCCCATGAACAGGGTATTTTCTGCCCACTTCTTCTATTCGTAGTATGTATACTACTGTCCTAGCTTCCATCGGCTGAGTGTTGCACAGGACGAAGATCCCTTTATGATTCGCTTGGTTAGAGGGACAGCCATTCCAAAATCGCTTTTATTTGCCCGTTTGAGGATCCGACGATTTAGGGACGTCGAGATTGGGCAGTCTTCAGTGAAGCATTCTACGAGTCTGCGGAAGAAGGTTTTTGACTTTGGTGTATCCCGCGATTCGACTAGGACAGGGTTGGGAAGACACTATGCTTTGACAAACGCGGAGAAGAGATGGCTTTTCAATATACGGGTTGGTACGATGGTGTACCGCTGACATCTTTTCGTCGATATCCAGCCGTATGTCCCTTCGCGTTTTGTATTGCAGCTTCGCTTCTCTCAAGGCGTTGTTGGAGCGCCTTCGAGCATGGTGAAGCGTTTTGGAGATTTATAAGATGGGAGGAATGCATGGGCTTTTTACAGTGCAGAGGACACTACCACCATGATTTTCTATCCTGAGCTGCCCACTTTCCGGACTGCTAGCTTCACGAAGTGGTTCGCAGAGAGCTTTTTAGTGTACCAGGGGCTTTCCAAGAAAGAGATCGACGTCAAGTAGTCTCCTGGGAAGGGTCTTGGCAGATTAGATGGTGTCCGTCGGGAGGAAGTTTTGGCCTTCCTTTCTGGTGAGAAGCATAAGGTAGGCTTTTTCAATGAGCAGGACATCATTAGATCAGGAGCTGCACAAGGGATTCCTGGTGAGGTCTTGAGACAGCTGGAAGAGGAGGAGGCTGGGATCGATGGTATTAGATCAGGAGCTGCACAAGGGATTCCTGGTGAGGTCTTGAGACAGCTGGAAGAGGAGGAGGCTGGGATCGATGGTATGATACAAGCAGAGCATACGAAGGCTTCCATGGAGTCTACTGAGAAAAGTAGACCATCCAGTGAGGACTCTAGTGAGAGGCCTAATGTTGATAGTTGGGCAGGATCGTCGAGCAGATTGACCCGCCGAAGCAAGAGGAGGAGAGGACAACGCCGTAACATGAAACAACACGATAGTCCTTCTGATCTTGAAGTTCCTCTCACTATCGCTGAAGAGGTGTCTGAGGATTCTGACGAGCCTCCGGAGAAGAGGAGCAAAGAAGAGGAGATAGCTGGTATGATCCTCTTTCTTTCTTTTGTTTATTCTTTTCTTTTGTGAAAGATTTTTGTTTTAATCCGCTGCTTTTTTTTTTCTTTTAGCAAAGGACGATGACCTGGTGATGCCCGAGGTTCCTGCCGATGAGGCGATGACGGATCCAGTCGTGGCATCTGAGGAAGAGCCCAGGCACTCTGGAGTGGTTCCAGAATCTTCACCTGGTATGATTGCTTTGGCTTCTTTTTTTCTTTTTTTTGTTTGTGCTGTCATTTGCTAACATGTAGCCTTTGTTTTCTTGACTTGCCAGAGGACTCTGACGATTTCGAGCCATCCATGGACGTAACCTTTGATGATGTTTCGGATGAGCTCAGAGAGGCAGAGAGTACTCCGCCGGTCGTCGAAGCAGGTATTTTTGCAATAATAATCTTGATATATTTTTGACAAGATTATATTCATACCTTTTTGTCTTTTTCTTAGCAGATTGTGAAGCAGCAGGAGAGGTTCCTCCGTCTTCCTCAGAGCAAGAACAGGGGATACCTGCGGCTGATGCAGGAGTAGGGGTTTCTTCCATTTTCAATGAGTTAGCTTCTTCAGTTGGAAAGAGTTTATTGATTACTCTTCCAATGGAGCATGACATGGGCAGTCGGGCATCAGAGCATAGCGAATCTTCATCTGCGCCGCACCTTCAGTATCCAAGGAAGGTGTTGAAGACTGTCTTGAGCTCACGGGTTGAGACTCTTTCTTCAGGTTATTTGGAAACTAACTTTAGCATGATCAAGCATGTACAAGACATCCTTGCTAATAGCAAAGAAGTCGGTCTGGACATCGCAAGCGTCAAAGACTTTGTTGAGGAAATCATCGCCTTGGGAAATAAATGGACTGAGACCAAGAGTTTCCCAGATGGTGACTTATTTGATGAGATGTTTATGAAGCCATCCAGTAAAGTCAAAGCTGAACTGACTGAGGTCACGAAGACTCGGAGGAAGACAGTTCGGGAGAAGAACGTTACCGAGTTATCCATTATGGGGCTGAAGCAAGACTTAGACTGCCTTGATAAGGAGGTTGTCGAGGCTAGGCAACGTCTTGAGCTTTTAGAGGAAGAAGCTGCTGCCAAATGGACCGCCATTGTGGAGGCTCGTGACAAGGAGGGAACTCTCATTCGCCAGGTTGAGGAAGCTGAAGGTAATGTCCGGAGGAAGACTCAGGAGCATGAGCAGTGGCAGGTCCTCTAGGAAGAACTTCCTCGTGCTGCAGATGGGTCGCGGCATTCGGCCGCATTTTATGGGAACATTCTGAAGAAGCGTGGCCTAAAATCTTTGGAAGTTAAGGCCAAGGGTCTGCTTGAAGAGTTGAACCTTTGGTTGAAGACCATGCTAGATTGAGCTCCTGAGTTATAACAAACTCTTTTCTTCTTGTTTTTTTTTTTTTTTTGGTACCTCCATGTATAAACAATTTTGGTACTTTATTTTTGTATCCTTTTCTTTTCACTTAAATCATTTTTTGATAAAAACAAATTTGAGTAAAAGCTGATAGGGAATGCTTGTTTGAGAACTTGATCAAAAGGTTGTCATTTTGTGAAAATTTTTTGTCAAAAAGTTGTTTTGGGCATGAAAGTCAATTTTGTGGCAAAAAACCTGGTTTTTGATGGCTTGAAAACCAAATTTTAGGTGGCATGGGAGCCTAATTTTATGGCGTAAGAGCCAAAATTTGTTTTGCAGCATAAGAGCCAAAAATTTTGAGATGGCATTAGAGCCAAAAAAATTTTGAGATGGCATGAAAGCCGAATTTTGGAATGACATAGAAGCTGAATTTTAATTTGTGGCATGGAAGCCATTTTTTTTTTTTGTGGCATGAGAGCCAAAGATTTTTTTGTTTATGGCATGAGAGCCAAAGTTTTGTATGGCGTGAAGCCAAAGTTTTTTGGATGGCGTGATAGCCGATTTTTGGAATGGCGTGAAACCCAAGTCTTTGTCAGGATGAACTCTCACAGCCTGCAGCTTCCACTCCTGATCCGTGGAGAGCACTGGCGGATCTGCAAAAGGACAGTGAGCGCGTACATGCATAAAAAAAAAGAAAAAAAAGAAGGAAAGAGCAATCAAAGGACGTTCCCAGTCTTTTGGCGTTAGCCCATCGTATGGGCACCAAAGCCCGATCTGCCTCAGAGACCCACTCTCCACCGATGAAGAAACGAGATTCCCAATTGTGACAGTTGGAATGCAATCCCGTAAGCAACTTACCACCCCTAGGGGTAAAAAAGTACCATCCCCTGTTAGGGGCCGAGGACTCTATCAAATTGTAGGCAGCATGAAACTCTGCAGGAGAAGCGTCCTCGTGATGTACCTTCTTCCACAATGCAAGGAAGCCGAGCAGAACTCTTTAGCCATTGGGTGCTAATCGCCCCGGGGTCAATGAAAAGTAATGGAGAATGCGGCAAATGGAGGAGGACATGTGAAACCTTAGCCCGGCTTCGAGCATCTCCTCATAGATGACAATGTCACCAGAGGAGTCATCGCAAGCATGCTCGTCCATTTCGGCCCGGCGACACGGCACGATGGGAGGAATATGATAAGAAACAACAATCTTCAAAAAGTCATCATCAGTTTTGAATACACTAAAAAGAGTGCTCACCTTGGATCCGTCATCATCAACAACAACTTTTCCTCGATAATTTTTGCAACGACGTAAAGTTTTGCTTGATACGTTGTTAGGAGGGTTGTTTCCTATTTCTCTCGTTCATGACGCCCGGCGCCCGTGCCCGCACGAGCTTCCTCCCCCACACGGGCTGCCTCGCCCTCGCCCGAGCACGCCACGCCGGTGCCAGCTGTGCCGCCGGGGCTGCAGTAGCCATGCCGCGCCTGACGCCGCCACTGTCGCCGCACGCCCCGCATAAGCCATGGCGCCCGCGCTTGCCACTGTCGCCGCACGCCCCGCATAGGCCACGGTGCCCGCGCCTGCTACCGTCGTTACACGCCCAGCACGGGTTGCGTCGCTCGCGTTGGCCACTGTCGCTGCACGCCCAGCACAGGTCGCGGCTCCTGCGCCTGTCGCCTGCGTCGGACGCCCAGCACTGGTTGCGGCGCCCGTGCTGGCCGCCGTCGCTGCACGCCTAGCACCACGCCCAGCGCCTGTCGCTGTCGCCCCACACCCGGCACTTGCCGCGGCGCTCGAGCCTGCCGCCATCGCCGTCTGGCTGACGCCCGTGCTCGCCCGGACGGACCCGCCCGCGCCTACCACCGTCGCCCATGCCCACAGGGGTTGCCGCTCCACCGCACGCTGCAAGCCTCTCCACCGCACGCTGCGCACCAACCACCTTCTTCTCTACTACACACTGCTGGCCAACGCCCGGGGCACTTTTTGTTGCAGGTTGTTGGCTGATTTTCATCACCTTCGTCTCATGGGATGACTCTTCTTCACTTGGATGCTCCATTATCTTGAAGATTCCAGCACTTTCCTTCTTTTTTGGAAATGGGAAAAATTGAAGAAATCTCAACAGAATGGGTTTTTCTCCACTGTCACAATGAAGAAGATGAGTTTCCTTCTCTTTGGAATGGGTTTTATAGCCTAGGGTTTCAAAGCAAGAAAAGCCCCAAACTAAAAGGACTCTCCCAAACACACATCCAAGTAGAAAAAGAAGAGACTGACAGGGTGCGGAAAGGCGGAAAAAATTCTTGGGTGGGAGAAGAGACCTGGATATTCAAAATGCCCCCCTTTTAAAGCTTCTTTGGGCGTGGGGCATTGAGGGGTAAATGATGAGTCAGGCTTAAGTGGCCCAGTCCGTGATGAGTCAATGCTTAAATTTATGAAGATCCGTTTAATCCAGTGAGGTCCAGGCCCAAATCCATGACGCCTGGCCATATCAAGGCAACCCTCGTCGCTTCAGAAATAGTCAGTACTTATCCCGCTTTTACCAAATCCTGCGGAGAATATCCCAACTGCCTCGCCCATCGAGGACAGTTCGAAGGCTCCATCGAAGTAGAGTGAACGTTGCTGTAAAGTCGTCCCCATCTGTTAGGGGAAGACTATAAATAGAAGAGCCCCATCAGCACTTGATGGGCACAAAATATTTTCCCTTCTACCCACTTCAACTCTCTTATTCTCCTAGTTTGTAATCTCTGCACACTTGAGATATAAAATATCCGGCGATCTCTGCCCTTCTGAAGTGGACGTAGGTCACACTGATCGAACCACTATAATCTCTCTCCTCTTTAATTACTGCATTAATTATCGATTACTTGACCGGTGGTGTGCAAAACTAATTTGTGCATCATCAGGGTGCGAGGGAGTTGAAATTGTGTGGTGGGTGAGTGTAGAAAAAAGTTGGGGATAGATATATCCATTTGGATATCTTTAACACCGGTACATTGGTCATAAAAAGTAGAGTGTGTGATAGCAAAAGTTAGTGTGCATTTAGCAGAGAATAATAATAAATAAAAAGTTATAAAGGTTAGTTAGAAGAATCACACAAAATACACAACCCTCCGAGAGCATCTCTAAAATCCAAGATAAGTTCTTGCCAGTTGCCACATTGGGTGTTTTGCATGGATTTTCACTTCAATAGTCGTGCAAAAAATAACATAGCATTAACATATGACGGTAAAAAGTTAAAAAGTTGGCATATAGAAAAGTGAGATGGCCAAATCATATTTAGCCTTATTTTATTTTAAAATAGACCATAGGAGATTAGTTGAATTTAATGTAAAATCCAAAAAAAAAAAATGTTATAAATGTGGCGGAACTGCCACTTTTAGAGATCTCAAATTCCAAAAGATCAAAAATTGCCATATCACCCCATTTGCATTGCCACATAAATAAATAAATAAATAAGGATTCAGTTCCATCTTATAAGCTCAAAACATGGAGTGGGTAAAAGCCAGATATGCTCTTATAAATAAATAAAAGGGTTCCGTTCCATCTTATACGCTCAAATCATGGAGTGGGTCAAAGACACCAATTAAAGGTCACAAATTCCTTAAATTAAAGTAGGCACCCCCATCCCCATCTGAATTTTCAAAGAGCCCTCTTCCCAAGGGATGAGGGAATTCCTCAAAATGATCAAAACCCCATTGGTCATTGGATTCATTAGATCTTAATACCAATTAAAGGTCACAAATTCCTCAATCTAAAATGCCCCATCACCTTCAAGATTTTCTCTAATACTGCAGCAAATGCCCAAATCACAAAACCCACAAATGCGTTGTCATATAACCAAAGCAAACCAAATCAATTTGCCTTTCATTGTTCACAATAAAATTCCAACAAAACAAGTGATAGCATGTAATAAACGAATAAAAAGAATCTCCCTATCTACTACTACTCTAATCCCTGTATCATCAGATCGCCTGCTCGTATATGATATGCTGCTCATTTCATTTCTCTATGGCTATACCAGAGTCGAACAGGAAGACGTGGTGGGGTCCATCAAGGCTGGTAGGAGGTACTTCCTCCCATTCGCCCCATTCGCATTGTAGCTCGCACCAGTGCTCTCATCCACCAACAACTCGCCCGCGTAACCTGGGTACGCCCCTTTCCCATACACCCCAGGACAAGCCGATGCAGCCTCAAGCGGCGCGTCCTTAGGCCCCTGAAAGAACCCATTTCCAAATGGGTTCGTCACAGTCCCAGCCAAAAGGCTCGCTATGTTGATCACCATCCCATCCAACCCCACATCATTGTTGGCCCCAACAAGAGGAGTCGTCTGTGGGCCGTAGATCGGCTGATGGAAAGGCCACGCGCACTGACCCGGGCACTGAGTCTCCGAGTTACCAACCCAGATGTACGCGAACCTGCCTCCCTTTGCAACCTTGGGAGATGCCCCGTGGGTCCCGCATCGGCTCATGCAGAAGCCCTCCACTGCCACGTCGGATGCAGTGAGGACGATGTTGATGGCGTAATTCTTCTCTCCCGTAGCTGCAAGCCGTTGGATCTGTTGGGACGACAGGGATTTGCCGAGAGAGCAGTTCTCGTCCAGGATCTGTTTGCCGAGGGTGAGAAGGAGAGGCTTCTTATTATTGTTGCTGGATTTGGTGTGGGCGACGGAGTAGTATTTCTCCGTGGCCTTCCACCACGTGGAGACTGATGGTTGGCTCTGGGATGGAGATGAGAGGGAGGTGAGGAAGTCGGTGACGATGGCTCTCTGGGAGGGCTTGAAGGAGCCGTACCAAATAAGGTTGAGAGAGATGGTTCCACTGAGAAGTGGACCATTGTGGTATTGTAAAGGCATGGGTTGGTCTTGGACTAAAGCAGTCAGTTTTCTGGCTCCCAGACAAGAATGGAAGAAGAAGGAGATGAGGAAGAGGAGCTTGAGAAACCCCATTGGTTGTTGGTTTGATTGAATCGAATAGGCCAGAAAGATTGGGATTTTGTGAAGTGGAGGAGCTGGAGAACGGGGGAAGTGATGAGAAGTGAGGATGTGGAGATGGGTTTATATACATACAGAGCGAGGTGGGGAAAGAAAGTGGAGCGTGGGAGCAAGTGGTGGATGATCGATCGACTTTCAACGGTGCAAAACGCGCTTCTTTTTAAACATTATTTTTACAGCTAAGGGCCTGTCCTGACAGGGTCTGCAGCAGCACTGGAGGGTGGAGACAAAGAAAGCAAAACCCAGATACAGCTGCCTACGCCATCTTTACACGTATTGTTAAATTCAGTAGATAATAATATTCCTCAATAGTACTTTGTACCATCTCACGTGGGACCCATCTGAAGTCTTGACTTGACCATCAAGGAAGATATACGCGTCGAACAGTTACCAGCCATCAATACGCTTAGATATATAGCGTCCATTAAATGGGTCCTACAGTAGTTTAAGGACAGTGGTTGGGGTCTATTTTTTTTTTGAAATCGAAACGGTTCAAACTAAATTTCCTTTCAATTATATGTGATATCATTAAATTTCACATCATTCAGAGTTTGTTTTACTTTAAATCGACTGGTTTGTGAAAAACTTTGGAATGGATATCCATATAATAACGTTAATTACATTTTCTTAATCAAATAGACAAATTAATGGCAAAATAAACTTGAATTAGCATGAAATTTGAGAATATCTCGTATAGTGGGCTCTTGGCGTATAGAATGGGAAGGTGGTGAGGATGAAAGTGACCGTTGAAAATCAAAGAGAGGCGTAGCAGAAGACGTGTAGATGATACAGGCTGGAAGGGTAAGTATCTCGTGATGCGTAGTAGTTTTTTAAATGCCAGCTTTTTCCATCATTCGTTTACTGTCCCTGTCCATCTGCCCTGCACATCTCTCAACTCTCAAGCCTCAAGCAGGTAGTTTCCCAGCTCTCCCACTTCCAGCTGGCTCCAGGTATGGATGACAACTGTAATCCAAATTGGTTGCCCACTCACCTTCGTCAACTTTGAACAGAGTAGATGCCTGATGTCCAAGTTCCATTTTCAGTTTAGATCCTGGCCGTTTATAAAAGTGGATGGACTGATGATGAATTTGTTTGATTAGAGACTAATAAATCCAGCATTCTACTTTGTAACTCAATGGCTAAGAGGATTTGTAAAAGGCATTTTTCGGGTGCATTTGTATGGCGAGAGGATTCTGTTTTGAAAAACTTACCATTTTCATGAGAGGATCCTAGTAGGTGTGGACCCTGGCCTCTAGATATCCCAAACTTTATAACATGCAAAGTGATGCAGGATACATCAAGCAATCTTTGATTACTAATTCATGTATAATTTAATGGCATTAGTCTTAGAAATATGGGGGGCTTAGTTTACACCACAAATTTATTCATTAAACTTGTTCCATTCAAACATGAAACTAAAAAACCAACGACTCAAATAGTTATCCTTGAAAAGGGGAATTTAAAAAAAAAAAAAAAAAGAAAAAAAAGGCCCCTTTAAGTTGAGGAAAATGAGGGAGAACCTAAACACTTCATACCGACGACACATCACTGTTATTCCATAATATCATTGGATAACCTGACGTTCCATCATAATATCATAAAATGACCTACATACAAATTTAATGAAAAAAGGACATTCCATAATAATAATATGGAATCAAAACATTTGTATGTTAGGTTATTCCGTAATATCATGGAAGGGATGCCCTCTACTGTCATTATGAAGTTTTTGAATAATCCATCAATTTTTCTAACTGAAAAGGTTTTTTCCATAAAAACCCTAAAAATGACTGATAGGCCATGTTCAGTTTGAGTCCCATGAGATGTAACACTTCTGATTAGAGTTGTGTTATACATGAGTAATTAGAACCATGTTAGAATTTCCAATTGATTCTTAGTATATGTCTACACTTTTGGTGAACTCTTAGAGCAATAAAAGGAGAATCAATGGAAAGTTTGGATACATGTATTTATGCATATGTTTGATAGAGAGATCTAGAGAAATATACTTTATTTCAAATCTTCAGTATGGACCATACATTTATATTCTTATGTCACATTATATACTATTGGAACAATGGTTTCTTACCACTATCATTTTCAAAATTTTGTCTCCATTCACAACAGCATGTCTCATATCAATTCTAACTTCAAGTGACTCCACGTCCTCGAATGGATAGCAACATTAATAGTTTGTCAAATCCTCTTCCGAATTTATTCAAATGCAGACATCTGAGCAATACAATTTACTCAAATACATGCCCATATGATAATACTGAAGTGTTAAAACCCGTTCGTTGTAATTTTTGCATGGAAATAAGAATGTTTTTCTAAGTATATTTATTTATTGTTTGAGTCAGTAATAGAAACTTTCAATAAAAGAAACAGAGAAATACAAAAGACGAGCTAGGAATAATGAAATGCTTAAATGCAGACATCTAAGCAATACAATTTACTCAAATACATGTCCATATGACAATATTGAAGTGTTAAAACCTGTTCCTTGTAATTTTTGCTTGGATATAAAAACTCGAAGAAAGTGTTACATATTACTAGATTCAGGAAATCCAAAGGCTGAAAGGCATGAGTTAACATTCAATGTAACTGGTGTTCACCTAATTAAAATGTTGACCCTTGACAGTAAATAATATTAGATAGTAAAGTTCAAGAAAGTTTTCTCCTACCTTGTACTCTTGTGGGTGCATGCTTCAAGACAATCACCAAAGGTGGGACTCCCTTGAATTTCATCGAGTCCCCCAAGAGAATCGTCCGTAAAGGTCAACACAAACATTTTATTGTAACAAATGAAACCTCAAAACATGTTTTTAGCTATTGGTAGAATTGTAGCTCAAGAGATACTACAAAGAGATTCATTCCGATACCTTTATTACGAATACAGGTTGTAATTCATAATAACCTTATCTCAATAATTACTAAGGATTGAGAGATTGAGAACGATGTTGAACATAAGTTCGGAGTGAGATGGTTAAAGTGGTGATTTGCTTATAGAGTACTTTGTGATCAATGCATGCTAATAAAACTGAAGGAAAGAATTTACAGGACAATTATTAGATTGTATATGACTTATGAAATAGAATGTTGGCCAATTAAAAAACAACAAATACACAAAATGAGTCAAGCAAAGTTGAAAGTATTGAGATGGATGTGTGGTAAAAGTAGAAAAAATAAAATTAGAATTGAACACTTTTGAGAGCATTTAGGGATAACTTTAATAGGTGATAAACTAAGAAAAAATTATTTAAAATGGTTTGGACATGGCCAATACAAGCCAGTTAAGACATCGTTGAGGCAATGTTTTATCATGTAGGTTGTGACTCATCAAGAAGAAGGAGTGCAAATTGCATTCAATAAGCTCGTAATCACATTTAGTGTGAATCCACTAGTAGCTCATCAGTTGGTAATACATGTCCCTCCATAGAAACAACTTGGAATCAATCACAGTTGTAGTGTTTATGGTAAGGGACTTGTGTGAGGGATTCTTGCGAGTACTTAGATGTGCAAATGTATTAATAAAAGGAAAAAACATAATCAAATACTGATCAATTTTGTCCTTTAGATAGAATGGTCCATGTAGGAACCAGATTAAATGTAGGAACCACATTACATTCATTAGTATATACCCATATATGAAAGCGATATGTATCATAAAAAATGGCCTCTAATTTCATTGGTAAGAGGCGTTGGTTCTTTACCAAATTTGTCAGGGTTCGAACTATGGTCATGTCACCTTCCCTCAGCTGAAGGCTACTTTCCTCACATGAGGGCTACATTAATAGAAAATATCCATATAATAAGAAGGCATGCCTAACTCCACCACTAAAGACTGCTACCGACTTAACAGAACCTATGGTTGTCTAAGTGTCTTAATTTGAAAATAAATATGAGATGATATATCATGTAGTATATAAATGTACATAACTTACTTCCTTTTGTAAAAGGACAGAGAGATGCATTATTTCAACTCCTTTAGAAAATAGTTTTGCAGGACCTTCTTTTAATGACGTGGGTATCACTGATGTTTCGGAGGCCTTGAAGAAAGATAATTTAATTTTAACCTCTACACGCAGCAAATTGAAGTTTTTCCTACCAAGGAATTTGCAGCATCCAGTTGAAATTAATGTTATTTATGTATGCCTTCGTTTGTGATCTTATCTCCACACACAAGAATTGTTGGTCATTGCATGATAGATTGCAGCATTATTCTTTCTCTGAATGTATCCCTCCGTATGATATATTTGTGACAAATTCAAATTCGGGCACTTCAAATATCTGGCAATAATCATCTAGATAATTCTTTACCCACCCCCAATTTTCTGTTGGGTCATGTCTTGTATTCTAGGTTAAGTGGATCGCATCGTATTGTATTGATTAGTCCGGGATGTATTAATTAATGTTCCGGAGTATCTTGTATAAGGCATATTTAGATATTTAGAAGGGGATTTTACCAAAAAAATAATTTTAAGTAGCCACTGCACCAAACAGAAAACTTTAGCCAGTAGTGCACCAAACATGGAATCTGTATAGAAAAAGCAACTTTTTTCATCATTTTTTTTTGTGGTCGTATTTGACCTTCATTTTCCGTGTTGAGGGTCGACTATGACCCTCGTTTTAACAAGTGAGGGTCGCATTCGATCCTGAATAGGCATAACCTCTTCATCTTCTTCCTTCTTCCTCGACTGTTCGAGTTTTCGATTAAAGGAAGAGATGACCGAAAGATCTAACCTAGTAAATTCACAATCGGCCCTAAAAATTTTATTGGTGGGTTGGTCAATTTAAGAAAAGTTCGGTCCCTAATAAATGTTGTTGATTGGTGGTTCATCATGTGAACTGCTGGTGCCTTGTTCTCTTCCTCATCTCTGGTTTTCTCGTTGGTAGTATCTTTTATTTTAGGCCATTGGTATCTTCTTGTATGGGCACGATTTTTCTGGCCCAAAGTACAAATGAGCGTGGATTTTAAGCTTTTGAATTGCTTCTCCAATCCATTCTACCATTTTAGCAAAATTTGTTTCAGGTGATGTTGCACAAAACCATAGCATTCTAGAAATTTGAGTTTAAAATAGCAAGAGCGCCTTTTTTCCAGAAGGATCTTCTATGAGAAATAAAAAAAAAACCTTTAAGTGGCAGATCTTCCAGTCCTCTCTTCCTTTAATCGAAAACTCAAACACTCAAGGAAGAAGGAAGAAGATGAAGAGGTTATGCCTGTTCAAGGTCGCAGTCGACCCTCAACACATAAAATGAAGGTCGAATGCGACCACAAAAAAATTGTGAAAAATGTTACCTTTTCTGTACGAATTCCCTATTTCGTGTACTACTGGCTAAAGTTCCATGTTTGGTGCAGTGGCCACTTAAAGTTATTTTTTTGATAAAATCCTCTATTTAGAAAGTGGAACTATATAGAATGTATCATGTGGTCCTAATACTAAGGCCCATTTGACAATTTACTATTAAAGTAAAAGTGATGTTAAGCATCAAATCAACAGATAATAAAATATAAGAGAGTTATGATAGTATTTTGTCTTTAGTGGATTGCTAGAGAATCTTTTTT
Source organism: Umbellularia californica (assembly GCA_028538565.1). Taxonomy (NCBI): domain Eukaryota; kingdom Viridiplantae; phylum Streptophyta; class Magnoliopsida; order Laurales; family Lauraceae; genus Umbellularia; species Umbellularia californica. The sequence continues at coordinate 61,944,515 of JAPQWN010000007.1, read as the reverse complement.
GACTTTTTTTACATAAAAAGTGAGTGTATCTTTATCATTTAGTTGATAAATGAGGTTGATTTTTTACCTTTTTAAAGAAAAAGAAGATAATTTTGAAGATGTGTACTTCTAATATTATCCATTGTTGAAAAATGAAGGTTTTATATTACTTTCAGCAACTTAGTAAATTGCTAAATGAGCCCTTAAGTAGGTGAGAGAGAGAGAAAAGAATGCACGTGAGTTTTCTTTCACATGAACATAGACATATTGCCCGAATCTTGTAAATATTGGGTGCTCGTCATGTGGATTGTTTGCTTGAATTGTTGAATTAGTGAGTGGATCCCAATTTTATTCTACTACGCAACAGCACCTTCCTACCACCTTCTTCCGCATTTATGGCATGCATCCAATGGGCCCTGCAGATGGAGTGTGACTTTAAAAACTAATCCCGACTTTGCAAGGCAACTGCAAACAATCATCATGCAAATATGTGAAATATGAATCCATGTTTTTGGTACAACATATCGACATATTCATGGACTAGGGATATAGTATACGATTTTAAGAAGCTATGTATGTTAGAAGTGATACCATTTGCCACCTACCGATCGACTCGAACCGCGTCCTGGGCGTGTCGAATGGATGTGTGTAATGGTTTCAGTTGTCTTGTTCTCTAGGTTGGAAACATGAAGTTATTGCTATTGGTTTTAAATTATTAAAACCAGTGACACTTCAGGAAATCAGAGTCTAGGATAGCTTTGAATACGATTGTAGATAGGAGCTGTACGTTAAGACTTATTCTGTTGTGGACATAGTTTTCTCTTTAAGGCTATGTTTGTAACTGTGTCCAGATGGTTGGTTGTTTTCAATTGGGCCCATTTACTTTAATCTCCTATATCATGCAGTAATTTCTTAAAATGACCTAAAGTAATGAAGTTAAAAATTTAGATCAGAGAGATACACTTTTAACTTTAAAGAAAACATTAACTATCTCACTTCTGAGGCCTCAAATTTTAAAAAAAGGGAGAGCTATTTTATGAGGCCCATTTGAATGCTTGCCAATAGCACAGGTAGGGTGCTGGGATTTCAAAGAATGGCATAGTGTGAATTAGGGTGAGTAAATATCAACTTTTTTATATTGTATTTACCATATATTTATGGGCTTGAAAGAACGGTTATCTATATATATAACTGCATTATTAGAGCCCCCAACCCAACCACTTACATCAGTAAGTTGTACATGACAGCCATGTACACCCCGGGAAATAGACTCAACCCAACCAGGACCCAAGTTGTCAATTACTGATTTAGGCTGACCCTTGGCCTTAGGATAACATTTTCAACCTAATTAATAAATGGGCCGGGTTCATATATTGGACTTGTTTATTCTTGTTACCCACAGCTTTCAACCTGCCAACCTAACCCATTTCTACCCCTGGATAAGATTGGAATTTGGAAGGAACATTCAAATGTATTCCATCTGTAAACAATTTTAAAACAAAGGGGAACAATGTTCATGAGGCTTGTGTATTAGCTCCTAAAACTTAATTGTTAGATTTGTTCTCCCTATTATCAGAACAAGCTACTAAAATATTATATGTTCCCATTCATAGAGGAGATAAGGTGCTGTTTTGAAGAGTATTATGCTTCAAAGGCCAGCAACTTGCAAGTGTGGGTTCCAGGGAGACCATACGAATCTTCCTGTTGTGTGCGTCTTGCTATTGCTTACCAGTTACCACTTCCACTTTAGCAATATTGAACTCAAAGAGCACCTAGATTTCAGAAAATATTTCATCCTCTGGTACAGTACGTGCGCCTTGTCTCAAGTAAAACGTGCACCTGTTTTGGTATGTTGCGAAACCGCCCAGAGCTTTCTCTGTCTTCCACTTTCTTCCTTCTGAGATGGTTTTTTTTCTATTTAAAAAAAGCTACCTCCACACAGGTCTTTGGGCACCCTCATTTGGAAAAGAAAAAAGAAAGCCTATTTTGCCAGCTTTTTGTAAAGATCACATGATGTAAATAACCTAGGGTGCTTCGTTCCAAGAGCATGTAACAAACAGTAGCCTACAAATGATTCAATGTAAGGAAGATATGACATGTTTTTTAGTGGGGGTGCTTGGTTGGGACCTTCCTAAAAGTAGGGCTCTCAATAAACTTGGATCTGGCCAGGATCAGCTTCACTCTGAAGTCAATTATAACAATGCATATAAGCTGCTTAAAGGGCCCAAATGTATAGGCATGGACTGAACCCAAAATTTGGTTAAAATTTCCTTAATGGGACCCAACGGCAAATAGAACTTGTCCTTGGTCAGAGCTTGGCTTCATCAAGCTTGGGCTTTTGTTGGTTTGGATATATGCCCAAATTATATATGGAGTTAAATTTGCAGTTGGCCCCTAATATATATATGTGTTTACATTAAATTGAGTCAAACTTGGGAATCACAAGGAGTTGTTGTGGATAGCAACTCTTGCTCCCATAGCCCTCTCCAGGGATCGATCTTTGACAGGGTGGTTTTCACTTTCCTCTCCTGGCCACCGGGCTAACTCAACAAAAATAAATAAATAAATAAATAAAATTTGAGTTGTACTTGGCCTTTTCTTAACTTGGACTTTTACAGGGAAAAGTTTTTTGTTTCTAGGAAACGCAAACCCTAAATCTGTGTGTATAGATCCATGAGAGGGATCACGACCTGACAACTTATAAAATCCAAACCACAAAATAAAAGGCCCAATGTATATTTCCCTTGATATAAATTTCAATCCAAAAGCAGTTGGGGCTTGTATAAAATTGATTACTTATAAAATACAGGAACGAATACGCAAAAAAAAGAGAGTCAAGTCAAGTCATTTTAGAGGTGAATAGTTTGTTGCTGGGCTCAACTTTATGTTAGATTGAGATTTGTATTAAGAGTAATAAATAAAATGGGGACCTCTATTTCGAGGAGTCTGGGCTTTACAAGTTAAAGATTCAATGTGGATCCATAGGTAGGCGTGACCATATGATTTCATTGATCCTAGTATTGGAGGATCTGCACTCTCATCAGAAACGTCTCATTTGCTAATTGGGGATTCAAATTGTAGGATCTGTTGGACTTAGATCCAAGATACCCATTGACTAAACTTCTCAGGATTTTTAAGCAGGGCCATGATTTTAGAGAAGAAGGGCTACAGAAATACAAGTTATAAACTTCCCCTACATTTACGGATCCATTACAATGCCCAGATATGAACTTTCTATTGCTCGATCTTAATTCTAAGGTGATCCTCCATCGTCGTCATCATAAAAAAATGCCTTCTTTCATTAATCAAAGGTCAATCGAAGGTGAGTTTTATGATGGATTAGTCGTCATGAGGTTAAAATTGGTTTTTATAAGTCTTTCACTATAAACTCATCAATGAGGCTCACATAAAAAAACTCAAAACAGCTCACACTCACTATCCCACCTTTTATCAACTCTGGTCTTAATTTCACTCAAATTAGAGTTAATTCCCATGGTCCAATAATAAACTTGCCAAAAATGTGATTTGACCTTTTTTTTTTTTATATATATATCTTAGTCACATGTTTTACCATTTGATCAAATTTGATGATGGATTTTGTTTTTCTTTTTAATTTTAATAACAGAACTAACAACATGATCAATCTAAACGATCATCAGTCCAATTGGATTGAGATTTTGCCCAGAGGCACCACAAGGTGGAATTGGTTTTGAGCAATTTTAATTTCAAAAGTATGCAAGGTTGTAAGGATGGCCCATAATTAAAGACCATATATGGATTGCCCTCGATCACACCATGTCTCTCATCGCATGCACGAGTTCCCTCCGCGCATTTATGGGTTCTTCTCCTTGTGTATGCGAGTCAATAGACGATCTGTCCCTCTTAGCTGGGATAGCAATAAATAAATAAATAAATAAAATAAAACAAAAAATGAAAATGAAAATTAATTATAACGTTATTATATTTGACTTACTGGATTTAGTCACATCTTACATTGTGAATCTTGATAACGTTAATGATCGTGTAATGTTTCTAGCTTCCCTTTACATGGCTATTAAATCTAACCATAATGCCCACGTGGACCACTTTCCCATTCACTGTATGCAATTCATCTCTCCCACACATCCTAATTCATTGCATGACTAAAAACTACAACCCCTATGCAGATTCTCACCCATAACGAAGTTAATTTGCATGTACATTGTAGCAAGACAGCTTGGGCCACATGTAAGGAACCCATGTCCAAGGCCTCGTCTTACACGCCATGGGAACAAGTGTGTCCTCAACATGGTATTGTGTAGCATGAAACAAGCCCCACCAACTCTTCAAGGCACACTAGGGTATCTTGTACAACGTTGAAACTTACGAGGCCATGAAATACATGACAATATGTGATGATGGCTAACCCAACAAATTAAACACGAGAGGAAAGTCCGGATTAGTCTTTCATACAAATGACATCAATGAAAGCATTTATCTTAGACCATAGCTCAACTGATTAAGGACATATAACAATAACATGCGCAATAAAGAGGCCTCATTTGAGATTTTTAATTTTCGAATCTAACAACTGAATAAAGGTGTGGTTGTAAGGTATTACGAGTGTTGGCTAATTCATTGGAAATTGGACAAAACCGGGTCTCTTTATAAAGTGTAATTTTCATAGAAATGACTGCCCAAGTTATCCAAGACTTTCCAAGGAACCGAAAATTCTCAAACAGAATTTTAGTTATGGTCGCTTGAGCGGATGTCTACTTGCTCAAGTGGACCCTCACAGAGTCTCTGTCACTCGACCATTTCTTCTGGCCGCTCGAGCCATGATTTCTGTAGTTTAAATTCTGAAGACAGAGGCTTGCCTGCCGCTCGAGCGGATCTATGCGTGAAATTGGAAACGCGTCTAGAACTCTCTTCTTATTTTCTCTCAAGATAACTTGGTGAACCCAAATCGAACTACACCTCTCGAAGAACGTATTAAAGCTTATAAACAGCCATTATCTCTCTATTCAAAAGTACTTCTCTTCCATTACAAACCCTAGAGAAGAATTTTGAGAGATCCATCATCACCTAAGGCTTTTAGTTGCTATGCTAAAGATTAAGCTTTGCTTATCGTTCCATACTACTCTTCTGCAGTATAGACATAGTGAAGGTGTACGGCGAGCAATCGGTAAGACAGCATGGTCCTTAGATTGAGTTCTAACTGGGAAAGGGTTGTGAGTTACTTTCTTATAACTTACAATTTTATTTAGTGCTTGGTTGTCTATAGGCTTAGATAATAAGGCCCGTTGTTTTTTCCCGAGTAGGGTTTTTCCACGTATACATCGCGTGTCCTTCTCATTATATGAATTGATTGCTTTTAATCTGACTTAGGATTAGTTATTAGATTAATCACGTGTTGCTTGATGTTTAATAGAGATCTGGTTATTGGGACCTCAGCTTGTGTTAAGGCCGGTTTTTCAGTGGTCTTAACAATTATCTATTAATGATTAATCATTAAAACAAACACTTTAATTAAATGATTAGAAATATTACAAAGGAAGTTAGTTTTTGATAGATGTCTATACCCAATCACCTGTTTTATTTTATAAATTAGTAGATCCTATTGACATACCACATGTCTCCTTAGTTGGCAAGTTAAAAGGTCTACCAAAAAACTTGCCAGAGTCATTGATGAAGGCTTTCGGCAATTTGGCGCTCATATCCATACATGAAACAAAGAGCTATCTCCGTATGTATGGCCGTCATTTTCTTATAAAGAAATAGTAACGTGCATAGTCTATATTCGTCACGCATGCTACCTCCTCAGATACATCTACATGCACTGCTAATGTAACCTTTCAAACCGGCAGCGAAAACGATGTGGACAGACTCCAAATCTCTAGACACAACCCGTAAACGAGGCCATAAAATGCCAGCTAGAGATGCTCTCATATGTACAGGAAACCACACAGAACCTCACCAAAATACAAATGAAAATCCCACTCACCACCAGTTCATGCACCCAACCCACCTATAAATATATGAACACCCAACTCACAATCCATCACCACTCACAAGTCACAACACCCCCTTCTCAATCCTTCTCCTCGCTCATTTTCTAGTGATTTCTTCTCCAATGGCTTCTCTCAATCTCACCAAGTTGCCCTTTTATTTTCTTCTTCTTTTGAGCTCTCTTGACCTTTGTGTTGGTTCAAGGAAGCTAGCCTCTCTTGTCCAACCCCCACCTATTCTTCTCACATACCACAAAGGAGACCTACTAGAAGGAGATCTCCCTCTTTCCATTCTCTGGTATGGGAAGTTTACCATTGCCCAAAAATCCATTGTATCAGATTTCATCCTCTCCCTCTCCTCTCAGCAGCAAAAGGGTCTCACACCCACCTCACCAACCGTCTCCCAGTGGTGGAAAACCATAGAGAAATACACCCAAATGGCCGGGAAAAAGCAGACCCATCTTTTGTTATCCACACAAACCTCTGATGAGGACTACTCTCTCGGGAAATCCCTGAAAAGGTCTCAAATCTCCGAGTTGGCAGCCAAAGCGAGTTCCAAACTCAGTGGTGTGGGTGTCACACTCGTTCTTACAGATAAGGACGTGGCAGTGGAGGGCTTTTGTATGAGCAGCTGTGGGTTTCACGGGTCAGAGACGGGTAAGAAGTCAGCCTTTGTTTGGGTTGGGAACTCGGAGACTCAGTGCCCAGGTCAATGCGCGTGGCCATTCCATCAACCGATCTACGGACCACAGACCCCTCCATTGGTGGGACCCAACAATGATGTGGGGTTGGATGGGATGGTGATCAACATTGCGGGCCTTTTGGCTGGGACTGTGACAAACCCATTTGGGGATGGCTACTTCCAGGGGCCCAAGGACGCACCCATTGAGATTGGTTCGGTGTGTCCTGGGGTTTATGGGAAGGGGGCGTACCCTGGGTACGCGGGCGAGTTGTTGGTGGATAAGAGCACGGGTGCAAGCTATAATGCGCAGGGGGTGAATGGGAGGAAGTACCTGGTTCCTGCTGTGTTTGACCTTTCAACTGGGTCATGTTCCACTCTCGTGTGATGTGAAGTGAGTCACTGAGGGTGATAAAACTAAGAGAGTGATCGGGTTTCGGTTGTGTAAATATATAAGTCAATGGTACAGATTCTTGTATTCTTTTCTTTGTCTTATTCTAGTGATGTGTTTGTCTTTGATACTCATCTATGCAATTTCATTGCCCAAATGGATTAGGGTTAAATGGGTTAAGTATTATAAGTTTATGACTGACTGATAGGTTGTCGATGCACGTGATGGAAAATATTATACTTAGATCCACATAGTGGACAGCATAATATTTCTTACTCTTCATTTTATATAATGGGTCAAATCTCATTTTAATCCGACTGGACATCATCTTGAAAATCTCCACGTGCAAGACTTTTTTATATATACTAAAAATTTTAATAGAGCACTTTTATTTTTTTACTATTTCGAACAAGTATTTTAAGTGTGATAAATCTAACATGGGGCCTTCTCCAGTTGGGGTGAAATTGAGAAAGCAAATAAACTGGAATTGTGAAGACTCAGATCTTTGATATGAGAAGCTTGGAAGTGTCCTTTGCTGTAGTCATGGTGAAGGCCTGCCTTTGAAATCAACATTCCTAATTCTAGTTCAGTTGCCCTAGGACTATTATGTGGGTTCGAAACTGCACTACCACACTGGGGCCAAAGGAGAATTTTTTTCGACTTTTTCTCATGAGCCTAACCCTATCTCAATTGGCCTAGGACCACGGTTTGCATTCGGAGATTGTGGGTTCGAAACTGCACTATCACACTAGGACCACAGGGGAATTTCATTCAGCTTTCTCTCCTTAGCCCGTAGGAATTATTATGGCCCAAAGGGCTGGAACCTTGCGGTTTTTTTTTTTTTTTTTTTTAAATGGATCTTTGATATGAAGCTTGGAATTGTCCTTTGCTGTAGTCATAGTGAAGGCCTGCCTTTGATATCAGCATTCCCAACCCCTGGTGAAATGCAACCAACCACACCCAATTACTGTTTGGAACTTTGCTAACCATTGGATTACAGTCCTGTAATATTTTGACTTTGATTTTCAGGAGATTGTTTTAATTTTAAATTCTTTCAAATTCTTTAGACGTGAGATTGCTTGGTCCCTCTGTCCATGCATTGCCCTTTTCATCTATTTCCTCTCAGGTGGGCTGGTGTGGGTTGGGTTCGCAGAGATTTGTGTGAATATTCTTCATTTCGGGTAGAGATTTGTGTGAGGTACTCAATATGGCTTTTGAACAGGGACACTTTGGGCCTCACAAGTGGAGGGAGGATGGAAGGTCCCTTCCTAAATTGTGACTAGTACAAATAATTACAAATCAATAACCTGGAAGCAGGGGGAAAATTTCATCGTTGATATTTGTTATATGAGGTGAAACTTTTATCTGCAAAAAACACCCACATCTGGATCAATGATACTAATTATATTGACCATTATTATGGGGCAGAACTACCATGCAGCGTCATACAGCACTCAGTTAAAATCATGGGTGGGGGCCACATTTGGAAAATCCAAACCTCTTATTAGTCCTAATACCATTATGGTGATCAAATGTTAGATTATTATTTAAATTAGTGAGATGGCCACCGTTGGATCAACTAAACTTGAAATATGTGATTAACTTTCTTTAGTTTCCTCTTTTTAAAGGGCAAAAATGGAAGGAGCCTCTTTTTGTGAAATCTGGTGGCCGGTCCATCTGTAGGCCCACTGAAATAGATTTTGAATATTCAGATGCAGAGTACACAATGGGCCTTTAGACATTGAAGCGGTTTGGATTTTCCAAATGTGGCCCCCACCGATGATTTTATCCGGGTGCTGCATCATGTGCTGCATGGTAGTTCTGCCCCATTATTATGTATGAGGCATACCAGTTTTTGGCACAAAAACCCAGTGGTGGGAGTTTATTTCACAAGAAGGAATAATAATTCAAATTGAGTTTTTTACCCAAAAATTTCCCCATTTGGGAACAAATGTTAACTTTTTTTGTTTTTTGGGTACCCCAGGCGTTGGGAACAAATGTTTAAATTGTCATCCATGCCTGTGTAAGTGGGATGTCTTAAATAAAGTGCAGTGTATGATTTATTGTCGTCCAGGCCTGTGTAAGTGGGATGTTGGGCTATAAATGGGCTAAAAAACAAGGCCCACCCAGACATCAATGAGCTCACAGCCGGACTTAAATTCCATTTCTCCTTCTTCAAATAATAGAGTTGTACCAGGGCTTAAAACGTAGATGGGGCCGAGAATTTGGTCATACATGAAGGAACGGGGCTGGGAGTCAAGTGTATGCATTTGGGGGCAGTCATCCCCATCAGACCTGCATGTGTATGATTCCCAAACCCATATTTAAAATTTGGGTTCCTTTCCAAAATCTACGTAAAAAAAGTGATTCTAAATGCACCCACATGTATTGCTGTACACACCCACTTTCCCTTGTGTGAACAGTTACTGTTCACACAAGGGAAAGTGGGTGTGTAAAGCAATTTCAGTGGTGCATATAGAATTTTCCACGTAAAAATCCTAAGTTTACCCCCAAAAACCCATATCAAAATTCTGGGTTTCGCCTCAAAACTGAACTACTTGTTTAGGTCTGCCCCTTTGAAACGAAAACATTGGGTCTGCCGCTGCCTAAATGAATAGGTTTTTAAAAGGCGTTGGCACTGTCTCTGCAGCAGCAAATTTTAGGGGTGTTAAAGCCTAATCAGTTCATCTATTGGGCCTAATCTCGGGCCTGAGTCCATTCCACTTGCCAGGATGTTAACACCAGGTCCAGCCCATTTGCAAAATATGCTCCCTTTCTCCCCTAAGGGGCCGGGTGTCCAAGCATAGAAAGGTCCACGTGTGGACCAATTCACTGTCGGGTAAAATATTAGGTTATGATTAAGCCCAGGGTTCTAAATCCACACTCGTATCCAACCTAATTTGGAATCGATCTGGTCTGGCCCAGTCTAGCAATGCCCATTATCACTCCAACCAGAATGATTAATATATATATGAGTCATTCTATAATGGTTAAACCACTTTTAGGGCCAGTTTGGATGTACGGTGAATTGAATTAATGGTGAGGCGAAGCATCAAATCAAAAGAGAATTCAATATAAGGTGTTGTGATGGTGTTTTGTTTTTAGTTGTATGGTATGTAATCTTTTTGACTTTTTGTATAGAAAAGTTGAGCTTCTTTGTCTTTTAGTGGAGAAAGGAGGTTGCTTTTTTTACTTTTTTTTTTTTTTAAAGATAGAGGGAATTTTGAAATTGTGTAGTTTTGATATGACCCATTGTCTTTCCTTGTCTGGATAATGGAGGTTTTATATACCTCACCTCACCTCATTTCACCACATATTCAAACATGCCCTTAGGGTTTAATAAAGATTGGGAATGTGAGACCCACTCACCCACCAAAAAATCATGACAATTACGAGGATAAAAGGGGTTTCAAAGGTCTCCTATCACCTATGCTAATGGGAAAAAAGGATTAAAAAAAGATCACTAGATGTACTCTTGGAGGGCCTAAAAGTTGTTCATTTGTTAGGGGGGCATTTAAGAACTCTAAAACTAAGCTCTTATTTTATAATTTATAACTTCTTTACATATCATAGCATTTGCTAAACTTCTAATTGTGTTTTATATTTTAGAGATTATTTATATATTAGAGATTTTGCCTTTAATAAAAAAATCTAAGGGTGGCTACTTTTTAGAGCTTTTGTAACTAAAGCATATGGAGGTGGACACTGCATAATATACATGTGTTTCGGATAAAAACAACCTCATAAAAATTCCAAAATAACCTAAATGATGCGTTTAAGATTGTAATTCTTTCAAGCTAGGCTCCAATTACAACAATTCCTAAAGGTAGGCCCCAAGCATCTCATGAAATTAAGAGCTTTCTTACAATTTCACCAAATATATTAATTATAAATTAGAATTTAAAACTTAGAACATTTATTTTGGACCTTAATTTTATTAGCTCTTATTAATTAGACTAGAGTTTCTACACCGGCGCCCCTAGTGATGACAAATTTTGTACCAAAAGTGCAGGGCGTATAAAATCCAAATGAGAGTAGATTTTGAGTTTTTCATTTTGCGAAAATAATATGCATGTTTAACAAGTCGCCCCCTCAAACTTTTTTCCCCACACAATGGCCCCTTGACCAAAATACCGTTTTGGGACTGGCATTTTTGAAAAGAGCCCTCCTACTTGGCCCGGGACTCTTGACCCGGGACTGGCCCGACTCCACATAAAAGGGCATTTTGGTCATTTTTTTCCAAATGACCAAAATGCCCTTTTATGTGGAGTCGGGCCAGTCCCGGGACAAGTAGACTTTTTCTTTTGAAAATCATACATATGTTTTACAAATGGCCTCCTCATTCTTGTTTTACACCGGCCCTCAGAGCAATTCTCTCTCTGTCCTTGATTGGAAATTTTATTAAAGGTATAATATTAGTGGAAGATAACACGTGAATAATTTCAAAATTTGTGTTTTTACAGGAATATTAATGGAAAAGTGTTTTTAAAATAAAAATAAAATTCAAATTAGTAAAAAATGAAAACGTAGAAAAAAAATATTTTATAAATGCTATGAATGTACATGGGAAAAAAAGGAAATAAAGGATAGTAAGAAGAAAGTAATGTGAAAAAATAAGAAAGTGACTTGGTATGTACTCATGTGGAGGTGTAAGGGTGAGGGGATGGAAAGATCTCATTTAACACTTGTGCAAGATCAAGTTCGTGCATGGAAATTTTTGGAGTATTTTATTTTCTCAAGAAGATTTTACAAAAAAGGCCTTTGCATTTTTAGAAATACTCAAGAAGGCCTTTGCATGTTATACTTTTATTAAAACCTATCTCGTTTTCTTCAAAAAAGAGAAAAAAAAAAAAAAAACCCTCTCTTGTTGGATGGCGAAACAAATCATTGTTAGTTTTCACTTCAAAAAAGTGATTATTAGTAGTAGGAAAAAATCAAATTAGCGGCTTTCCATTGCTAAAAGAGAGCAATGGTGGCGGAAAAAAACCAGCTAATTAGATTTTTTTTTAGCACTATAAGTTACTTTTTTTTTAGTGAACTTTATGGACAAATGATGAAAATACCAGTTATTTATGCTTATCAAATATTACTAACTTAGTTCAAGTTAAGTGGGGCTGACTTGGACGAATGATCGCCAAAGGAGGCACGGAGTTGGAGAGGCTCGGAATTTGATTGTGTGGATTAGAAAAATATGCAATATCAAGCCTATTAAATTGTCCTAGGCCCATTTTAGCAAAAAATTCAAAAAAAATTCAAAAAAAATCCTAGCCCCTAGTTTTAGGTCATTAAAGTTTAATGACTATATATTGTGTACACTTCTTGTGGTAAAAGTCAATGGTAAATTGGATCTATTCCAATCATTCCTATGTGTGTGTGTGTGTGTGTGTGTGTATATATATATATATACACATATATGTATGTGTGTGTGCGCGCGCACGTGCGAATGAGATGAATTGATCATAGGTTGGCCTCCAATAAGAAAGTTAAAAAAAGAGCATTTATAAAAAGGGGTGTTTTGGAAAAATCATTATATGAGTTGTTTGAGTTTTTTCTTAGGGTAAATTGGTCAAAAATAACGAAGAGCATAGTTGCTATTTGGATAGTTAGTCAAGGAACACTTTAATAAAAATAAAAACTATTATAGCCTTTTCAAGGTTATTTTAAAGTGTAAGGGCCTTAAAACTCTTACCTCGAGAATCTCATTTGAAAAATCGAAGGTTCTATCTTGAGAGATTTTCAGTTTCAATTATTTGGTGGAAGAATACATCTATTGTAGTGAAAATGGCTTTTACCTTCTATGTAAGGTTGCAACAAAATGCTTTTCTACCTCTTCTGTGAAATTTGAGAAAATGCTTCCATATTTCAAATCTACAAAAAACAATAATAATAAAAGAATCTTTAAAGCAAAATCTTGATTGTATTACGATGAACTTTTTACGGAGATGCCCTACATTTTTCATACAACCTCAAAAAGGCCCTATATTTTGTGTTTTTATTAGAACATTCGTTGATTAATGGTCAAACTTTATAAAAAAAAAATAACAATGCATTCCTATTTTCTTCACTGAATTACCCCTAAGAAAATTTAAATGATTAAAATGATGATTTTGCCAAAATGCTACTTCTCATAATGTACTCTTTTGTGTTTTCATATAGGGGATCCACCTCTGATCATCAAGCTCATTCACATACATAGAGATACTTGATTGGTTTTTATCCCATTTACACTATTTTGAAGATTATTCACTATTGAATTTTATAACAAGAAGTTCATAGAATGTATATACAGCCATTGAACTTTGAGAACCTAAAACAAAGACTAGGATAATTTGATCGGCTTGACATTATATATTTTCCCAATCTACATCCAAGCTTTTCTATTGCCATGCCTCCCTTTGTGAATAACAGTTGGATAATTGTAAAATTTGGACTTGTGACGATTCATTGTACATTTATTAGATGGGGTTGAATGAGCGAGCGGAAATAAATTTGGACTTGTGACAATTCATTGTACATTTGTTAGGTGGGGTTGAATGAGCGTGGGGAAATAAATTTGGACTCACGACAATTCATTATACATTTGTTAGGTGGGGTTGAATGAGCGTGGGGAAATAAATTTGAACTTGCGACAATTCATTGTACATTTGTTAGGTGGGGTTGAATGAGCGCGAGGAAATTGAATAGATCCTGGGGGGTCATATGCCTAAAAAATTAGGGGACCCTGCATTGTGTTTTTCTTCATAGACATCCGGACAAGGGACTCATCATCCTTATCATATATAAATATGTATTCTTGAAAGGAACGAAAGGAACATCCCTTGACAATGAGTTTAATATGAAAAAGATGGCAAGGGAATCCTATGAATTCCACCAAGGTTCAAGGAATGAGGACATAATAAAAACATACACAAAGTGACCTCGACAAATAGGTGTGCAGTGGTGAGTCTGTTCATTGAATCTAATGATGTCAATCAAACAAAAAGTGAATGGACCACGTTCACCCAGTTATTTTAAGAAAAAGACTTGAAAAACTCATATGTAAACCCTTCTTAGGCCTGATCGACAATTAGGTTCAGGTGTGACTCTGAGTGTGGTTTTTTACTCTAATGTGGAAGTTTATCTCGATAATACTTGTACAAGACATCTTATGTCATCAGATAACATAAAAGAAAAAGAAGAAAGTCACTGTCATGAAAAAGAGTTTTGGACCCAGGGTGTTCTAATTTCTTTTGGTACATGCAACTGAACCCAGGATGTTAAAATTAAAATTGATCACTCCTACAACTCAATTAGGGTGCTGTCCTGGTAAGTAGGTTTTTGTTTAATAAAGCTTTTAGTAATGTCCTATTTGCGAAGCTCACAAGGAGTTGATATAGCACACGCTATTCCATTAACCTTGCTAGAGCTACATAGTTCGGTTCAAATTTGGGTCTTCTGTAACAGTCTATCATCCCCTCATGGAATTTCTGAATGGTGGAAGAACTACCTAAATTAATCTGTGTGATTCGACTTCTCCTTCTCCTGAAATTGATTAACATTCGAAAGCTTGTGCTTTGGTGATGTGGCGCACTTTAAGGACGATAATCCCATTAAGTAGCTAAACATTGCCAAAATTGACGGGTCTAGTATCCATTTTTAGAGTCTGGATCCTCTGTTTCAGTAAAACAAGAAAATACTGTTTCGGCCTATCCCGAGCGGCACATTTATAAAATGTCATTTTTGCTTCTTTCATTCTAAGGAAACAATTGAGAGTGTGCAATTAGCTAACATCACATTTTATACAGGTGGTGCTCAAGGATAGGCCAAAACAATCTTTCCCTGTTTCAGAGCTCTCATTTTTAGCACTATAATCTAAATATAGAGCCTTCGGAGTGAGTCTTTAGAGTAAGGAATGGTAAGGTTGTGGCTTTGGTTTTCACTAACGCTAGACTCCATTTAGAAGAGTGGGTGGAAAATTGAGTTTCAGTTTTGCAAGTTGGCTAAATAGTGCTTTTGCCTTTGTAGATCAATAAAAGGCCGAAATGTCTCCTCCACTAAAGAATCGGAGTCAATTCTTGATGAGCCAACTAAATTGAGAGACTAGGACTTCTCCTAAGTTCATATGTTGTTAGATGCATTCAAGGTGGTGCAAGCAATGAATGGAAAAAATGATTATCCATTGATTTGTTTTTCTAGACATTAGAGTCCGGATCCTCAGAGGGGTGACCATGACTGGGCGCCTATGGGGATGGCTGTCATTCACGTGGACCCTATCTGCTCTATCCAAGGCGAGTAAGTATCCGACGGTGATACGACGGACCGTGATTGGTTCACTCATGATCACTGTATGTTGAAAAGCATTAGGGGTCCGATTCTACGTTTGCCTTAATTTAGAGGCATATCAATCAATCATGCCCTAAACAGTGTGCTTTATGTTTCAACCAGAGTTCACCCACTCAACAAGTCACGAAGTGGAGTCAACTCATCAATTTAAAAAGTTATATCAATTCTTTTGCAGTATTTATAATACCAGAAATATATGTAAAACTTTTAAAATAATAGCACATTATGTTAAATTATTTTGAATAAAATATATGAAGTAATTAATTGGATTTAAAATCTTAGGTTGATGATGAAGATTTGATACATCCAGTTACATAGTTTACTTTCTTTAATTTGATATGCTATGGAAGGAAAATTCTTAATATTTTTTCGGTAGGAAGGAAAGTTTCATCATAGAAAACTAGAGACAAGCTGCAAATTAAAGACAAAAACAGAAAATTACAGCTATCACCCCCACCTCTAGAAGAGTCCAAAACATAAAAAACCGACCATCTTAGCACACTCAAAATAGCTAGAAAGAGCTTTAAAAGTAAATGTTAAATCAGTGAGAAAGATAATAGTTACTCTGCATTTATTTTCATGAGGTAAAATAACCACAAGAGAGATGAGAAGTCAACAAGTGTAAAGTAACTAGTTATGTTTTATCCCATCAAAACATGTCTCGCGACGGGTCATTAGGATGTGATACCAAATCTGCCTCGTTTGGTTGAGCCAGGTAGAATTTAAAGCTTAAGACTTTTAAAACATATATAAAATGCATCAGACTTTGTGTAGTAGAAATTAGCCACACCACCTTCTCTTCCCACAACCTTAAGTTAAAAAGGCCAAAAACTACCTACATCACATGAGTTTTGTCTACCAATTCAATAATGACTATATAGAGGGTAATATTCGGGTGGAAACTGTTCTCACATATTATGTGAAAACTTTTTTGTGGGGCCTACAATTGGGGATGTGACCGGGGGGGATGGAAAGATCTATATGAGATCACCCCAAGTATCAAGTTTGACCCCAAACTCATGCCCCTAACCTCCTCATCTATGGCCCACAAGTTTAATGTCTTCATATTCAAAAAAATATTCAACCTTCGATCCAACGATTCAGTCCATTCGGATGTGTGTCAATCCTTAAAATTAGCGACTATCAAGGGTTCCCTATTGGTTGTTAGATTTGGATGGATTGCTAGTTGGGTTCCACAAGAAAGTTCTAATTTAATAGGTGAGAACTAGTTTTCAATATATATATATATATATATATTATATAGTAGGGCCAGCCGGATAATCCAAATCCATCCCACGCCGAGAAAACTACTGGCTAATAAGAGCATCCCTCGAAACAAACAAGAAGAAAACGAACCCAGACAAAAACAAAGATCCAAGACCCAACCCGTTTACATCATTGATAGAACTGGCCGCCCCATCCGTGATGTCGTTGCTTACGTGAGTGCTAAGCTGTACGCCGCGCATCGGATTACTATATTGAAGAGCCAGTCAGCGTCGTTGGGCGCATCGGATCACTATATTGAAGAGCCAGTCAGCGTCGTTCGGCGGTTTGTACTTTCACGCCTCCTCCTCTTCCTTTACCTTTTTAAATTGCTGTAGCATATTCTATAACAGAAAACAGCAAACATTTATGCCCAACACAGAGAGATGGGGTGGAAAGGAGTATTGGGGTTTGAATATGGTATCATTCAGGGCCCTCTCGGACCCGATATTTCGGGCCCAGAACTTGTTGCTGCTGTAGCCAATGCTGGTGCTATCGGAACCCTCAGAGCTCCCGACTGGGTAACTACTACTTCTATCTCTCTTTCTGATTCAGCTGTGGTTTGGTTGTTTGTTTCTGGTGAAATGAGGAAGACCCACTTCTCTTTCTTAGTCACCTGTCGCCAAGACATGGAGAAAGAGACACGACCGAGAGTTTTGAGTTTGAGCCATGGTTCATGCGGACCAGCACCTATGTCCAAAAGGGCCTAGTCCATTTCAAAGAAAATTAACCATGTTCCAATTCCCTTTTTTTTTATCATGGAAGCCGTTATTGATGTTGTGAAATGGTCACTTTCCAGGAGTCACCTGATTATTTGCGGGGGCTGATAAGAACGACGAGAAGCCTGACAGACAAACCATTTGGAGTTGGTGTTGTTCTAGCATTCCCTCACAAGGAAAATATAAAGGCCATTTTGGATGAGAAGGTTGCAATTTTGCTAGTCTCCTGGGGTGAATACCCAAATGAGCTTGTATCTGAAGCTCATCAAGCAGGGGTCAAGGTGGTTCACCAAGTGAGTGCTGTCTTTCCTTATTCTAATAGGGTGGCATTTTTCCTTTTTATTGAGATCTCTCATGGGTGCTTTGTGATTAATGAATGTTTTATTAGTAGTATTATGCTTGTGGTTTTTCCCCTCTTCAAATACTTCTTTTTGGGTAGGATTCTCTGAAAATACTTGAAACTGTTATATGCTATGTTTAAGAGGAATTTAAAGTTGATGATATAATTTTTTTTCCATATAGGCCATGGAATTAAAAATTACTTTAGATAGATTGTAAATAGGAAAATAGAATTCTTCTGATCAGTACTGGTAATGAATGTTTTGGGTGGACAGGACAGAATTCCATTTCAATTTGGCAGCCACCCAAAACAAATGGTCAAGGGGATACTCATCCATTCTGCTAAAATATGTGAAGGAATTTTGCAGTGAAGGAATTATGCATTTTGGGCATGCCAAAATGTTAGACCTAAGTGGTCCACATGACCACATGTCTAATAATTATAGGCCCCACTTTAAGTCAATTGATTTTACATAAGGTTTCCCCTTTAGTTTTGATTTGAGTAACTCTGGCTTTGATTCACTTTTAGAGAGCCCAATCCATTTAGGTTTCTTGTTTGGCTAATTAATGAGAGAACTTTTAGGGTTATCTATGTAAGTCCTCTCTCACTCACAATATTTGCAAAGTCCCCATCAACTTTGACGCGTGTTGGAGTGAGTGACAAGAGAGATAGGAGAAAACCCTATTTAATCAAGGCCATTGACCGTAATAAGGGATAGTCTTTAGATCAGATCCAAGCCACTTGCATAAGTCTAGATCCATAGATTTAATTTCTGTTCCAAACCATATTAGGTTCAACAGACAATGCATCCTTATTATCCTATAAGTTAAGGTTTCGCTTGTGTGTGGCAGTCACGTCTTTTCACTGGATTAGGGAGTGAAAGAGTTCTAGTAAGCAACAACAGAGGTGGATGACAGAACATAATGAAAATTTATTTTGGGGTAGTTGAGGGAATTTTCCACCTTGAGTCAATTAGTGATAGATGTCTTGCTTCACTGTGATGCAATGCTGCGACAGGACATGGGCTTTGATTTCCTCCTAAATGTTTAGAACTGCTTTTTCATTTTTTTTTACTTGAAACATGTTTTGTTTTAAAACAATAGGATTTTAAATTGCTCAATCTTTCAATCTTGAATACAAATTGTATGTCCTTTCATTTTATCAAAGAAGGTTCTCTTCTACCATATTTAGTTAGAGAGAGAGAGATTCTTGACCATTTTAAAATAACATCGACGTTCTGTATCTTGAAAGTTCCATTGGTTATTTGGCTTTTAAAATTTGAATTGTCTTTCAGTGCTATGTGAGTAAGCATAACTTGATTTGATACGATAGGATTTTAACATTTCAGTAGTTTTGTGTTATTATTTGAAAATTTGGGGCACTGTTGGCAGTTGCCTAGTGGTTTCCTTGGAAAGGTGAGAGGTTGGACATTTTTGGGAGGAGAAGTAGAGCCACATCTAATCAAAATCATGCAACTATATGGTTAGCAATATCATGAAAATAGTTTTCCATCTGTTCCTAATTAAAACGAGCTTGAGAATGCAATGAAAAGTGGTTGATGCTTGTAGTTTTCTACTGTTGATCCTTCTTGTTCTCTCCATTATTTAGTACTTGCTTTCACCCCTTTGATTAAAGCCCCTTTCGTAGTAAGCTATGTAGAAATGTCAAGCACCTTGTGTTGCATTTAATGACAGTTCTTTTTTAGTACTTTTGACAAAATGGTAGTCCAATAGCTTCAGTGTGGGTTTTGAGATGAAATCCATGCACAATCTTCATTTGTTGAATAATTTTCTTGATGAAGGTTTTTTCCTTTTTTGGTAGTGGGCGTGCTGCTGTCTACCATGTCCACCCTGTGATTCTTGATGGAACTTTCTTTTTTGCTTTTTTAAATTTTCTATTGAAGGAGAGATAGATATTTGATAATTATAGACATTTGTTTTTCTCATACGGGCATGTGAACACTAATTTATTTGTTTTGCTTTCCAAGGTTGGGTCCGTTGAAGATGCAGAGAAGGCTATGAATGCTGGTGTAGATGCAATCATTATCCAAGCAAAAAATGCAGGAGGTCATGTCCTTGGCCAGGTATATTTGCAATGATTTCTGATACTTTGTGTTGTATTGGACAACTTGACTGGGAAATTCAATTCACTATTTTTTAAACTATCAATCACTTATGATCACTTATGCAAGAAGCGTAACAGCCTTTTACCTTTAGTTCAATTTTGATATTGCAATGAGGTAGGGAATTTTGTACCAAGTGAAAAGAAGTTTTTGCTTTGTGAGCCATTTCAGCACAATGAATTGTAGATATTCTAAATATAAGAGTTCTGGTTTGATGGTGATCAATACCAACTTTGAAGGTTGAAATTGTTAAGAGTCAGAGAATAGATTTTCCTTCTGTTTTTCTAATCTCCAAGCACACAATATTGAGAAAAATATTATGAATTTGGATCGCAATACTTCAATGCTTAACTTTTCATTAAATCAATCAATATTCTGGATACTAACCCTTGGGTGTAAAAACTAATCTTTTGGTGAAGGAAATGGGTTTGACTAATTTCTCCTGAATTTCAATTTTATTAGTTTAGGTATCACTGTTGTGGTTCATTTGTCTTCCTCATCATTGCTATTGTTCTTTGTGCAGGATGGATTAATCACGCTGTTGCCTAGAGTAGTTGATTTGGTTGCTGGCCGTGATATACCTATCATTGCTGCAGGGGGTATTATTGATGCACGTGGTTATGTTGCTGCATTGGCTCTTGGTGCTCAGGGGATCTGCGTAGGCACTAGGTTCACAAAATACTCTAATTTTAGCACTTCTGGATTTACACTAAATCAAAGTGTATTTTTAAAATTTATGTGGTGATCATTGATCAAGATGGAGAGAAGTCTCATTAGGTGGACGCTTTTTCCCCCCAAACTTCAAATATTCTAATCAATGAAGTTAACTAGCATTGACCATGAAATGGAGAAGGAATACTTCTGATTCTGTTGTTGCCTGTGTATAGCAAGCAGCAAGGATGGGTTTGTCTCTGTTAAGAGGGGAAAACACTGCTACCTGTTTGGATACTTCCACCACTACCTTAATCTCTAATTCTTAGTCAAAATGACATGTGAAGTTCATGTAAGTGTATATTGATTAGTGAGATTTTTTGCTGTTTTAGGTTTGTCGCTACGAAGGAAAGCAATGCTCACCCACTATATAAAAGGAAGCTGGTTGAATTAGATAAAACTGAGTACACAAATATTTTTGGCCGTGCACGATGGCCTGGTGCACCACAACGTGTTCTGCAAACAGTTTTCTTTAATGATTGGCGGCTTCTTCCAGACCATGAAAATGAGACCAACCAGCCCATCATCGGCCGCTCTACAATACATGGCATGGTAATCATTCTGTTTTCATTTCTGTAAATTTAATCATGCTCCCCATGCAATTTGAATTTCAAGTTTAACTGCAATTGCATCTTCTGCATACAGTTTTGCTGGAAATTGGGAATATTCTTCTGACATTCACAATAAATATTTTAGTTGGGTATTTTGGAAACCAGTCTATATTTTTGCTGGTTGAGAACATTTGAACTGGTGGTAATATTTTCAGTTGCATAAACATGTGATACTTGAATTGCTAATTGGCATACTTGGATAAATGTGCATTCTTACTGAGTCATTGCAGATGGTAGTTAGTCAAGTATATTTAAGGTGAATAGGACTAAGTTGTAGTTAATCTTTCAACTGGTTTAAGCTGGTTTAACCTGAAAAATTGAGTAAGGAATAATTATTTTTTTCCTTCTAATCTATTATTCATGATCCATTCATTTCAAAGGTCTCAATGTGAGAACATGGATATGTGGTGTAGTAATAGTTCAGCAGAACAATGTCAACATGCACAACACGCATTGAAAGAGAAAGAGAAGAGATGGGGGATTTAGCCAATCGCATAACATCTATTTGATTGACCTAAACCAGAAATAGGCCACTTGTACATAGAAGGAAGTATCGGTAAAATGCCTCCTTTTCAAGAAAGACTAATTTGATTGATTTTATTTCATAAAAAAGACATTAATGATATAAATTCTCTACATAATCCACAATTTATCCACACTCAAGATGAAATTAGTCAAAACTTTCCATTCCATGTCCCTATGGTTTTAGCTTATCGAATTCATTTTGTCTTCTGAAAATAAAAAGAATTTTGATGGTTCCATGGCTTTTGTGCATATAATTTGTTATAAAGAACACATTTCTCTCTGTCTCCATCATCATTGACACCATATCGCATCTACCTGTGTTCTTTTTTTTTTCTTTTATAATCTCTCTTCATTGAACGTTATTCCTACCACGCGAATTGAACATTTGTTATTTGGAGGCGTTTGCTATTTAGGGAGTTGGCCTCTTAAATTCTTATTTGAGAGTCCTGCCTATCTTACATCAAAATTTGAGGGCTTAAATAAAAATCACTCAGTTCCTTGAAAAGAAAATTCACACAAAAAATTGGTAAAAAACCCTCCTTAAGAAGTAGACAAACATCAATAAAGAAACCAGTAGTTAAACACAGTCCAACAAACACATTGAATAATACTGCTCTCCTTTTTTGTTCTGTATATCAGTTTAGAAGCCTTCTATGCTACATTTGTATGTTTTATTTCTTGGTCATCTTTCCTCATATTGTTGTCATCTTAGAAAATCATGGACATATAGGCCAGATCATGCTAACACGTTATTCTGCATGCCAGGAAAAAGAGATCCGGCGTTTTGCTGGTACAGTCCCAAATGCAACAACAACAGGTGATATTGAAAGCATGGTCATGTACGCTGGTGAAGGTGTGGGCCTTGTAAAGGAGATACTACCTGCTGGTGAAGTGGTAAAAATGCTAGTTGAAGGAGCCCAGCTTCTAATTCAACAATTATAAGTAGTACCAATGTCGTATAAACTGTCAGTCTACTAAACTGTAGAATTATTTCTTCCTTTTTGTCTGGACATGGTGAATATATAATTGGAAACCAAAATGGTCTTCCATTATGTTGGTCTTAGGAGTTAGGACCTCTCCCCTGAAGGGAGAGTGCCTCTGTTGAACTGCTTTGGCAATCTAGATTTAATTAAATATTGCAGGTGTAACTGCAACTTAAGTGTCATATATCCTTTTGATGATGATAGAAGAGATTTCAAAACTTGCATTGATGATCATGCATGCATATTGATTTTCTTCGGTTGCTAGTGGATGTGAGCTCATTCTACATGCTGACCAGCAAGCCTCAAAAAGTGCCATTCTTATTCATATGCAAAATGCGATTCGGTTTGCCAATGCACTCGAGTGGTATTGGCACCTTAGTTTCACATGCATGCCCGGTGATTGATTCCCGGCTATTCAAGGTTAAATTATTTACTACCAGTAAGTAGTAACTAGTAGCCCAACATAGCAAAAAAGAAAAAAGAAAAAAGGTATTATCAGCTCTGCAAAAAAATAACTTTTATGAATGCGGTGAGCGTGGATCGAACACGCGACCTTCAGATCTTCAGTCTGACGCTCTCCCAACTGAGCTATCCCCGCTGGGTGTTCAAGTTTGACATATTATTAATCTGATACTTTAAACTATCTTCTACACCACCCATATGGTTTTCTTAAGTTCAATAACTATACTTTAGGTGCTTACTAAAATGGTCAGGATCATTACACCTTTGTTGATTCAGACCCCACTCACCTAATCCACCAATTGGACTTTCAGTCCCATCTGCACCCACTGAATGACTTATACAATATGGTGGGCCTCACAATCAGCGTCACAAATTAACCTGTTAAAGGTTGCAACTCTTTAATTTGCAGATCCATCCATTGCCAACATTCACTGTACCGATGAAAAAGTTAGATCACAGATCACCAGCATAATCTTGTTGTCTACGGCCCAGTGAAAGAACACATATGGGTCCCATCTTTCTTCAGGGGTGTGGGCCGTCCATACTAAGAATACCATTTTCCCGGTCATAATTAGAAACGGCCCATTTCAATTGTCGATGGGCTCAGGACCAATTTAGTCACTTCATAAAACTGAGATCTAGTTCTTGTGGATAGAATTCATCTTCAAGTTGTTTACTTCATTATGGAATTTAATTGAATCCCACGGTTCACCCAAAGAAACCGAACCCTGCTCACTTAAATCCCTAGGTTCAAGGATGGCAGTTTTTGACCTGACCTGACCTGCTATTATTACCTGGGCTGATCTGGTAATTAAGGATTCTGGTTGACCTTTTTTCAGTTTGGGGTTGGTTTAGGACCTTTAGGTAAACACCAACTACACAGATAAATGAGTGGGAATAAGGTGCAGTTAGAGGTAGCAAAATCTGACCTAACCCACATAACCAGATCAACATCCTAAACAAGTAGGTCATGGTTAGATAAATTGGACCCGTAGTAAAATGAGTTGGGTTAGGATTGACCTGCATAAACTCATACCCCATTTAAGTGAGCCGAGTTAGGGTCCACCTGCATATCTAAATTGATTTAGATAGTCTAATTTGGACTCTTTTTGGCCTATAACTAAACTCAAATACGATCTTAATACTTAAAATGAATTGGGCCTGGGCTAGACTTCTAGATGCTGGGTAGGGTCCATTGAGTAGAATGCGTCGACCTCAGTTGAGTCTGTTCTGTATGTTCGGCCCAATTTGGCTAATTGCACTACGAGCCGTAAAGATTAATTGAACCCGACTTAATTAGGGTTTAGTTGACCCTCTTAACTTGACAAGTTCACCAGCTACACTGAAAGCATATGGCAACCTGCAGGCTGAGGAGCAATCAAGAGAGAGATAAAACACAAAATTAATAATGGGCAAAGCTTGACAGAAACTACCCCACAGGCTGGCCCAGCCAAACAAAGGGAATCCCAGAGCAATCTTCATGAAAGAAAGCAAACAAAAAGATGCCGACAGACCGGGCCTACCAGAAAATACAGAAAGCCTATAACCGCCACCAGGCAAATGGGAAACCAAAGGAACAAAGAAATAGATAAGGAGGCCACAATCTGGCCCTTGAAGTTGGGACAGCAACAAGAGGAAGTCGGCTCATGGGTGGAACTAGAGGGGACCCTTGTATCTAAAGCAAATTTTTATAAATTTTTCACAATGGCCCTTTATTTTTTGAGTTAATTAGTGAAAGGTCCCTAGAATTGAATCTAACAAGCATCCAGTACAGACAAATTCTTTTTAAGGGCTCTGGTCCACTCAGCTAGACTAATTGCAACCAGAGGTCCCTAGATCCACACAGTTTCATTTTTCAGGACTAATTCGCCCTTCCACCGTTTTAGGCATAAATTTTGAAATTTAAATTTTCAAATCTTCCCTCGTCCATCCTTCCTAAATCCTCTCAAACAACTCGACAGATCGGATCAAAGATTGATCCGGATTTCTGCACTTCGTCATCGTTGCATAAAAGAGCAAAAGTCGTATCGCCTGAGAAGAACTTGCAGAGATTCTCGATTCCATCCAAAATTGTCAATCCCCCATATATATATATATATATATATATATATATATATATATATATATATGCACGTATGAAAACGCATGGAAAGCGGTTTTCAGGGAATCTGTAACGTCCTAGTCTGGTTTTCCACAGCGACAGGAGAGGGAAAGGAAACAAGCAACACCTTCTTCCTCTGCTTCCTCCAGCTCTCACAAAGACACCGAAAACCGGATTTCAGACTAGAAATCGGACGTTTCGTAACAGAAGAAAAAAAAAGGCACTGCTCTGTCTCCCGATCTCGCAATCGTTACGCGCAATCGAACCTTCGAGATTTCTTCAATTCGATTGCACTTGCCATCGATTTCATTTCATTCGGTATTTAAACCTGATAGAGAGCGCGATTAGAAAACCAGAAATCCGTTCTAGTTTCATGAAAGTAGTTTCCGATCTTGAAGAAGGGAGGTTTTCTCTTTCTCCTGCTAGCGCCATTGATTTGATTTGATTTCATCTAGTGTTTAAACACTGCAGAGACCGATTGAAGAGCTGGAATAACGGTTTTTCGATTTTCGAATCCGATCTTGAAGAGCGGTAGTTTTCTGTTTTAACCAGCGCCATTGATTTGTAGAGAGTGATTGAAGAGCTGGAATGTTTCAAGGCAGAGAAGTGGTTCGATTTGCAGTTGATTGTCTCCAGAGAAGACCAACGTACTGCAACGTTTCTGGCCCTGCTACGGAAGCCCAGTTTAGAGCCCAGACCTACGATCAAATTTATCTTAATTTTGTCAAATTTATCTGAGCTTTTGTCAAATTTATCTAAGCTTTTGTGAAATTTATCGGTCTTCTTTCATATTTCTCTGTGTTTTTGGCAAATTTATCTGAGTTTTGTCAAATTTATCTGATCTTTTGTCAAATTTATCTGAGTTTTTGTTAAATTTATCGGTCTTCTATCATATTTCTATGTGTTTTTGGCAAATTTATTTGAGTTTTTTTTTTTAAATTTATCTAAGTTATTTAGCACATTTATTTACGTTTTTTGAAATATATTTGCGTTTTTTAATTTTATTTGCGTCTTTTGAAATTTATTTGTGTCTTTTCAAATTTATTTGCGTTTTTTGAAATAAATTTAACCGAGTTTTGGCCAAAATACTTGAGTTTTTGGCAAATTTCTCAAAAATTTGGAAAATGATTTATCTGAGTTTGGCAAATGTTTTTGCATTTTTAAATTTTATTTGCGTCTTTTGAAATTTATTTGTGTTATTTTGAAATTTATTTGCATTTTTAAGTTTATCTAAGTTTTTTAACAAATCTATTTACGTTTTTTGAAATCTATTTGCGTTTTTTAATTTTATTTGCGTCTTTTGAAATTTATTTGTGTCTTTTCAAATTTATTTGCATTTTTTGAACTAAATTATCTGAGTTTTGGTAAAAATACTTGAGTTTTTGGCAAATTTTTCAGAAATTTGGAAAATGATTTATTTGAGTTTGGCAAATGTGTTTGCGTTTTTAAATTTTATTTGCGTCTTTTGAAATTTATTTGCTTTATTTTGAAATTTATTTGCATTTTTTGAATTTTCTTGGGGTCTTTTGAGATTTATTTGAGTCTTTTGGAATTTATTTACATTTTCTAAAATTTATTTCAATCTTTTTTAAACTTATTTGCATCTTTTTAAATTTAGGGGGATTCGGCGAGAGGTCCCTCAAAGTGTGACTTTGATGCAAACAGTCCACAAAAAAAAGTAATGCAGCCAAAGGTCCATCACACACATTTCCATACATAAAATGTCTAATTTGCCCTTTCTTTAAATCATATCCCATGATTGGTGGGATATCCCATTAATAATGACCAACTACCATTTAATTGCCCACGATTAATGGAATCACATTAATGAGATTTTCAAATAAATTTCAAAAACACACAAGTAAATTTCAAAGTAATGCAAATAAATTTAAAAAAATACAATAGTTATTTTTAAAAAAGCAATAAGTATCAAAAAAACGCAGATAAATTTAAAAGTTAATTAGCGAAAGGTCCATAGAATCGAATCTAACAAGCATCCAGTCCAGGCAAATTCTTTTTATGCTAACATAGAATTCCCAACCTTTTACGCTGGACTAATTCCTCCGAGCCGAGAGAGAAGCCGGATAAAATTTTTATAGCCCCCAAAGTGGCAGCACATGTAGAAACAACCTTCGATTTATGAAGAACAATGGCCCTTTTCGAGATATGCTACCAAAGGGCACCAACAATCAAGAACAAAGGACCTCTGAGAAACTTAAAAACACATGCAGACTGAGTAAACTCGTCACCCCATATTGGCTTGGCTTCCTGTAGCAACGAATTTGTCCGCCGGGTCAAGAAGGGAAGTGCAACTCAGAGTGTTCCAAAATTGACCTGACGTGACATATTTTGTCTGCACTATGATTGAAAGTCATCAATTCTGAGGAAGTAGTGGTCATCCCGTACTAAATCTCAGCGATGTAAATCATGTCGTGTCGACGGATTATTGAATTCGAATTAAAATCACATTAATCCCTACACCACATGTTAACTTAACGGGTCAAAAAATTCAATCCGAACCCGACTCGTTAATTTAACGGATTATACGACTCAACCCGTTAACCCGTTAAGTAATTAAGTCATTGCGAAAATTTAAAAAAATTTATTCAAAAATAAAATGAAAAAAATATATAAGACACATGAAACTGTAAGTGAGGATCTCGAGTGGACACACCTAAAACCCTACTATAAAATAATAAACTTCAATTTATTTTTTATGAATATAAATTAATTTTAGTTACATTTAGGGAGTGAAAAAAATTTAACGAGTTAAGTGTGTTGTTAACGGATTACTGGTTTAATTCATACATGATCCGTTAACTTAACGTGTCAACGGGTTTGACTCATTAACGACCCAAACCCATTAAAAGCCCACCCAAACCTGTTAATATCGTGTGGGTTCGTGTCGTGTTAACGGGTCGTGTGGCATTTTGACAGCCCTACAGTAAATCCTATCCACAGGCCCACAGCCATCCAATTTTATTTTATTTCTATGGCAATTATAATATAATATATGAAAGAGACTAAATTTAATTGAGCAATCAGGTTTAATTGATTTTGACTATACTCTAAATACTAGATCTAAAACCGTTTCCCACATTAATATGCCTTCTTCCAATATTTACTATTCGATCCATGACTCTTGAAATTCTCTAACATCCATTATTTCACAACTCTAATAAATCCTTTGACGTTACTTTTGTGGTGACCTCTCAATTTGAGCAAGTGAAGATGATTTCCACTGCAAGATGCTCACACAGTAGAAAGAAGTCTTGAAAGTCAAGGAGGACTACGATCCAATACTTTCATATGCCTCGAGGTCTATATGGGATTTTTTTTTTCCAAATGCAGATGGGAATAAGAGAGAAATAGTGCAGTGTCCCTCACCAAAAATGGTGAGGGATAGATGCATATGAATATTTCCCTCACCATCCAATCATAAGTTGTGGTAATGAAGAGAATGGGAGTGCAGATAGCAGTCAATAAATGAAATCCGGACACATTTAGGTTTCTTATAATGATCAAACACGTCGAAGAATGCCGGCGAATAAGATGGCTTTTTGTAATGGAATGCTTCAAGGTCGCTTATATAGGATGACACGCTCTTACAGATGTGTATATATATGTGATTTTCCATTGTTGATTTTAGGTTTTTTTTTTAGAGAATTTTATTTCTTTTATAAATATTGTTATGGTTTTTTGGTGATTCAAATTGAAAACCACACTTAAAATATTACCCACACTTAAAATATTCGTGTGGTTAGGAAGTCCAGTTTTAACCTGGAGGTTCTGCCTTCGAATCCTTTAAGGCCTTACCCAATACATTGGGCTAGTGGGTGGTTCTATGTATCCGTGGGTTTACCAATGATAAACCGAAGGGGGTCAGTGGGTTCCCATGTAATAAAAAAAAAAAAACAAAAAAACTCCTGGCTTGAAAGGCAATAATTGGACAGCAGCCACTTGACTGAATTTGTACCATTATTTTTTCTTAACTTGGGATCAAGGCTTCATTAAAAGAAGAACATGCATAGCTAATTCAATGGAAAATGGATGTTGTTGGGTTAGTACAATAGCTACAGATTTTTACATATTTTGATTTTTTATGTGCATGTGCTCCAAGGGGTTTATGCCATTTTGGAGAACAAATTGGCAGGCCAACATGGAAGCATATGGGAATTGTGAGGCTAAGGGTCTAGAAAGGTTTTTTTTTATTTTTCACCTCTAATTTTTAAAAATTGGTCTAATCACAAAAAAAATATTATTTTTTAATGCCTTAAAGTTGTCTATGTTTTAGCCTTTATCACTTACCAACTTAACATTCATATTTCTATTTGTCAGATCAATTTAAGGATCTACAACAATTATGCCAATTTTGAGCAAGTACAATTAGGAGGGGTGAGGATTGATAATCTCATAGGTCGGCCCGATGAGTGTAGTGGGTCAGAAAATCTCTCTATGTATGCAATACGCATGTGTATATCCATGTGTGTTTCTTGTATCCAAACAAGTTGAAGACAGGCACTCCGGATGCTAAAATCATAATAACATGTGGTAGTTTGGATGAATGTTTTTTGGCAAGAAGTTCTCTAATAAATAGTTTGGATGAATATTTTGGGATGAGAAGTTCTCCAATAAAATTGAAACTATGGATCGAACTAAAGTTTAAATTAAAAAATAAAAAGGTTTTATTTGTTCATGCTTCTATGATTGAGATCTTCTGCACAGCATAAAATTGGATTCGGATGTAGATAGACCTAAACTTGGCCCAAAAAACTTATGTTGTATTAGATTAGAATTAAACACATAATCTTTTAAATATTATGTAACAAATGTGCTATTTTATATCATATTAATAAGAATTACAAAAATATATATTAAAGTAAGACAGATGGGGCAATCTTATCAAACTTTATTATGGGCTTAGTCTTCTTTTACTCTTTTTTTTAGGGTAAGCCTGTAGTTGTTTGACGCGAAGTGGTGTTTTGAAATTTGATTATATATTGTGACAAAATCAATTCTTTAAAAAAAAATGCACCGAAGTGAAACTAGAAGAAAAGACGAGAAAATAGAAAAAAAAAAAAGATCATCTATATATAAAAGGACTTCCAAATCAATGCAACGGTAAACATAAAAAATCTCTAGGTTCTGCTAAACGTCCACATTATCATTGTTTAATATGTGGCCTTTTCACATATTCTCTGTTAAATATTGTTGATTTTTTCTTTGATGTGATTAATTAATTATTTATTATTTCCTTTTTCACTTATAATACTATTGTCTCATTTCACGCTCTCAATTCAGTCTCTCCGTAATAGATAAAACTTTATTCTATTATAAATTATATTGGCACGGCGTGTTTTGCTAGTTATTATGTATGAAAGCATATTATTTTGACTAGTTGAATTTAAATTCTGACCCCTCAATTTCAATTTTATTGGGGTTATGTGAATTCTGACTATTAATTCATAAAGCATTTTTAATTTGATTCACTTTCTTTTTAAAAATAGGTCTTGGGAGTTGGGACGGTCGATGTCTTTTATACTTCTAATAGCATAAAATAAAAAACATTCAGGCAACCAAGGTGACTGGAAACTCAGAAAGCTCACGTAAGTGCAAATAGGATGGAGCCCACACCATGAGAAGGATGGGCCTGTATCGGTAATTCACTTATAAAGCTAAAACAAGATAGTATAAAAAGAAGAAAAGATAATAGGTAATATAAAAAAATAGAAAATTTCAAATTTTGCCTTTTTGACCTTTTTCTCATTTTGGGATATAAGAATGGCTTTTTTTTTATTATAAAAAGAAGATGCTTTTGTAATTTAGTGGAACAAGAGAATAACTTTTTGACTTTATTTTTAAAATTTTTAAATTACCTAGAGTAAGATTTGGAGATGTGGGGTAAGATGGGAGGACATTTTTTTTTTTTTTGTACTCTTTATGGTTTTCATGGACTTTTAATGGATGTATCTCCAAAATGCAATGGAACTTTAATTACTGATAAAAGGAGGGGGAGACAATAATTTTGAGCGGTCTGATTTTAAATTCATGGCTCACCTGGTCAATTTATTCAAATGGCTCAAGGCCATTTCTTCACTACAATTTATGACGGGAATTTATAATATTGGGGTTCTTTTGAACATGACATGACATTTTGTTCCTTGGCATTTGCAAATACAATATTTCTTCACAAATTCTTAATAATTCCACCACACCTGAAAGGTCTCAAATGACTTTTGAAATTTAGGAATTCCAGCTCTTTTACTCTTTTGTGGAATTTCTTGATGCCCAAGTATAGGGGAGCATTCAGGAATTTCACCATGTCTGATAATCTCATAATTATGTAGGTAGGAATTCCATAAATTCCAGTGAAGAAACATGCCCTCACTCATCTATTGAGCTCAAGCAACTTAGAAATTTAGAATCCAAATCTCTTATAGCGAGCCATTAGAATTATCTCAGCCTTTTTATTGTAGATCCATCAGTGTGGCCTACTTTTGAGTTCCAATCCTCTCAACATAAGTGTTCTGCTTCTAATTAGATTATTCCCATCCTAAGATTAATGACATGCAAAACATATTATTTGATTTATTTTATTTTCCTTCCTTTGATAACGTATAAGTCCAATGGTGGACAAGAATTAGACTGAAATGAAAATTTTTATTTTCACATATTAGATTTCAAAAGATAAGCCCAACAAATTAACGTACAAACATGTGCATAAACATGTTTAGTAATAATCCTCCTTGAACTTCTTAGAGCGGTTAAATGAAAGTTGGATCCACAATCAAATTGACACACACACCAAAATCGTAATTGTAAGTTAAATCTAAAAGTGGGCTAACTTCTAAAAAGGAAATGCAAGGGCTATCTCAAATGGAACATCCATAGTGGGCCAAGTACTATTGAATGAAAATGCCACTGTAAGAAGGGACACGGAAAAGGAGATGGAGGCGATCATATATTGAAAGGAACTGTATAAATTTAGTTGATGAAACCTGTAATGCATGGAGATTTTAAAATTAACAATGCATTGTATCTATCGCATTTGATAATTTAATTTTTATGTGTAAAATTTGTATCCCTATCACGATCATAGCATGTCCCTATCATATCTTATCATCACAACGTCCTGATAAAGGACATGTGGATGTGCCCACTTGTGTGTAAGGATACAGTAATTAAGAGTAAGTCTACAGAGAGACGGCAGATAGAGACAAAGTCAGCCGTATTAGAAAAAAAAGAGAAAAGAGAAAAAATTTTGGTGCTACGTCGGCCGTATTAAAAAAAGCTATCGCGGCTGTCGCCCGTCTGTCTCCAAACGTCTGTCCCCGGAGTTTTTGGGCAATCAAATACTCATAGTTTACTTAGTACCCTTAACAAAATCACACACAAACTGATGTGGTGGTAGAGGATGGGACTCTTGTTTGGATTATTTAATCAAATTGGGTCCGTGGAAAGGCAAGTATTTCAATTTTCAAGTGCCTAGTTTGACCAGAACCGAATCTCGCCTCTTTATACTCCCTTTTAATTGCTGCTCGGGACTTTCTATTAATGCAATGTCGTCTACGACACGGTGTCTGAGAGTGATACATTAACAGTGAGAGTGATGCATCCACTCTTCATGATGTGATTTTTTTTTTTTATGCATCCAATCAAAAGGAAGGTAAGTACTCACACACCTAACTCCAAATATACAGATTACAGCCACGCAAGTTCCTCATCTTAAGACTGTGCCACTTCTTAATTTGATTTTTAGAAACGGTTGATGCATGCCCTCTAAGTAAGGGCATTTGACGTCCCCAGCCATTGGCCGAATCATAAAAGTTTCCTTGTGGGGCCACCATGTGAAGAAAATCTTCTCAAAGGGGCTATGTATATACATGAACAAAAGCATAGATAAACAAGAAGAGATTTTCCCAAATTACAGGAAAATGAGGGGAGGAGAGGGGAAAGTTGGGGAAAGTACACAATTGCCCCTTCTTGTCCAATTATAATTTTTTCAAAAGTAAGGGTACAATGGTCTTTTCCTCCTTACCTCACAGACAAACAAAATTATACTTTTTTTCTTCCATTTTCCTACTTTTTCACTTCACAAATAAGAGGAGAGAAAATTAATTTTCCCTCCCCTCCCCTTCATTTTCCTTCCCCCTCAAATTTTCCCTCCCCTCCCCTCCCCTCCCCTCCCAAACAAAGCGTTAAGAGTATTGAAAATGTCAACTTGAGTTTCACCAAAGCTGTCAATGATCCTGACTTTTTGATTTTCTAACTGGTTTGAGTCAAAACTCTGGGGACAGACGTTTTGAGACAGTCGGCAGACAGACGTGGTAGCTTTTTTTAATACGGATGACGTGGCACCATAAGTTTTCCTCTTTTTTTGGTTTTTTTTTTTCTCTAATACGGTTGACTTTGTATAGCATCTGTCTGCCGTCTATCTACATACGTCTGTCTGTAAACTTACTCTTTGAGTTGGGTCGGCAATCTGTCCTGATCTTGACCCCTTTTAAATCCAAAACTCCATATTTCTGGCATATGGATGCAGGTGATTGGTCTGCATAAAATCATACTCTACCAGTTTTTTTAAAAAACTCGATCATATATATTATTTCACACTATAGTTACAATTAATACAGTTGAAAGCCACATGATGCTTTCTTTTATTCAGTCCAAAAGTAATTATATTGCCTATTTGTCTTTTCAGAATAGTTTGTTTGATTCTTCTGCTGTCAAATAATTCTTTAGCCCAATAATCCGTGTTGAGCATGGTATCTTCATGTACTGTAAAATAAATAATCGTATATTAAAAGGAATTATTTCTTTCTAAAGGACAAGTTGGATAAAATAGAAATAAAGAAATTAGAGCAAAAAGGGTATTGTTACGTAGGAATAACTAAAACATGAGTGATTTAATGGAAAACTGAGTGCGTAGTTGCATTAGTAGTTATATGACCGTTGGTCAAAAATATAACTGACCGTCAAAATTGAAATCTAAACCTCTTAGCTTAATATATTATAATTAGGTAGGATTTTATATGCTTAATTTAGCGACAACAAATCTCTTAAACATGTTACACTTGATTTGAGCTTCTGGAACTAGATCCTCATGCAACGATTAAATACTGCAGTAAGATCATAACATGCCCTTAGGACCTTTGGCATTCGTCCGAGGGTTCAAGAGCAAGGACTATTCCCTAAGAGCACATACATGACGGCACACATAGTACCTAAATAATGCAAAGGGTGGGAGTTAAAACTCAAAACCTTGGAGAGCAAACCCAAGGCTCAAACTAGCCGAGCCACTGTCTTGACGGCAACACCAACCCCTCTTGAATTAGCATTGGTTGAAAATTCATGAGGGTAATCATTGATGGATCACGGTGTAAAACATGTGGATTAACCACTAATTAAAACCAAATGGAGTAAATAAAGTGTTTACAAACATAAACATGTGATCCGCCCTGATCCGGTCCTTCAAGATAGTTTCTTCCGGTTTGGGGTGGAATTTTGCCCTTAGCCAGGTTAGGATTGGGTGCCGATTTGGCACAGGTTCGAAATTAGGTTATACAATTGATCATTATTTATTCGCCCCTCACTATATTAATTTTTTAAAATTTAAGTTTTTTCTTTAGAAACTCCTTCAATGAATGACACAAGTACCGGGCCCCACATGGTAGAAAAGTTTAGTCATTTTGAATTTTTGACTTCTAAAATCATGATTTGTAATCATGGGAATCACATAATGTTTCATGGGCTATTAAGGGTGATCAATATCTCTTACCAAATCCACCAACCCAATCCGAAGAAATTCAGAATTTCAATGATTAGGTTGACCAATGTTTTTTCAAAGTGGTTTTGAAATGACATTTCTACTTACTATTCAACCAACGGACTTAAGGATAAAATGGATAAGCTTAAGTCGAACTTGGCCGATTACTAATTGGGTTGAATGACACACAACTTTTGAGTTAAAGGAATCAAACCAAAGCCTTACTTATCAAGTCAGGTTCAAATTGGGTTGGTGGGTTATCATGCAATTAGTGGGATTGTGTCAACTTACTTGGTACTGCTTCAAATTGGTTGGTGGGTTATCATTCAATTTGTTAATTTGATTAGAGAACCAACCAGACCCAACCCATAAATGAAAAGGGTTAACCCTGACCTTGAATTATTGAGTTGGGTTACTCCTCACTAGCCGATCAAGATATTACTTTTAGCATGAAGGAAAATAAAGATTCTAAATTGCCCCAGGCTTAATAATCTCCAATCCAAATAGTATGAAATCTACCACTTAACAAGCTTGGAGTATTACAAGAAGAGAAATGTGTTACATCCATTGACAATTCCATGAATAGATGGCATAAACTCATTCAATCATTGGACTTTGCCTTCTAATCCCTGTTTTATGACTCCTAAATTACATAAACTAAATCCCCTATTATGTCCTAGGACTCAGTGGGTTCTAACTTTTTTAGTCCAGCAAACCTTGCATCGCACCTGATTTGGTTCAAGTTCAAATTCAGCTAATTAGTTTGACTTACACATGTTTTGGTTCATGATGAAAACCTTCTTGAGTTGAGATCTAAGTAACAAATTGGTTGGGATTAATTAGATCCTGCTGGTACTTGATTCAATCTTTTGTAAGTCCTGACCAAGATATATTAGGGGCCTTTAATGCACATCTGCCTTTGTATCATGTACTCCACTTTTTGGTGACCACAATTGTTAGTCTTAAACAGGAGAGCCTGTAATAACACAAAGGAAGTAGAAAACTTTTAGTGAGAAAAACCCTAGCTCTTTATTTGGGATGTAAGATACTGAGCATAAAAGAAATACGTTAATTCTCCATGTCCAACAATGGAAAAAGGCCACCAACACTTGGATGACAAGGACCTTGCAATCAATGTAAGATGTTCAGAATTTCACCTACATATTAAAGTCACAATAATATCATTGTGAATTTTCCCCATCTGATTTTTCATTGATATTATCCCTGTCTCAGTATTTACAACATCGCTTATAATCTTGTTTTCCTATAACCAGAGAATGAAATAGTCATAAATTCAAACAAAGAAGCCAAATGACTGAAAGGAAAACTAACAACACTGAAATAGTGGAATATCCAATTTTGTGCCACCAAGTCACACAAACCCATTAAACCAAACTAACAAACATGCGATTGAGGCCTCTTAATTAAGGGAACGACTTAATTAAGGGAACTGACAGAAAGAAGAGCTA
This sequence comes from Umbellularia californica, assembly GCA_028538565.1. Lineage (NCBI taxonomy): Eukaryota > Viridiplantae > Streptophyta > Magnoliopsida > Laurales > Lauraceae > Umbellularia > Umbellularia californica. The sequence goes on along the minus strand of JAPQWN010000007.1, from coordinate 61,908,085 downwards.
TGAACCAAGAAGATCCAAGAAGAAACAACCATTCTAAAACAGTTTGTAGCAAACATATATACAAAAACATATCACCTTTTTTTTTTTTGTTGTATTCCAGCTAAAATAACAGTATCTTACCACTGGGGTAAGACCCCGTTCTACATATACATATCATTTAACTATTATTTTCCTATCCTGTCTCATATAGGAATTTTTTTTAAATTTATTTTTCTTTTCTGTGGCAGGTGTCTGTTGTCAAGCACCAATTAAGAATTACTTTTATAGTACCTACATTTGATAGGGTAGTGTGTGTCTGTGGTGTTCCTATTTATGTTTTTGCAGTGATATTATAGATATAGATACCTAGATTTCATATGGCCGGAAGCTATGTTCTTCAACTTGCATCAAAAGATTCTAAAATGTGGAGCAAAAGACATCAAAGTCTTTCCGGGCCAGCTTGGGTTAGAGAAAAAGTGGAAAAAAATGGAAGATAAAACTGTTCCGGGTTAACATTTTGTTGTTTCTTGCCCACTGTTTTCTCTACATTCAAATGGGTTTCAAACCTACAATCAAGCAGAATGGGGGCGGCTAGGCCTACACCTAGGTCCGCCACTGCAACCAAGGAACCTTGAGGTTGTGTATTTCCATCACTCTGAAACATGGGGCTCTTCAGTCCGGGTCCTAGTTAACTAATGCCATGAATGTAGATCATCCAACGGAGGGCTATAAAAAGTCAGATTTATTCCTTCAAAGCACCTCCATTGGTGGATCCTTCTTGAATGAATGTCAATAAAGAGGGGTAGTGGTGAAATCTGAGTCCCCGAGGGATGCAAATTTAATATATTAGCTGTGGACTTATTTTTGGTCCCATTATTGCTTTGGGTGTCGAGTTCAGGCTTATACTATATAAATTCTAATAAAATTCAGGTGCCGGTTTGGGTCCAAGGGCGAAGCTACATTGATCACAATGTGGTCATCTCATGAATTGAACTGTCAGGTGAGAACTGTCACTCCTTACCACTCGGATAATAAAGTGTTATCTTCAATTTTAACCTCTTGATAGGAAGAAATTGCTAAAATTCATAGAAATTCAATTACATGCAATTATGCAAATGGAGGGCAGCAAAATATCATGCTAGCCAAATGACATTAAACGTTAATATCAGGCCTAATGGCTCCAAGTTGGTGTGAGTGACATGATGTCAGATGTGAAATCACTCCAGCACTGGTGAGAAATAATTCTCTGCAATGACTCTGTAATGAATGCGGCTGGGTAAAAAATAGGTTTTAGGCATATCCAATTCAATCGCTTGGACGTGTGAAACAACTCTGTAATGAATGTGGCCTGGTAAATAGGTTCAATTGTTTAGTTGGACCTATTCTTATTAAAGTGAAATTATATATAATTAAAGAGGTAGGCTACGAGAGGTGCCACGTCATCAGTAGGTGAGTTCTGCTTTAAAAAAAATATTTAGAAAATCACACAAAGTTTTGGGTTTAATGTGGGCCACTACACCTCCCAAATCTGCTCCCTAAATCTCTCCGTTTAAATTAAGATTATGGTTTCCTAAACTTCTTATATTTCTAAAATCCTTCTAACTTCCCCTAAAATCTCTCTTTTCCCAACTTTTCCATTTTATCTTCTTATCTTAATCCTCAAATCACTCTCTAATCTTAATCCATCTTAAAATCTGTCTAATCAATCCTCTTATCATTATGATTTTAATCCTTGAGTCTATGTTATTTATTACTTGACAAAATGAGATCAGATCAGGGCCCACCCTGATGCAGGCCTGCATTCACTAGGAGTATATGGACCATATATGTGATTGAGATCCACAAAGTGCGCCCCACATAATTATTGGTATGTATTATTGTCAGCTATTTATTATTTGACAAAATGAGCTCAAATCAGGGCCCACCTTGATGCACACCTGCATTCACTAGGAGCATATGGACCATACATGTGATTGAGATCCATAAGGTGGGTCCTACATAATTAGTAGTATGCAATTGTAGTTAGTTTCCATGCCTTTTTGTTTCCAATTGGCTACACGGCTTGCACTGCAGGCCTTACATGTGAGATTGCTACTTCACAAAGGCATGAAGCCTAATTGAAGTGGCTCTCCATATGCCATTAATCACATAAAAAACTCATAACCCTAAGCCCCACATGAGAGATTTTACTTCATAAAGGCTTAAAGTATACTTGAAGTGGCCCACTACATGCTCTTGATCCATAGAAAATAATAGGCCCAAAAAGAAAATAATATGCATTTGCGAATGCATATTATTGATCATACTAATTTCTTCTTTGAAGCATCGCTAGGTTTTATAATAAAACAAATACACTCCTTTGGACCGAATTTAGGAAGGAGTTGGAGTTATATATATTAAATTCCAAATGTCATCGATAATCATTAATGTTTAGTGGCAAAAACTTCATCATTTTTTTTATTCTTTCTTTCCACGAATAAGAAGATTGAAAATAATAATAAAATATAATTCTATATGATACTCTGTATTTCAATTAAATAATATTTTTTTTGTTACTTTTATTCTAAATATATTCTCAGTTTTGGACCCAGGCTAAGCACGGGCGTCTGATGTGGATTTGATTTGTACGTTTAAGCAGGTGTGTTCTAATGATAAGTATGCTCAAAATGAGTGGGTAGTGTTTTGGAGCATTGGTGTGGGACTTATCTTAGCCACACTTACACTCCACACGATATACCTAACATACTAAGCCCCAACCGGGTATTGATAGGAAAATGGACACATTTGGTTTTTCTTTTCTCATTTTTTTTCTTTCTTTGAATGGTATCATTTTCTCTTTTTGCTTCCAGCAAGAGTTTTCTTTGTTTTAGTAGGGACTTTCAACCCATGCATTTTTTCAATTTATAAAGATTCTATAGATGCGATGTTACAAGATTCTCATTATTATTTTTTACGATAATTTCTTCCTTTTACCATAAAATCTTAAGATCTTTTTCCATTTTGTTTTTTTCGAAAAAATCTTAAAAATAATAATAGTGGATTCTTCTTTTATAGTTTTAATTATTATAATTATTTACTATATCTTTATTTTGGGCACGGGCATTTGTTTTTATATAAATATGCATGAATATATGCTTATATGTTTATAATTAATTTTGATACCTTATAAATTTAAAATGTAATATCTTACTTTTTGTCCCAGGCTAAGCATGGGGCGTTGTTGCTAGTCTTAAGATATAGCATTTGGAGAGATGGGATTTATCTTGAATGGCTAGAACTATCTCTTTGTGTGCCCCCATAATGGAGATTCCGGCATGTATTAAATGGTTCTTGTGTAATGCTGCAACAGGGGATCCGGACTCTTCTCCATCGGACTCTTCTCCATTATTATTATTATTATTATATATATATATATATATATATAGGGAGGTGTTCTTGTGAGAGACATTCTCACTTTACTATGAGAGATAAAGGTGGGGGGGCCTCATATTTAAGTTGTTGACATAGGATATGGATGTGAGGGCCCCCATCTTTATCTTTTATAATAAGATGAGAGTGTCTCTCACAAGAGCACATCTAGTATGTATATATATATATATGTATATATATGTATGTATGGGAGGCTGTACTGTAAGGACCGTCCTTACGATTTACGGTGCGGACCGCCTATTGGGACCCATTGTGAGACCACACTGGTCATGGGACAAAGGGGGATTGAAAGATGCAAGTGAGGTCAACTTATATATCAAATTTGAAGTCAATCTAATACCTCTAACCCCTTCATCCATGGCTCACAAGTTTAACGTCCTTATATCAATGGAGAAAAATTGACCATCAATCCAACGGTCAAGTTCATCCGAATCCATGCAAATTCACGGCAGTTAGTGCTTATAAGGGGGTTATGAATGAGTGGTCACTTTAGATGGTTTATAAGATGGGCCCTAGTGGGCATTCCGAACGGTGCGGACCGTAACAGGACCGCCTCCCATATATATACATATACATGTACATGTATATGTATATGTATATGTATATATATATATATATATATATATATATGTATATACATATATATATGTTGGACAAGTTCCGTGCACTGTGCATATAAACATTTCAAACATAAGATATATTATCCCGTAGGTCAAATGTTCCTCACATGCCAAATGCCAAATAAAAACAAAGCAGGAGCCCAGCTTTTTCTTTTACGTATACTCTATAAAGCCAAATCCTCGAACCCCTCGGCCAATGCAAACCACAGAGAGAGGAGAGATGGGTTCCGAGATGATGGAGAGACCTCATGCCGTGTGCATTCCATACCCAGCACAAGGTCATGTCACCCCGATGCTCAAACTAGCAAAGCTTCTCCATCATCTTAGAGGCTTTTACATCACCTTTGTAAACACAGAGTTCAACCACCAGCGTCTGTTGAGATCTAGAGGCCCAGACTCTCTCAAAGGCCTAGACGATTTCAGATTCGAAACCATACCAGATGGCCTCCCTCCCTCGGATCGCGACGCAACGCAGGACATCCCTGCGCTTTGTGATTCCACATCAAAAAACTGCTTGGCTCCATTTCGCAATCTTCTCACAAGGCTCAACAACACGCCAAACACACCCCAAGTCACCTGTATTATCTCTGATGGGGTTATGTGCTTCACGCTAGACGCTGCAGAAGAGTTTCGCATTCCTGAGGTTCTTTTCTGGACGCCAAGTGCTTCCGGAGTCATGTGCTACCTCCATTATCCCCAGTTTATTGATAGAGGCCTCACACCACTTAAAGGTTAGTTATACTTAATGCCAAAAACACAAGCCTAGATGTTTTTTTTTTTTTTTTTTTTTTGTTTGCTTGCTTTAAAATAAATAGGAGTTCAATACATGTGGAAATTTCTTTTAGTGGCAACGTATTTATTTCCCATCATACTATTTCTTAGAAATTTCATGATATCTTCGGGTTTTAAAAACTCATAATATCATGAAATCCCGGCAAAAAATTTTAAAAAAAAAAGTTGTACTAGAGTCAAACGACTTTGATGACATTTAGATATCTTTACTAAAATTGGAGATTGAATGTTTAATGGGTATTGAAGTATAGAATCCCCAAAAAAATAATCATCTTTAACCACTAAAAGAATAGAAAAAAAAAAAAAAAAAAAACACTATGTACTTTACATGCAGACAAACAGGACCTCTACAATATTTGTTTTCCATTTCTCATTGATTTGTTTAATGATGTGCAGATGAGAGTTACTTGACAAACGGATATCTTGACACACCCATCGATTGTATACCAGGGATGAAGGGTATGCGTTTGAGGGATGTCACCTCCTTCGTTCGAACAACAGACCCAAATGATATTGTGTTCAACTTTTTATTAAGAGAAACAGAAAGAATTTCGAGAGCCATGGCTATCATCATCAACACCTTCGATGATTTCGAACGCAACGTTCTAGATGCCATGAAATCTATAATCCCTCCTATTTACACTATAGGTCCGTTATCGATTTTATGCAATCAAATACCAGACGGTCCATTGAAATCGATCGGATCGAATTTGTGGAAGGAAGACACATCATGTTTGGAGTGGCTAGACAACAGAGAGCCCAACTCAGTTGTGTACGTCAACTATGGAAGCATTACAGTGATGACAGCCAAACAGTTGGAGGAGTTCGCTTGGGGGCTCGCCAACAGCAACCATCCCTTCCTGTGGATCATTAGACCTGACCTTGTAGTGGGGGAGTCGGCGATGCTGCCGCCCGAGTTCGTGGCTCAGACCAAAGACAAGGGTCTGCTTGCAAGCTGGTGCCCTCAAGAGCAGGTGCTGAAACACCCCTCTATTGGGGTGTTTTTGACGCATTGCGGGTGGAATTCTATGTTGGAGAGCATATGTGGTGGGGTGCCTGTGATCTGCTGGCCTTTCTTTGGGGAGCAGCAGACGAACTGTAGATATGCTTGCACGGAGTGGGGGATTGGCGTGGAGGTTGATACTGATGTGAAGAGAGATGAAGTGGAGGGGCTTGTGAGGGAGATGATGGAAGGAGACAAGGGGAAGGAGATGAGGCAGAAGGCTTTGGAGTGGAAGGAGCTGGCGAATAATGCTACACGACAAGGGGGTCCTTCGTACGTGAATATGGACAAGCTAGTCAACTTGTTGGCTAGTTGTAAGGTGGGAGAGTCTCCTGTGAAAAACATTTGAAGATTACAGTTGATGGCCTCTCCTTATCTTGGATATTATGTGCTTACATTAGCCAAAATAAAGACTTCTAATCATGAATAATATCTTCTCTTTTTATGTAGTGATAATGTCTTTTTTCATCATCATCATGATCATGAGAAACATCCTATCCTTTGAGATTAGTAATAATATGTCTTTTTTCATCATCATCATCATCGATCGTGATCGTAGTTGTTGTTGTTGTTGTTATTGTCATTTTTTTTTTAGTTCATGGTAGGCTTTTACCTAGATAAATCCTAAGTTATATGAGTAGAAATCAACGTTGGGACCCACATGTTGAAATTCGAACCATTCAAAACAAATTCCCTCCAAGTAATACTGTATCATCAAATTTCACATCAGTCCGACTTTATTCCATCGTTGGATTCATTGTTCGATAAAAATGTGATAATAAATATGCTTAAGATTGTGGTAATCACATTTCTTTATCATACAATTTGTCCAATTGAAGAACAAGGTCGGTTTGATGTGAAATTTGAGGATAACCCATGTACATGGAGAGTGGTTTTTTTTTTTTTTTTTTCAATATATTGGCCCAGTATGGATTTCTTCTTCTTTCTTTAAAAGAAATTTAATATGATATCAGAACCAACTGATCGCGGGTTCGAATCCCATGAATAGATTTTTATACGCTTGAAAAAACCATGTATGTCGCGAAAAATGCGTTGACCAGATTCCACGTAAGGGACAATATTGAAAAGTGAGTTCCACTATGAAAAGTACTTAAAAGGTATTTATGTCACTTCTACTAATACTTCAAAGCCATAATATGAAGGGTTAGCGAAGGAAACTTGATATTTTGAACTTAGTGACTCTCTAGGTGAAATGATTTAGAGGATCAATCCCACACACTCACCCCATGGTGTCCCCCAACTCGCAGAACTACACTTGAGGACTTTATTATGTATTTCTTGTTTTCAGATTTTTAATAAGCTACCTACTGGCTAGTGCTTAGTGTGGACTCGGTTTTGGAGTCCTAGAACCTCGGTGTACTAATCGATAAGGAAGGAGTCAAGTCAGTGTCCAAGTGGGCTCCTGCACACTCATAATCAACGTGGGCCCTACAACCATTATCACGAAGAAGAAGATTGAGGAAAACCACTTGCAATAAAATTGAAGAAGAAGAAAGAAGAAGATTCTAAAAGTAATTTTATTGTTATGCATCTCCAAAATCATCAGAAATTCAGAATAAAAAGAAGAAAATAGGAAAAAAAATGTTTAGAAACATTAAATCAGTAATTCATATTTAATTTTCATCATATGCATTTATTAAAATTTAAATTATTTTTATGATATCTTTCAAAATATCTCAAAGAATCTTCCAAATCCAAAAATATCATGAGATATTTTAAAATGATAAATTGTTGAGAATTAATATTAAAGACATTCTTGTGGCTTGGGTATGGTGTCAACACAACGGTAGAAAGAGTACTCCCAAAATTGCTAGCGTAAGTGTGATAAGGATACACGCAGGAATACATATTTTTAAGCGCTCTTGATTGCTAGCCGACGCCCACTTGTAAATTATATTATTTGTTTGTAAGAAGATAAACATCAAGAAATTTACTTATTTATTTTAGCTAAGTTGGGATGCTGATCGAAAGTGATACTTTATAATCGAAGACCCAATGAGTAAATTCTTATACATTGCATGTTTATTTGCTAGAATTTAAGGTACTCCTATCTAATGAACTTTTGAATTTTTCAATTATGGTGGAATTTCTTAATGCTTTCTTGTATTTGAGCATTCAGAAATTCCACAAAATTATAAAAGGGGGTTGGAATATCTAAATTTAAAAGTTATTAGAGACATTTCAAGTAATTGAACTTTTGAAATGCATCAAGAGACAACAAACACTTGCAACAGTCTAAAAACGTACAAAATGTCTAATCATGTTAGAAAATCCAAACATTCTGAACTCCCGTAAGAAATTCCAGTAAGGTTGCAAGCACCGCTCAACCGCCAGTGTGTCGGCTAAGATTCATGTTACTGCACTTACTTGCCCACACTGCTGCCGTTCCACAGCTAGGGGTGAAGATCTGGGCCGTGAGGCACACTGAAGATGGGCCCGGCCCGTGCGCGGGCTTGGCCGGCACGGCTCATGTAATTAAGCAGGCCATGCCATGCCTAGCCCAAGGGTTCTGGGGTCAGCCCAGCACGGCCCAGGGCACGACTCTGGTCGTGCCGTGTTGGGCCGTGCAGCCTGTGGGCAGCCCACATATCCCCCTCCCCTTTTTTTTAAATTTTTTTTTTTTTTAGGTTCTTTAAGTCTTAGAGACTTAGACAGTTAGACTCTTCACTCTTGGTCTTGGAGACTTGGACCAATTTCATTAAAATAAAGAAATTAAGAGAAATAAAAAGTATAATAACACCAATGATATTTTGATAAAATACATTAAATAGATTGTATTTTCTTGAAATAATAACACTAATACCCCCCCATTTGACCATTTATAGCTACTGGAGGGGTTAAAAATGTAAAAAAAAAAAAAAAACCCCCCATTTGACACTTTTTTTAGTGGGGGGGGGGGGGGGGGGGGGGGGGGGGGTGCAATTTAAAAAAAAAAAAAAAGCCGTTGGGCTCTCAGCGGGCCGTGCCTGGGCCGGGCCCAGCCGTGCCGGGCCGCCCGCGGGCTTTGGGGCACTGGCCCAGCCCGGCATGGATTTTAATCGTGCCGGGCCCGGCCGTGCCTCGGGCCTGGCAGCCCTAGCCCAGGCACGGCCCAAGAACGGTTTTTTCGTGCCTGGTCGGTGCTGGGCTTGGGCCGCCCGCCCAGATTTTCACCCCAATCCACAACTTGCATATGTACTGCATTAAGACCATGTCTTGGGACTTCTTGGTACTTGGGCTGACCGAACTTATAATTCTGCAGAACTTGCAGTCAATGTTTTTATAATCATTTGACTCCATCTTTTCTTACATTTTTTTTCTCTTTTGTTGATAAAGAAAGAAAATATATCAAGAATAAAAAATAAGGAAACATCAAAAAGAAAAAAAATAAAGAAAACCTACAAAATTGGAAGTGTACACGTATGAACCCAACCGCTTTGCATATATATATATATATATATATATATATATATATATATGAGCAGGGCTCTCCTACGCCGCAGCTTAGCTTATCCTAAGCTCGAATAGTGCTGGTCCCACAAATCAAACTTGAATATATCTGTTTTTTGCATAATGGAATTGAAAAATCTAGTTTTTATTAGATGTATCTTGATTTTGGAGACGATCATCATCCAAAAAAACAGCATAATCGACTTTGATTTTGCGGGACTAGCCCTGTTTCAGCTTGAGATAAGCTAAGCTGCAGCTTAGGAGAGCTGGCCCCTATATATATATGAGAAATATTCAAGTGAAAACTAGTTTTCATATATTATACGAGAACTTTTTTGTGGGGCCCAACTACAACCCATCCAAACAAATAGGTAACCCCCTGATAGTAACTAATCCAAAGAATTGGCACACATCACCGTTGGATCGAGGGTTGTATATTTTTTTAAAAATATGAAGCCCTTAAACTTGCAGGCCATGGATGAAGGGGTTAGGGGCATCGGTTTGGAGTTAAACTTGATACTCGGAGTGGTCTCACATAAATCTTTCCATCCCCCCTGTCCTATCCCCAATATGAAGCCCACAATTGGGCCCCGCAAAAAAAATCTCACATAATATGTGAGAACAGTTCCCATATAAATATATATATATATATATATATATTTTTTTTATAACAAACTCATATTAAAATAAAGAAAAAAAAAAAAACATGAACGAGGAAAGGTACAAAAGCCGATGAGCAGCCTCAAGGTATAGAAAACTTTGGCCATCTGATGAGCAGCCTCAGTAAAGCTACGAAGAATATAAGAGAAGGAGACTTTTTCAAAACCTCTTGTGAATCTAGAAATGTCCAAAACGATTGGGCCCAAAGCCGAGTCTACAGATCTATTGATCGCCTAAATCGGCTCTTTGGTGTCGCTCCAAACTTAAGACTTTTTTCATGCCCTTCTCTTCGGTATGTTTAGAAACAATTTAATCAGTAATTTATCTTTTTTTATTTTTTATTATATGCATTTATTAACATTTTAAAATATTTTTATGATATATTTAAAATATCTCAAAGAATCTTCCAACTCCAAAAATATCATGAGATATGTCAAAATGATAATTTGTCGAGAATTAATATTAATGACATTCTTGTCGTTTGGGTATGGTGTCAACGGTCAACACAACGGTAAAAAAAGTACTTCCAAGATTATGGCTAGGGTAAGAATGACACATCTTCTTAACTGTGATAAGGATAGATGCACGAATATTTTCAGTGCTCTTGTTTGCACCCCCACGGTAAATTATATTATTAAGGGGATTTAATCGGAAAAACTAGATTAGGTGGTCACCATACCGAAAAGATAATTTTAAGTGCCATTACACCAAATTAGTCATTTTGTCCGAAAACGTTTTTTTTTTTTTAACATTGTTTACTAGGGTCTCTATCGACCCTATATTATGGGAATAATGGAGGCTTTACCTTACTTTACTTCAATTTACCGTACATCCAAACATGAAGAAACCTACAAATGTGGGCTGCATACCGTGGCCCCTGGCCCCTACAATGGCAGCTTCACAAGCTTTTATGGGTGGGCCGTATTTTGGGGATTAAAGATATTAGATGTTCTAAAAAAGTAGAATTCTTAGAATTTAGTGTTATTGATAATCAAATAAATAGGGCTAGGGTCAAGGAAGGCATGATGGAGAAAAACAATCCCAATTCCACCAAGTATGTAATTTTGGTCTAAATTTATCATCCGGCATGTTAATTAGTATGGCTGAATAGAAATTAGTAAGTCTTGGTTAACCGGGCTCTTGGATTACCCAAGTTGTACTCTAATTAGAAGTAGGTCTATTGTGATTAGAAGTTGGGTTTGGGTGTAACAGGGTTTGTGGTTGATATTATAAATAGAGACCTCGAGTCTCTAAGTTGTACACACCTATATTCTGATTGCATAGTGATTCTCCTGTCTTCCCGTGGATGTAGGCCAAAAGCCGAACCACGTAAATCTCCGTATTCTTTTTGTGCGTGATGATTGATCTCTTCTTGTAGGCCCTAGATCATAACAAATAGAAACCACTAACTAATCAGGTAGGTTCGTGTATTGGTATCATGGTTGGTAGGTAAATATTTCTCAATTTTCCTTTATTGTGGCTGGCTAGTTGGGGGATGACGAATATTTGGTACATGCAGGTGGGGCTGCTGCAACATATGTAGGAAATTGCAATGAAACGAGCGCGTGTTTGACAACTGCGTACTAGAAAATGCACTTGTTTCTACCCCTGCTGATGTGCCACCTTCCAAAGACTATAAATAAATTAGTGAAATAAAGGAATGACTTTGTGATTAATTGAGGTTTTCAGGTCTGTGTACTGGTTTCGGTCTTGCCTAAACTGATTAAGTAATGAAATAAAAACAAGATTTGTTCGGATCTGACCCTGGATTTGAAACTGAATTTACTTCTCAAAAGTGGCTTTGAGTTTGTTGCTTTACCTCTGTTGTTCCGTTAGCTTTCTTTTATCCATTTGAAACTTTGAAACTCAATTTGCCTTCACTTAGTCTAGTTTCCACTTTAGTTCAGTTGGAGATCTATTTTCTTATAACTTTATATATGTGTGATTACCCACAATTGTTGATAACAAGTAACTCAAATTTCAGATTGTCAAAAGACATAACCTTCATTTTCTTTTTAAAAGCGTGTGAAGATCCAACAAAGCCTATGGACCTAGAAAATAAGGAGGCATATCCTTCTTCATCTTTTTTGCTATTGGCATCCGCAAAGGTGAATGGACCCTTTACAAGGCCCAATTGATGTGGGAGTGTGAATCCTAGCACATGTTTGGGCAGAAGACCACATGCACAGGCAAGAAAGATGACTACTTGCACACGTAAAAGGGAGAGGAGCCAGGAGTGAACACGAAATTAATTAATTTCCAACGCGGTAAGTAAATTATTATAGTGATAAGAAGGATGGAGTCCATGTATAACTTAAAAAATAAAAATAAACACATGGATGGACAAACTGGTACATGCCATCCCCAAGCCTCTCATTAGGTCACATAAAAGTGGGCTGCCATCTGGGAGTCCCCTTCAAAACACTAATTAGTAGGTTGACAGTTGACTGCATGCAGAACATCATTGACCAGCCTGTTAAGATTGACGAAGGAAGTTCCCTCTTCTTTTGTTGCGGTTTCTCCACTCTCTTTCAACCTTTTGGCTGCCTCTCTCATCTCCCTCCCTTTCTCCCCTTCCATCAATTCCCTCACCAACAACTCAACTTCCTCTCTTCTCACATTGTTATCAATCTCCATTCCAATCCCCCATTCCTCACAAGCGTATCGACAATTTGTATGTTGATCGGCGAAGAACGGCCAGCAAAGCATGGGCACTCCACTGCAGATGCTCTCCAACGTCGAGTTCGGACTGCTATGCGTTAAGAATCCACCAACACTTGGGTGGGAGAGCACTTGCTCTTGTGGACACCAGCTCGCCAACAAACTCCTGTAAAAATTTGAGTGACTTCATTTCCCACAAACAACAGATATAATTATCAATGTCTTTTATATTATTGTAGAAGAAGATCATTTGGTACCTTCCTTGGGTCTCTTGGAGGAATTCTTCTGGCAGAACCGCAAAATCGCCTCTCACAAGATCGGGTCAAATGACCCACAAGAAGGGATGGTTGGTATTTGCTAGCCCCCAAGCAAACTCTCTCAGTTGTTGCGCTGTTACTACTGTGATACTGCCGAAATTGATGTAGAGAACCGACATGGTTTCCTTTCGATCCAACCATTCAAGGCAATCATTGTCTTCTTTCCATAGATTGGATTTGATTGATTGCAAATGCTTGTCTGGTATTTGGGAGGTCAGAGTGGATAAAGAGCCTATGGTGTATAGATGAGAGAACATTGGTTTCAGGGCTTGAACAACTTCATACTCCAATTCATCATAGGTATTGAGGATGACACCCCAGGCCTTGTGGGCATTTTGTGCTTCTTCATTGTCGAAGTTGAGCATGATATCATGGGGGTTTGTTGTTCTGACAAAACTTGGGAGATCCCTTAAGCGGATGTTCCTCATCCCAGGTATCCAGTCGATGGGGCTGTCCAGATATCCGTTGGTTAAATAGCTCTCATCTGCAAAAACACACATAAGGCTAATCTTCTCATATCAACATCAAGAATAGAGCTACTGGAAATATTTCTTCATATATTGTCCATTGGTTCTACCTGATGCAGAGGTGGGCATTAGTTTAATTAAGGGCAAATCCATTTCATTGTGGACTGTGACGCCGGAGTTCCCAAAACTTCCTGCCACCAAGTTGTCTTTTGAGTTTCTTTAGACTTTGTTAATTTCTTTTTAAAGTTCCTAAGTGTCTTTTAAGTTCTTAAGAAGTCTAATTAATTTCTTTTTAAAGTTCCTAGGTGTCTTTTAAGTTCTTAAGAAGTCTAATTAATTTTTTTTTTTAAAGTTCCTAGGTGTCTTTTAAGTTCTTAGGAAGTCTACATAGTTAGTTGTAGTCGAAGTTTTTGTTTTAATTTAATTCTAGCTTTGAAAATCCAAGTTTATTTTTCCTATGTTGGAGGGATGTTCCAACGAGTCCTATATATATATATATATATATATATATATATATATATATATATATCAATTGCTACAAATGAATTCAGTATAGTGTGTTTTGATTTAGCCTTGGGCTTGTGAGAAGATATTTCTTCTTGTTAACTCTTATCATTCGGTGGATCCCGATAGGTGGCGAGTTCCCTATTTCTGTATCTCTTAGGTGGATTCCTTAGAGTAGTGAACAGTTCTCTTGCTCTGTATCCCTTGTGAGTTTCCTTTGGGTGGTGTTAATCTGTATCCCATTGATTTTTAACTTGGGTGGTGAGTTTTATCCTTTTTACTTTTCTCCCTTCCCATCTGTAAAATTTTGGTATCAAATTGGTATAAGAGCTTTTGGTTGTCATGGCGGGTCGTCGTCGCGAACTAGATGTTGAATCACCTCTCGTCATGAAAAAGATCTTTGTGATGTTGAAGTGGATGAGTTGAGAAGACAAGTTCAGCAATTGCAGCAGCGTCTTGAGCGATATGAGCCATTTGATCATAATGGTTCTTATCATAATTCTGATAGTCACTCTTTAGAGGAGCAACCAGAGATGGATAATGAGATCACTTATGCAGATGAAGGAGTATCTCTTGTCATGCATAACAATTTGGATGCATTCCTTCAAGAAGATCAAGCTGAAAATATTTTCAACCACAAGGAATGTTACAAAAACCTGATGGCAGCAACTATGGAGCCCAAACTTAATTGGTCAAAACCTCCTGTCTATGATGAATATCCGGAAGAGGATGTTGAGCCGAAAGAGCTGAAAATATTAATAACTCGCCACACCCAACAGGTTGTCCCATCAAGTTCAACTTTGAACTCAAAGAAACGGAAGGTTGATGATTGGGATTGGCTCGATAAATCGGTCATAAAACAGCGTACCAGAATTTTTGAGACGTATAGAATCATTCAAGGGTTTGAATGTAGCTTCGTCATGGACTCGGGAAGTGCAAGTAATTATGTTTCTCAAAATCTAGTTTCTTCTTTGAATCTCCCAACTGAAGACCTTGCTAGTCCTTACCATGTACATTGGGTGAATCACAAAGCAAGAACTTTAGTGACTAAGCGATGTTTAGTTAAATTCTCCATTGGACACCACTATGAGGACAAGACTTGGTGCGATGTGATGCGAATGGACTCATATCATGTTTTGTTGGGGCGACTGTGGCAGTGGGATCGCAATGTTTATTATCGTGGTTGCAAAAATGTGTATGAGTTAAAGGTGAATAGGGAGCCTGTAAAATTATTTTCAAACGTTGAGAAAATGAAATGAGCTAGACTTTTACTGATTGAAAAGCAAGTCTTTCTAAAGAAGAAGAGGGGAATTTGACACCGCAGAAAGTAAGTGCCGAAGATTCGAAGGCGAATTTTTTCCAACCAGGGGAATTTGACACAGGAGTTCCCAAAACTTTCTGCCACCAAGTTGTATTTTGAGTTTCTTTAGACTTTGTTAATTTCTTTTTAAAGTTCCTAGGTGTCTTTTAAGTTCTTAAGAAGTCTACATAGTTAGTTGTAGTCAAAGTCTTTGTTTTCATTTAATTTTAGCTTTGAAAATCTAAGTTTATTTTTTCTATGTTGAAGGGATGTTCCAACAAGTCCTATATATATATCCATTGCTATAAATGAAATCAGTAGATTATGTTTTGATTGAACCTTTGGGTTGTGAGAAGATATTTCTTCTTGTTAACTCTTATCTTTCGGTGGATTCTGATAGGTAGCGAGTTCTCAGTTTCTGTATCTTTTAGGTGGATTCCTTAGAGTGGTGAGCGGTTCTCTTGCTCTGTATCCCTTGTGAGTTTCCTTTGGGTGGTGTTAATCTGTATCTCATTGGTTTTTAACTTGGGTGGTGAGCTTTATCCTTTTTATTCCTTTTTACTTTTCTCCCTTCCCATCTGTAAAATTCGGTATCAGACTGTCAAACTAATTTCATTCTTTCTACGGAATTGATGAGCTGAGTGTTTATTCATTTTCACTTATTTACTTGCGTAGATGATTCACATGTATGCATCATCACATTTATTTTCACTCATGTACAGATCAAATCCCATCAACCACTCTTATTTTTTTCATTCATCTGAGCCCATATTTGTAATCCAAACTAAACTATTCAATTTATTCATTGAGCAACTAACTTATAGACTTTTAAGTCTGTCATCTTAAATCATAATAGATTTTGAGTAATTTATGAAAAATATAATAAAATCTCAATATATAGATCTAATTTAATTCCATATCTTAAATCTTCAAAGAGTTTGAGAAACCGTGAAACAATATCCAAACACATCTAAAATTGTTGGATGTGCTCACTTACTCTTGTGAAAATGGTAGCCTGACAAACTCGATAATCAGTTCCACATACGTAATATTTGCATAGGTAATATTTAGATATGTAAAATCTATTTTCCCATCCCATACGTAGTAGGCAAATGGCCCAGACTGAACGTTGAATAAGCCGTGTGATTGGTAGGCCCTAATCTATGCAGAAACCTCTTTAAGTTGATACTTTGAAAAAGGTTATCTAAAAGCTAAACTATAATACCTTTGAGAGGTGTATAGCTTCTCTTAATGAGTTGGTCAAATTGAAGGTAGCCCATGAAGCCACAAGCGCTCATCGTCCAAAACACCAACTCCAAAATACCCAGTTCATCAGCAACCTTTAGAGTAAAGCTCATGACCCCATCAGCTATAATACCAGTAACAGGAGGCACACCCTTTGAATTGTTCAGCTTCAAAATCAGATCTCTGAAAGGAACCAAACACTTGGCCCTTGTTGAAAGACACAGTGCTGCAATATCTTGCGTGCCATCATGTTCGGATGGTGGCAACCCGTCAGGTATGGTCTCAAATCGAAAATCATCTAAGCCTTTAACAGAATCAGGGCCTCTGGACCTCACTAGCCTTTCATGGTTGTAGTCGGTATTGACAAAAGTGATATGGAAGCCCCTAAAATGGAGGAGTTTTGCTAGTTTTAGCATGGGATTTATGTGTCCCTGGGCTGGGTATGGAATGAAGACCGCATGAGGCTTACCTGAGGAAGCCATCTTTGAATAGAAGAGAAGAGAAAGAGCACTAGTTCATCCTCATGTTGACATTGAAGTCCATCTGTTCTCGGTTTATAAGAGACTCTGCACCTGGTGTAGGTATAATCTGTAACATGTAGTAAACTAACTATGTTGAGGGGCCAATCATTGGCCCCGTTTAAAAAAAACTCTCTTCCTTGGTCATGTAACCAGCCGGCACCAGCACAAAAGACAACTATATGCAGCTGGATATCAAGTCAACCTCACAAGTTTTGCATAAGCACTGAGAAAATATTACATATTTTATTATATACATTCATTTTCATTTTAATACCTTTTATGTTCCCAAAATAAAGAGCGTCACAACAAAATACTTTTTTTTTCCGACTCATGATATATATCATGGAATTTGGGTAAAAACGTAAAAAAAATAAATTTGTCCATAGTTAATTTACTTTGCTGTCATTTTGGAAAGTTTTGTTAAAAAAACCCTATTAAGTATCCTCCTATATTATGCATGGACAAGGAGAAGAGAGAAGATGATATTATTTTCATATTGAAACTTGGAAGTACCTTCCTAGTCACATGAATTTGGTTTTATGTTTATGTCTTAACCATCCAGTCATAGTACGGCAAGAACTAGTCCATCGCAGAGCTATTGATTAATATGAAGTCAGTATTCTCAGTGGAGAGCTCTTCAAAATATCATATTGCACAAATTGGCTGGGCCGAGTTTTGCTCCAATCATAGTTTGGATCGACTTTGGACTTTGGACTTGGGCCTAACATAATATCAACTACGCTTAAAGTAGATGATTCAAAAATAAAAGAAGAATCACTTGTTCTTCATTTAATCAATCTGATAATGGGCCTACTTTGAACGGATTAAAATCTTGGCCTATAGGACGCGTGTGAGGACCCCGTTAGTCAAAACTCCAGCATAGGACGCGTTAATCAGTAGCTCCTATGGTTTCTACATCTGATAATCATTGTCCCGTATAGGATGGCTCCAGCAGATTTGAAAGAGTTGAAGACTCAGATAGAAGATCTGTTGGATAAATGTTTCATTAGACCCAGCGTTTCACCATGGGGAGCTCCAGTGATATTTGTGAAGAAGAAGGACGGGACAATGAGGATGTGCATAGATTACAGACAGTTGAATCAGGTGACTGTTAAGAATAAGTACCTGTTACCGAGGATTGATGAGCTATTTGATCAATTGCAGGGAGCTCAATTCTTTTCGAAGATAGATCTGCATTTCGGTTATCATCAACTACGAATCAAGAAGGAGGATGTTCCTAAGACTGCATTCCGGACGAGATACGACCATTTTGAGTTTCTTGTGATGCCTTTCGGGTTGACGAACGCACTAGCAGTTTTTATGGCATTGATGAATAAGGTGTTTGCCCCTTTCCTGGATCAATTTGTGGTCGTCTTCATAGATGATGTGTAGGTATATTCGAAGACTAAAGATGAACATGCACATCACTTGAGAACATCTTTACAGCTTTTGAAGGATAACCAATTGTATGCTAAGTTGAGCAAATGTGAGTTTTGGTTGGGGCAAGTGGCATTTTTGGGCCACATTATTTCTAAGGATGGACTAACAGTGGATTCCAAGAAGATGGCAGCAGTTGTTAATTGGGGTAGTCCACGGAATGTAGCGGAGGTTCGCAGTTTTCTCGGGCTTGCAGGTTACTACAGGAGGTTTGTGAAAGGGTTTTCTACTATAGCATCTCCACTCACTAAGTTGACGAGAAAGGATGTTCCGTTTGTATGGACAGAAGAATGTGAGAAGAGTTTCCAAGAGTTGAAGACTCGGTTGACTACAGCACCCATACTTGCTTTACCCTCAGGAATTGGAGGATTTGTGGTTTACACAGATGCTTCAGGGATTGGTTTGGGTTGTGTTCTCATGCAGAATGACAAGGTGATAGCCTATGGATCGAGACAATAGAAGGATCATGAGAAGAAGTATGCCCAGGGGCGGACCCAAGAGTAGGCCCAGGGGGGCCACGCCCCCCCCCCCAATCACTAACCCCTAAGATTAATATGCTTTAATTAATTTATATAATAATTTTATAACAACTGGCCCCCCCTTAATTGTTTGTACAAAGTATATATATAAAAAAAAAGAAAAAAAGAAAAGACCAAATTGAAATGGGCCTTGATCCATCTCCTCAAATCCCAAGTCCCAAGTCCCAAAGCCAGAAAAGGGAAGCTCATAAGTCCTTCATCCCTTTGTAAATTGTAATGCAATTAAGTTAACATCCCCTGATTTGTCGATAAATAACTTAAGCCATTCAATTCCTCATTGTTTGGTTGAGATGGACAACCGTTTGGTTTGGTTCTTGAATCTTGAGAAGAAAGACTTTTGCTGCATCAACCCTAAAGTCCATATCCCTATTCCCTAACATTTTAATAGGAAGAAAGAAAGAACTAAAGAAGAAAGCTACAGACCGCCCCTGCTCACACAACTGCCCGCCGGCCTGCTCCACCGCCTGCTGGCCTGATCCAATCAAAGTCATCAGAGATTAGACGATTAGTTTGTGTGCCGTGTGCGCTGGTGGATGTGGCTGTGCTGTTGCAGGTAAACTTTTAGCCTTTGATTTTAATATATTTATCATGCTTGAACTTGGATGTATGTCCAGAAAAAATATAAAAAAATATTAGCTATCTTGATTTGTTAAAATATATTTATTTAAGCTTGGCCCCCCCAACGATGAAATCCTGGGTCCACCCCTGAGTATGCCACACATGACTTGGAGCTAGCAGCAGTGGTTTTTGCATTGAAATTGTGGAGGCATTATTTATATGGAGAAAGATTTGAGGTGCACACAGATCACAAGAGTCTGCAATACCTATTTACACAGGGTGATTTGAATAACAGGCAGCGGAGATGGATGGAGTACATAAAGGATTATGATTTTCCGATCAAGTACCATTCTGGTAAGGTGAATGTTGTAGCAGATGCTCTCAGCATGAAGGCAGCCTTCAGTGGATGTGTAATGCCTGAATGGAGATGGATAGAGCAGTTCAGAGATATGGATGTAGAAGTGTGGCCAGTCAAGGAGAGAGTATTGGTTGCTACTTTGGGAGCCAGAAATAATTAACAGGATCAAGGAAGCTCAGAAGGATGATCCTGGGTTGCAGAGAATTATTGACCACATTGATGACCATTCAGAGTTCAGATTGATTAAAGGAATTCTATACTGTAAGGACAGGTTGTGTGTGCCAGATGTGCAAGACATCAAGTTAGAGCTGATGACGGATGCGCACCACACCAGATATTCAGTTCACCCGGGGAGCACCAGAATGTATCAGAATTTGAAGAACCACTATTGGTGGGTGAAAATGAAGAAAGAGATTGCAGAATGTCGCTAAGTGTATGACTTGTCAGCAGATTAAGGTAGAACACAAGACGCCTCCTGGTTTGCTTCACCCGTTGGACATTCCAAAGTGGAAATGGGTGCACATCACTATGGATTTTGTATCGGGATTGCCAAACACCAGGATGGGCAATGCTGCTATTTGGGTGATTGTGGATAGATTGACTAAATCAGCTCATTTTCTGCCATTCAAGACTGGTCAGTTTATGAACAAGGTGACTGTGTTGTACAAGGACAATATAATCAAGCTACATGGAGTGCCTAAGTCCATAGTATCCGATCGAGACCCTAAGTTTGTCTCTCGGTTTTGGTCTACTTTTCAGTCATCTATGGGTACTCAGTTGAAGTTTAGTACAGCTTACCACCCTCAGACAGATGGACAGTCAGAGCATACCATTCAGACTTTGGAAGATCTTCTCAGAGCGTTTATTTTGGATTTTAAGGAGAGTTGGGATGAAAGTTTGCCTCTATGTGAGTTTGCCTACAATAACAGCTATCATTCAAGTATTGGTATGGCACCATTTGAGGCATTGTATGGACGGAGATGCAGAACTCCGACATGTTGGGAGGAAGTCGGAGTTCGGAGTTTTCATGGCCCCTCAGAGATTGCTGATTCCAGCGAGAAAGTCAGGGTTATTCAGATGAGAATGAAGGAGTCACGAGATCGTCAGAAGAGTTATGCTGACAAGAGGCGGAGACCTTTAGAATTCCAAGTGGGGGATATGGTGTTCTTAAAAGTCTCTCCGATGCGAGGTGTTGTTCGATTCAGTCAGAAAGGGAAACTTGCCAAGAGGTTTGTAGGACCATTTGAGATCAAGAGCAGGATTGGAGATGTGGCCTATCATTTGGTACTACCGCCAGAGTTAGCCGGTGTGCACGACGTTTTCCATGTTTCAATGCTTCGGAAGTATATTCCAGATCCCACTCACGTGTTGCAGCAGGAACCACTTCAGTTACAGGCAAATGCAACCTATGTGGAGCCTCTGGCACAGATCATTGACACCAAGGAAGTAGTACTACGTACCAAGACCATCCAGTGGGTTAAGGTACAGTGGGAGCATCATAGTGCGGAGGAAGCTACGTGGGAGCTGAAGGACCAGATGCAGAAGGCGTATCCTTATCTCTTTCCTAATGAGGTATGCTTAGGCATTTGAGGGATCAAATGTTCTTTTTAGAGGTAAGAGTTGTAAGGTCTGCGACCTTATTGGGTCGGTTGGGCCCAATAGAAGGCCCATTGACCCATTTTTTAGCTATTATTATAATTAATTGTATTTCAGATATTTAAATAGGTTTAGATCATGAGCGAGTTTCTTTTTATGTTAGATTAACGTCTACAAAGTTTCGTGCGATTCAGAGTGCGTTTGACCCTAGCAAGGGGAGTAGTTTGCTATTTAGGGAAAATTGAGTGTTTTTCCGAAAATTCCAATCGCCGTGAATTTTGGGTTCATTGGAAAGGTCTCGTCACGCTGATCGTTTTTGTCTTTTGGCTCATCGCGATCTGACGATTGCAAACCCTTCAAGTGGTCCATTTCTTCACTGGACCCACTTAAGGGCAAATCAGTCTTTTCCCCCTCCCTCTCTTCTTAAGCAGGGATTAACCCTAGTTCTTTATTCATCCCTGTAATGAACGAAAGCTACAACAGCATTTCTTCTTCCTCTTCATCTTCTCAAGCCCAAAACTCCCTCAAGAAGAGGTCATCTCGAAGATCCGGACCGCTCACTTACATCCTCTCGATCTCCTCTTTCCATTGATCTTAGTTTGGTAAGGTTTTACTTAACCTCATCTTTTCAATCACCTTCTCTATTGGTTAGATTTAGGTTGTTCCTGATCTTTTTCCTTCCCTTCCTTCTTCTTTGCGTATTAGGTTGCTTTTGAGCGGGTTAGATTGGTGGTTTTCGCGGTAGAAGGTTTCTCCTCGAGTTTTCCCCAGTTTCCAACTTTCTTCTTTGTTGAGGCAAGTAGATTTGCATTGTATAATGGATCATGTGTGTATTTTCTTTATTGATTGGCTATGTTTTCTTGTTAAGTTACCTTAATTCCAAGCCTGTTTGTTATTGATTGGGATTATATGCTAGATTGGGTTTTTGAGGGTTTTGGGTTAAATAAAAGTTTGTAATTGGTAGTTATAGGTTGTGTTTAATTTGTTGGAGATGATGGAAATGATGAATGTGATGATTGGGGAACATGGTGGCTCATTTTATGCAGGTTAGCTATGGATTGGCCGGAGGAAAAAGGGCAAGAAAAACCATTTTTTTGATATTTTCGGGGTTCAGGTTGCAGTTCCGATCGATTGGACCTGCAGTCCGATCGATCGGTACTGTTACTAACTGTGACTGATTTCAGACCGATCGATCGGACTGCTTTTTTTTTTTTACAACACAGGCGAACTTCAGAGACGCATAACTTTTAATTCGTCCGTTGAATTTCTACATGTAATATACCTTTGGAAAGATCTCGAGATGTAGAATCCAATGATTCTAGTTTCATCACGATCAGAGGTCGGGAAGTAATGTAAATATGCAGATTACTGTTTCAGCTCACGTTTTATTGTAAATGAGACTAATAACTTAGGTTTGGGCCTTAGATGTTGGAAATCATGCACCCACTCTCATTTAACCATTAATGGGGTTAAAATCGCAGTACGTGGCTTGGTGTGCTTCGATGGGTTGTCTAGGTATTCGTGTATTGCACATGGTTTAACCGAATGCGTTTGGAGTTATTCCATTAGATGCTTAACATGATTGTACACCAAGGAATTTTCCTAGAAGCATCGTTGATTCAATTTCCACACGTACTCTTCTAGAACATGTAGAATACAGGGATGACACCACTTGCCTAGGTTGGATTGTAATTCCCCCTTGACTTGTGAATTCTATCCGTTGATATTATTCCTTGTATATTCTCTTGGCATAAAACACTTAACTAAGTATGAAACACAAATTCTTATAGAATTAGGATATGGACCTGACTTAGAATATATCGTAGGAACCCTGTGTCATGTATTGATAAATAGGACTGGCTAGTATGGAAGGGATTATCATGTGTTTAACTCGTCTTGTATTATCTTTGAATGAGATAATCCCTATGATCATGTCGTGTGCATTGAGCTAGCTAGACTTGCTTGTCTTGGTCTATTCTTGTGTCAACGCCACTTTGTTTTATTGCATATCATGGTCATCTACAGATTGGGGGTTTATTGATGGGCCGGTTACTTGGAAATCGGGGTGGGCAGTGGTTTTGGACGGCGTCCATGGTGTTGAATAGCGGGGAGCGGGCTTGGACCGTGCTGCTATTTCTAGGACCGGGAGCTAGGATCTCACTGGAGGCGGACTTTGGTATCAGTAGTCTGGTCTAGATTGTTACTAATACCCCGGGAGGTGGCTTGGACATCCTCGGAGTCTCCCTCTTGTTTCTTGCATTGCACTGTTTGCATAGTGGTTATTGTTAGATGATGTTAGGATTCCCGTTATTGCTTCTGATAGTTATTATTCTTGCTTTATGCCTAGCTTCGTTTTTCTTGTATTCATATGATTATGTACTTGTCATTATTCTATACTTGATGCATGTCATGCTAGATTATACTTTGCTTATCTATTGCTCAACATGTCGTTGACTCTATTCTTTGGTGTGCAGACACCTCAGGTGACTACTACTATGAGGAGCAGGCAGGTGAGGAGATCCCAGAGGATCTCCAACCAGCTGAGGAGGAACGGGAGTGGCGTGCCGATGACGTAAAGTAGCGTCATCGATCCTGGCACAAGAGAGAGTCATGGGGACTTCATTAGATTATATTTTATTCATTCTTTCTTAGTTCTCGTTGGACCTTTCATACTATTGACTTCTTTCTATTGTTTTTAATGGCCTTGATTATTGGGTTGGCCATTATAATAATTTAATAATTTGTGTAGTTTTATTTTCATTCCTTTGAAACTTAACATTAAATGAGATTTATTAGCCATTGTTGATATTCCATATGCTTAAGATTGTATGAATTCCGCAATTCTTATTATACTTGAGGCTTGAAATATTATATCCTCACAGCGGACCTACGATCCTTGGGCCTAAAGGACAAAATTTTTAATTAGTCCTAAATTTCACTCCCCGGATCCGGTTATTTCTCTAATCGGGTTCGGGGGACGTGACACTATCTTTTCTTATGCTTCCGCAATTTAACTGTTGATTATCTATTTGTTCAAAATTTTTTAAAAATATGACCTCACTGCGGACTATGATCTTGGAAGTTCTCGGATTTTCCGGGAAGTAGCGCGCCAAATTCGAGTACCTTAGCGGTAACTTCGGTATTCGGAATTGGGGTGTTACACAGCTTCTTCCATCTGGTCGGCCTTGAATCTTGGTGGAGATATCCAAGGAAGAAAATGTGCTGCAGCTATCTTCTTCTACGCTATCTCTGCCTTATGGTCTCTCCATAAAAATTCTAAGCACAGCTCTAAGTCTCCTTCCCTTCAGAGAGTTAAAGTGATCTTCTTGGACAATTTAAAAGGAATGGCGTCTTCTGTCACAGAGCTGTATCCCCACCCAATTTTGGTCGACCTGGGCATTCTTCCCTAATCATCTCTTCATTTTTCTCCTTAGCGGTGATGGTTCTCCTCTGCCGAGTGTTCATTTGGGCTGCTGTGCATTGTAGTGCTATGCAGCACTGCTGTGCTGGAGTGTGCTGTGCTTAGCTGTTGTGCAGGGGCTCTTTTAAGCTGGCGACCAGTGGTGTGTTATCCAGAGTCTCTTCCTCTGCTGGTTCAATAGCTCATTGCAGAGCTTAGCCCTCCTCTGTTCTCAGCAGTAGCTTTCTCTGTGCTGGAGCTGCTGGCTTTTTCTTTCCTTTTTTGTTTGCTGTGTCTTTTGAGGCAGTAGAGCTCTCCTCCTCTCCAAGTTGGTAGTTTCTCAGTCGTGATTTTTGTGCTTGGTTTGTGCCCTTTTGAGCTGGGCTGGTTTTTCTGCTCCTTGTGGTAGCCCAGTCTTCCTGTTTCTCCCTTTGCAGCTCTCCGCAGCCGCTGTCTGCAGCTCCCTCTGAGTTGTGAGCAGTTGCCCCAGTTTATCCCTTCTCTGCAGCTTGCTCTTTTCTTTTGTGCTTTGTCTAGGAGTTCTGTTCTATGCTTTATTCCTCCATTTTGTTGGGATGGAGGTCTCCCCTGTTTTGTTTTTGGCTTTGCCCTCTTGTTTTAGTTTGGACTCACTTGTTTTTTTCTTTTGGTCGTTTCCTTTTTCCTCCTTGTTTTGGGGCCTTTTGGCCTCTTCCTTTTCTTTTAATTTAAATTTACCATTAAGCAAAAAAAAAAAAGTGCTTTTGTCACGTCCCCCAAAATAAGAATTGGGGAAAAACGTGAAAAATTAAAATCAAATTCAAATTCGTGTATTTAATACAACACAAGCTTTCAAAAGTGGACCCACATAAAATTTCAACCCGTGGTGAGTCAAAATAAATTTCATTAAATGTAGCGGAAGCTTTATTCAATTGGTATCCAATGTTCATAAATGAGACCCAACATAAATTCAAATAAATCAATATTAGTTAAAGCTGCAAAATAAATTAAATATTTCCTAAAAGAGGTCTCAATCACTAGAAAAAATGTTCATTTAAAATAAATCTAAGATGACGTTCTCTATTGTGCTGGCTCAGATGGCTCCAAAGTTATCTCCGGCATCCCACTCGGGTTCGTTAGTTAGCTCAAACGTTTTAAGCGTTTGACCCTCCTCCGTCTCCTGGGTAAAGTAGGGCTCGGTACTTATGCACTAAATATTAAAAAGTAAATAGCAAGTACATAATCATAATTCGAAATTAAATACAATAATGAGAAGAATATAGACAAATGTGATCATATAGAAGTAATGACAATGATAATGACAAGAAATAAAGCATAACATAATCCAAATAAGGCAAAAGGAGCAATACGATTCACACGAAGACAAGTGTCCCCGTTTTGGGTGGTCAGTCCTAAATAGATCGGGAGAGCCCGTCCATAACGTCGGTGGTCATAAACCGATCAAATTAAAAAGCAGGATAACCTGTTCACATTCATAGCGGATTATAAGTGATCCGGTCACATCGGTGATCAATTGTCCATATATCGATCTGCAGTCGTCCATAAATGACCCACATAAACATAAACATATAGGCATAATAGACCTAAATAATAAAACTCCGACACAAGGGTCCTAAGTCAAAGTAAAGTGCGGGCCTTTCCACATTCTATATCATAATTAAATTATCATACAAAATTTGCCAAGCCACTTTATAAACCATAACACATAATAGGGTATGCATCTAAGGCAATACATATCCTAAACCATGATATATATGCACGCGAAGGTTAGGACATAGATACAAATCGATCCTAAGGTCAAATATAAGGTCTCGTACCCAACAACCACATGAATTTCTAATAGATAAAAGATCAATCCATCCCTTCTCCATCAATGGTCTATAGACCCAATTAAGGGTTTTTCCAATAGAGATGGGTTGAGCTCGAATCCATTAGGATTTCCCCAAGGTTATACGAAGTACTAAACCCCACGTTGGTAACATACCATTTGCCCGGACGGTATTTACTCGGTCTAATGATCCGATTAATAAGGTCCAAAATTTTAATTTGACACATTAAAATATCAAAGATAATATTTAATATTTAATTTGCTAATTGATAATGATAAATGACCTTAGTTTATAATTTTAGGAAGCTTAGAGTCCCATCTTAGTGTATTTCCAAGAATATAAATCTTAAGAGTCCAATGGTTCAATTAATAAAGTACCAAAAATATAATTGTAACACATTAAAATCCAAAGATATCATTTAATATTAATTTGCAAATAATAATAATCTTAGTTTATAATTTTAGAAAACTCAAGAACCTCACCTAAAACATTTTCCAAATTCAATTCCATATAAAATAGGTCAGGGGGTCTAATTTGGATTCATTAAAACTATAGTGCCCTTTTTTAAATTTCTAAAACCAATGGTATCAGGTATAAAAAGTCGTAAGTGGTGTTATGTCACCACTTCACTCATCTCAACTCAAGTCATCATCATTCTCTCTCTCTCTCTCTCTCTCTCTCTCTCTCTCTCTCTCATCTATCCACATGTCATCATTCTCTTTATCTCTTCCTTTCCATATGCTATAGTTATTTCTTCATTTCCATATGCTACAGTTATCTTCACCCCTTCACTTACACAGAACCAATGTCATAACCACCGCACAGTAACTGTACACTGCGGATAATGGCCCACTGATCAAGAGCCCACAATCAGCCCCCATCAGTATGGTCGCCCAAGCCCTCTCTTTAAGATGTAGGGACCCGATCAAACTTGAATGGCCCACATGGGTCCTGCGGTCCAAAAAACAGAAATCCCTCTTTTCTTTCTCTATGCCTTCAGCCTCTTTGGGTAGTTGGATGGAGGACCAAACGCGATTCACTCTATGTGAGACCTACATCAATGGAGTCGCCCAAGGGTCTACCAATTGATCTATGGTCTTGATCAATCATTAGTGGGTCCACCTGGGCCCCACAACCAATACACATTGACAAGGTCTCACGGTTTGCTTCTGGAAACCTGTGACGGGTCCGGTCCTCTCTTTGGGTTATTTGGTGGGTCAACAATAATGCTAAAAAAAAATAAGAAAATCAATGCGATGATCTCCGTTCTCTAATTTATATCATTAAAGCATTAAACATCGTAACAAGGGCATCGAAAGGTTTATACATGCATTAACACGTAAATCAAGGAAGAACACGAGTGTTAAATCTACAAATTATGGTTAGGTACTTGCCTTTTACCGGGGTTGAAGAAAATGAACATATCCTAATCAATACCCAAACCGAGATTCCCACAGCGTTCGAGAATAATCCTATCTCCGATCTGACAAAGAATATGAGAAAGAAATGCTCAGACGAACAGATCTATGGTACTCCTATCCAAATCTACCATTGGAAAGAAAAATGAGATAACCCAAGAATATAGATCAACTCCTACTGGTTTGAGGAGAGGGTTACCTGCGATAAGAAAGTTGAGCGAAGAATGATGGTATCCTCTGATCTTGGTTCTGATTGCTGGATCCTAAAACTGCTATAGCTTGGGAAGTTGAAAGAGGAAGAAGACGAAAAGTAACGGGAGGAGTTGCAGACGAAAGTGGGGAGAGATAAGAACGTGCAGTTCTTAAAAGAAGGAATTAGGTTAAGAGAATATTCTCTGGACTTTAGTCATTGGGTCAAACTGCGGGTTAGGTCATCTATCTGTTAAACCAACTCTTCGATCCACACATCTAATCTAACGTGTGCCCCCACTTAATCGTACCCACTTGAACAACTAAAATGCATTTAATTAAAATAATAGTAATATTCTAACTAAAATATAATAAAATATTATAAGCGGGACCGGGATCTTACAGTTTTATCACAGCTAATCTCAAAGGCAGAGGGACCATTGGGCTTAAAGACTCTTTTTAAGTACTTTCTCTAAAAAACAGCAGAGAGATTCTGCTGCAGGTGCTGTAGAAGGTCGATCTGCTCTCAAATATATAGTTTATCCACTATCCTGGGGAGCTACAGACCTGGTTATAAGAAGGATTAGAATCCGAAGTACTTGAGTGTGGAGTATGGACTCTTGTCATTGGACCCCAATTGGTAAGTACGTATGTCTGCGTCTAGTCCAGTCATATTTAAAATCCGGTAGCCTCACTAGTATGAATATAATTGTAAGTATTTTTATATTGGCTAATTTTTTGGGTTGCACAAAACTCTCGGTCTATTGAGTTGTGTTTTCTAATTTATTTTAGAATGGGTTGTGGTTGTGTTGCCGGAAGAGCTAAACTGAAAAAAAAAAGAGAAGACCAAGCGATTCCATGAGGACCGATCAATTGAACCCTCTCTGTGCGATCGATCGGAGGTCTGACGATCCTCAATTATTTGGGAGGCCCGATCGATCGGATGCACTGTACGATCGATCGGATGGCGCAGGAAATTCAGAAAAGCTTCCAGATTTGATCCAGGAATTGTTTCCTTCTCAGACTTTATTTCCCTCTTTGAGTCATAATGGTCTTCTAACTACAAGGCATAAATTTAGGGCTATAAATCGGGTATTGCTCTCTAGATCAATTAGTTATCTCATTAATTTGAGGTGAAAATACCTTAGGAGAGATTATTTGATTCTCTAGAGCCATTGAGAGATTATTCTGAAAGGCTACTCTAGAAGGTTATTGTTGCTTCTACTCTCTTCTAAAAGATAGTTCATCTTGGCTGATAAGGCGGTGCAAGGAGATCAAGTAAGGAGAACAGTGGGCGGTGGAAGTCGTGGCAACGAGAAGTTGTGCAAGAATAACTACAGTCCTTAGATTAAGGTACTAATTAAGGTAAATGAGCTGTGAGTATATCTTGTAACTATTCGTGAGTTTTTGATTTTTGGTTCGTGGTTTTCTCCTTGAATAGGGTTTCCACGCTAAATATTGTGTCTAGCTTTTTGTGGTGTGCGATTGATAGATTGCTAATTCTATCTTATTTAGTTAGTTACATCCGTTGCATGTTGGTTTGATTTATTAGAACTAGTATCCATTCAAGTAACCCTCACAACTTTCAATAATTCTATATATGAGAATTAAGAGTAGAAAGCAAACAGCTGCCGATCTCTATCTTACCTTCATGGTTTGAACCAATGGTTTGCCCCCATTAGGTCATGACCTCGAGATATGACACCAACAATGCGAACAATGAAAACGAACGGCTTATGAAGAAGTAGAACCCCAAGGATAACCCCATTCCCTTCCATGTATCGTTCAATAATAAATAAATAGTTTATAACAAGAATTATAAAGGATAAAATAAAAATAAATAAGGCCAACCCCAATCCACGTATGATTGAGTGGTGTTGGCACCTTAATTTCACACGCAAGTCGGTCCTTGTCACTAAGTTAAAAAGCATCTAGGAATTCCTATTTGTTTTGGAACTCCAAGGAGGCATCATTTCTCTAATCTGCTAGACACAATCAACGCTAAGCTCAGCGCTTGGAAAGCCAAAAGCCTCTCTTTTGCAGGTAGATTAATCCTAATCAACCATGTTATTTCCGGCATGCCAATCCACCTAGCCAGTATCCTCCCTCTCCCAGTCTCAATCTGCCAAGAAATAGAAAGAATGATGAGGAATTTCCTCTGGTCAAGTCAAGCAAAGAACTCCAAAATCCACTACGTAAACTGGGATGCCATCACTCTCCCTAAGGCTGAAGGAGGTCTAGGAATCAGGAAAATTGCAGAAGTCAACAAAGCCTCTTTTCTCAAGTTGGGTTGGATGTTGCCTCAGCCTCTACCCTCTGGGCAAAATGGTTTAAGGATAGGTACTTTAAATACAAAACATTATGGAGCCAAACCTCTTCTACTTCTGGTTCCTGTATTTGGAGAAAGCTCAGCCTTCTACTCCCATTGATCCAAGAAGGCAGCACCTGGATTCCTGGTAATGGTCAAAATATTAACCTTTGGCATGACTCTTGGAATGGAGAAGAGCCTCTCTCAGCTAGATTTCCTCTCCTCCATTTCCCTCAGTCTCAACCTCTTTCCTCTCTGTTTCAATCAGGGTCTTGGTCTCCTCCGGATGGTTACCCTCCTGAAGTCATTTGCCAGCTTCATAGTCAATTATCTGTCCTCTCTCCCAGGCCAGAACGCATTGACTGTTTACATTGGAAAGCTTCCCCAAATGGTCATCTGTCCCTCAAAGCAGCTTGGAATACTATTAGACTCAGAGCAGAAGTTCTTCCCTAGGCCTCTTTCGTATGGAACTCCATCTCCCAACCTAAAACAAAATATTTTGGTTGGCGTCTGTTACACAACAAGACCCCCACAGAGGTTTACCTTAAACGCCTGGGCTTCTCTTTAGCTTCTAGATGCAGCAGGTGCCATCTTGATGAAGATTCAGTTCCTCACCTCTTCTTCTCTTGCTCTCGGGCAAAGCCAATATAGCTCTGGCTCTTTGCAGCAGCCAAGATAAAGCCTCCATCTCCCCTCTTTGCAGCAAGTATATGGCGTTCTCTCTCTCAAAGAAGTGATTCCACAGGCCTCAAATACATGGCAACCATTTTCTTAGAAGTCATATATGCAATCTGGAAGGTAAGGAACAATACAGTCTTTGAAAACCACAGTCTCTCTCTCAATTCCATCACTATGCAGCTGAAAGAGGCTTTTTTCTTCTCTTTGCAAAACATCTCCAAGTCCTATATTAACCCCTAGCTGAAGAGCATCTGTAATTTTTTGAAAGTGTAATCCCTTAGGTCTAATTTTCTCAGCTCTAGCTTCTTTTGGTTTCTTTCTTTTTCTTTGGCTCCTCTTGTTCTGAGCTTTTTCTGTTGTTGGGGATCAAATTGATCCATTGTAATTTCTTTTCTGCTTCTTCTTTCTCTATTTTAATACAATTACCCTTATAGCAAAAAAAAAAAAAAAAAAAAAAAAAAAAGTTAAAAAGTATCACTCCTCGAGCAAGAAAATAAAAAATTGGTGTGGGCGATCTAAAGTAGAGTCACTGGTGACTCTAACAAACTATAAAAATGCACAGGTGGGGGCGACATATGCAGCAGGTTCTTTCCATCATGACTTTGTTCATTATTATTTGAAACGAAAGCATCCACGCCAACGTCACTGCAGAAGGAATATACTGCTTGGATTCTTTTCACTGGGTATTGTGTCAATGGTATCTTACAAGTTGCATTTCTTTTTCTAATGTTAATCCATCTGGTTGTCTTGTCTTTTTGCAAGCAGATTGCCGTTCAACTTCACCCTACACTGTCTTGGAAAGAAAAATACAACAAATGAAGGTCCTCCCAAGAGATGTCATCTTCATACATCCTACTCTATATTTCCTGACTCGAATAACACCAAAGTAGTCATGCTCATGGTAAAAGCAGCCCCACTGTTGAACACATGACTTGATTCAAATGCCATGTTAATAATTAGATACGCCAAAAGTCGAAGATATTATCAGTGAACTGCAGAATAATATATATGAAAGGATTCCGGCTGATTCGGGGTATATGTATGAAATTAGGATGCCAACACCACGAGGGGCAAACCTAGGTACAAGCAAGTGGGTGCGGTCACACTCGTCAAACCACGGTGCGCTTTCAAAACCTATATAAAAACTCTACGTCCACTTCAAAAAATCCAATAAAAATTATGGGTCCACCATCAAAATCCACATGAAAATTCTCGGTTAGCCCCCACAACCAAACTACCTATTAGGGTCTGCAACCCTTAAACAAAAATCCTAAATCCGCCACTGAACACCACTCAATATATATATATATATATATATATATATATAAGCACTAGCATCCATATGTCTTGTATGATCCATTATACCCCAACCCCTTAATAATCTTCCTGGTTTTTTTTTTTTTTTTTTTTTTTTCCTTTTTTGCCAATTGGGTCTAGTGAACCAAACCTCTCCAGGATCAATGTCTTGGTTGAGTTGTGGTAGCGGGCGTCCTACCCATAGCAACAACCCTGTGAGTCCCGTTTGTGGACCTTATTTGACCATATCCTGTGCCCCGGCTCGATCAGACCGATCGAACCAGGACCAGACCCAACCTGCGCTTTATCGGCTCAGTTGGGATGGCCCGATTCTCTCCTGTCTTTCATTTCTCAGAACCAAGAGATAAAAGAGATGGCCAAGAGATAAAAGAGAAAATATCTTTTCTCCTTGGTCTTCACAAACAGACGAAAACCTTGTCTTTCTATCCTTGAAAAGTTTATATTCCCAGAAACCAAACCACGCCCTTGATTCCCTATCCTGTCTTCATTGTCAGGACCAAGCGCTTATGACTAAACACTATCACTATTCATTTTCAAACCATCTCTACCCGGCCCCATCAACATTTCATCTCATTCCCTCTACATCCCCCCCCCCCCCCCCCCCCCCCCCCCCACTCCAATCTAATTCACAACACCTAAACATTTCATCTCATTCCCTCTACATCCCCCCCCCCCCCCCCCCCCCCAATCTAATTCACAACACCTAAACTAGCCATATATCTAGGACCGGGACCCATCCCACATTTTCCTTTCACCATTTAGCCTCTATCAATGGGTAACCACCATCTGAAAGAAGGAAGATTTTTTTTTTTTTTTTTTTCTGAATTTGACTTGAGTGACGATATCACCAGTTAATTGTGAAGAAGAAAAAAAAAAATGAGCGGGGATATCCCCACTCATATATGCAAGTGATATCACCACTCGATAAAATAACAAAAAAGGGCCCATGAGACTACTATGATAGATACATATTTTTTAGTTGCTTTTTGGTATATAATAAATCTAAAGAGACTTTTCCGATAATTAAATCCCTCAGAATTATAATAAATTCGGATTATTCAATCTCTGATCTGAATCAAAATATAATTTTGGCGTGGGCTTTATTTAATACTTTTCAATTAAGAGAACATCCTCGTTATAAATAAATGAGAAATGATCATATCCACCATGGGTAATACAAGACGGCTCCTTACTCATGGTAAGAAGTGGCAGGTCTCGTTGGGAGGTTCACGCTTCAAACTTGGCCTATCCCATTTCGGATATATAAGTTGTTATCACCTTGTTGAGAGTTGTATCTCCTTACTTTTCTCATGTTCGCAGAAGCCCCAGCCCTTTTGCTAGGATAAACGTGTATACATAGAAAAAGAAAAAGTTAAATAGGAGTGATACATCAGCCCTATTTGTGTGTCACTGTATAAGGAGTAATGTACGTACACATGCCCACTGATTGGTTTTAGAGTGGACAATGTTGTAACACGAGACAGAACGAGTCTCATGGGGACGTTTTGTAACAGTGCTGCAGTGTTGTGTCCACACTGTGGCAGGGAAAGGGATATTGGTAGCGCAAATTTTCTTAATAAGAAAGTTTCGAAAAAAATATATATAATAATTAATCGTCTATAATGCTAGAAATCATTTTCCATATAAGGAATCAAGTGTTACAATATTAATAATGCATTAATTAACTATCTATCAAAAATCAGATTCAATAGGGTTTGAGGCATTTAATAGGATCCAGGAAATTTTGGTTAAATGAAAAGAACCTTGCTTTACCAATATACCGTCAATGGCTTGAAATGGTTTTTTTTTTTTTTTTTTTTTTTTTAAAGCAGGGTTCCCAGCCCCTTTGGGAATAATCCATCTTGGCCTAGGAGAGAAAGTTGGGTAAAATTCCCTTATGGCCCCAATGTGGTAGTGCAGTTTTAAACCCACAACCTCCGAGTGCAAACCGTAGTCCTAGGCCAACTGATCGAGTTACCTCTCGAGGTTCTTGAAATGCTTGGTTTGTCCAAGTTCATGACTATCCTAAGCACTTGCACCATCTAAAATGTTATTCTATGAGCAACAGTTTATGTGCTCTAGCTTCGTGAAGACCACTTAGGTCTACTTTTGATCAATGTAGCCATTTTCAAACATGCAGCCACAAGCGAACACGGATGTAAGGGTATGAGTGTTGAAGCCCCCACCCATACCTAAAATAATCCTCCTAAAATTACGGTGTACGACCATTTGGCATGTATTTAGGAATTTACACCCTCTCAGTTGATTCTTTCGAATTAGAAAATTAGGAAGAGTTTTTATACCGTTGGCGAAATCTTATCATATTCGCCCAATTCACCAATCACCCAATTCACCCAATTCAAATTTTTATCCAGTCTCCAAATCTTATCATACAAAATTGGAATGTCAATATGTCATGATCTTGGTAAGATAAATGATGACTCATTTTGGTAGATCTTGAGTTGATCATTCTATTTTAAGAGGATCATGTGATCTTCTTGATTGTGTAAATGGGTTGGCTGAGATATCCACCGTGGATGAATCTTAAAAGAAATTTATAGTTAAAGACTATTCTACCTAGTAAATCAAGAAATAAGATGATCTAACATGGCTGATTTTCTTGTTGTGCCTTACTCATAATTGGACCTTTCCATGTACCTAGCCCCACTGGAATCCGGATCCCTTTTTGGGACCAAATTGGGACACCCTGTAATGACCAATAAAGGGGTGACACATGAACTTAGTCAGCGCCGTCTTTTAAGTACAAAACAAATACAAAATAATGTGTTACAAAGTGAAAAATATGCAGTACCTACCAGAAAGAGAGCATTCCCCCTTGCATCGTATGGTAGCCTTCCAAATAGGCCAAGCACTCATGTTTTGAAAGATGTTCTTTTTCTTTTTTTTTTTGTTTGTAAAAAAAAATTACTACAGTAAATTTACTACAACAATTATGACAGCAGTCTTTATTAAAAACAAAATTTTCTACAGTAAGTCAAGTATAATACAAAGAACAACACAACATTGAATGCTGTCCATTAAATTAGAAATTCAAAAGGATCAAAACTTGACTAAGGAGTAAGGACTCTCATCGACTGGTTCACGAACCAAACCCATCTCCCACCCACTGCTGCAAGTTAGCAACAAGATCAGATGGGATCTGAAGTAGCTCTGAAGCCTCACCTGATATGCGTCCCTTACCCAGCACAAGGCCATATCAGCCCCATGCTGCAACTGGCCAAGCTCCTCCATTTCAGAGGCTTCTACATCACCTTTGTCAACACCGAGTTCAACCACCAACGCCTAGTCAGGTCTAGAGGCCCTGATTCAGTCATGGGCTTAGACGATTTCCGGTTCGAGACCATACCTGACGGATTGCCGACGCTGGATCAAGATCGGACACAAGATATCCCAGCCCTTTGTGATTCGATCTCAAAGAATTGCCATCCTCCATTTTTGAGTCTATTGAAGAAGCTTAATAGCACTCCGGGTGCCCCATCTGTTACTTGTATAGTATCAGATGCAGTCATGAGCTTTACTCTACAGGCAGCTGAAGAGCTAGGCATTCCTGAGTATGTGTTCTTTACACCAAGCGCCTGTGGGGCTATGGGCTACCTTCATTACGATGAGCTGATTGAGAGAGGCTACATACCACTGAAAGGTAGGAGTATCTAAATTATTTAGATTTTTATGTATCAAAAAATCTATTTGAACGAACTCTATAGACAGAATTTGGGACAAACTGTCCACGTGATGCAACGTGATTGGGCTCTTTCAAAAGTTGAAATGCATTGTGCCTATCATGTTGCGCCACGTGGACAGTTTGTCCCAAATTCTGTCCATGAATTTGTCCATATAGACAAACTGTTTATATATTGGTCATATACTGCCACATGCCCATCAAAAGCTCAAACAAAGGATAGCTCCATCAATGATCAGGTGTAAAATCACACTTCACCGTAAATTTTACTCATGTAGTGGACTAGTGATAAACTGATAATGGTTTAAAGCTAGCTAGGTTAATTGAAATGAAATCTTCAATTACAACCGACATGTAAGTCTACATTTGATATTTCAGCAGACACCTAATGCATGTGGTTCTGGCTTTTATGGATGTAGCCACCAAAAGTTTTAATAAAACCACAATATATATGCCAACGTACTCATAGTTAATTGGTGTTGGCACCTTGGTGTCACACTTATGCAGAGAGTATTATTTCTGACAAGTAGCCCAACATATGAAGAAACCCACAATAAATCCTTCAATAGATTCTTTAGATGGATACAAATCCTTTAATTTCCTCCACTTTTCAAATAAGTTTGCTATCAAATATAAGAGGGGTTCTGATCTACGGCTTTGTATGATTTAAACTTTTCTTTCTATATATACACTTTGCAGCTTTAATTTTTTTAATCTAGCAATATCTGAAAGACCTAACTCTTTTATTCTCTTAGATAGCTAGCCCTATTATATCTGATTGGCTAACAAGTCCCACAAACTCTACCAGGAGCCAAAATCACCTAACTACATAAAAGTGGAGGACAGGCTCAATTGAAATACTGACCATGATTTCTATCCAAAACCGAATGCTCACTTGTGACTGGACTTCTCACTTAAAATCAGTGAGAGCCAACCCAAATGGACTGTTTACTTTAATTAAATCACTCAATTATTATTAACCCCCTTGGATGGACTGCTCAATTAATATTCATCAGAACCATCAGTCCAATTTGGGAGGCCCACCTAGATGAATATCTATCAGTGTGGGAGCAGGGGTTTGGAAGGTCCTATGATGGAGAAGGAATAAGAGCAACCGGTCACTATCATTTCAAAGCAAAAAAACTAAGCAACCGGTCGCTATCATTTTAAAGCAAAAAAGCAATCTTTCAATTATGAAAGTTGATTAAGACTAGGTGAATGTGAAGTGGTTACTGGGTACACTGATCAAAGGTTGATTAAGAATATGAGGTGAATCTTTCTTCTTGCTGTGTAGATGAGAGCTGCTTAACCAATGGATATCTGGACACAAGTATTGATTGGATACCGGGCATGAAGGACATCAGGCTAAGGGACCTCCCTTCCTTCATCAGGACCACTGACCCCAACGACATCATGATCCACTACGACCTCAACAACGTCCGAAACGCCCCAAGAGCCAAAGCAGTCATTCTCAACACCTTCCAAGACCTCGAACGCGACGTCCTCGACGCAATCACATCCAAATTCTCTCTCCGTCTCATCTCAATCGGGCCACTTCACCTCCTCAGCCGTCAGATCCCAGATGGCCCATCTAAGTCAATCGGATCCAATCTCTGGAAAGAGGACACCACATGTCTCGATTGGCTCGACCAGAAAGAGCCCCGATCCGTCCTCTACGTCAACTTCGGCAGCATCGCCGTTATGACGGCTGAGCAGATGAGAGAGTTTGCTTGGGGCCTTGCCAATAGTAGGCAGCTATTCTTTTGGGTCATCCGGCCCGACCTGGTGAAAGGGGAGTCGGCCATCCTGCCCGACGGGTTCGTGGAGGAGACCCGGGGGAGGTGCATGATGGGAAGATGGTGCCCGCAGGAGCGGGTCCTGGCCCACCCATCGATCGGAGGGTTCTTGACGCATTGCGGATGGAATTCGACGCTGGAGAGCATGTGTGGTGGGGTCCCCATGATCTGTTGGCCCTTCTTTTCTGAGCAGTTCATGAATTGTAGGTTTGCATGCCTGAAGTGGGGGGTGGGGATGGAGGTTGGTGAGGATGTGAAGAGAGATAAGGTGGAGATGGTGGTTAGAGAAGTGATGGAAGGGGAGAAGGGGAAAGAGATGAGGAAGAAAGCCATTGAGTGGAAGGAGAGTGCAGCAATGGCAGCTGTGGAAGGTGGTTCATCTTATGTCAATATGGAGAACCTGATTGGAGAGTTGCTTCAGTACAAGGGATGATGATTCTCAATTGTCCTCCTGGCCCACAGCCCACTGCCCATGATTAATAAGTTTGAAAAAAAATGTTCAAGAAATTATAGAACATAATTTAGTGTGAGAGAGTGGTGTACTCAATATGCTCTAATGGTCATGCGTGTTGTGTATTGGAGTGATTTATTTAATGAATGAAGACTTTGCATTTTGTCTCCTTCCTTTTGAAAAAAAATAAAATAATAAATAACTGATTTTTTATTCTATTTTTTAAAGCTTAATGAACGGTTCTCTATCTAGCTGTTGAAAAAAGATTTTGCCTGAACAGGGAAAGTATTGAAAAATATTTATATCGCCTTTGCTAATGTATTGAGCTTTTTGTAATATCAGAGTCAACAGGTCATGAATTCTAAGATTCAACACTAAAATATATCTGTCATGAGATGTATGTCCCCACCAATAGGAAAATATATACTAATGCCTTGAGGTTTTGGCGTGAATGGTCAACTAAAAAAACTTAATATAATGAATATTTGTTGGTTTTTAATACAAGTGATGATGATCCTCAATGGACCTGGCCCACTGTTAATAATTAGTTGGTTCATACATGTGGATGTTTTCGTTCATGTTTGAAAAAATTGCTTTAAAAGTATATAATATAATGTGTCATCAGCAATAATGGTCATGTATATGCACAGGAAACGGATCCTTGTTTGGTCCAAACACGGAAGCTCTGTTTGGACCAATCAGGGGGTGCCATGGGGTTGAGATGTCACATCCCATCTCTTAAATGAATCACATCTCTTAAAAAAAATTTCTCTTCCAACCCTGAGTGGTCCAAACAAGTTTTCCATTTGGACCAAACAGGAGATCCGGATCAGTACGTATGTGTGTTGTGGTGATTTATGTAATGAATACTTTGCAGCCTGCCTCCTTCCTTTTGAGAAAGAATGACTGAATCCCTTTTATTTTAAGCTTAGGCAAAGGTTCTATGAGCGGGCACTAAATTTAAATAATCTAGTAATGGTTAATCCATCTCAGTTCTTGTAGGTTGTTGATCCTTGAAGCTTTATTGCATGTGATAAGGCCAGTAAACTCCGGTCAAAAACGTAAAATATGTTGTTGGAGCTGAGAAACAAGATTTAATTATGTTTTCCCATGTGCCGAGTCTAATAGTTAAATGTTATTCTATCTTAATAGAAATTTGGGGTGCCGACCACAGTACGGTTGGATGATAGAATTCGATTTGGACTTCCTACAAAGACAACTTTGTAATTAGCTCAGTCAGTCGCTTGAGAGTCCGATAAACCATGCACAAGGGTGCCAAACTATGTTCCCGCTTGAATTTACGAGCCCCCAAAAACCTCACCTCGTAGAATATAAATAAAGCAATCGTTTTACCACTCGCTGACTTCTCATATTACTTTAGATTACTTTACCTCCAAATTGACTTACAAAATTCTAGCATTTAAACAAAAAGATATGATCTCATAATAGCGTCAAAATTTCCGACACCTGCAATTCTCATTATGAACACGAATAAGAATACCTTCAAAGAAACATCCAAGTAAAACAACAATTGTGAGTAATTAATATCTCAATTAGACTAAAAAAGACATGGATGGAAGTAGCAGCAATCGATCTAACGAAGAATAATCTATTTGAGAATTTGGCTCGTGATAACTTGAAAGGGAGAAACATAACTCATGTTTGTTAGATAAATTTCTTAGGACATAGGCCGTTGCCAGAAAGTTGTGGATATGGATTGGTGAGCTTAAAAGAAGGATCTTGATCCCCATGATTCCTCGGCAGTTGCTCACTACTGCTTTCTAAAATATGCAGGGCAGAATGGAAGAGTTTGTAATGCCTATTGCCTACTATCATATTGTCACGACCCGGGCCCGAGGCCGGACTAATCGGGGCCTAACCCCGGGTCGCGAATCCAACATACTTACTCCCATAAATCTTGAATTAACCGAAGTTAAGACAAGACTCACAAGGGATCTAACCTGCATACCTGTCAAATGTACATTTTTGCGGAAACATATACGTACATTGACAATAATTGACTTTACATTACCAGTAAAGTTCCCATATACAAAAATATAATCCAATGAAGTCCACCACTGCATATTCACAATACAATGCAGGGGACATCTAATTACATTTCAAAATGATATACAAAAGTATCTATCAATGAATTCCCAAAATAATCTCAAAACGTTAAAAATCAACGCCTTCCGAACT
Source organism: Umbellularia californica (assembly GCA_028538565.1). Classification (NCBI taxonomy): domain Eukaryota; kingdom Viridiplantae; phylum Streptophyta; class Magnoliopsida; order Laurales; family Lauraceae; genus Umbellularia; species Umbellularia californica. The sequence goes on along the minus strand of JAPQWN010000007.1, from coordinate 61,867,364 downwards.
ATGCCCATTCGGCTAAACCTCCTGGAGGTATCGAATGGGCCTCCTCCGCACGCGGCGTGGCCTCTGCAAGGCCGGGATGGGCAACTGGGCCTGTAATGCCATCAATAACACTATGAACACGACGGTTCAGCAATGTATAAATACATTTATGATAACACATGCTAAACTTGTCCATTATCAATATAACAACTCTAGACAATTACATCTAGGTCAATGCAATATCCTGTACAGTGTAGCCCATTGATACTCAATGGCTAAATTTACAATTACAATAGTGTTACTATCATTCAGTTCAATGTCTTCCCAAAGGAAGCATTATTCAATTCATTTCATGTCATTTCGTTTCATTTCGTGTCTTCCAACGGAAGAAACTTAAGCACAAGGCGGAAGGACAAACCGTTCATGGCCTGGGCTTTATTTCATTTTCGTTTAATCAATTTAATTAAGCACAAGGCGGAAGGGCAAACCGTTCATGGCCGAGGCTTCAATATTGTTTCAGTTTTCCTTACATGGCTTATTAATTCATTGACTTTTCAGTTTATATGTGGGATCTACCAGTGTCTTGATCAGATATCACTGGCATCGCCACGGAGCTCCGGAACACCCCAATCATCTGCTGCAGCAGGATTATTCATTATTCATTACATTTATTCATTATTCAATAGTTCATTGCATTTATTCATTATTCAATGGTTCCTTGCATATATTCATTATTCAGTGGTTCATTGTATGCAGTCATTATAGACTCAAGGGGGTTAGATGAATCATTAATCATTCACGGTCCTACTTGTCTCTATCCCAAATTTAGACAAATTCTAGGTGTAATTATTTGTTACTAAATGCACGTGTTATTTTCGATGGACATCACATTTACATTTAATATGTGCATTTAGTCCCTAAAAATTTTCCACCCTCAATATCAAAATCCACTGGACCGTTAGGTCCGATCGATTGGCCAAATTTTTGCTTACAATTTCATGTTTGGGCCAGTATCAGGTTCGCTCGAGCGGATCCAAGTTCGCTCGAGCGGACCCAAACAGAACCTTCATCGCACGAGCGCACCTAAAGTTCGCTCGTGCAGACACTTTTCGCATCAGACAGTAACTGGTTCGCTCGAGCGAACTGTCCAGAACCCATATTCCGGATTCTGAACATTCACTCTTCCTTTCATCCATTTCAACCACCATCTGCATATACATTAAAGGATCCCATGTCCTCTCCTCATTCACCATTTAAACACCAAAATCACACTTCTATTCAATCATTAAGGCATCATAAAATCCATAGAACTAAACCAATCCATCAAATCTCATTTCTACAATAAGAGGGTTTTAAGAACCCAATCCTTACAACTCAATAAAACTCATAGGTTAGCATGTTTCTTCATAAAGAAACATTTATACTTGCATTTAAAGCCTATTAGCAAGAAACCCCTTTGATAGCTTGACTTTAAGATGAGAAATCCCCAAATCCAAACCCTATTTCCATAAAAACACAAGAAACACTATCCTATGAGCTAATTGGCTAGAAACCATATCTAATCACTCATTATAACTGGAAACTCACTAAAATGATTATCTACTTACTTGTAGTTCTAAGGAAATGAGTCCTTGAGCTTTTCTCCCAAGTTCCAACACTCCAATGGAGGAAGACGGTTGAGGAAGGAGATGAGGAAGATGAACTCCTTCAAACTTACTTGAAACACTCCAATCTCTCACTCTCTCTTGATGAAGAAGGATGGAAGGAGAAATGGGGGAAGGGAGGTGCCTAGGGTTTCTCTTGAATAAAATGAAGTAGAATGAACTCAAGGGTTCATTTCAATGCTTATAAGGGTATTTTGCAACTAGACCCTTCATTTCACCACTATTTCCAATTCAAGTCAAATGGAGGCTCACTTGAGTCAATACTCGTCGGATGACTTCGAGCCTATTATGAAAGTTAACGTACTCGTCAAGATACACGTGTTGGTATCAAGAGTTTCCGTATTCGACAAAATACATATAAATACGTATTTACGGAAAAGGTCTTGTTTCCTTAGTTTGAGTCTAGATCTCATTCAATCCATCTAATTCCCTTCATTATCATTTCATTAAGTTCATTTGAGACTAATCTCATTGAGTTGGATCATTAACCATCATTAGTCTAATTAGATTTGATTAATTAGCATTAATTGCAATTAATTAGAGTTAATCTTGATTAACTTGGGGCGGGGTCTTATACATATACATGAAAGCATCTGGGCTGAGTTTAAAAAAAGGTCAGGTCTATTTCCTTTTTTCAGTTATTGGGCAGAATTCTATCTGAAGTCATGGAAAGAATGGTTAGTAAAATTCTCTCTGAAATCATGAAATGAATTACGCACAAAAGTAAATCTCAATCCAGTTGACCACCACCAGTTTTATCTTTTGCAAGCTGTTAGGATCCTTGTCCTATCTTTCCAAAAAAGAAAGCCATCCAGGACCCAGTACTCATATTCCAATTTTGTAATTGGTCACAAGAAGAACAGGAAATATCAAGTTCAACATCTCCTCTCAACCAAACCCCATATTGAATTGAAGGAGAGGAGGAGGAGAAGAGAGAAAAATGGGTTCCCCACAAGTGGTGCAAAAGCCCCATGCAGTGTGCCTTCCTTTCCCAGTCCAAGGCCACATCAAACCCATGTTGGACCTTGCCGTCTTGGAAGGCAACTTTGTAGAAGAGACCCAAGGAAGAGGCCTAATTGCGGGGTGGTGCCCGCAAAAGGAAGTTCTTTCTCATCCTTCAGTTGGCGGGTTTTTGACACATTGTGGGTGGAATTCGACGATAGAGAGCTTAAGCAGCGGCATGCCAATGCTATGTTAGGTACATAAGAATAAGAATGGACTGAACCGTTGGATTGAAGGTTAAATATTATTTAAATATAAAGCTCTTAAACTTGCGGGCCACGTATGAAGGGGCTAGGGACCTGGATTTGGAGTCAAACTTGATACTTGGAGTGGTCTCACATAAATCTTTCCATCCCCCTTGGCTCCATCCCCAATATGAAACCCACAATTGGGCCCCGCAAAAAAATTATCATATAATATGTGAGAATAGTTCCCACCTAATTATATATATATATATATTTTTTTTATTCGATAACAAACTCATATTAAAATAAAAAAAATAATAGAACAAAAAAACTAAGAACGAGGTAAGGTACAAAAGCCGACGAGCACCCTCAAGGAATAGAAAACTATGGCCGTCGGATGAGCGGCCTCAGTAAAGCTACAAAGAATATTAGAGGAGGAGACTTTTTCAAAACCTCCTGTGAAACTAGAAATGTCCGAAACGATTGGGCCCAAAGCCTAGTCTTCAGATCTATTGATCGCCTAAATTGTCTCTTTGGTGTTGCTCAAAACTTAAGACTGTTTTTCATGCCCTTCTCTTCGGTACGCTGAGAAACAATTTAATCAGTAATTTATATTTATTTTTTATTTTTCATTATATGCATTTATTAAAATTTGAAATTATTTTTATGATATCTTTAAAATATCTCAAAGAATCTTCCAACTCCAAAAATATCTTGAGATATGTCAAAATGATAATTTGTCGAGAATTAATATTAATGACATTCTTGTCGTTTGGGTATGGTGTCAACGGTCAACACAACGGTAAAAAGAGTACTTCCAAGATTATTGCTAGGGTAAGAAAGACACATCTTCTTAATTGTGATAAGAATAGATGCACGAATATTTTGAGTGCTCTTGTTCACACCCCCACGGTAAATTATATTATTAAGGGGATTTAATCGGAAAAAATAGATTAGGTGGTCACCATACCGAAAAGATAATTTTAAGTGTCATGGCACCAAATTAGTCATTTTGTCCGAAAACATATTTTTTTTAACATTCTTTATTAGGGTCTCTATCAACCCTATATTGTCGGAATAATGGAGGCTTTACGCTTTACCTCCCTTTACTTCAATTTACCGTACATTCAAACATGAAGAAACCTGCAAATATGGGCTGCATGAACAGGGTGTGGCCACTGGTCCCTACGTGGCAGCTTCATGAGCTTTTATGGGTGGCGTATTTTGGAGATTAAAGATATTAGATGTTCTAAAAAAGTAGAATTCTTAGAATTTAGTGTTATTGATAATCAAATAAATAGGGCTAGGGTCAAGGTGATGGAGATAAACTATCCCAATTCCACCAAGTATGTAATTTTGGTCTAAATTTATCATCCGGCAATGGTGTTAATTCGTATGGCTCAATAGAAATTAGTAAGTCTTGGTTAACTCGGCTCCTGCATTGGCCAAGTTGTACTTTGATTAGAAGCAGGTTTATTATAGTAGGTCTACTGTAATTAGAAGTTGGGTTTGGGTGTAATAGGGTTTGTGGCTGATATTATAAATAGAGACCCAGAGTCCCTAGGTTGTACACACATTTAATCTGATTGCACAGTGATTCTCTCGTCTTCCCGTGGATGTAGGCCAAAAGCCGAATAACCTAAATCTCCATGTTCTTCTTGTGCATGATGATTGATCTTCTTGTAGGTCTTAGATCAAAACAAATGGAAACCACTAAATAATCAGGTTGGTTCGTGTATTGGTATCATGGTTGGTAGGCAAATATTTCTCAATTTTCCTTTATTTTGGCTGGCTAGTTGGATGACAAATACTTGGTACATGCAGGTGGGGCTGCTGCAACATATGAAGGAAATTGCAATGAAACGAGCGCGTGTTTGACAACTGCGTACTAGAAAATGCACTTGTTTCTACCCCTGCTGATGTGCCACCTTCCAAAGACTATAAATAAATTAGTGAAATAAAGGAATGACTTTGTGATTAATTGAGGTTTTCAGGTCTATGTACTGGTTTCGGTCTTGCCTAAACTGATTAAGTAATGAAATAAAAACAAGGTTTGTTCGGGTCTGACCCTGGATTTGAAACTGAATTTACTTCTCAAAAGTGGCTTTGAGTTTGTATGCTTTACCTCTGTTGTTCCATTAGCTTTCTTTTATCCATTTGAAACTTTGAAACTCAATTTGCCTTCACTTAGTCTAGTTTCCACTTTAGTTCAGTTGGAGATCTATTTTCTTATAACTTTATATATGTGTGATTACCCACAATTGTTGATAACAAGTAACTCAAATTTCAGATTGTCAAAAGACATGGATGGACAAACTAGTATATGTCATCCCCAAGCCTCTCATTAGGTCACATAAAAGTGGGCTGCCATCAGGGAGTCCCCTTCAAAACACTAATTAGTAGGTTGACAGTTGACTGCATGCAGAACATCACTGACCAGCCTGTTAAGATTGACGAAGGAAGTTCCCCCTTCTTTTGTTGCGGTTTCTCCACTTTCTTTCCATCTCTTGGCTGCCACTCTCATCTCCCTCCCTTTCTCCCCATCCATCAATTCCCTCACCAACAACTCAACTTCCTCTCTTCTCACATTGTTATCAATCTCCATTCCAATCCCCCATTCCTCACAAGCGTATCGACAATTTGTATGTTGATCGGCGAAGAACGGCCAGCAAAGCATGGGCACTCCACTGCAGATACTCTCCAACGTCGAGTTCCAACCGCTATGCGTTAAGAATCCTCCAACACTTGGGTGGGAGATCACTTGCTCTTGTGGACACCAGCTCGCCAACAAACTCCTGTAAAAATTTGAGTGACTTCATTTCCCACAAACAACAGATATAATTATCAATGTCTTTTATATTATTGTAGAAGAAGATCATTTGTTACCTTCCTTGGGTCTCTTGGAGGAATTCTTCTGGCAGAACCGCAGAATCGCCTCTCACAAGATCGGGTCGAATGACCCACAAGAAGGGATGGTTGGTATTTGCTAGCCCCCAAGCAAACTCTCTCAGTTGTTGCGCTGTTACTACTGTGATACTGCCGAAATTGACATAGAGAACCGACATGGTTTCTTTTTGATCCAACCATTCAAGGCAATCATTGTCTTCTTTCCACAGATTGGATTCGATTGATTGCAAACGCTTGTCTGGTATTTGGGAGGTGAGAGTGGATAAAGAGCCTATGGTGTATAGATGAGAGAACATTGGTTTGAGGGCTTGAACAACTTCATACTCCAATTCATCATAGGTATTGAGGATGACACCCCAGGCCTTGTGAGCGTTTTGTGCTTCTTCATTGTCGAAGTTGAGCATGATATCATGGGGGTTTGTTGTTCTGACAAAACTTGGGAGATCCCTTAAGCGGATGATCCTCATCCCAGGTATCCAGTCGATGGGGCTGTCCAGATATCCGTTGGTTAAATAGCTCTCATCTGCAAAAACACACATAAGGCTAATCTTCTCATATCAACATCAAGAATAGAGCTACTGGAAATATTTCTTCATATATTGTCCATTGGTTCTACCTGATGCAGAGGTGAGCATTAGTTTAATTAAGGGCAAATCCATTTCAATGTGGACAGTGATGCCGGAGTTCCCAAAACTTCCTGCCACCAAGTTGTTTTTTGAGTTTGTTTAGACTTTGTTAATTTCTTTTTAAAGTTCCTAAGTGTCTTTTAAGTTCTTAAGAAGTCTAATTAATTTCTTTTTAAAGTTCCTAGGTGTCTTTTAAGTTCTTAAGAAGTCTACATAGTTAGTTGTAGTCGAAGTCTTTGTTTTCATTTAATTCTAGCTTTGAAAATCTAAGTTTATTTTTCCTATGTTAGAGGGATGTTCCAACGAGTCCTATATATATATATATATATCAATTGCTATGAATGAATTCAGTATAGTGTGTTTTGATTTAGCCTTGGGCTTGTGAGAAGATATTTTTTCTTGTTAACTCTTATCATTCAGTGGATCCCGATAGGTGGCGAGTTCCCTATTTCTATATCTCTTAGGTGGATTCCTTAGAGTAGTGAACGGTTCTCTTGCTCTGCATCCCTTGTGTGTTTCCTTTGGGTGGTGTTAATCTGTATCCCATTGACTTTTAACTTGGGTGGTGAGTTTTATCCTTTTTACTATTCTCCCTTCCCATTTGTAAAATTTTGGTATCAAATTGGTATAAGAGCTTTTGGTTGTCATGGCGGGTCGTCGTTGCGAACTAGATGTTGAATCACCTCTCGTCATAAAAAAGATCTTTGTGATGTTGAAGTGGATGAGTTGAGAAGGCAAGTTCAGCAATTGCAAAAGCGTCTTGAGCGATATGAGCCATTTGATCATAATGGTTCTTATCATAATTCTGATAGTCACTCTTTAGAGGAGCAACCAGAGATGGATAATGAGATCACTTATGCAGATGGAGTATCTCTTGTCATGCATAACAATTTGGATGCATTCCTTCAAGAAGATCAGGCTGAAAATGTTTTCAACCACAAGGAATGTTACAAAAACCTGATGGCAGCAACTATGGAGCCCAAACTTAATTGGTCAAAACCTCCTGTCTATGATGAATATCCGGAAGAGGATGTTGAGCCGAAAGAGCTGAAAATATTAATAACTCGCCACACCCAACAGGTTGTCCCATCAAGTTCAACTTTGAACTCAAAGAAACGGAAGGCTGATGATTGGGATTGGCTCGATAAATCGGTCATAAAACAGCATACCAGAATTTTTGAGATGTATAGAATCATTCAAGGGTTTGAATGTAGCTTTGTCATGGACTCGGGAAGTGCAGGTAATTATGTTTCTCAAAATCTAGTTTCTTCTTTGAATCTCCCAACTGAAGACCTTGCTAGTCCTTACCATGTACGTTGGGTGAATCACAAAGCAAGAACTTTAGTGACTAAGCGATGTTTAGTTGAATTCTCCATTGGACACCACTATGAGGACAAGACTTGGTGCGATGTGATGCGAATGGACTCATATCATGTTTTGTTGGGGTGACAGTGGCAGTGGGATCGCAATGTTTATTATCGTGGTTGCAAAAATGTGTATGAGTTAAAGGTGAATGGGGAGCCTGTAAAATTATTTTCAAACGTTGAGAGAATGAAACGGGCTAGACTTTTACTGATTGAAAAGCAAGTCTTTCTAAAGAAGAAGAGGGGAATTTGACACCGGAGAAAGTAAGTGCCGAAGATTCGAAGGCAAATTTTTTCCAACCAGGGGAATTTGACACAGGAGTTCCCAAAACTTTCTGCCACCAAGTTGTATTTTGAGTTTCTTTAGACTTTGTTAATTTCTTTTTAAAGTTCCTAGGTGTCTTTTAAGTTCTTAAGAAGTCTACATAGTTAGTTGTAGTCAAAGTCTTTGTTTTCATTTAATTCTAGCTTTGAAAATCTAAGTTTATTTTTCCTATGTTGAAGGGATGTTCCAACAAGTCCTATATATATATATCCATTGCTATAAATGAAATCAGTAGATTATGTTTTGATTTAACCTTTGGCTTGTGAGAAGATATTTCTTCTTGTTAACTCTTATCTTTCGGTGGATTCCGATAAGTGGCGAGTTCTCAGTTTCTGTATCTTTTAGGTGGATTTCTTAGAGTGGTTAGCGGTTCTTTTGCTCTGTATCCCTTGTGAGTTTCCTTTGGGTGGTGTTAATCTGTATCCCATTGGTTTTTAACTTGGGTGGTGAGCTTTATCCTTTTTATTCCTTTTTACTTTTCTCCCTTCCCATCTGTAAAATTCGGTATCAGACTGTCCAACTAATTTCATTGTTTCTATGGAAATGATGAGCTGAGTGTTTATTCATTTTCACTCATTTACTTGCGTAGATGATTCACATGTATGCATCATCACATTTATTTTCACTCATGTAAAGATCCAATCCCATCAACCACTCTTATTTTTTTTTTTCATTCATCTAAGCCCATATTTGTAATCCAAATTAAACTGTTCAATTTGTTCATTGAGCAACTAACTTATAGACTTTTAAGTCTGTCATCTTAAATCATAATAGATTTTGAGTAATTTATAAAAAATATAATAAAATCTCAATATATAGATCTAATTTAATTCCATATCTTAAATCTTCATCTAAAATTGTTGGATGTGCTAATTTACTCTTGTGAAAATGGTAGCCTGACAAACTCGATAATCAGTTCCACATACGTAATATTTGCATAGGTAATATTTAGATATGTAAAATCTATTTTCCCATCCTATACGTAGTAGGCAAATGGCCCAGACTGAACGTTGAATAAGCCGTGTGATTGGTAGGCCCTAATCTATACAGAAACCTCTTTAAGTTGATACTTTGAAAAAGGTTATCTAAAAGCTAAACAATAATACCTTTGAGAGGTGTATAGCTTCTCTTAATGAGTTGGTCAAATTGAAGGTAGCCCATGAAGCCACAAGCGCTCATCGTCCAAAACACCAACTCCAAAATACCCAGTTCATCAGCAACCTTTAGAGTAAAGCTCATGACCCCATCGGCTATAATACAAGTAACAGGAGGCACACCCTTTGAATTGTTCAGCTTCAAAATCAGATCTCTGAAAGGAACCAAACACTTGGCCCTTGTTGAAAGACACAGTGCTGCAATATCTTGCGTGCCATCATGTTCGGATGGTGGCAACCCGTCAGGTATGGTCTCAAATCGAAAATCATCTAAGCCTTTAACTGAATCAGGGCCTCTGGACCTCACTAGCCTTTCATGGTTGTAGTCGGTATTGACAAAAGTGATATGGAAGCCCCTAAAATGGAGGAGTTTTGCTAGTTTTAGCATGGGATTTATGTGTCCTTGGGCTGGGTATGGAATGAAGACCGCATGATGCTTACCTGAGGAAGCCATATTTGAATAAAAGAGGAGAAAGAGCACTAGTTCATCCTCAAGTAGACATTGAAGTCCATCTGTTCTCGGTTTATAAGAGACTCCGCACCTGGTGTAGGTATAATCTGTAACATGTAGTAAACTAACTATCTAGTGGGGCTCATTGGCCCCATTAAAGAAATCTCTCTTCCTTGGTCATGTTGCACAAAAGACAACTATATGCAACTGGATATCAAGTCATCCTCACAAGTTTTGGATAAGCACGGAGAAAATATTACATATTTTATTATATACACTCATTTTCATTTTAATACCTTTTATGTTCTTAAAATAAATGGCGTCGCAACACCATGCTTTTTTTTTTTCCGACCCATGATATATATGATGGAATTTGGGCAAAACCGTAAAAAAAATTAAATTTGTCCATAGTTAATTTACTTTGCTGTCATTTTGGAAAGTTTTGTAAAAAACCCCTATTAAGTATCCACCTATATTATGCATGGACAAGGAGAAGAGAGAAGATGATATTATTTTCATATTGAAACTTGGAAGTACCTTCCTAGTTACATGGATTGGGTTTTATGTTTATGTCTGCACCATCCAGTCATAGTACGGCAAGAACTAATCCATCGCAGAGCTATTGATAAATATGAAGTCAGTATTCTCAGTGGAGAGCTTTTCAAAATTTCATAATCCACAAATTGGCTGGGCCGAGTTTTGCTCCAATCATAGTTTGGATCGACTTTGGACTTTGGACTTGGGCCTAACATAATATCAACTATGCGTAAAGTAGATGATTCAAAAAGAAAAGAAAAATCACTTGTTCTTCATTTAATCAATCTGATAATGGGCCTACTTTGAACGGATTAAAATCTTGGCCTCTGATAATTGTACACAAATTGTCTATTTGTGCTGAGCCTAGAATTCTATGCAGCCCACCCCAGCCACACTCAGAAATCTGATGTTCACCTGCTTGAATCTAACCATTGATGGTATACATCCCATAAGTAATTATTTTCTGCTAATTAAAGAGACATGAACAAGAAAATGTAGGGCAATGATCCCCTGTAGCTCTTGTAGCATAAACCTCTTTTACAGCTTTCTGCAATTGTACATGTGCAAGAGTTTGTGGGCCAATTAGACACTCCACTATGTAGCTTTAGATCCAATTACATAGGCTGACAACGTGAGTTGAGTGTTGAATCTTGGTGGAGATATCCTTCCCCCACTCTCTCAGCTTCTTCTATCTGGCCGGCCTTGAATCTTGGTGGAGATATCAAAGGAAGAAAATGTGCTTGCAGCTATCTTCTTCCACGCTATCTCTGTCTTATGGTCTCTCCGTAACAATTCTAAGCACAACTCTAAGTCTCATTCCCTTCAAAGAGCTAAAGTGATCTTCTTGGACAATTTAAAAGGAATGGCGTCTTCTGTCACAGAGCTGTATCCCCACCCAATTTTGGTCGACCTGGGCACTCTTCCCTAAACTTCTCTTCATTTTTCTCCTTAGCGGTGCTGGTTCTCTTCTGCCGAGTGTGCATTCGGGCTGCTGTGTAGTGTAGTGCTATGCTGTGCTGTTGTGCTGGAGTGTGCTGTACTTAGCTGTTGTGCAGGGGCTCTCTTAAGCTGGCGACCAGTGGTGTGTTGTCCAGAGTCTCTTCCTCCGCTGGTTCAGTAGCTCATTGCAGAGCTTAGCCCTCCTTTGTTCTTAGCAGTAGCTTTCTCTGTGCTGGAGCTGCTGGCTTCTTCTTTCCTTTTTTGTTTGCTGTGTCTTTTGAAGCAGTAGAGCTCTCCTCCTCTCCAAGTTGGTAGTTTCTCAGTCGTGATTTCTGTGCTTGGTTTGTGCCCTTCTAAGCTGGGCTGGTTTTTCTGCTCCTTGTGGTAGCGCAGTCTTCCTGTTTCTCCCTTTGTAGCTCTCCGCAGCCGCTGTCTGCAGCTCCCTCTGAGTTGTGAGCAGTTGCCCTAGTTTGTCCCCTTCTCTGCGGCTTGCTCTTTTCTTTTGTGCTTTGTCTGGGAGTTCTGTTCTATGCCCTATTCCTCCTTTTTGTTGGGATGGAGGTCTCCCCTGTTTTGTTTTTGGCTTTGCCCTCTTGTTTTAGTTTGGACTCTCTTGTTTTTTTCTTTTAGTTGTTTCCTTTTTCCTCCTTGTTTTGGGGCCTTCTGGCCTCTTCTTTTTCTTTTAATTTAAATTTACCATTAAGCAAAAAAAAAAAAAAAGTGTTATTGTCACGTCCCCCAAAATAAGAATTGGGGAAAAACGTGAAAAATTAAAATCAAATTCAAATTCCTGTATTTAATACAATACAAGCTTTCAAAAGTGGACCCACATAAAATTTCAACACGTGGTGAGTCAAAATAAATTTCATTAAATGTAGCGGAAGCTTTATTCAATTGGTATCCAATGTTCATAAATGAGACCCAACATAAATTCAAATAAAACAATATTAGTTAAAGCTGCAAAATAAATTAAATAATTCCTAAAAGAGGTCTCAATCACTAGAAAAAATGTTCATTTAAAATAAATCTAAGATGACGTTCTCTATTGTGCTGGCTCAGATGGCTCCAAAGTTATCTCCGGCATCCCACTCGGGTTCGTTAGTTGGCTCAAACGTTTGAAGCGTTTGACCCTCCTCCATCTCCTGGGTAAAGTAGGGCTCGGTACTTATGCACCAAATATTACAAAGTAAATAGCAAGTACATAATCATAATTCGAAATTAAATACAATAACGAGAAGAATATAGACAAATGTGATCATATAGAAGTAATGACAATGATAATGACAAGAAATAACGTATAACATAATCCAAATAAAGCAAAAGGAGCAATATGATTCACACGAAGACAAGTGTCCCCGTTTTGGGTGGTCAGTCCTAAATAAATCGGGTGAACCCATCTATAACGTCGGTGGTCATAAACCGATTAAATTAAAAACCAGGATAACATGTTCACATTCATAGTGGATTATAAGTGATAGGGGTGTAAAAAAAAACCGGAAAACCGTCTAACCGAACCGAACCGCGGTTAATAACCGTATTTCACGGTTCGGTTACGGTTACGGTTAATGAAATCTAAAAACCGCATGGTTCGGTTCGGTTACGGTTTTCTATAATAATTCACGGTTATTAACCAAACCGAACCGTATGATACGGTTCAGTTAACCGTATGCGGTTGACCGTACAGTTTACAAATGAAAGAAAAAAAAAGAAACCGTAAACGTACGGTTAACCGTATAATAAAGATTTCTAATCAATGAGATTTTTATCCAATTGCTCCTTATGTGTCATTTTACCTTCAATCATTAACATTTATCCCTTTATGTTTCCACGGTTATTAACCGTAACCGAACCGTTTAATACGGTTAACCTCGGTTACGGTTTCCACGGTTTTTGTATATACGGTTACGGTTACGGTTTTCAAAGGCAGAAAACCGCGGTTACGGTTCGGTTAACGGTTTTCCCAAATTAACCGGTTAACCGAACCGTTACACCCCTAATAAGTGATCCGATCACATCGGTGATCAATTATCCATATATCGATCTGCAGTCGTCCATAAATGACCCACCTAAACATAAACATATAAGCATAATAGATCTGAATAATAAAGCTCCGACACAAGGGTCCTAAGTCAAAGTAAAGTGCGGGCCTTTCCACATTCTATATCATAATTAAATTATCATACAAAATTTGTCAAGCCACTTTATAAACCATAACACATAATAGGGTATGCATCTAAGGCAATACATATCCTAAACCAAGATATATATGCACGCGAAGGTTAGGACATAGATATAAATCGATCCTAAGGTCAAACATAAGGTCTCGTACCCAATAACCACAGGAATTTCTAATAGATAAAAGATCAATGCATCCCTTCTCCATCATTAATGGTCTATAGACCCAATTAAGGTTTTTTCCAATAGAGATGGGTTGAGCTCGAATCCATTAGGATTTCCCCAAGGCTATACGAAGTACTAAACACCACGTTGGTAAGATACCATTTGTCCGGACGGTATTTACTCGGTCTAATGATCCGATTAATAAGGTCCAAAATTTTAATTTTGACACATTAAAAAATCAAAGATAATATTTAATATTTAATTTGCAAATTGATAATGATAAATGACCTTAGTTTATGATTTTAGGAAGCTTAGAGTCCCTTCTTAGTGTATTTCCAAGAATATAAATCTTAAGAGTCCAATGGTTCAATTAATAAAGTACCAAAAATATAATTGTAACACATTAAAATCCAAAGATATCATTTAATATTAATTTACAAATAATAATAATCTTAGTTTATAACTTTAGAAAACTCAAGAACCCCACCTAAAATATTTTCCAAATTCAATTCCATATAAAATTGGTCAAGGGGTCTAATTTGGATTCATTAAAACTATAGTGCCCTTTTTTAAATTTCTAAAACCAATGGTATCAGATATAAAAAGTCATAAGTGGTGTTCTGTCACCACTTCACTCATCTCAACTCAAGTCATCATATATCTCTCTCTCTCTTATCTATTCACATGTCATCATTCTCTTTATCTCTTTCTTTCCATATCTATCTATCCTTATAAAAGAGGTAAAGTTGCACATTTTTTTTTCAACCAACTCTTGCGGGGCCCACCAAAAATATTATAATAAAATATAATAATATATTATTATTATATAATAATAATAATATAATATTTTTTTCACCCAACCATTGTGGGGCCCACCCCCAAATATATAATAAAATATAAGAATATATTATTTTGAGAAATTGCAAAATACTACACCTTTGTGGGGCCCACCCCAAAATATTATAATACAAACTTTTTCACTATACCATTGTGGGGCCCACCTCCAAATATCTGCTATCTACTACTATCATAAAAGAGGGAAAGTTGCAAACTTTTTTTACTACACCATTGCGGGGCCCACCCTCAAATATTGTAATATAATATCATAATATATTATTATGAGAAATTGCAAACTTTTTCACTATACCATTGTGGGGCCCACCCCCAAATAGTATCATATAATATAATAATATATTATCATGCGAAATTGTAAACTTTTTCACTACACCATTGTAGGGCCCACCCCAAATATTATAATATAATATACTAATATATTATTTTGAAAAATTGTAAACTTTTTAACTACACCTTTGTGGGGCCACCCCAAATATTTATCTACTCTTATAAAAGAGGCAAACCCACCCCCAAATATTATAATATAATATAAAAATATATTATTTTGAGAAATTGCAAAATTTCTCATTACACCTTTGTGGGGCCCACCCCAAAATATTATAATGCAAACTTTTTCACTATACCATTGTGGGGCCCACCTCCAAATATCTGCTATCTACTACTATTATAAAAGAGGGAAAGTTGCAAACTTTTTTTACTACACCATTGCGGGGCCCACTCCCAAATATTATAATATAATATCATAATATATTATTATGAGAAATTACAAACTTTTTCACCACACCTTTGTTGTGGCCAACCCCAAATATTTTAATGCAAACTTTTTCACTACACCATTGTGGGGCCCACCCCCAAATAGATTCATATAATATAATAATATATTATTATGAGAAATTACAAACTTTTTCACTATACCATTGTGGGGCCCACCCCCAAATATTATAATATAATATAATAATATATTATTTTAAGAAATTACAAACTTTTTCACTACACCTTTGTGGGGCCTACCCCAAATATTTATCAACTCTTATAAAAGAGGCAAAGTTGCAACTTTTTTTCAACCAACCATTGTGGGGCCCACCCAAAATATTATAATAAAATATTATTATTATATCATAATAATAATAATATAATATCTTTTTCACCCAACCATTGTGGGGCCCACCCAAAATATTATATCCATTTATCTATCTCTATCTACCCTTATAAAAGAGTACTATTATAAAAGATGCTATGTTGCATGGTTCTTTCACCACGCTACTGTGGGGCCCACCCAAAATATTATAATAAAATATAATCATATATTATTTTATTGTAATAATAATATAATATCTATACCCTTATTATCAATCTATCTCATATGAACTTTTTCACTACACTATTGTGGGGCCCACCCCCAAATATTATAATATAATATAAGAACATATTACTTTGAGAAATTGTAAAATTTTTCACTACATCTTTGTGGGGTCGTAGCCCAAAATATTATAATGCAAACTTTTTCACTACACCATTGTGGGGGCCACCTCCAAATATCTACTGTCTACTATCTACTATCTACTACTATTATAAAAGAGGAAAAGTTGCAAACTTTTTTCACTACACCATTGTGAGGCCCACCCCCAAATATTATAATATAATATAATAATATATTATTCTGAGAAATTGTAAACTTTTTCACTATACCTTTGTGGGGCCGACCACAAAATATTATAATACAAACTTTTTCACTACACCATTGTGGGGCCCACCTCCAAATATTTACTATATACTATTTACTACTATTATAAAAGAGGGAAAGTTGCAAACTGTTTTTCACTACACCATTGTGGGGCCCACCCCCAAATATAATAATATAATATAATAATATATTATTATGAGAAATTGCAAACTTTTTCACTACACCATTGTGGGGCTCACCCACAAATAGTATAATATAATATAATAATATATTATTATGAGAAATTACAAACTTTTTCACTACACCTTTATGGGGCCCACCCCTAAATATGATAATCTATCTACAATTTTATCTTCTCTTATATCTTATATCTACTATTATAAAAGAGGAGAAATTACAAACTTTTTCACTACACCTTTGTGGGGCCCACCCCCGAATCTTATAATATAATGTCATATAATAATATATTATTATTATTATTATATAATATAAAACATAGATCTATACCCTTATTATAAAGGAGAAGAGAAGTTACATACTTTTTCACTACACCCATGTGGCCCCTCCCAAATATTATAATATAATATAATATAATATAATAATATATTCTTATTATATTATAATAATAATCATATAATATCTATGCCCTTATTATAAAAGAGAAAAAAAGTGTTATGCTTTTTCTCTACACATTTGTGGGCCCCACTTAGTATTATGATATTATATATATATAAAAAAAATAAAAGAGAACTACAAATATGTGGGCCCCATTAAAAGAGAAGAACTTGTCATGCTTTTTCTCTACATTTAGACATCTGTGGGCCCCACTTAGTATTATTATATTATATATATAATACAAGAGAACTACACATATGTGGGCCCACTTCATATTATTATACTATATATGTGTATAAAATAAACGAGAACTACACATCTGTGGACCCCACTTCGTAGAAGAACTTGTCAAGGTTTTTCTCTACATCTACACATCTGTGGGCTCCACTTAGTATTATTATATTATATATATAATAAAACGAGAACTACACATCTATGGGCCCCACTTAGTAGAAGAACTTGTCATGCTTTTACTCTACATCTACACCTCTGTAGGCCCCACTTAGTATTATTATATATTAGATATATAATAAAAGAGAACTACACATTTGTGAGCCCCACTTAGTATAAGAACTTGTCATGCTTTTTCTCTACACATCTGTGGGCCCCACTTAGTATTATTATATATATAATCAAAGAGAACTACACATCTGTGGGCCCACTTAGTATTATAATATTTCGATGAAATGCTTAGCTCAAATGATCATGAAAAGGGTTGTGTTTGAAGAATTTGTTCATTCACTGTAAGAACTCAAATGAGAAATTTCAGTTGAGATTTTCATGTGTAGAAAATTTCAACTGCAATCCCAATGCATGTAAAGACACGATTTGCTTGTCAGAGGAAGTGATGAGAATGCTAAAGATTGCTTGGAATTCTTGTGATTTGTTATTGATTCATTTAAAGCTATGAGTTGGGTATTATTTTGGTTGGTTAGTATTTTGTTTCATTGAATTTGGTATGTATTTGGCGCTAAGTTTTAGACAAATTTTAATGGGAAATAGGCCGGACTATCGATCTATATTGAAATTAGTGAGTGTTTTGCCTAATCATGTATGGCCAGAAAATGTTAGTTTTCAACTTTTTTTTTAATTAGTTTCCTTCCATATATCTTGTTATTCAATCTTCTTCTTACTTTTTTCTATTGAAGCTTTTACTAAATTTCATAAGAATAATGAGTGATTGTAAATTACTTAATTTGTTACATGGTCATTCTCCATTGGGATAGTTAATATTGAGTTTTTCAATGACTTTATTTTTTCAGATTATCAAACTGAAAGAGTATGTTCCTTGCACGTGCATTGCACGTGCATGGCTCCACTAGTGCTATAATTATTTCTTCATTTCCATATGCTACAGTTATCTTCACCCCTTCACTTACACAGAACCAATGTCATAACCATCGCACAGTAACTGCACACTGCGGATAATGGCCCACTGATCAAGAGCCCACAATCAGCCCCCATCAGTATGGTCGCCCAAGCCCTCTCTTCAAGATGTAGGGACCCGATCAAACTTTAATGGCCGACATGGGTCCCGCAGTCCCAAAAACAGAAATCCCTCTTTTCTTTCTCTATGCCGTCAGCCTCTTCGGGTAGTTGGATGGAGGACCAAACGCGGTTCACTCTATGTGAGACCTACATCAATGGAGTCGCCCAGGGGTCTACTACCGGATCTATGGTCTTGATCAATCATTAGTGGGGTCCACCTGGGCCCACAACCAATACACATTAACAAGGTCTCACGGTTTGCTTCCGGAAACCTGTGATGGGTCCGGTCCTCTCTTTGGGTTATTTGGTGGGTCGACAGTAATGCTAAAAAAAATAAGAAAATCAATGCGATAATCTCCATTCTCTAATTTATATCACTAAAGCATTAAACATCGTAACAAGGGCATCGAAAGGTTTATACATGCATTAACACGCAAATCAAGAAAGAACACGAGTGTCAAATCTACAAATTGTGGTTAGGTACTTGCCTTTTACCGGGGTTGAAGAAAATGAACAGATCCTAACCAATACCCAAACCGAGATTCCCACAGCGCTCGAGAATAATCCTATCACCGATCTGACAAAGAATATGGGAAAGAAATGTTCAAACGAACAGATCGATGGTACTCCTATCCAAATCTACCATTGGAAAGAAAAATGAGATAACCCAAGAATATAGATCTACTCCTACTGGTTTGAGGAGAGGGTTACCTGTGATAAGAAAGTAGAGCGAAGAATGATGGTATCCTCTAATCTTAGTTCTGATTGCTGGATCCTAAAGCTGCTATAGCTTGGAAAGTTGAAAGAGGAAGAAGACGAAAAGTAACGGGAGGAGTTACAGACGAAAGTGGGGAGAGATAAGAACGTGCAATTTTTAAAAGAACGAATTAGATTAAGAGAATATTCTCTGGACTTGAGTCATTGGGTCAAACTGCGGGTCAGGTCATCTATCCGTTAAACCAACTCTTCGATCCACACATCTAATCTAATGTGTGCCCCTACTTAATCCTACCCACTTGAACAACTAAAATGCATTTAATTAAAATAATAGTAATATTCTAATTAAAATATAATTAAATATTATAAGCGGGACCGGGATCTTACAGTTTTATACATAGCTAATCTCAAAGGCAGAGGGACCATTGGGCTTAAAGACTCTTTTTAAGTACTTTCTCTAAAAAGCAGCAGAGAGATTCTGCTGCAGGTGCTGTAGAAGGTCGATCTGCTCTCAAATATATAGTTTATCCACTATCCTGGGGAGCTACAGACCTGGTTATAAGAAGGATTAGAATCCGAAGTACTTGAGTGTGGAGTATGGACTCTTGTCATTGGACCCCAATTGGTAAGTGTGTATGTCTGCGTCTAGTCCAGTCATATTTAAAATCCGGTAGCCTCACTAGTATGAATATAATTGTAAGTATTTTTATGTTGGTTAATTTATGGGTTGCACAAAATTCTTGGTCTATTGAGTTGTGTTTTTTAATTTATTTTAGAATGGGTTGTGGTTGTGTTGCCGGAAGAGCTAAACCGAAGAGAAGAGAAGACTGAGCGATTCCATGAGGACCGATCGATTGGACACTCTGTGCGATCGATCGGAGGTCTGACGATCCTCAATTATTTGGGAGGCCCGATCGATCGGATGCAGTGTACGATCTATCGGATGGTGCAGGAAATTCAGAAAAGCTTCCAGATTTGATGCAGGAATTGTTTCCTTTTCAGACTTTATTTCCCTCTTTGAGTCATAATGGTCTTCTAACTACAAGGCACAAATTTGGGGCTATAAGTAGGGTATTGCTCTCCAGATCAATTAGTTCTCTCATTAATTTGAGGTGAAAATACCTTAGGAGAGATTATTTGATCCTCTAGAGCCATTGAAAGATTATTCTGAATGGCTGCTCTAGAAGGTTATTGTTGCTTCTACTTTCCTCTAGAAGATAGTTCATCTTGGCTGACAAGGCGGTGCGAGGAGATCAAGTAAGGAGAACAGTGTACGGTGGAAGTCATGGCAGTGAGAAGTTGTGCAAGAACAACTACAGTCCTTAGATTGAGATACTGATTTAGGTAAATGAGCTGTGAGTATATCTTGTAACTGTTCGTGAGTTATTGATTTTTAGTTCGTGGTTTTCTCCTTGAATAGGGTTTCTACGCTAAATATTATGTCTAGTTTTTTGTGGTGTGCGATTGGTAGATTGCTAGTTCTATCTTATTTAGTTAGTTACATCCGTTGCATGTTAGTTTGATTTATTAAAACTAGTTTCCATTCAAGTAACCCTCACAACTTTCAATAATTCTATTTATGAGAATTAAGAGTAGAAAGCAAACAGCTGCCGATCTCTATCTTGCCCTCATGGTTTGAACCAATGGTTTGCCCCATTAGGTCAGGAGCTCGAGATATGACACCAACAATGCGAATAAAGAAAACAAACAGCTTATGAAGAAGTAGAACCCCAAGGATAACCCCATTCCCTTCCATGTATTGTTCAATAAAAAATAAATAGTTTATAACAAGAAA
Organism: Umbellularia californica; assembly: GCA_028538565.1. Lineage (NCBI taxonomy): Eukaryota > Viridiplantae > Streptophyta > Magnoliopsida > Laurales > Lauraceae > Umbellularia > Umbellularia californica. Next base: position 61,846,737 of record JAPQWN010000007.1, on the reverse strand, counting down.
TACAAAGGATTAAATGAAAATAAAGAAGGCCAATCTCAACCCACGTTTGTTTGAATGGTGTTGGCACTTTAATTTCACACGCAAGTCGGTCCTTGTCTGTAAGTTAAAAAGTATCACTCCTCGAGCAAGAAAATAAAAAATTGGTGTGGCCGATCTAAAGTATAGTCACTGATGACGCTAACAAACTATAAAAATGCACAGGTGGGGGCGACATATTCATCAGATGCTTTCCATCTTGACTTTATTCATTATTATTTGAAACGATAGGATCCACGCCAACGTCACTGCAGAAGAATATATTGCTTGGATTCTTTTCACTGGGTATTGTGTCAATGCTATCTTACATATTGCATTTCTCTTTCTAATATATGTTAATTCATCTGTTTGTCTTGTCTTTTTGCAAGCGACTGATTGCCGTTCAACTTACTTCACCCTAGATTTTGTCTTGGAAAGAAAAATACACCAAATGAAGGTCCTCCCAAGAGATGTCATCTTCATACATCCTACTTTATATTTCCTGACTCGAATAACACCAAAGTAGTCATGCTCGTGGTAAAAGCAGCCCCACTGTTGAACACATGATTTGATTCTAATGCCATGTTAATAATTAGATACGCCAAAAGTCGAAGACATTATTAGTGAACTGCAGAATTCTGACTGATTCGGGGTATATGTGTTGAAATTAGGATGCCAACACCACCATATGGGGGGTCTTCATATGCATCCATCCCTCACCATTTTTGGTGAGGGACACCCCAAAAGAGAAAATTTCAAGTACAAAAGTGAAGAAGTACAAAGGTGTACTTCCTCACTTTTGTACTTGAAACACCCCCAAAAGGGGTGTCCCTCACCAAAAATGGTGAGGGATAGATGCATATGAACATTTCCCTATATATATATATATATATATAATTGCATTGGCATCCATATGTCATGTATGATCCATTATACCCCAACCCCTTAATAATCTTCCTGGTTTTCTTTTTTTTTTTTTTTTTTTCATGCCAATTGGGTCTAGTGAACCAAACCTCTCCAGGGATTAATGTCTTGGTTGAGTTGTGGTAGTGGGCATCCTACCCATAGCAACAACCCTGTGAGTCCCGTTTGTGGACCTTCTTTGACCATATCCTGTGCCCGGGCTCGATCAGACCGATTGAACCAGGACCAGACCCAACCTGCGCTTTATCGGCTCAGTTGGGATGAGCCGATTCTCTCTCTCCTGTCTTTCATTTGTCAGAACCAAGAGATAAAAGAGATGACCAAGAGATAAAAGAGAAAATACCTTTTCTCCTTGGTCTTCACAAACAGACGAAAACCTTGTTATCTTTCTATCCTTGAAAAGTTTATATTGAAAAGGTTTTCACAAACAGACGAAAACCTTGTTATCTTTCTATCCTTGAAAAGTTTATAACTTTATATTCCCAGAAATCAAACCACTCCCTTGATTCCCTCTCCCGTCTTCATTTGTCAGGACCAAGCGATTGTTAGTAAACACTATCACTATTCATTTTCAAACCATCTCTACCCGGCCCCATCATCATTTCATCTCATTCCCTCTACATCCTCCTTCCCCACCCGTATAATTCACAACACCTAAACTAGCCATATATCCAGGACTGGGACCGATCCCACATTTTTTCTTTCACCATTTAGCCTCTATCACCGGGTAACCACAATCTAAAAGAAGGAAGATTTTTTTTTTTTTTTTTTGAATTTGACTTGAGTGGCGATATCACCAGTTAATTGTGAAGAAGAAAAAAAAATGAGCGAGGATATCCCCACTCACGGCCCCATCATCATTTCATCTCATTCCCTCTACATCCTCCTTCCCCACCCGTATAATTCACAACACCTAAACTAGCTATATATCCAGGACTGAGACCGATCCCACATTTTATCTTTCACCATTTAGCCTCTATCACCGGGTAACCACCATCTAAAAGAAGGAAGATTTTTTTTTTTTTTGTTTTGAATTTGACTTGAGTGGCGATATCACTAGTTAATTGTGAAGAAGAAAAAAAAATGAGCGAGGATATCCCCACTCACGGCCCCATCATCATTTCATCTCATTCCCTCTACATCCTCCTTCCCCACCCGTATAATTCACAACACCTAAACTAGCCATATATCCAGGACTGAGACCGATCCCACATTTTATCTTTCACCATTTAGCCTCTATCACCGGGTAACCACCATCTAAAAGAAGGAAGATTTTTTTTTTTTTTTTTTGAATTTGACTTGAGTGGCGATATCACCAGTTAATTGTGAAGAAGAAAAAAAAATGAGCGAGGATATCCCCACTCACGGCCCCATCATCATTTCATCTCATTCCCTCTACATCCTCCTTCCCCACCCGTATAATTCACAACACCTAAACTAGCCATATATCCAGGACTGAGACCGATCCCACATTTTATCTTTCACCATTTAGCCTCTATCACCGGGTAACCACCATCTAAAAGAAGGAAGATTTTTTTTTTTTTTTTTTTGAATTTGACTTGAGTGGCGATATCACCAGTTAATTGTGAAGAAGAAAAAAAAAAATGAGCGAGGATATCCCCACTCACATATGCAAGTGATATCACCACTCGATAAAATAACAAAAAAGGGCCCATGAGACTACTATGATAGATACATATCTTTTAGTTGTTTTTTGGTATATAATAAATCTAAAGAGACTTTTCCGATAAATCCCTCAGGATTATAATAAATTCGAATTATTCAATCTCTGATCTGAATCAAAATATAATTTTGGCGTGGGCTTTATTTAATACTTTTCGATTAAGAGAACATCCTCGTTATAAATAAATGAGAAATGATCATATCCACCATGGGTAATACAAGACGGCTCCTTACTCATGGTAAGAAGTGGCAGGTCTCATTGGGAGGTTCAAGCTTCAAACTTGGCCTATCCCATTTCGGATATGTAAGTTGGTATCACCTCGCATGTGTGAGAGTTGTATCTCCTTACTTTTCTCATGTTCGCAGAAGCCCCAGCCCTTTTGCTAGGATAAACGTGTATACATAGAAAAAGAAAAAGGAAAATAGGAGTGATACATCAGCCATTTTTTTTTTTTTTTTTTTTTTTGCTAACGGAGGGTCCCCAACCCTTTGGGCTGGACTATTCCCTCCGGGCCCAGAGAGAAGCAGGGTAAAACCCCTGTGGCCCCTATGTTGTAGCACAAGTGAACTCAATCTTCAGTTTCTGAAGATGAGGGAACCGGGGGTCGATATCAAGACCTCTAGCTCTGAAAGAGGGAGGAACCGTGGTCCTGACCACTCGGCAAACCCCTTAGGGTTACATCAGCCCTATTTGTGTGTCACTGTATGAGGAGTAATGTACGTACACATGCCCACTGATTGGTTTTAGAGTGGACAATGTTGTAAAACGAGACAGAACGAGTCTCATGGGGACGTTTTGTAACAGTGCTGCAGTGTTGTGTCCACACTATGGCAGGGAAAGGGATATTGGTAGCGCGAATTTTCTTAATAAGAAAATTTCGAAAAAAATATATAATATAATAATTAATCGTCTATAATGCTAGAAATCATTTTCCATATAAGGAATCAAGTGTTACAATATTAATAATGCATTAATTAACTATCTATCGAAAATCAGATTCAATAGAGTTTGAGCCATTTAATAGGATCCAGGAAATTTTGGGTAAATGAAAAGAACCTTGCTTTACCAATATACCGTCAATGGCCTGAAATGTATGTTTTTTTTTTTTTTTAATAAAACGCAGGGTTCCTAGCCCCTTTGGGAATAATCCATCTGGGCCTAGGAAGGAAAGCTGGGTAAAATTTCCCTATGACCCCAATGTGGTAGCGCAGTTTTGAACCCACAACCTCCGAGTGCAAACCGTAGTCGTAGGCCAACTAAGTTATCCCTCGAGGTTCTCGAAATGCTTGGTTTGTCCAAGTTCATGACTATCCTAAGCACTTGCACCATCTAAAATGTTATTCTATGAGCAACAGTTTATGTAGTCTAGCTTCATGAAGACCACAAAGGTCTACTTTTGATCAATGTAGTCCTTTTCACACATGCAGCCGCAAGCGAACACGGATGTAAGGGTATGAGGGCTGAAGCCCCCACCCATACCTAAAATAATCCTCCTAAAATTACGGTGTACAACCATTTGGCATGTATTTAGGAATTTACACCCTCTCAATTGATTCTTTCGAATTAGAAAATTAGGAAGAGGTTTTATACCGTTGGCGAAATCTTATCATATTCGCCCAATTCACCAATCACCCAATTCAAATTTTTATCCAATTCACCCAATTCAAATTTTTATCCAGTCTCCAAATCTTATCATACAAAATTGGAATGTCAATATGTCATGATCTTGGTAAGATGATGACTCATTTTGGTAGATCTTGAGTTGATCATTCTATTTTAAGAGGATCATGTGATCTTCTTGATTGTGTAAATGGGTTGGCTGATATATCCACCGTGGATGAATCTTAAAAGAAATTTATAGTTAAAGACTATTCTACCTATTAAATCAAGAAATAAGATGATCTAACATGGCTGATTTTCTTGTTGTGCGTTACTCATAATTGGACCTTTCCATGTACCTACCTCCACTGGAATCTGGATCCATTTTTGGGACCAAATTGGGACACCCTGTACAGACCAATAAAGGGGTGACACATGAACTTAGTCGGCTCCGTCTTTTAAGTACAAAACAAATACAAAATAATGTGTCACCAAGTGAAAAATATGCAGTACCTACCAGAAACAGAGCATTACCCCTTGCATCGTATGGTAGCCTTCCAAATAGGCCAAGCACTCATGTTTTGAAAGATGTTTTTTTTTCTTTTTTTTTTTGTGAAAAAAAATTACTACAGTAAATTTACTACAACAATTATGACAGCAGTCTTTATTAAAAACAAAATTTTCTACAGTAAGTCAAGTATAATACAAAGAACAACACAACATTGAATGCTGTCCATTAAATTAGAAATGCAAAAGGATCAAAACTTGACTAAGGAGTAAGGACTCTTATCGACTGGTTCATGAACCAAACCCATCTCCCACCCAAAGCAGCAAGTTAGCAACAAGATCAGATGGGATCTGAAGTAGCTCTGAAGCCTCACCTGATATGCGTCCCATACCCAGCACAAGGCCATATCAGCCCCATGCTGCAACTGGCCAAGCTCCTCCATTTCAGAGGCTTCTACATCACCTTTGTCAACACCGAGTTCAACCACCAACGCCTAGTCAGGTCTAGAGGCCCTGATTCAGTCATGGGCTTAGACGATTTCCGGTTCGAGACCATACCTGACGGATTGCCGACGCTGGATCAAGATCGGACACAAGATATCCCAGCCCTTTGTGATTCGATCTCAAAGAATTGCCACCCTCCATTTTTGAGTCTATTGAAGAAGCTTAATAGCACTCCGGGTGCCCCACCTGTTACTTGTATAGTATCAGATGCAGTCATGAGCTTTACTCTACAGGCAGCTGAAGAGCTAGGCATTCCTGAGTATGTGTTCTTTACACCAAGCGCCTGTGGGGCTATGGGCTACCTTCATTACGATGAGCTGATTGAGAGAGGCTACATACCACTGAAAGGTAGGAGTATCTAAATGATTTCAATTTTTATGTATTGTATTGGCCACATGCCCATCAAAAGCTCGAACAAAGGATAGCTCCATCAATGATCAGGTGTAAAATCACACTTCACCGTAAATTTTACTCATGTAGTGAACTAGTGATAAACTGATAATGGTTTAAAGCTAGCTAGGTTAATTGAAATGAAATCTTCAATTACAACCGACATGTAATTAGTCTACATTTGATATTTCAGCAGACACCTAATGCATGTGGTTCTGGCTTTTATGGATGTAGCCACCAAAAGTTTTAATAAAACCACAATATATATATGCCAACTTACTTATAGTTACTTGGTGTTGGCACCTTGGTGTCACTCGTATGCAGATAGATCTGGGTCTTTAAGTACAAGTATTATTTCTGACCAGTAGCCCAACATATGAAGAAAACCACAATAAATCCTTCAATAGATTCTTTACATGGATACAAATCATTTAATTTCCTCCACTTTTCAAATAAGTTTGCTATCGAATATAAGAGGGTTTCTGATCTACGGCTATGTATGATTCAAACTTTTCTTTCTATATATTCACTTTGCAGCTTTAATTTTTTTAATCTAGCAATATCTGAAAGACCTAACTCTTTTATTCTGTTAGATAGCTAGCCCTATTATATCTAATAGGCTAACAAGTCCACAGACTCTACCAGCTGTTGCCAAAATCACCTAACTACATAATAGTGGAGGACATACTCAATTCAAATATTGACCATGATTTCTATCCAAAACCGAATGCTCACTTGTGACTGGACTTCTCACTTAAAATCAGTGAGAGCCAACCCAAATGGACTGCTTACTTAAAATCACTTTTGAATTATATATAACCCCCTGACTGGATCACAGCTCACTTAAAATCAGTGAGAGCCCACCTAAATGGACTGTTTATTTTAATTAAATCACTCAATTATTATTAACCCCCTTGGATGGACTGCTCAATTAATATTCATCAGAACCACCAGTCCAATTTGGGAGGCCCACCTAGATAAATATCTATCAGTGTGGGAACAGTGGATGCGAAGGTCGTATGATGGAGAAGGAATAAGAGCAACCGGTCACTATCATTTTAAAGCAAAAAAACAATCTTTCAATTATGAAAGTTGATTAAGACTAGGTGAATGTGAAGTGGTTACTGGGTACACTGATCAAAGGTTGATTAAGAATATTAGGTGAATCTTTCTTCTTGCTGTGTAGATGAGAGCTGCTTAACCAATGGATATCTGGACACAAGTATTGATTGGATACCAGGCATGAAGGACATCAGGCTAAGGGACCTCCCTTCCTTCATCAGGACCACTGACCCCAACGACATCATGATCCACTACGACCTCAACAACGTCCGAAACGCCCCAAGAGCCAAAGCTGTCATTCTCAACACCTTCCAAGACCTCGAACGCGACGTCCTCGACGCAATCACATCCAAATTCTCTCTCCGTCTCATCTCAATCGGGCCACTGCACCTCGTCAGCCGTCAGATCCCAGATGGCCCATCCAAGTCAATCGGGTCCAATCTCTGGAAAGAGGACACCACATGTCTCGATTGGCTCGACCAGAAAGAGCCCCGATCCGTCCTCTACGTCAACTTCGGCAGCATCGCCGTTATGACGGCTGAGCAGATGAGAGAGTTTGCTTGGGGCCTTGCCAATAGTGGGCAGCTATTCTTTTGGGTCATCCGGCCCGACCTGGTGAAAGGGGAGTCCGCCATCCTGCCCGACGGGTTCGTGGAGGAGACCCGGGGGAGGTGCATGATGTCAAGATGGTGCCCGCAGGAGCGGGTCCTGGCCCACCCATCGATCGGCGGGTTCTTGACGCATTGCGGATGGAATTCGACGCTGGAGAGCTTGTGTGGTGGGGTCCCCATGATCTGTTGGCCCTTCTTTTCTGAGCAGTTCATGAATTGTAGGTTTGCATGCATGAAGTGGGGGGTGGGGATGGAGGTTGGTGAGGATGTGAAGAGAGATAAGGTGGAGATGGTGGTTAGAGAAGTGATGGAAGGGGAGAAGGGGAAAGAGATGAGGAAGAAAGCCATTGAGTGGAAGGAGAGTGCAGCAATGGCAGCTGAGGAAGGTGGGTCATCTTATGTCAATATGGAGAACCTGATTGGAGAGTTGCTTCAGTACAAGGGATGATGATTCTCAATTGTCTTCCTGGCCCACAGCCCACTGTCCAGGATTAATAAGTTTGAAAAAAAAATGTTCAAGAAATTATAGAACATAATTTAGTGTGAGAGAGTGGTGTACTCAATATGCTCTAATGGTCATGTGTGTTGTGTATTGTAGTGATTTATTTAATGAATGAAGACTTTGCATTCTGTCTCCTTCCTTTTGAAAAAAAAATAACTGATTTTTTATTCTATTTTTTTAAGCTTAATGAACGGTTCTCTATCTAGCTGTTGAAAAAAAAAAAAAAAAGATTTCGCCTGAAGAGGGAAAGTATTGAAAAATATTTATATCGCCTCTGCTAATGCATTGAGGTTTTTGTAACATCAGAGTCAACAGGTCATGAATTCTAAGATTCAACACTAAAATATATCTCTCATGAGATGTATGTCCCCACCAATGGGAAAATATCTACTAATGGCTTGAGGTTTTGGCGTGAACGGCCAACTAAAAAAACTTAATATAATGAATATTTGTTGGTTTTTAATACAAGTGATGATGATCCTCAATTGTCCTGGCCCACTGTTAATAATTAGTTGGTTCGTACATGTGGATGTTTTCGTTCATGTTTGAAAAAATTGCTTAAAAGGTATATAATATAATGTGTCATCAGCAATAATGGTCATGTATATGCATGGGAAATGGATCCCTGTTTGGTTCAAACACGGAAGCCCTGTTTGGACCAATCAGGGGGTGCCATGGGGTTGAGATGTCACATCCCATCTCTTAAAAGAATCACATCTGTTAAAAAAAAATTCTCTTCCTACCCTGAGTGGTCCAAACAGGTTTTCCGTTTGGACCAAACAGGAGATCTGGATCCGTACGTATGTGTGTTGTGGTGATTTATGAAATGAATACTTTGCAGCCTGTCTCCTTCCTTTTGAAAAAGAATGACTGAATCCCTTTTATTTTAAGCTTAGGCAAAGGTTCTATGAGCGGGCACTAAATTTAAATAATCTAGTAATGGTTAATCCATCTCAGTTCTTGTAGGGTTGATCCTTGAAGCTTTATTGCATGTGATAAGGCCAGTAAACTCGGATAAAAAACGTAAAATATGTTGTTGGAGCTGATAAACAAGATTTAATTATGTTTTCCCATGTGCCGAGTCTAATAGTTAAATGTTATTCTATCTTAATAGAAATTTGGGGTGCCTACCACAGTACGGTTGGATGATAGAATTCGATTTGGACTTCCTACAAAGACAACTTTGTAATTAGCTCAGTCAGTCGCTTGAGAGTCCGATAAACCATGCACAAGGGTGCCAAACTATGTTCCCGCTTGAATTTACGAGCCCCCAAAAACCTCACCTCATAGAATATAAATAAAGCAATCGTTTTACTACTCGCTGACTTCTCATATTACTTTAGATTACTTTACCTCCAAATTGACTTACAAAATTCTAACATTTAAACGAAAAGATATGTTCTCATAATAGTGTCAAAATTTCCGACACCTCCAATTCTCATTATGAACACGGATAAGAATACCTTCAAAGAAACATCCAAGTAAAACAACAATTGTGAGTAATTAATATCTCAATTAGACAAAAAAAAAAAAAAAAAAAAAAAACGTGGATGGAAGTAGCAGCAATCGATCTAAAGAAGAATAATCTATTTGAGAATTTGGCTAGTGATAACGTGGAAGGGAGAAACATAACTCATGTTCGTTAGATAAATTTCTTAGGACATAGGCCGTTGTCAGAAAGTTGTGGATATGGATTGGTGAGCTTAAAAGAAGGATCTTGATCCCCATGCTTCCTCGGCAGTTGCTCACTGCTTTCTAAAATATGCAGGGCAGAATGGAAGAGTTTGTAATGCCTATTGCCTACTGTCATATACATGAATGCATCTGGGCTGAGTTTTAAAAAGGGTCAGGTCTATTTCATTTTTTCACTTATTGGGCAGAATTCTATCTGAAGTCATGGAAAGAATGGTCAGTAGAATTCTATCTGAAATCATGAAATGAATAACCCACAAAAGTAAATCTCAATCCAGTTGACCACCACCAGTTTTATCTTTTGCAAGCTGTTAGGATCCTTGTCATACCTTTCCAAAATAGATAGCCATCCTGGACCCAGTACTCATATTCCAATTTTGTAATTGGTCACAAGAAGAACAGGAAATATCAAGTTCAACATCTCCTCTCAACCAAACCCCATATTGAATTGAAGGAGAGGAGGAGGAGAAGAGAGAAAAATGGGTTCCCCACAAGTGGTGCAAAAGCCCCATGCAGTGTGCCTTCCTTTCCCAGTCCAAGGCCACATCAAACCCATGTTGGACCTTGCCAAGCTTCTCCATTCAAGAGGCTTCTACATTACATTCATCAACACAGAGACGTCTCATCAAGTCGAGAGCCCTTAATCCAACGGTCCAAATCGATGGGTTCCGATTCGAGACCATCCCGGACGGTCTGGATACGCCCGAAATGGATGCCACCCAGAACGTTAGGGACCTGGCCTATTCCACCAGCAAACGCTGTTTGGGTCCTCTGAAACAACTGATAGAGAGGTTGAATAGAGATTCTGAGTGTGGCCCACCTATCAGTTTCATGATCCGTGATGCGTCCATGAGATTCGCTCAACGGCTGGATCTGGGCATGGTGGATGTGACTTTGTGGCCGATGAGTGCTTGTAGGTACATGGGGTTCCTCCATCATGAAGAGCTTGCAAGGCGAGGGTATACTCCTTTCAAAGGTGCAATCTCCATCTCTACCTCTTTATCCATCCTTTTGTGTCCATGATATTATTGTGGAGAAATTCTATATGCATCACTGAAATTGATGAATACACCCACACTTAAGTTTTTTTTTTAATTACCAAATTGCCCTCTAGTGAAAGGACGAAATTGCCCTTCACCATCAACCTCCTCTCATCTTCCTTTGGTTCGTCTGCAGTGGGGGGCGAGCCGTCTCATCTCCTATTCCTCCTCTTCTTCTTCTTCTTCTTCATTCTCCCTTTTATCCATTGTTTCGTAACCGTTCCCCCGCACTCATTCATGCCCGTTGATGTGCATCTCTCTCCTCATCATCTTCTTCAACCTTTTTAAAGTATCCATAAGTCTCATAATCTAATTCAACCCTTGAAAGTACTCATCTCCCTCGGACACATTGTCTACTGAAAGCAGGCATTTTCAACATGGACAAGCAACTGACAATCTACGAAGAGGAGGTATACTCTCTGACTTCGTTTCCAGCTTGTCATTCAGTTTACCCGCGATATGCTCGGTATTCCAGAACCGTACAAAACAATTCTGCACGGCACATTGTAACCGTGCAATGTTTTTTTGCACGGCCACACTGAACCGTGCAATATAATATTGCACGGTTGAAATGTGACGTGCAAAATAATAATGCACGGTTGCAATGTGCCGCGCAGAGTTGTTTTGCACGGGTCTATAGGACCGTGCACTAATAAACTAATAATTTTGTGATCATATTTTCAGGAGATTGACTCAACTGGTGCAAGTCAGTGCTCTCTCGATTTTACCAATGTCTTCACAACTGACACGATATTCAGAAGCCGAGAGGATCTAATCCAATGGACACGGGATGTTGGAAAGAAACATGGCTTGGTAATTGTAATCAAAACTTCAGATGCTGGTGGAGATGGTAGGAAACCGAGAATAGTTTTAACTTGTGAGAGAAGTGGTTGTTACAGGGCTTCATCGAAGATGTACGAAAAGAAAAATCCTAACAAGGCAACGGGAACTAAGAAGTGTAATTGCCCTTTCACTTTGAAGGGTCGAAAGTTGGCAACTGACGATGATTGGATGTTAACAGTGGTTTGTGGGGTACACAATCATCCAAACGCACAACATCTCGAGGGGCACTCATTTGCTGGGAGGCTTTCTACGGAAGAGATTAATGTTTTGATTGATATGTCTAAGAGTCTGGTGAAGCCAAGGAACATCCTTCGAACACTACAGGAAAGGAATGTGCACAACACCACTACGATGAAGAGTATCTACAATGCTCGTCAGAAGTTTAGGGTGACAGAGATGGCCGGTCGATCACAGATGCAGCAACTCATGATGCATTTGGAGAAGAACAAGTACATTGAGTATCACACTAGCAATGATGCTATAGATGCTATCTTGGACCTATTCTGGGCACATCCGTCATCTATTCAGTTACTACGTGCATTTCCAGAAGTTTTGATAATGGATTCCACGTATAAGACCAATAGATATCGACTTCCATTGCTTGAGATTGTTGGTGTCACGTCTACCCAACTGACATTCTCCGTTGCCTTTGTGTACCTTGAATCAGAGAAGGAGGCCAATTATAGATGGGCTCTGGAGAGGCTTAAGGATTTAATGGATGGATGCATTATGCCACGTGTGATTGTCACAGACAGAGAGTTAGCGCTCATGAATGCAATAAAAGTTGTATTTCCGAATGCAGCAAACTTATTATGCAGGTGGCATATTTCTAGGAACATCTTGGCAAACTGTAAGAAGTTCTTTGAGACCAACGACAGATGGGATGCATTTATCTCTTGTTGGAACATGTTGGTAGTCTCTCCAACTGAAAGTGACTATATTCAACTTCTAAGTGCTTTGGAACGGAATTTTTGCGGGTATCCACATGCTGTTGATTATGTGAAGAACTCGTGGTTGAATAAGTATAAGGAGCAATTTGTGGCTGTTTGGACGGATCAAAATATGCACTTTGGCAACGCCACTACTAACAGGGCCGAGAGTGCACACGCAAAATTAAAGAGACACCTGAGTACATCAAGCTGTAGTTTTGATTCGTCCTGACAGGTTATCCATGCCTTGCTTGAGTTGCTATTTACCGAAATAAAGGCTTCTTTTGAAAAGAGTTTGAACACCGTGCAACATAAGTTCAAACCGGCACTGTTCCGTGAGTTGAGAGGATTTGTATCAAGGAATGCTTTGGATATAGTGTTAAATGAGTCGATAAGAGCTGGTGATATTGATTCAGATTCGGAGGCATGTGGGTGCGTCGTACGACGGACCCATGGTTTACCATGTGCACATGAAATTGCAGAGTATATAAGGGAAGGTTCTCATATACCGTTGAGATGTGTATATCAATTTTGGCGGAAGCTCAATTTAGAGAGCACTAAGATGAATGAACCCCCTGAGTTGACCACAACTTCTGAGTTTGACTTGATCGCTAAGAAATTTCGGAGTAGTGACGAGGCGGGAAAAATTCAATTATTGAAGAAATTGAGAGAATTAGCTAGTCCTTCATCTACACCTCTTATTGAACCGGACGTTAAATTGAATACTCGCGGTCGGTCATCATCAAAGAAGAAGAAGTTGGATCGGTCTACGACTCGTGAGCCATCTGCTTTCGAATATGCAGTAGGGATGAAAGAGAGTGTTCCTATTATATTAAGTAGTACCGTTGTAACGAAGAAGAAAGAGAAGATTAGTGTCCGTCGCACTCGATCAATTACATTTTTTCATTTGCTCCCTCAGTCTTTGGGACCCTACATCCTCACTATTAAGGATGTCGCAGCTGATGGTAACTGTGGTTTCAGAGCTATAGCTGGTCTTCTTGGCATGGGTGAGGACAGTTGGAGGCAGGTTAGATTGGACTTGAGCAATGAATTGCAGAGGTATCATTATTATTATACATTGGTCTATGGAGGAGAGGACCGAGTTGGAGAGCTGTACTACGCATTGTCTTACTTTGAAAGTAATCCTTCATTTGATCGGTGGATGACAATGCCGGATATGGGTCACCTGATATCTTCATATTATAACGTTGTATTGGTCCTTCTTTCATTGCAACAGTGCCTGACTTTCTTGCCTTTGATGTCATCCCCGATTCCACCAAGTGATCGCAGAATCATCGCGATTGGTTTTGTCAATGGAAACCATTATGTTCAGGTCTTCATGAAACCAGAAGCACCCATGCCTCCCATTGCAACAAATTGGCATAGACATCACCATCCTGATGCAGACGGATGGCAACTCCCATATGCAAAGAGCATCGAGCAATTCAGAGAAATTTTTGGAAACAGTGTAGCAACACAAGAGTCGGTGAATCTTGATAGCGATTGATTAGAACTGAAACAAATTTGATGTAATTCAATGAATTATATAATAGAACGTTAAATGTTGGTGATTACGATGATCAATTTATTTATTAGTGTTATTTTGTTATCTGATGGCTATTGAATTGTACATGCTCGGTTTAAAAGTTTTTATCAAAACATGTTCTGCACGGCCAACATGTAATGTGCAGAATATGGTCTGCACGACTAACATGTTCTGTGCAGAACTTGCCAACATGTGCCGTGCAGAATATGTTCTGCACATTATATGTTGGCCGTGCAGACTATATTCTGCACATTACATGTTGGCCGTGCAGACCATTATCCCTTTCATTCCATTTTGCCTAACTTCTTAGTTTATGAAAGCCCACGAAATTGCATACAAGTGTATACTATACAATCATCACAAAATAAAAAAATTCATCCATTATAGGAGAGCTATCAAAAAGGATCCTTAAATTCATCCATTTGAACAAAAATACATAGGTAAAAGTGATCATTTACATAAAAATGAGAATTACATCACGGCTATCAAAAAGTAGCCTCAACCTCATACAAGTTCGTCATGTTTCAACCAAAAAACTACAAACTCCAAAATTCTTCATTAATTTAAAGACAAAATCCAACAACACCAAGTGATATCACGGCTGCGTACGTCGTCGGTACGTCACCGGTACGCCATCCAGGATCTCCCGCATGGTATGCAATGCCCGGTAATAAAAATCAGCAGGCTCACCGGGTCGTCCAATCAAAGCTCCGATACTATCCCTCAGTCGACGGATCTGTAAGAAACAACTAATGGAGTCAATACTTAAGAGAATCATAACTTTTAAAATGGAAATGTAATGCTACTTTGAAAACTCAAACGCTCACCACTGATGGAGTCGGGTCATCTTGATCCTCATTAGGATGATAATGGGAGTGACGATCGGGATTCTGTACCCGGGGATGTGAAATCCTAACAAACCACTCCATGTAGTCGGGTGCGCATTCCCATGCATGTTGCACTCGATGGCCGCGGTGTGCTGCGGATAATACATGATCCTCCCAAGACTCCCAATACTGGTCAAGGAATTTGTAGGATACCTTGTATTGCACAGCTGAAGATCCACGAGACGCACGAAGTGGCGCGAGCGGTGCTGGTGGAATGGTCTGAATATATCCAAACTGACGAAGAACCCTCTGTGGGTGGTAGGGTTCAATCACATCTAGTGCCCTCAAGCAACCACAGAAGAAAGAACTCTGATGGAATGGATGCTGGGTCCTGGCACCAATATACGGTTCCCAAGCCACCTATACCAAGTAAATGAAACAACTAATTAATATTATATTAAGGACTAGAGATCCTTGAAAAAACTTAAAATAGATACCAAAATATCTATTAGCATCTCACCTCACTCGGATGTAAGTCATCCAGTCTCTCCCGCAGCAGCTTGACATTCTCCCTTGCAATCCCGGAATCTTGACCAGGATTCCACCGAGCTGCATGAGGCATTGCAGGTTCAAATCCCCATGAAGCAGGAGGACGGGCAAATGAGAAGTGCTCGTACACCCAAGACTGCAAAAAGATAGTTATTATTAATTATACAAATTTAAATAATATCGTATGAGTATTCAAAGGGATTTACACATTTACCGTGAGCAGTGTCAAATAACCAGCAATCTGTCTCACATCTGCCCTCGTAGCGGTTCCCAGTTGGCGATAGAGATACGCAAGCGCGGCAGCCCCCCATGCATAATGACGGACCTGTCCCAAGTCCATCAGTAAAGATAAATAGGCAATGGGGACTCGGGTGGACGACTTATCGGTGAAAAGTGTGCAGCCTAACAGATACAAGAGATAGCCTCTAGCTGCACACTCTATCTGCTCAACAGATGACCTGGGAGTCACATCGCCGCACACCCGTTTAATCCAGGACATCCTCACTACCCCACCACGCGCCACCCTCAACTCATCTGACGCAGTCGCCCTATCCACTCCCAATCCACGCTCAAGTAAATCGACCTGTTCTGTAAATCCCATACTGGTCGATGCGTGGACGGGCAGTCCCGTTATCGGGACGCCAAGGAGAGTACCCACATCATCTAAGGTGATCGTCATCTCACCAAATGGCATGTGGAAGGTATTGGTCTCGGGCTGCCACCTCTCTACGAAGCTG
The DNA here is from genome assembly GCA_028538565.1 of Umbellularia californica. NCBI lineage: Eukaryota > Viridiplantae > Streptophyta > Magnoliopsida > Laurales > Lauraceae > Umbellularia > Umbellularia californica. Next base: position 61,830,776 of record JAPQWN010000007.1, on the reverse strand, counting down.
GATACCAAAGGGCAGGAGATATATCGGTAAGACAAATCCTTCAGCTCTGCCAGTCCAGACTCTTCTATAATCGCACGAAAGCGAGGAACTTCGACATCGGCCCCATCCCCGGGCCGAGTTATGTACCAATCCTTTAGCCCTCGCCAATGATTGATACACTTGAGCGGATCACGATCCTGCACATTACAAATAGAATTCTTCATTAATATAGCTCAATTTATAGAATTCAATACATCTCATTTGAAAAATAATTAATTCAAACATTAACAAAATGCAAATGTACCTCCCCGTGCCATATGGGTATGGCTACGTGCGTCCTAAAACTCGGAATTACCGATAAATCGGCCGGACCACCGGGGATAGGACCATCCCCCGCCGCTGCTGTGGGAGGACTGGATGGTTGTGCCTGGTCTGAATGGTCCTCCCTTGCTGCCGCTGCAAGAGGAGTGGACGGTTGTGCCTCCTCCTCTGAGGAATTCTCCTCTGACTCCTCCTCTGACGACTCCGAGAGTGGATCCTGTCGCAATTTACGTCTTCGTTCAGATGCTGTTGGTCGTTGACGAACGGCAGTCGAAGTACTAGCGTGAACACCTCTGCGACGCGGCGGTCGTGCGACACCGATCTTCGTCCTAACTCTGGATGGCTCGCTAGAAGAACTAGCCCGTCCACCTATCGAAAGTGAGCTACCACCGCGACGAGCAGGTCTTCTAGGCATGTTCTAATCTGTTCAAAATGAAAATCAAACAGTGTTATAAAAAATATATTACTATTGCTCGGCAAACCAGAACTGTGCAGATTCATTCTGCACGGCATATTAACACCGTGCATTTAAAAAATGCACGGCGTACATTTCCCGTGCATATTTAATTTGCACGGTATAGATTAGCCGTGCAAATTAAATATGCACGATAAATGTACGCCGTGCATTTTTTAAATGCACGGTGTTAATATGCCGTGCAGAATGAATCTGCACAGTTCTGGTTTGCCGAGCAGTTCGCGAACGAGAAAAAGAAAATGGGAATGAAAAAAATTGTAGTTTGAAACTCCCATCCATATTTTGCAAAAAAAAAAATCCCATACAAGTGCTCTAACTGAGTAGGTGAAAATACAACCTAAATGCATAGATTACAACCTAAATGCATCCATTAAAACCTAAAAAAAGGTGAAAATGGAGAAGTCAACCTTACCTTTTTATGAACAAGAAGAAGAAGAAGAAGATGAAGAAGATGAAGAAGAAGGTGAAGCTCGCAGTGGAGAAGAAGGTTGTTTTCCGTCGACGAGGGAATGGAGAAGAAATCGCCGGTTATGCCAAGTTTGAAACAAGTCGACGAGGGAATGGAGAAGGAGAGGTGTGGCGGGGCATTTTGGGCATTTCAGTGGGTGGGCTCAGCAAAACGGTTTTAAACATAAAATAGGTGTGGTGTGTTCAGAATGTGGGTGTATTCATCATTTTCAGTGGTGCATATAGAATTACCCATTATTGTGGGTCATGGACTCATGGTTCCAGAGTCACTCTACTCGCTCTCGACTCGTTCGAGTCAACTTGATTGGAAGGCCCCCGAGTCAATTGCAACTTTCCCAAAGGAGGCCCAATTTGTTGGCAGGTAGTTAGTCCAAGTCAAAACGTGAAAGAAACACTACCATACCCCAACCTGCACAGAACAGAAGAAGTCAAATTGTAATTTCTACCCAATTTCAATTTGGGTGGAGTTGAGTTGACTCTTTTCACTGGGTACCAATATTTTTTAGTTCGATTTCCTCTTCAAATAAGTATAGAAGTATAGAAAAAATATACTAAAGTATGAGAGAGAGAGAGAGAGAGAGAGAGAGAGCCCCTCATATTCAAAGAGACACTGTGGCAGAGGAGATTCCAATTAAATAGAGAATAATTGGCTCAAATTCATCCTGATTTGACCTTTATCAACTATTTGATTAACCCCAAGGGATTAGCCGAGTGTTTAGGACCACGGTTCCTTCCTCTTCCGGAGCTAGAGATCTTAGTATCGACTTCCGTTTCTCCTCTCTTCAGGAACCGAAGGTTGAGTCCACTTGTGCTACCACCTAGGGGCTACAGGGGTTTTAACCGGCTTCTCTCTGAGCTCGGAGGGAATAGTCCAACCCAAAGGGTTAGGAACCCTCCGTTAGCAAAAAAAGAAAAAAGAAAAATTGTTCCATTGATTTGCAGTTAAAACGCACCTAAAAAGGAGATTAAAGTTGAGAGAATTAAAAGAGAGGATTATGACCAACTAGTTTAGAGTGATATCTGGCCAACCCATAATCCACATTAGTTTCATAGCTCTCTTTTTCCCCTCATACCCTTACGATTGGTGGCAAAACCTGGGTGTTCTTGGGTCCTTCCCTCCTCACCTAATCATTAGTTCTTGATGGAACCTCTTCATTACAAATTCCTAGCAATTGAACATGTAGCAGGCAAACAGGCCTTATAGTAGAGATTTACTGAAAGTAGAATTATCATCAACAATGTACACTGTACTTTTAACTCAAAATGTCATGTGCCTGCATTACATTACAGATGCAAGCTGGTTTAGCAATGGATATCTAGACACCCCCATCGATTGGATACCAGCAATGCCCAACATTCGCCTCAAAGATCTTCCAACCTTCATCAGAACAACTGACCCCAACGATCTCTTGCTCAATTATGGCAAACGTGAACCCCAGGCTGCTTCATCCACCAGTGCAGTTCTCATCAACACATTCGAAGAACTTGATGATGACCTCATCAGCGCCATTGGCGATAAATTCACCAAGCACCGGCCTTATGCTCTGGGACCTTTATCAGCTCTCTCCCAACACATCCCAAACACTAGTAAGCTCAATTCTATCAAGCCCAATCTTTGGAAGGAAGAGATGGAGTGCGTGGAGTGGCTTAACACAAGAAGCGCCGCTTCGGTTGTATACGTTAATTTTGGGAGCATTGTGGAGTTGACGCCCGAGCAATTGAATGAGTTCGCTTGCGGGCTTGCAGAGAGCAAGCACTCATTTTTATGGGTCATTCGACCTGACCTAGTGACCGGAGATCTAGCCGTCTTGGAAGGCAACGTTGTAGAAGAGACCCAAGGAAGAGGCCTAATTGCGGGGTGGTGCCCGCAGAAGGAAGTTCTTTCTCATCCTTCAGTTGGCGGGTTTTTGACATATTGTGGGTGGAATTCGACGATAGGGAGCATAAGCAGCGGCGTGCCAATGCGACGTTGGGTACATAAGAATGGACTGAACCGTTGGATTGAGTGTTGAATATTTTTTAAATATAAAGCTCTTAAACTTGCGGGCCATGTATGAAGGGGTTAGGAGCATGAGTTTAGAGTCAAACTTGATACTTAGAGTGGTCTCACATAAAACTTTCCACCCCCCTTGGTTCCATCCCCAATATGAAACCCACAATTGGACACCGCAAAAAAATTCTCATATAATATATGAGAATAGTTCCCACCTGAATATATATTTATATATATTTTTATTCGATAACAAACTCATATTAAAATAAAGAAAATAATAAAACAAAAAAACCAACAGAACGAGGTAAGGTACAAAAGCCGATGAGCGGCCTCAAGGAATAGAAAACTATGGCCGTCGGATGAGCAGCCTTAGTAAAGCTACAAAGAATATTAGAGAAGGAGACTTTTTCAAAACCTCCTGTGAATCTAGAAATGTCCGAAACGATTGGGCCCAAAGCCTAGTCTTCAGATCTATTGATCGCCTAAATTGTCTCTTTGGTGTTGCTCAAAACTTAAGACTTTTTTCATGCCCTTCTCTTCGGTACGTTGAGAAACAATTTAATCAGTAATTTATCTTTATTTTTTATTTTTCATTATATGCATTTATTAAAATTTGAAATTATTTTTATGATATCTTTAAAATATCTCAAAGAATCTTCCAACTCCAAAAATTTCATGAGATATGTCAAAATGATAATTTGTCGAGAATTAATATTAATGACATTCTTGTCGTTTGGGTATGGTGTCAACAGTCAACACAACGGTAAAAAGAGTACTTCCAAGATTATTGCTAGGGTAAGAAAGACACATCTTCTTAACTGTAATAAGGATAGATGCACGAATATTTTGAGTGCTCTTGTTCACACCCCCACGCTAAATTATATTATTAAGGGGATTTAATCGGAAAAAATAGATTAGGTGGTCACCATACTGAAAAGATAATTTTAAGTGTCATGGCACCAAATCAGTCGTTTTGTCCGAAAACATATTTTTTTAACATTCTTTATTAGGGTCTCTATCAACCCTATATTGTCGGAATAATGGAGGCTTTACCTCACTTTACTTCAATTTACCGTTCATTCAAACATGAAGAAACCTGCAAATGTGGGCTGCATGAACAGGGTGTGGCCACTGGTCTCTATCGCGGCAGCTTCATGAGCTTTTATGAGTGGGCCGTGTTTTGGGAATTAAAGATATTAGATGTTCTAAAAAAGTAGAATTCTTAGAATTTAGTGTTATTGATAATCAAATAAATAGGGCTAGGGTCAAGGAAGGCAAGATGGAGATAAACTTCCCAATTCCACCAAGTATGTAATTTTGGTCTAAATTTATCATCCGACAATGGTGTTAATTCGTATGGCTCCATAGAAATTAGTAAGTCTTGGTTAACCGGGCTCCTGGATTGCCCAAGTTGTACTTTGATTAGAAGTAGGTTTATTATAGTAGGTCTACTGTGATTGGAAGTTGGGTTTGGATGTAACAGGGTTTATGGCTGATGTTATAAATAGAGACCCAGAGTCCCTAGGTTGTACACGCCTTTGATCTGTTTGCATAGTGATTCTCCCGTCTTCTCGTGGATGTAGGCCAAAAGCCAAATAACGTAAATCTCCGTGTTCTTCTTGTGCATGATGATTGATCTCTTCTTGTAGGTCCTAGATCACAACAAATGAAAACCACTAAATCATCAGGTTGGTTCGTGTATTGGTATCATGGTTGGTAGGCAAATATTTCTCAATTTTCCTTTATTGTGGCTGGCTAGTTGGATGACAAATATTTGGTACATGCAGGTGGGGCTGCTGCAACATATGAAGGAAATTGTAATGAAATGAGCGCGTGTTTGACAACTGCGTACTGGAAAATTGTTGACACCAAAAATGTCACTTTGCCTCTTCAACATCAAGAAAGCTGCATGAAGTCGCAACCTGCCATAAATAGGCAATGCAATTTCTCCAAAAAATCAAATCTTGTCAGAATCAAACAAAAACTGCAAGATCCTTCAAGATAGCGAAGAGAAGAGTACACATGAAGTTTCGGGCCATTTCGACAACATTTGGCCTAACTTCACTTCCCCGACAGCTAAACAGGAGCTCTCAGGCGGCGACATCATCGGAGACGTCAAAACTTCGATCAGAGCCTACAGATGACTCCAGCATGTCTCAAAAGGGCTCCATGCCAAATTTCAAGTCAAACCGACAACGTTTGACCCTCCATCAATGCTCGAGCAGCAAAATCAAGCCTCCCGGCGGCGGGAACCACCGAAGCCTTCGCTCATCAAACCAAGTGCATGAGTGGCTTCAACATGCTTCCAAAAGGCTGCACGTCAAATTTCAGGTCATTCTGACAACGTTTGACCAGGTTTCGATGCTCCGAGAGAAAATCAAGCCTACCGGCGGCGGAGCAACCCGGGACCATGACATCCAAAACGGAGCCCATGGAACGTCTCAAAATGACTCCAATAGGCTCCCCGTCAAATTCCAGGTCAATCGGACATCGTTTGACTGCACATCAACGCTCGGCATTTTCCCCGCAGCAAAATCAAGTGAAGCATCGATGGGACCCCAAACGGTTTCAAAACTCAAACAAAAGCCTATGGTTGGTCTTATTTATTGCTCAGGAGGCTTCACCTCAAGTTTCAGGTCATTCCGACATCGTTTGACCAAGTTTCAGCTTCTGGCGGAAAATCAGCAGCTCTACGCGACAAAGTCTTCGGCTTTCCCGGAAAATTGGAAACTTTGCACTCTAAAAATGCAAGGATTCTCATCAGGTTTTCTACAGGGAAATCAAGCCAATAAATGAGAAGAAATGTCAAGAAAAATACAGAAGAAAACGGCGACGAAAAAGACCTCAAAACGACCGCAAAACGGGCTCCGAAGGGAAAAATTCCCCCAAGGTCGCAGGCCCCTGCGACCATGGCCCATGGTCGCAAGCCCCTACGACCATGGCCCATGGTCGCCGGCGACCATGGAAGTCCGGGTCACCGGATTTTTCGCCGGTGACCCGTTTTTCCGTCTTTTTTCGCGTTTCGCGCACTTTGGCCCCTGTGGTTTCCTGAAAATGTGATTTTTAGTGCTTGAAATTGACTCATATCCTCCGACATCCATAAAAATCACGGGTCAACCTCCAAAAGCATAAAATCATCATTGATCGCTCCAAGATCGCCAACCGGTCGACCAAGAAAGTGCACTTTCTGTCCGACCGATCGAGAAATCGACAAGACAGATGTCACCGGCCCGCTCTTAGCTATCAATGTCTGAAGTTACATGTTCATCCGATGTCGATCAGCATATAGATCCATCGATGATCATCGCCAGAAGAATTCCAGAAGACACGGCATGGCCCGCGACTCTTCGACTGCTCGGCGACCAATTAATGTGGTTAATTGACTAGCTTTATTGCAGTCATTAATTCATTTCTTTGGACGGCCCAATCAGAAGCAAGCATTTGGGAGTTACAAGTCAATTGATTCATGGCATTTAACCCATGAAACTCCTCCCATTATGGTAATTAAGGTGATTAAAAGCCCTTAATCTCCATCGGCCAATCAGATTCAAGGAAAAAGGAGTTACAAAATCAAGAAATAAATCTTGTAACTCCTCCCATTAAAGCCATTAAGGCTCATAAACCCTATTAAATGGCTACCAAAAGCCTATAAATAGGAGAGCATTCCATTGAAATGGGGATCGGAAAATCGAGATCGATCGATCGGAAAGAATCCAGAGCTCGTATCCAGAGAAAGAAAAAAAGAGAGAAAAACTCTGCTGAAGTTCTGCACCGGCCACCACTACAAGGTGACAAAAGTCCCTTGGGGGGCACCCCCCCCCCCCCCCCCAAGGTCCTTGCCTTCTCCTGCTGCCTCCAATGGCTTAGACGTGGCTTTTCAGCCCGTTTACTTAGCTTTTTATTGGACATAGGACCTTCTCTTGGTCTTTGTCCTGTAAAAACCTGAGGTTATAGCCAAGCCAAGCGAATCAAGAGCATCCTCTGTTCTCATCTGCATGGATGATGGCGAAGCCCATACATGGCTTGCGACCGTCAATCTGAACGAGTCCCCCACAATCTCCTGAGAAGTTAGATCCTCCTTTTCTTGCTTTTCATTGTAGTTTGTATTTTTCTAAAAGAGACAAAAATCACAACTCTTGTCTTTCATTATTGATGAGAATTGTAAATCGGCTATAAACGCCAAAATCGGTTATAAACGCCACAAAATCGGCTATAAATGCCAAACAAAATCGCCTTTCACGGCAAATCAAGAAAATGTCTCTTTTCTTAAATATTTGTGCAATGGAAAACTTGAAAGAAGTTGATTTCCTTTTTACTTGCGAAGGTTGATCTCTGGATTACCACTTGCAATTCCAAGTAAAATAGAAAATCTGGCACACCCACACAAAAGAAATGTTGATGCACGCTTCAGGCCCGCCAGGGCGCGAAAGGGCCGGACCCGACGGACTCCCACGTTCCGCCGACCCCGGTAGCCGCCCCGCGGCTCCTCGGAGCGCGTTCCATCAAGCTGGCACACCCGGTGGGACTCGTTCATTTGAGAACACGGTGCTCGGAAATGGAATATTTGCATACCATACTTTTGCTCTATGCTTATACTTCTTCTCCAGATTCCTTGGCTACTTTCTAGCTGGTGGCCTATGTTGGATTTTGCACCCAAAAAAAATGAGATGGGATTTTTTTGGAAATTTCTACTTCTTTAAGTTTGTTTCCACTCTTTCTCTTTTCAAAAAAAAAAAAAAAAATAAAAATAAAATAATAATCAGTTTTCTTAGTTTGAATTCAAAATTGAGAAACTTTGATCCTATCCTATCGTTCTTTGGTGCTTGCAGAAATGTTGAGCCCGTTCGACTAAGGTTTTGGGCCATCGTTTCTCTTCGATGAGTTCATTAGAGATCTAAAAAAAAAAATAATAATAATAATAAAAAAATCAAAAATCAGTTTTCTTAGTTTGAATTCAAAATTGAGAAACTTTGATCCTATCCTATCGTTCTTTGGTGCTTGCAGAAATGTTGAGCCCGTTCGACTAAGGTTTTGGGCCATCGTTTCTCTTCGATGAGTTCATTAGAGATTTCAAAAAAAAATAAAAAATAAAAATAAAAAAAAATCAGTTTTCTTAGTTTGGATTCAAAATTGAGAAACTTTGATCCTATCCTATCGTTCTTTGGTGCTTGCAGAAATGTTGAGCCCGTTCGACTAAGGTTTTGGGCCATCGTTTCTCTTCGATGAGTCTATTTGGGATTTGAAAAAAAAGGACATAGACCACTAAGGTTAAACCAATTGCGTTCTTTGATCACGATTGATTCAAGAAAAGCCTTATCCAGAGTGTGGAGACAGCTTGACTGTTCTAGGCAAGGGTCCTCCAAACGGGTTCATTAAGTAATCCTACCCTTACCTGGGGGCAATTCTATCAATTGAGGTTTCATAAGACCGGGTTAGGAGGCCTATGTGTACTCTCTCGTCTTTAAATCTTAAAAAATTAATTAAATATATAAAAAAAATAAAAAAATAAAAAAAAAAAGATTTTAAAAAAAAAAAGATCTTAAAAAAAAAATCTTCAAAAAAAAAAATAAAAAAAAATAAATAAATAAATAAAAATATATTTTTTTAAAAAAAAATAAAAATAATAAAATAAAAAAAATCATTTGAAAAAAAAAAAAAAAAAACTCTCGTCATTTTAGATTCAGATCCGAGAAATTGTGGTTCCTTCCCTTCTGGGTACTGGTGCTCGCGGAAATCGTTGAGCCCGTATTCGGATCGGAATACCATCTGCTCTCTTTGATGAATCCAATCTTGACATTTCAAAAAAAAAAAAAGAGAATCCCATCTCATGGATGCGATTTCCAACATTTGTGCCTATCAATACTGGTACGCCCTTTCAGCGTCTACTGTATTTGCGACCGGCACATTTGTAACTCCAACCTTATATTTGACTTACCTCGAGCAAGCCTTGCTTCTCGATAAGTCGAATTTAGGTTTACAATTGCTTCTAGCAGCCACTGGAACGCTCATTCTGGGCTCACCATACTTGCTATCAGAACAATTGTACCATCTATGGCTTTTTGCCTTCTTCATGTCGCTTGGGTCGTATCCTTTGAGCGATTTGAAAAGACAACCATAGAAATTCCCATTTATGATCATTATTCTTGTGATTACTAATGGATGTGGTCGTGTTTCAGAACCTTTTCGAAACTAACAATAGCAGCCTTAACCATTATCTTCGATGAGAACAAGCACCAACTCATGCTTCAACAGAAGCAAAGCACGCGCACTCATAAGCGCCCTGTCAGCTGCCGAAGCGTCAACTCCCTCGGCAACTCTCTGAACTCCGGGTCGACCTCGACTCCCCGGGCTATCTTCTTTGGGACGCTAGGACCATTCCCACTTCCCGAAGAACAAACTGCGCCTGCCAAAAGGCAGAAAATCGCCTCTCAACGTGTCACTCCCGTGACACCAAAGGCGAGCGCCCAAAAGCCCGAAGCCCGCGGCACCCCCGCGAAGCCTCGACCCACAAACAACCAGGTCTATCCCAAGACTTGGTCTCCAAGACCTTCCCCAAAACAAAGAAGGTCTCAAACCTCCACCAAGCCAGCATACCTGGCCCCACTCAAGGAGAACCAGTTCTACCCTCTAGCCTACATGAAAGAGGAGAGACCCATCTCCAACCTGACTCCCAAGTCAACCCAGCATGAGCCGACTTGTTCCTACAGGCCCAAAATCAGATCATGCATCACTAGGCCTCTACAAGCACCTGCCAGGGCCTACACCCCTTCAGTTCGACCCTTTATCTCTACAGGGGCCGAACTCGAAAGGTTTAAAGCTTCGCTGCAACAGGCAAAGGACCGGGTCCGCATCCTGTCCTTGCCCAACCACAAAGAAGACAAGCTCGGCTGCTGCGCCCGAGGGAGCACATCCTTCATCGTCAGAGCCCAGCCAGAGCTGACTGAAGCTCAAATCGCTCGTCGAGCACGCCGCCGTGCGTCATATCGACAAAAGAGACTAGAGAAGCAACGGACCCAGCCTCCTACACTTCAAGTCTCCCACAAATGGGTCGAAAAAGAAAGACCCGACCAAGTTGTTGCCGTCCATATGGTTGGAAAAACCAGAAGACGCCAAAAGTCAGCATCAAAAATCCATGTCCGACGTCCGGTGACCCGTAGCGTCACCGGGACACGAAGACATCCTGAAGAATCTCCTGACCCTTCAAGCCAAGGACGGGAGAGTAACCCTTCATCGAGCTCTTCATCAAAAAGAATGAGCCCCAGCTCGGTCACCAGGACGATTTTTTCGTTCGAATCCCGAGGGATGAACGTCTTGGCTACAAGTTCTGAGCCACCACCTCAGAATCCACCTCGAGATGATGCGCTCACACGCATCCAGCAGTTGGAACAAGGCTAGCAGAGGATTGAAACTCTGATGGAAAACATTCTCCTTGTCGTCCAAAATCAGGCGAACAATGAGCCTCCTCCGAATCATGGCAATAACGAGGAAAATTGTGAAGAAATGAGTCACGCGCCCTTACCAAAAAGGACGTAGACAGTATCCTCGCCAAAGCTAAAGAAGAGGATATACTCAAAGAGCATGGGATCAAGCCACCATATCCTTTATGGAGGGACTCGGTCCCGTTCCCCACAAAATTCAAGCATCCTACTCTCCAAACATATACGGGGAAAGGATCCGCCAGACAGCACGTCATCCACTTCAAGATTTTGACGGGAGCTATCGCGGATCAAGATGCACTCAAGATCCGCCTCTTTGCAAGTACCCTAAAAGGTACGGCCTTCGATTGGTACTCCACTCTGCCGGAGAACTCCATTCAGAACTGGGCTATGCTGGAGACACGCTTCCTGACCCACTTCCAAGGTGAGGATCATCCTGTTACTATGGCTCAGCTCTGCAGCCTAAAACAGGGAGAGAATGAGTCAACTTATGACTTCATTCACAAGTGGAAAGCAATGGCGTACAAATGCTCAGATGTACTGCCACAAGCGTCGCTAGTCGACATCTGCCGTAACAATATGAGAGCTAAAATCCGCTCCATGATCATCGGCAATAAATCAAAGAACCTGGGGGAACTCCTCGAAGCTTCCATGGAAGCTGAAATGGTGATCAAAGACCTCAACAGTCAGAAATCATCAAAGAAAGAGCCGACTGCTGTTACAACCTCAAAGCCAAAGAAGAAAGAGGTCCTCAATGTGCAAACCAAGTCAGCTCCTCAGCAACCAAAGAAAGCTGAAAACAAAACTGCAGGTAAAAGGCCTGAACTCTCTGATGCCTTCAAAGAACGTGTAGAAAAGAAATATCCGTTCGATGAAGACGTTGAAGAAATCTTTGAGGCTCTCCTAGCAAATGGCAAACTCATTTTGCCAGAGCCCAAAAGACCTGGAGACGTTGGCAAAACCAATGATCCTCGGTACTGTCCATACCACCAGATGGTCTCGCATCCTCTCAATCAATGCTTTGTTGTGAGAGAGAAGATAAACGAGATGTGGAAAAACGGAGTCATCACCTTTGACAAAAACTATGGGACTGCCTCCGTCAACATGGTGTCATGTGGACAAACACCAAAATCACCGAAGAAGAAAATCACTACTTCCTTCATGGTGATAAACAAAATTCAAGTGTCCGAGAAGCTGGTTCCTTTCCCGACACCAGACGGACAACCCATATGGGTACATCCCGATCTCCTGGAAGATGAAAACTGGGAGATCGTAAAAACAAAGCCGACAGCTCAACAGCGAAGGCAGGCTAGGAAACATCTCCTCAGGCTCAAACGGCAAGAGAAGACCCAGCCAAAACAAGAAGTCCATGAAAAGGCAGAGGCCTCCTCTACCACTTCACTCGGGGCAACAAAAACGTCCCTTCCAGAGACTTCAAAGGCGGTAAGAAACTTCACTCTCAGTGATTTCATGCCACCTCAATTCAAAAAAGAAGCCATGCAGGGGGTATCATACTCTTGCAATTCGGTAGTTGGATTCTCCATTGATGGATACGAGTCCAGCGACACCGACGATGGATTCGAGCCCAACTACACCGATGAGTGGGAGGAATCTCTTGAAACAGGAGAATATCTCTCCGATGAAGAATGGGTTCCTGAAACTCACCTTATGCCAGTAATCTGGTATAACCCCTTACAGCCACAAGGATCCTGGTCTGATGATGAAGAAGACCAAGAGGCTGTACAAGAAAATGCTGTTGAGCAAGCACCTGTCATTGCTCCAGTGGAAATCAACTATGTTGAGCCACACGGAGAAGACGAAGAAGAGGATCTGGCTCCCATGCCTGATCTTGAAGAATATGCAAGGATCTTGCAGCGTCTCGCTCTAGAACAAGAGCAAGATCGTGTTAACGAGCCTCCTCGCAACCCAGAGCCTGAAGTCCCTGAAGATAATCAGGTACATCCACCCTTAACTCCTGAAAATGGAGAACATTGCTGGATAGACGATCCTCTTACATCCGAGGATGAGTCTGACTCCGAGCAGGCAACATCTCCTATCAGAGCTTCCTGTAATGTAATATATCAGGACTATAGCTCTTCTGAAGCGTCGTCTGATGAGATTACCTATACTCCGACGATGCCTAGCAATGTATCCTCTGGAGCTACCTCGTCTCACGTGACTTTCACAGAGATGACACCCTCTCAAGTTTCTTCTCCTGAGACTGTGACCTCAGGATACACATTCTTCCCGACTCATCATCATGAAGAAAACCCAACTTGGGGTGATAGATGGGTCAACGAAGAAGAAAAGCTGCTGGATGCTGTTCAGGACTTGCTCCCGGAAAATGCTCCGTGCAACACAATCACTGAGGATGGCAACTCTGCTGCAGATACATCCTCAGTGGATGAAAAACGACAGCCTCTTGATCCTGAAGACAATCTTCCAAATGAAGATCCTTCTCAAGAAGCTCTCGAAGTTGGTAGAGGCACCCGCTCGGGCCGGGACTACCACAAAAATTACAACCAATCTTCCTTTACTTATGTAAATCCTTCGGGAAAAGATGTTGTAAGCGCCCCCAGTGGCAACAATGATGAACATGCAGGCCCTAAGGAGGCTTTCAAGTATGACTTGGTTGAGCACTTCAAACACATACCTGCACGTCTTCACATCCTAGACTTATTGCGAATGTCTCCATGCACTCGTGATAATCTCATTTCAGAATTACAAAAACTGAATGAGGATGTCGATAAACATGCCCCACAAGTCCTCCAAATTGAAATGGACTACCGGGTCAAAAACTCTGAAACTTCCTCAAAGGGAGAAAAGAAAACTGAGGGATCATGCATCCAATGCCTCTCGGTTCAAAAGGCAGCCAGTGCAACCATCGCCTTCACTAAGGAAGACCTCCTACTTGGCGAAGCAAGGCACAACCGACCCCTGTACTTCACAGGGTACATCAAAGAAATGCCGATACATAGAGTTCAGATCGACCCAGGTTCTGCACTCAACCTTATCTCCACTTCGGCTCTTGAAGAGTTGGGCATCCCACCCAGCAAGCTAAGCCACACATCTGTATCTATCTTTGGATACGATAGGAGCACTCAAAGGCCTATCGGCAAAATCAGGTTCAAATTGCAAATCGGTGATCTTATCTCTGAGGTCACTGTGTATGCAATAAAAACCCCTTCATGTTACAACATCCTTCTCGGACGCCCCTGGGTACACGAGAATGGTGTTGTCCCCTCAACTCTACATCAATGTATCAAGTTCGTCGGCGACGACGGCATGGTACATCGAGTGTTTGCGGACAGAAGACCCTTCAAAGGTAAAGAAGTCCACTTCGCAGACTCCCAGATGTATGAAGGAGAAAAAGAAGAAGAGGAAATAACACCCCCTGCTGAAAATCTCCAGAAAGATAAAGGCAAGGCTCCTCAAAAATCACCGGAAGAATACAAACCCTCCGGCAAATTAGAAGAGAGTAGTCAATCTCCCTTCGTCATCTCCCTCAAGAATTCAAAACCTTTGGTCATCACGACTAAAGTGAAGAAGGCGAAACAAAAGCCTGGGGGCAAATTTGTTGTCTCTCTCGTGTCTATCATGCAAGACACAGACTCGGACTCAGAGCCAGAAGACGATGCATCGTCAAGCCAAGCTGACACTCAGCAAGTTCAGCCTGCTCTCACTCCGATGGAGACACTTGCTGATGTAGAAGATCCTACGTCTGCTACCTTTGTTGTTCCGGCAACATCACCAAAGCAAAGACCGATCTTCTTTCATAGATCGGGTGCTTCTTCATCAAGTTCTCTGCTTGAACCTTTCCAAAATGAAGGTATGCCTCAACTATCTCTATATAGTCCTGTGGCACAAGCTATCATGAAGAAAATGGGCTTTGACGCTCAGAACCCAGTCGGTTTGGGAGAAGGCCGCGGTATTCTCACGCCATTGGGGCCCGCCTTGACCAAAAGCCAGCTGGAAGATTGGAGACTCTAAGGATATGTAGAAAAGTCTTCACATGGGTTAGGGTATGATCCCGACACTCCTCTGAGACAGTTGACACAAAAGCTTAAAAGTCGTTTTACCGACCAAGCCTCAACATCTCAAGTCCATAAAGACATCGATCTCCCTGGATATCTCTTTAAAGAGTTACCTGACAAAGATCCAGGAAGCTCATCCAATTTGTACGATTTCTCTGATGATAAAGAGGAATCGCCCGATGACACAGACGGGTGGCATCCTGACCCAGAAGAACCCTCGTCTCCAAAAGAAATACCAGACTCAACAGGCGATTGGGACTATCTCATAGCAAGCCTTGAGGAGATCACCAATCAAGAAAATCCATGGAAAGGAACAGAGCCTTGGTCTGGTAATGCAGTTGAAACTCCAGAAGGTTTCGTTAAGTTGGAAGCCTCCGAAAATATTGTGGAGGAACCACCTTCGAACCTTCCGACAGAAGATCCTGTTGAAAAGATAGACTTGGGAACACCAGATAACCCACGTCCTGTATTCATAAGCAAGAATATAAAGGATGATGAGTTACCCGAGTATATCGCTTTTCTTCGTGAGTTCGTTGATTGCTTTGCATGGTCCTACGCTGAAATGCCTGGTTTAGACCCCAAAGTAGCAGTCCACAAACTCAATCTTCAAGAAGAAATCAAGCCTGTCAAACAAGGCCAAAGAAGATTCCGTCCAGATGTGATGGATAAAATTGAACAAGAAGTTCAAAAGCTCAAAAGCGTCGGCTTCATCCGTGAGGAACAACATCCAGAATGGTTGGCCAACATTGTCCCCGTGACAAAGAAAACTGGGCAGATCAGAGTCTGTATTGACTATAGAGACTTGAATGGCGCTTGCCCTAAAGATGAATTCCCGCTCCCCATACCGGAGGTGATGATTGACAATACCTGCGGATTCGAGCGAATGACATTCATGGATGGCTTCTCTGGTTACAATCAGATAAAGATGCATCCCGAGGATGAAAAACACACATCATTTCGGACTCCATTTGGCGTATATTGCTATACTGTCATGCCATTTGGTCTGAAAAATGCTGGTGCCACATATCAGAGGGCTATGATGAAAATATTCCAAGATATGCAACACAAGACGGTCGAATGTTACGTTGATGACCTCGCCGTCAAAAGCAGAAGAAAAGAAGACCATCTCAAAGATCTTCGGGAAGTCTTCCTCTGACTCCGCAAACACAAACTGCGGATGAATCCTCTAAAATGCTTCTTCGGCGTCTCGTCGGGTAAGTTTCTCGGATTCCTTGTTCGGAAAGCTGGAATAGAGCTTGACCCCATAAAAGTCAAGGCTATTCTAGAAATGCCCTCTCCAAGAACCTTGAGAGAACTAAAAGGGCGCCAAGGGAGATTGGCCTACATCAGACGGTTCATCTCCAATCTTTCGGGGAAATGCCGTCCATTCTCTCGATTGATGAAAAAAGGTGTAGACTTTGTCTGGGATGCCGACTGTGAAGCCGCATTTCAAGATATCAAGTCATACCTGACCAAACCTCCAGTGTTAGCTGCCCCTGCCACTGGAAAACCATTCATCTTGTACACAAGAGCTCTTGATCATTCTGTAGGCGCTCTGCTTGCACAAGAGAATGGTGAGGGAAAAGAAGCTGCTCTATACTACCTCAGCCGCATGCTAGTAGGTGCAGAGCATCGCTACTCTCCAGTCGAAAAAGAATGCCTTGCAGTGATGTTCGCCGTAGAAAAGTTACGTCACTACTTGCTTTCCAACACAGTCTACCTGGTCTCGAGGATCAACCTCTTGAAGGTCCTTGTCACAAAAGCAGGTTCTCTCAATGCCCGACTGGCAAAATGGTCAATCCTTCTATCGCAATTTGATATTAGGTATGTGCCACAAAAAGCAATCAAAGGCCAAGCTCTAGCAGACTTCCTCGCAGAGCATCCATTGCCTAAAGATTCACCACTCAGAGATGATCTCCCAGACGAACCTGTCTACAACGTGGAGGCTTCCTCACCAAATGCCTCCTGGGACATGTACTTTGACGGTACAACCAGGACAAATGAAAACCGAAAGCTGATCTCGGGAGTTGGCATCCTCTTTGTTAGCCCCGACAAATGCATGATTCCACACGCTTTCTCGCTACTGGAACCATGCACAAACAATGCAGCTGAATACCAAGCTCTGATCCTAGGATTGGAACTCGCCATCGAATCCGGTATCACCATGCTGGAAGTCTTTGGAGACTCTCAACTGATCGTCAACCAGATGAATCAGAAATATGAAGTCAGGAAGCCCGATCTGCTGCCTTATTACAGCAAGGCACAATCGCTTCTGCAAAACTTTGACATCTGTCACATCACCCACATTCGTAGAGGTGAAAACATCCGTGCAGATGCCCTGGCTGGACTTGCCGCATCAATGGCAATTCAAGAAGGGGAAAACATGCAAATTACAGTGTGTGAGAGAAGGATCCTCCCTCCTCTTAACACACACCAAGCAGTTGCTGAATGCCACCGAGTGGTTGGAAGTCGGATCTCTATCCTTCAAACTTCAATCGGCGACTGGAGGGATCCGTTCATTGATTACACTATGTTCGGAATCCTACCTGAAGATCCAAAAGAACGGGTAAGCATTCAAAGGCGAGCCCCAAACTTTCATTTGGATATCCCTTCAAAGATCCTTTACAGGAAATCCTTCAATGGAGTACTCCTACGCTGCTTGTCACAACAAGAAGCTGAAGAAACACTCAAAGAAGTTCACGCTGGTCTTTGTGGAGCTCATCAGGCTGGTCCCAAGCTCTACGACCAAATCAAAAGGTTGGGTTACTACTGGCCTACCATGGTACCCGACGCAATGCAATTTGCTAAGCGCTGCCAACAATGCCAAGTTCATGGAGACTACATTCACATGCCTCCAGAATGGCTGCATCCTACAGCAATCTCATGGCCTTTTGAAGCATGGGGCATGGACATCATAGGTCCTATCTCTCCCCCTTCAAGCAAAGGTCATCGCTTCATCTTCGCCGCTACAGATTATTTCTCCAAGTGGTCAGAAGCATTTGCGTTCAACGAAATGAAGACCTCATCAGTTCTTCAATTCCTACGCACCAACATCATTTGTCGTTTCGGCATACCCAAAAGATTCGTCCATGATAACGGACCACAATTCCGGGATCATCGATTCTACAGGTTCTGCGACAAATACAAAATTCAAAGCCGTCCTTCGACTCCATACAATCCGGCAGCAAACGGATTAGCAGAAGCCTTCAACATGACACTCTGCAAAATCCTCAAGAAAATGGTCTCTAGTCACAAAAGAGACTGGAGCGACAAACTGTCTGAAGCTTTGTGGGCCTATCGAACCACCGTTCGAGGACCAACCCATAGCACACCATTCTCCTTGGTCTATGGATGCGAAGCTGTCGTGCCCCTAGAGGTACAAATTCCTTCTCTGAGGGTATCTCTACAAAATGACATGACTCAAGAAAGCAATGCGAAATTACGACTTCATGAGCTGGACAATCTCGATGAGAGACGGCTCGAAGCTCGACAAAGCATTGAACTTTACCAAGCACGCATGGCAGGATCTTTTGACAAAAGGGTCCGGCAACGCGCCTACAAAAGGGGTGACTTGGTTCTTGCGGTAAAAAGACCAATGGTCTTCGCTCACAAGTCCAAAGGCAAGTTTGAACCAAAATGGGAGGGACCCTACGTCATCGACAAGGTCTTCTCCAATGGCGCATATGCCCTCCTAAACATGGAAGGCGACAGATGTATGCTGCCTATCAACGGCAAGTTCTTGAAGCGGTACTACCCTTGAAGACTTACCCAACTGGGTAAGAGCAATGCCTGTATGGCCAAAACCTGTTCTCAGGTACTCGCTTGTCAAACCCACTCTCTTTAGAATTTTCATATCAAATGTCAAAATTTCTAGAGATTCAAAAACAATGCTTACTTTTACCGTTTCATTGTTCAAAAAAAAAAAAAAAAAAAACAAAAAAATCCAAGTTTAGGAGCCTCTCCCTGACTTGACCAAAACTTTCGATCCTTGAACCAAAATTCATGGTTTGAAACAAAAATCCGGATTCAGGGATTTCCACCCTAGTCCACCTTACCTTTTACCGCCAAATGGTTTTAGGTCAAAATTTACGACCCTCGTGTCTTTAAACAAAAAAATGGTTTTTCAAAAACCGCGGGGAAGTGACACTTAGTCGATACTCGCAAAACTCAAAAAATCGGAAGGATGCGAACCCCATTCGATACTTCCAAAACCTCTAAAATCGTGGAGACGCAACATTTCAGTTGATATCCACAACCCAAATTTCAAAGGTTCGAGAAAACCTCAAATTTCAAAAATCACGGGGAAACGACATCAAGTCAGTACCCGCAAAATCAAAAGTTTTGGGAAAAGCAGGGAAGCGACGCTTAGTCGATATTTGCACCCCAATTCGCGAGGAAGCGACATTCCATCGATACTTGCAAAACCTTACCCGCGAGGAAGTGACATTCCATCAATACTCGCAAAACCGAATGAGCAAGGAAGCGATATTCCATCGATACTTGCAAGACCATTCAGCGGGGATGCGACATTTAGTCGATACCTGCATTTTGAAAGCCAAAAAATCTGGCTATAAATGCCAAAACCTGGCTCTTTTGCCAAAAACCGGCTATCAATGCCACCAAATCGGCTATAAATGCCACACAAAAAAAAAAAACCGCTATAAATGCCACACAAAAAAAAAAAAACCTGACTCTCATGTCAAAACCGGCTATAAATGCCACAAACCGGCTATCAATGCCACAAAAAATTGGCTTTCACGCCGACAAACCAAAACTTGGCTTTCAAAAAATGGCTATCAATGCCACCAAACCGGCTATAAATGCCACAAATTGGCTATCAATGCCACCAAACTGGCTATAGATGCCACAAAACAAACACCGGCTTCCATGCCAACCCAAATTTTGGCTTTTACGCCATAAAATTTCGGCTTCCATGCCATCTCAAAATTGGCTCCCATGCCACGAACAAAATTTTTGGCTCTTATGCCATCTCAAAAATCGGCTATAAATGCCACACAAAAAAAAAAAACCTGACTCTCATGTCAAAACTGGCTGTAAATGCCACAAAAATCCGGCTTTCACGCCAAATTCGTTTCCCCTACCAAAACAATTATTTGACAAAAGATTTTCACAAAATGACAAAGCTTTTGATCAAATCCCATTTAGCAATTGCTTTCATCACAAAAAGATTTGAGTGAGCGTAGGGAAAACAAAAAAAGAAGAAGTACCAAAAAAAATACATGTGGTACCAAAAAGAAAAAAAGAAAGTGTTCACAAGCACTACAAAAAAAAAAAGGAAGTACCAAAAAAAATACATGTGGTACCAAAAGAAAGAAGAATGGTTTCTACTATAAAAAAATCAGGAGCTCAGCCAAAAATGGTCTCCAGCCAAAGCTTCAGCTCCTCAAGCAAACTTTTGGCCTCAGCCGTCAGAGTTTCCAAGGCACGCTTCTTCAGGAACTTGCCATGAGATGCTGGCGAATGCCGTAACCCTTCTTTTACACCGGGAAGCTCTTCCCCAGCAGTTTGCCATCGTTCGTTTTCTAGAGTCTTCCTCTCGAGAACTTGACCAGCATCTGCAACCCTGCGAATCAGAGTACTCTCCCTGTCACGAGCCTCTGTTATAGCAGTCCACTTAGCATCGACTTGTGCCTTCAAATGCTCAAGACGTTTCCTGGCCTCCTCAACTTCCCTATCAAGGACGTTAAGGTCATGCCTCAATCCGATGATGGCTAGCTCTTCCTTGTTCTTCTCCCGAACTAGCTGCTTCTTGCTTCGTTTAGCCTCATTCAGGTCAGACTTAGCCTTATCAGCAGGGTCCAAGAACATCTCCTTGAAGAATTGGTCGTCAGGGAAACCCATGGTCTCAAACCACTTGTCACCCAGTGCAATGATCCTATCAACGGTCGCCCTGGCACCTGTGACATCCAGACCAACCTCTTCGGTATCAGTGAGAATCTCCTGCACATGTGGGATCATGCCAAATCCTGCCTCCAAGTGTCCAGAAAGGAGAGTCTTGATCCAAGAACTCAAAACCCGAGCCAGCACCTTCTTCGCAAATTGAAGAGACGAACTGGATGAAGATTCACCCTTCTCCGTTGATCGGCTGCTCATGTCATGTCCCATTGGAAGAGTAACAAAAGAACTCTTTCCACTTGGAGCCACTGGAGAGGGAATCTCAACACGAGGCATCTCCTCAATCATGTCAGAACTGGTCTCTACCTCCGGATCGACCTCTGGCATCCCTTGCTCTGGTTCTGAAGAAAGCGATGGACTCTCCTCTGTCACTTCAAAGCCTGCAAATGAAACACAAAAAGATATGAATATGATCCTGTTAAAAAAAAAAAGAAAATCATCAGGGTCATCACTACAAAGTACCTTCTTCGACGACTGGCGGAACACTCTCTTCCTCCACGAACTCATCAGAAGCATCATCAACATTTGCGTCCATTGATGGTTCAAAGTCATCGGAATCCTGTGGCAAGTCAGCTGACAAGAGAAATGTTAGCAAATCAAGTCGCAGGCACAAAAAAAAAAAAGAGAAAGCGAAAGAAGTTATACCAATTGGAGATTCTGGAATCATTCCAGAGTCCCTCGGTTCTTCTTCAGATGCCATAACCGGCTCCATCACCGCCTCATCGGTCGGAACCTCAGGCATCGGCAAGTCTTCATCCTCTGCTAAAAAAAAAAAAAAAAAAAAGCAGCAGCAGGGTGAGAAAACAAATCAGAACATGGAAAGCCCCATGAAAGAAGTAGAAAAAGAAAAAGGAAGAATCATACCTTCACTGATGGTCTCTTCTTCCCGAATCCTCTTCTCCGGAGGTTCGTCAGCTTCCCTTGGCACCTCCTCATTGACAGTGAGAGGGACTTCCACATCAGGAGAGTCTTCGTCCCGCCCAGTGTGACGTTTCTCTCAACATACTGGACCTTCTCCCAGGCCTGCTGAACGGCCACATTAGAAGATCTGGCGGATCGACGAGGTACGCTTGTAGCAGGCTCCTTACCCTTGTTCGCTCTGGAGGAACCACCTGCAAAGGTTGGAAAAGAAAAAGATCGTCATCAAAATGACAGGATTTCGCTAAAAAAAAAAGGGGTCACTTTGTCCCACCAAAAATCTGGCGAAATTTTGGCATGACTCCGGGGCAATTCCAAAGAAAAAGGAAATACCCCGACGGAAATAGAAAGTTTGAAGATGGGCTCAACATTGCTGCGGGCTCCGAAACTCCAAACTTTCGAAACCTCAAAATCTCCGCAAAATCAGGAAGGGCTCAACATCACTGCGAGCTCCAAATTCCCAAATTTGCAAAGATTTTCAGGTATGCTATCATGCTCTCAAATTCAATTTACAAAAAGTACATGCATGAACATCTAGATTTGCATAAAAACGCATTATCATAAAGAGCAAAAAAAAAAAAAAATAAAAAAAAGAAACTTTCTCAAAAAAAAAAGGGGGAGAAAGAAAAGAACAAAAAAAAAGAAACTTTCTCAAACAA
This sequence comes from Umbellularia californica, assembly GCA_028538565.1. Classification (NCBI taxonomy): domain Eukaryota; kingdom Viridiplantae; phylum Streptophyta; class Magnoliopsida; order Laurales; family Lauraceae; genus Umbellularia; species Umbellularia californica. The sequence continues at coordinate 61,808,577 of JAPQWN010000007.1, read as the reverse complement.
AAAAAAAAGAAGAAAGAAAACAGCAAAAAAAAAAAAAAAAAAAAAATCAGGCCACGTGGCCGTACGGATCTGTCCGTACGGCCCACAAAAAAAAAAGAAAAAAAAACGTGTGAAAGAAGAAATCACGTGGAAAAGAAAAAAAAAAGACAAGAAGAATAGAAAGAAAAGAAAGAAAAAAAAAAAGAGAGAAACTTTCTTTTTTTACCATCCTATTCTCTACATGGAGTTTTCTTGAAAGAAAAAGAGAGAAAACTTACTCGAAGCCATTGATGGAGAAGAAGAAGGAAAAAGCTTGAAGATCCTTGAAGAAGAAGAACTCTTGGTCTTGGAGCTCTCTTGAGATTGTTGCAAAAGAAAGCAATAAGGGCAAGAGATCTAGCCTCCTCCTTGCTTTTATAGGAGAGAGCAAATCAAAGAAGGAAACAAAAAAGGCAAGGTAAGTGCTACTAATTAGTAACCTTACCAAAAGAGAAGGAATTAGAAAGATTCTTTCCCAAAAAGAAAGATGTCTTTGAGAGATTTCCTCCCAAAATCAATCAAATGAGAGATTCTCTCCAACAAAAAAGGATATTGAAGATTCTTTCCCAAAAAGAAAGATACCTTGAGATATTCTCTCCCAAATTAAGGGAATATGAGAGATTCTCTCCCATAAAGATATTTTTAGATATTCTCTATCCAAATGAGATATCTTTAGATATTCTTTACAAAAATGGCCCCACATGAGATCTAAGCCATCCTAAAAGCTTAAGGTCCCATGGGCTAGCCCATATGAGCCAGGTTTGACCACCTAGGCACTAAAAAAAAAAAAAAAAAAAAAAGAAAAAAAAAAGTGGGCTTTTAGTCAGAAAAAAATCCCTCTTACCAAGAGCATCCAAAAATGGTTCCATGCCTCTTCTGAGTTGATTGAACCATACAAAAAATTCCAAGCCCCATGAGCTTCCAAAAATCAAACCATCCAGCCTCATATACCAAATTGAGCCAAAATCTTAAAATTGACATTTCACAAAAATCCAAACCATTCCAATGGACCCACACAGTCCCAAAGAGTGACCAAAAACCAAATCCTGATCCCCTAACTTGCCACATACAGCTTGTTAGGTCACAAGACCAAAACAAAAAACCAAATCCCGATCCCCCAACTTGCCACATACAGCTTGTTGGGTCACAAGGTCAAAACCAAAACCCGATCCCCTAACCTGCCATATATAGCTGGTTAGGTCACAAGATCAAAAACAAAAGCCCAAATCCACATCCCTGATGTCATCTTCAAAACTTTGCCTCGAGATGGTATTTGATTCCTTTCATTACCATAAAATTCCCCTGAAAGCTCAAAGGCTACTCTACCAAAGGAAAGATTGCTCAAAGACTCTTGGTCAAGACACAAGCTCTCCTTCAAAAATCTCTTCGAGGCACATCGACTACAAAAGTCAAGCAACTCGTCGCTGTACCTCGAGGGGGCATTTGTTGACACCAAAAATGTCACTTTGCCTCTTCAACATCAAGAAAGCTGCATGAAGTCGCAACCTGCGATAAATAGGCAATGCAATTTCTCCAAAAAATCAAATCTTGTCAGAATCAAACAAAAACTGCAAGATCCTTCAAGATAGCCAAGAGAAGAGTACACATGAAGTTTCGGGCCATTTCGAGAACATTGGCCTAACTTCACTTCCCCGACAGCTAAATAGGAGCTCTCAGGCGGCGACATCATCGGAGACGTCAAAACTTCGATCAGAGCCTACAGATGACTCCAGAATGTCTCAAAAGGGCTCCATGCCAAATTTCAAGTCAAACCGACAACGTTTGACCCTCCATCAATGCTCGAGCAGCAAAATCAAGCCTCCCGGCGGCGGGAACCACCGAAGCCTTCGCTCATCAAACCAAGTGCATGAGTGGCTTCAACATGCTTCCAAAAGGCTGCACGTCAAATTTCAGGTCATTCTGACAACGTTTGACCAGGTTTCGATGCTCCGAGAGAAAATCAAGCCTACCGGCGGCGGAGCAACCCGGGACCATGACATCCAAAACGGAGCCCATGGAACATCTCAAAATGACTCCAATAGGCTCCCCTTCAAATTTCAGGTCAATCGGACATCGTTTGACTGCACATCAACGCTCGGCATTTTCCCCGCAGCAAAATCAAGTGAAGCATCGATGGGACCCCAAACGGTTTCAAAACTCAAACAAAAGCCTATGGTTGGTCTTATTTATTGCTCAGGAGGCTTCACCTCAAATTTCAGGTCATTCCGACATCGTTTGACCAAGTTTCAGCTTCTGGCAGAATATCAGCAGCTCTACGTGACAAAGTCTTCGGCTTTCCCGGAAAATTGGAAACTTTGCACTCTAAAAATGCAAGGATTCTCATCAGGTTTTCTACAGAGAAATCAAGCCAATAAATGAGAAGAAATGTCAAGAAAAATACAGAAGAAAACGGCGACGAAAAAGACCTCAAAACGACCGCAAAACGGGCTCCGAAGGGAAAAATTCCCCCAAGGTCGCAGGCCCCTGCGACCATGGCCCATGGTCGCCGGCGACCATGGAAGTCCGGGTCACCGGATTTTTCGCCGGTGACCCGTTTTTTCCGTCTTTTTTCGCGTTTCGCGCACTTTGGCCCCTGTGGTTTCCTGAAAATGTGATTTTTAGTGCTTGAAATTGACTCATATCCTCCGACATCCGTCAAAATCACGGGTCAACCTCCAAAAGCATAAAATCATCATTGATCGCTCCAAGATCGCCAACCGGTCGACCAAGAAAGTGCACTTTCTGTCCGACCGATCGAGAAATCGACAAGACAGATGTCACCGGCCCGCTCTTAGCTATCAATGTCTGAAGTTACATGTTCATCCGATGTCGATCAGCATATAGATCCATCGATGATCATCGCCAGAAGAATTCCAGAAGACACGGCATGGCCCGCGACTCTTCGACTGCTCGGCGACCAATTAATGTGGTTAATTGACTAGCTTTATTGCAGTCATTAATTCATTTCTTTGGACGGCCCAATCAGAAGCAAGCATTTGGGAGTTACAAGTCAATTGATTCATGGCATTTAACCCATGAAACTCCTCCCATTATGGTAATTAAGGTGATTAAAAGCCCTTAATCTCCATCGGCCAATCAGATTCAAGAAAAAAGGAGTTACAAAATCAAGAAATAAATCTTGTAACTCCTCCCATTAAAGCCATTAAGGCTCATAAACCCTATTAAATGGCTACCAAAAGCCTATAAATAGGAGAGCATTCCATTGAAATGGGGATCGGAAAATCGAGATCGATCGATCGGAAAGAATCCAGAGCTCGTATCCAGAGAAAGAAAAAAAGAGAGAAAAACTCTGCTGAAGTTCTGCACCGGCCACCACTACAAGGTGACAAAAGTCCCTTGGGGGGCACCCCCCCCCCCCCCCCCCCAAGGTCCTTGCCTTCTCCTGCTGCCTCCAATGGCTTAGACGTGGCTTTTCAGCCCGTTTACTTAGCTTTTTATTGGACATAGGACCTTCTCTTGGTCTTTGTCCTGTAAAAACCTGAGGTTATAGCCAAGCCAAGCGAATCAAGAGCATCCTCTGTTCTCATCTGCATGGATGATGGCGAAGCCCATACATGGCTTGCGACCGTCAATCTGAACGAGTCCCCCACAATCTCCTAAGAAGTTAGATCCTCATTTTCTTGTTTTTCATTGTAGTTTGTATTTTTCTAAAAGAGACAAAAATCACAACTCTTGTCTTTCATTATTGATGAGAATTGTAAATCGGCTATAAACGCCAAAATCGGCTATAAACGCCACAAAATCGGCTATAAATGCCAAACAAAATCGCCTTTCACGGCAAATCAAGAAAATGTCTCTTTTCTTAAATATTTGTGCAATGGAAAACTTGAAAGAAGTTGATTTCCTTTTTACTTGCGAAGGTTGATCTCTGGATTACCACTTGCAATTCCAAGTAAAATAGAAAATCTGGCACACCCACACAAAAGAAATGTTGATGCACGCTTCAGGCCCGCCAGGGCGCGAAAGGGCCGGACCCGACGGACTCCCACGTTCCGCCGACCCCGGTAGCCGCCCCGCGGCGCCTCGGAGCGCGTTCCATCAAAAATGCACTTGTTTCTAACCCTGCTTATGTGCCACCTTCCAAAGACTATAAATAAATTAGTGAAATAAAGGAACGACTTTGTGATTAATTGAGGTTTTCATGTCTATGTACTGGTTTCGATCTTGCCTAAACTGATTAAGGGCCCGTTTCTTTACAAGAATTCTTGGAATTCATGTCTGCTGGAATTTACAGAATTCGAGGTGCTAGAATTCTAAAATGCTGCTGAATCCTGATATTCTTGAATTCCCTGTTTCTTTCATATCGGAATTCTTGTCTGAGAATTTCATCCAACCTGAATTCCATAAATTCCCTGTTTCATAACTACTTGAATTTCTAAGTGGATTTCTAAATATTTATACATTACATTATAAATGTATGCTTATATAAGGCAAAAATATTCATAAATATAACAACCATTATAAATCAAAACCAATATTAGCCAAAGTAACGTCCACCATAATGCCAACAAAATAACAACCACCATTATAAATCAAATAACCCAACAAATGTCCAATCAAATCCAAATTTGAACTTCAAATCTACCTCATAATCAACTACATCCACAACATTAACAAATGACAAAAGTATAAAATAAGTCTTTGCATCTAGGCCACACCCCCACCTTACAATGGGTACATTAACAGCCCCTGTATTCATGAATTCATCAACTATCATCATGCCTTCATCAACTATCATCATGCCTTCATCAGCAATTCATACCTCTACAACAGTACCTTTGTCACCTATAGAGCCTTGTGATGATCAGATTGCATCTCAACTTAGTGCAACATTAGCAACCAAGGTACCCAACCCATGCCCACCATCAACTGTAACCTCATCATCACTCTGTGCCACCATTGTTCATACAAACTGATTCACCTTATCATCCATGCCCACTTCACAAATTGTACTCAATGAAACTCCACCCCTTCAGCCTATCTTTCTTTTCTTCCTTTCTTCATCTGCATTCTTCCCCTGCTTCTGTTTCCCTATTTCATTCCCATCACCATTATTCTAAACAAAGACTGATATAACTCTTCTTCTTCCTTTTTCTATTTCTTTTTCCTCTTCTTGCTCCTGCAACAAACAAGATCCATCTATGCATCTTTTCTTCATCAACCCCCTATCTTCTTGATCTTCTGTCATCATCACTACCAACTTACAATCGTGATCAACTTGCATCAACCCTTATCTAATTTCTTCCAAAAAAAATCGTTGATCAACTTCATAAAAAATCGTGATCAACTTCAGAAACAAACACTTTGTTGTGTGTGTTAGGGATCCTGGGGAGATGATAAGACACCCTCTTCATCGATCCCCCATATTCATGAAACATGAATGCATAGAAGCACCGTGACAGAAGGAGGAAACGTGTAGATGGACGGATTTCAAATCCATCTGAAGTAATCATGGTTTAAAATAATTGGTATTTGGTACCTTAGATGGACGGATTTTTAATCAGATCTCAAGTATGGCCGGCACAAACTTTGACCCCATGTATTTGCAGTCCGCTTCGCAGCATTATATTGTTGGGGGCATCGGGCTTAGAAATCTTGATGCGTTGAAGTTGATCACGTCCAGCCGATTTCGAGATGGGTAGTGGGCCACTGATCAACTGTGTTTAGATTGACCTAAGAATGGATGTCAAAGACATAGTACAAGAAAGGTTGGAGACGACTTTTTTGGAATCGTTGCAACTCTGGAAGAAAAACCCCTAAAAAACCATTTTCTTCCCTTTCCATCAAAACACTTTAGGAAAAAAAAAAAGCATACGACAAGATGGAAGAAAAATAAAAAAATAAATTAGTTGGGGAAGAGGAGTTCAGAGGAAGAAGATTACCGGATCTGATTTTTGTGCAGTCGCATAGAATAGAAGATGACAATCGACCGTTGGGAGAACCGGAATTCTATCGGAATGCCTAGAGTTGCAAACGAAGTATCCCGGAATGGCAAGATTTCTAAATGCTAGAGTAAAGGCTAGCATTTGGGAATTCCACCTTTTTGGAATTTTAAAATGCCACTTACCTCAAATGCTGGGAATTCCCATAAATGAACATGGAATTTCTAACTGGAATTCAAGAATTCCCAGACAGCCTGAATTCCTGTCAGAAATTCTTGCATAGAAACAAGCCCTAAGTAATGAAATAAAAACAAGGTTTGTTCGGATCTGACCCTGGATTTGCAACTGAATTTACTTATCAAAAGTGGCTTTGATTTTGTATGTTTTACCTCTGTTGTTCCATTAGCTTTCTTTTATCCATTTGAAACTTTGAAACTCAATTTGCCTTCACTTAGTCTAGTTTCCACTTTAGTTCAGTTGGAGATCTATTTTCTTATAACTCTATATATGTCTGATTACCCACAATTGTTGACAACAAGTAACTCAAATTTCAGATTGTCAAAAGACATTACCCTCATTTTCATTTTAAAAGCGTGTGAAGATCCAACGAAGCCTATGGACCTAGAAAATAAGGGGGCATATCCTTGTTCATCTTTTTTGCTATTGGCATCTGCAAAGGTGAATGGACCCTTTAGAAGGCCCAATTGATGCGGGAGTGAATCCTAGTACATGTTTGGGGAGAAGATCACATGCACAGGCAAGGAAGATGACTACTTGCACATGTAAAAGGGAGAGGAGCAAGGAATGAACACGAAATTAATTAATTTCCAACGCGGTAACTAAATTATTATAGTGATAAGAAGGATGGAGTCCCTGTATAACTTAAAAGATAAAACTAAACACATGGATGGACAAACTGGTATATGTCATCCCCAAGCCTCTCATTAGGTCACATAAAAGTGGGCTGCCATCAGGGAGTCCCCTTCAAAACACTAATTAGTAGGTTGACAGTTGACTGCATGCAGAAAATCACTGACCAGCCTGTTAAGATTGACGAAGGAAGTTTCCCCTTGTTTTGTTGCGGTTTCTCCACTTTCTTTCCATCTCTTGGCTGCCTCTCTCATCTCCCTCCCTTTCTCCCTTTCCATCAATTCCCTCACCAACAACTCAACTTCCTCTCTTCTCACATTGTTATCAACCTCCATTCCAATCCCCCATTCCTCACAAGCGTATCGACAATTTGTATGTTGTTCAGCGAAGAACGGCCAGCAAATCATGGGCATACCACTGCAGATGCTCTCCAATGTCGAGTTCCAACCGCTATGCATTAAGAATCCACCAACACTTGGGTGGGAGAGCACTTGCTCTTGTGGACACCAGCTTGCCAACAAACTCCTGTAAAAATTTGAGTGACTTCATTTCCCACAAACAACAGATATAATTATCATTGTCTTTTATATTACTGTAGAAGAAAGCCTATGATCATGTAGATTGGAACTTTATTGATTATATGTTGCTCATATTTGGCTTTGGGGAAATTTGGCGTGGTTGGATACGCGAGTGCATTTCTACTACATCCTTCTCAGTTTTGGTCAACGGATCTCCTTCAAAGTTTTTTAAAGCTTCAAGAGGCATTCGGCAAGGGGATCCTCTATCTCCTTTTCTGTTTACTATTGTCATGGAGGCTTTGGGCTCTCTCCTTTTAAAAGAGAGAGAGAGTTGGGTGTCATTAATGGCTTTGAGGTGACTCGGAATGGGGAGGCTATTACCCATTTACAATACGCAGATGATACCCTTCTTTTCAGCTCTTCTAACAGGGAAGAAATTTTGGCTCTTAAAAAGATATTGCGGTGTTTTCAATTGGTTTCGAGCCTAAAGATTAATATCTCCAAAAGCATGTTGGTTGGAGTAGGATGTTCTGAGGATATTGTCCATGCTCTAGCGGACTTGGTCCATTGTAAAGTTGGAAGACTCCCTATCTCATACCTTGGTCTTCCAATTGGGATGAAGTCGAGATCCAAGGCTTTGTGGGATCCACTAATCGGTAAAATTGAGAAAAGGTTATCTTCTTGGAAGAAGCAATACTTATCTTCGGGTGGCAGAATTACATTGATTAAAGCATGCTTATCTAATATCCCGGTCTATTATATGTCTCTTTTCAAAATGCCAAAAGCAGTGGTGAAAAAGGTGGATCATATCCATAGGAACTTTTTATGGGAAGGTCAGGGGGACAAGAAGAAATTACATCTTTTAAAGTGGAGTGAGGTGATTAAACCAAAGTGGAGTGGAGGTTTGGGTCTTGGTAGTTTGGAGAATAAAAATATGTCTTTATTGGTGAAATGGTGGTGGAGGTTTGGGGAGGAGAAGGAAGCTCTTTGGAGGAAGGTCATTGCTTCTAATTATGGGGAGGATAGGTGGGGGTGGTGGCCTTCACCTGGCCCTAGACACCGCAAGTCGGGAGTGTGGGGTGCCATTGCTTCAGTTGGTGATGTGTCTTCTGAATAGGGGAAATTAAGTTTTGTCCAAAGGGGTTGGTTTTGTGGTGGGTGAGGGGAGGGAGGTCAGGTTTTGGTTGGATGATTGGCTAGCGATAGGACTTTTGTCTGAGTTATTTCCTAGGTTATTTAGAGTGGTGTTGAATAAGGAGTCTGCTGTCAGTGATTGTTATGAGGTGAGGGAGGGTGGGATTGTGTGGAATGTGTCTTTTAGGAGAGGGCTTCGCTTGTTAGAGGAGGTTCAATATGGGGAGTTGTTGAGTCTTCTTTCTAATGTATTTCTGTGCAGGGATTACAATGACTCTCGGATTTGGAAACCTTCCTTATCCGGAGAGTTCTCAGCTAGAGCTTTTCACTTGGCCTTGGAGGGAAACTATACCTCTAGATCTCCTTCTTCGTTGGTTTGGATGGGGCTAGTTCCTCCCCGGGTGGAGGTCTTTTGTTGGCTTGTTGCTGCAGCAAAGGTGTCTACGGCAGACAATTTGAGAAGGAGAGGATTGACAACGTCTAACATCTCCGACATTTGTGTGATGTGTCATAAGAAAGAGGAAACAGTGAACCACCTTTTTCTTCACTGTGAAGTTGTAGCAGGTATATGGGGTTATTTCTTTGGCAGGTGTGGAGTAGCTTGGTGCAGCTCGGAGAATATTGCAAATGCGGTAGAGTCTTGGGCAAGAGGTCCATTTACTGGATGTGGGCGTACACTATGGAGATTGATTCCTTTTGCTATTCTTTGGTGCATTTGGAAAGAAAGAAATGACAGAATTTTTAGAAATGTCTCCTCTACTTCAGAAGAGTTGGTTGCCTCGATCTCTTTGATGATTGCTAATTGGGCTTTGGTTAGAAAGGAGTTTTCGAATTTTAGTCTTAATGACATATTAGTCAATTGGGAAGCCTGTATGAGGCGTGGTCGTTTTAAGATGAGGAAGTTCGTTCATGGGTCTCCTCCCCCTCTTGGTGTTCTTAAGTTCAACGTCGATAGAGCTGCTAGAGGTAAACCGGGGCCAACAAGAATTGGTGGGGTTCTTCGTAATAGTAAGGGAGAGGTTTTATTCATGTTCTCCAAGCATGCAGGAGTTTGAGACTCAAATGAAGCAGAGGTTTTAGCAATTTTGGAAGCTCTTCATTGTTTCTCTAAAAACTTTCATGGTGTTCTTATGGTGGAGAGTAACTCCTCCAATGCTATCGCTTGGGTGACAAATCAGAAGAGGAATCCATGGAAATTCCAATTCCTCTTTAATGAAATTCGGGCTTTATCTTCCTCAATCAATGTTTACTTCCGCCATGAGCTTAGATCAGCCAACCACTTCGCCGATGCTTTAGCTAAACAGGGGATTGAGAGGATGTCTCCTTGGGAGGGTATTATCTTGTAGTTTGCTTCGGTGGGGTACAACGCTCTTGTACCTAGTTGCTCTTTTCTCCTTTTGTGTTTCCTCTTTCTTTTATGTTCTTTATATTCTCTTCATGTTTGTTTTCCTTTTTTGTAACCTTCTTTTAATTTATTAAGAAGTTTCAGTTACCGTTCAAATATATATATATATATATATATATATATATTACTGTAGAAGAAGATCATTTGTTACCTTCCTTGGGTCTCTTGGAGGAATTCTCGGGGCAGAACCGCAGAATCGCCTCTCACAAGATTGGGTTGAATGACCCACAAGAAGGGACGGTTGGTATTTGCTAGCCCCCAAGCAAACTCTCTCAGTTGTTGCGCTGTTACTATTGTGATACTGCCGAGATTGACGTAGAGAACCGACATGGTTTCCTTTCGATCCAACCATTTAAGGCAATCATTGTCTTCTTTCCACAGATTGGATTTGATTGATTTCAAACGCTTGTCTGGTATTTGGGAGGTGAGAGTGGATAATCATGGGGGTTTTGTTGTTCTGACAAAACTTGGGAGATCCCTTAAGCGGATGTCCAGATATCCGTTGGTTAAATAGCTCTCATCTGCAAAAACACACATAAGGCTAATCTTCTCATATCAACATCAAGAATAGAGCTACTGGAAATATTTCTTCATATATTGTCCATTGGTTCTACCTGAGCAGAGGTGGGCATTAGTTTAAGGGCAAATCTATTTCAATGTGAATTGTGATACTGAAGTTCCCAAAACTTCTTGCCACCAAGTTGTCTTTTGAGTTTCTTTAGACTTTGTTAATTTCTGTTTAAAGTTCATATATATCTTTTAAGTTCTTAAGAAGTTTAATTAATTTTTTTAAAGTTCCTAGGTGTCTTTTAAGTTCTTAAGAAGTCTACCTAGTTAGTTGTAATCAAAGTCTTTGTTTTCATTTAATCCTGGCTTTGAAAATCTAAGTTTATTTTTCCTATGTTGGAGGGATGTTCCAACAAGTCCTATATATATATATATATATATCGATTGCTATGAATGATATCAGTAGAGTGTGTTTTGATTTAGCTTTGGGCTTGTGAGAAGATTTTTTTTCTTTTTAATTCTTATCATTTGGTGGATTCTGATAGGTGGCGAGTTCCCCGTTTCTGTATCTCTCTGGTGGATTCCTTAGAGTGGTGAGCAGTTCTCTTGCTCGGTGTTAATCTGTATCCCATTGGTTTTTAATTTGGGTGGTGAGTTTTATCCTTTTTACTTTTCTCCCTTCCCATCTGTAAGATTTCGGTATCAAATTGGTATCAGAGCTTTTGGTTGTCATGGCGGGTCGTCGTCATGGACCAAATGTTGAATCACCTCTCATCATGAAAAAGATCTTTGTGATGTTGAAGTGGATGAGTTGAGAAGACAAGTTCAACAATTGCAACAGCGTCTTGAGTGATATGAGCCATTTGATCATAATGGCTCTTATCATAATTCTGATAGTCACTCTTTGGAGGAGCAATCAGAGATGGATAATGAGATCACTTATGCAGATGAAGGAGTATCTCTTGTCATACATAACAATTTGGATGCATTCCATCAAGAAGATCAGGCTGAAAATATTTTTAACCACAAGGAATGTTACAAAAACCTGATGGTAGCAACTATGGAGCCCAAACCTAATTGGTCAAAACCTCCTGTCTATGATGAATATCCGGAAGAGGATGTTGAGCCGAAAGAGCTGAAAATATTAACAACTCGCCACACCCAACAGGTTGTCCCATCAAGTCCAACTTTGAACTCAAAGAAACAGAAGGTTGATGATTGGGATTGGCACGATAAATCGGTCATAAAACAGCGTGCCAGAATTTTTGAGATGCATAGAATCATTCAAGGATTTGAGTGTAGCTTCGTCATGGACTCGGGAAGTGCAGGTAATTATATTTCTCAAAATCTAGTTTCTTCTTTGAATCTCCAAACTGAAGACCTTGCTAGTCCTTATCATGTGTGTTGGGTGATCACGAGGCAAGAACTTTAGTGACTAAGCAATGTTTAGTTGAATTCTCCATTGGACACCACTATGAGGACAAGACTCGGTTCGATGTGATGCGAATGGACTCATATCATGTTTTGTTGGGGCGACAGTGGCAGTGGGACCGCAATGTATATTATCATGGTCGCAAAAATGTGTATGAGTTAAAGGTAAATGAGGAGCCTGTAAAATTATTTCCAAACGCTAAGAGAATGAAACGAGAGAGACTTTTACTAATTGAAGAGCAAGTCTTTCTAAAGAAGAACATGGGAAAATTCGAAGTAAGTGCCGAAGATTCGAGGACGAATCTTTTCCAACCAGGGGAGTTTGACACCGGAGTTCCCAAAACTTTCTGCCACCAAGTTGTCTTTTGAGTTTCTTTAGACTTTGTTACTTTCTTTTTAAAGTTCCTAGGTGTCTTTTAAGTTCTTAAGAAGTCTACATAGATAGTTGTAGTCAAAGTCTTTGTCTCCATTTAATTTTAGCTTTGAAAATGTAAGTTTATTTTTCCTATGTTGGAGGGATGTTCCAATAAGTCCTATATATATCCATTGCTATGAATGAAATCAGTAGATTGTGTTTTGATTTAGCCTTTGACTTGTGAGAAGATATTTCTTCTTGCTAACTCTTATTCTTTGGTGGATTCCGATAGCTGGCGAGTTCCCTGTTTCTGTAGCTCTTAGGTGGATTCCTTAGAGTGGTGAGCGGTTCTCTTGCTTCGCATCCCTTGTGAGTTTCCTTTGGGTGGTGTTAATCTGTATCCCATTGGTTTTTAACTTGGGTGGTGAGCTTTATCCTTTTATTCCTTTTTACTTTTCTCCCTTCCCATCTATAAAATTCGGTATCAGACTGTCAAACTAATTTCATTGTTTCTATGGAAATGATGAGCTGAGTGTTTATTCATTTTCACTCATTTACTTGCGTAGATGATTCACATGTATGCATCATCACATTTATTGTCACTCATGTACAGATCAAATCCCATCAACCACTCTTATTTTTTTGGGGCATTTGGGCGGAGGTCCCTCAACTGTGATTTGTATTGCAAGCGGTCCACAATACTTTATCATACTGACAGCAGTCCTCTTGTAACTGAAAAGGACAAAAATGCCCTTGTACATGTTAGCAAAAGCAAAACTCAAACAAATTTATATGAGTTTTCAAAACTCAGATAAAACTCAAATAAATTTATCTGTCTTCTAAGGCAGTCTTTTCACTGTTTAAACCATGGTTATGATCAGATATGTAGCCTGTGGACTGTGGTCTTGGACCATCCTTTCACATGTTAAAACCACTTACAGATTGACTGACTTGGGCTTTCTTGAAATTAGGACACATGATACCTTGTGAATACAACAACCAGAACATGTTTGGTTTCTCCCATAGTTCCCTGCTCCTGCTCCTTCTTCTCCTTCTGTCTGCTGGTAGAGAAAGAAAACGCAAATCATAAATCACAACCACTGTAATAAGAAAGGAGAGATGAATGTGGGTCGTCGGATGGTACCACTTCACATAGTTATTTGTTTGAAACTCAGAAAAGTTCTTCAAAACTCAGATAAATTTGTCTGAGTTCTGCCAAAAACTCAGATAAATTTATCTGAATTGTGCCAGAAACTCAGATAAATTTGCCAAAACTCAGATAAATTTGGCAAATTTATCTGAGTTCTGCCAGAAACTCAGATAAATTTATCTGAGTTTCTGGCAGAACTTCGACAAATTTATCTGAGTTTCTGTCCAGTTTATCAGAGATTCTAGGAAATTTATCTGAGCTCGGCGACACCAAAAGTTAGAATACGGAAAATCAGATTCTAATAAAAATCGAAATCCAAAACAAAAACACTTGATGACCACAATCCAATCGAGAAAAGAGAGGGAGGAAACAAGAAAAAATGCAAAATGCTCTCTTTCAAATCATTTGTAGAGAGAAAGAGAGATTTGGAAGAGACTTCAAATGAAAGAGCAAGATAAAGTAAAACTGTGTCTATCTATGAAGAAATGAAAGAGAGAGAATCGGAAGTCATGATGGCGACGGAAGGTGCTTTGCAACGATATTCTGCAACTATGGAAAGGAATGGAAAATGGAAAATGAGAGAAGAAGAAGGAATGAGGTTTCTGGCACAGTTGAATGGGGCAAAGTAGTCATGAGAATGCATGACGTGGCATATTAGGGACCTCTCACTAAAGTATCTCCAGCTGTCTGGACTATAAACATTAGAGAAAAAGTAGTTGTCCTTGATGGCTTAGAAGACCGTGCTCAAGGACTTTTGGCTAATTTACCCTATTTTTTTTTCATTCATCTGAGCCCATATTTGTAATTCAAATTAAACTGTTCAATTTGTTCATTGAGCAACTAACTTATAGACTTTTAAGTCTAACATCTTAAATCATAATAGATTTTGAGTAATTTATGAAAAATATAATAAAATCTCAATATATAGATCTAATTTAATTTCATATCTTAATTCTTCACGGAGTTTGAGAAACCGTGAAACAATATCAAAACACATCTAAAATTGTTGCATGTGCTAATTTACTCTTGTGAAAATGGTAGCCTGACAAACTCGAACATCAGTTTCACATAAGTAATATTTGCATAGGTAATATTTAGATATGTAAAATCTATTTTCCCATCCCATACGCAGTAGGCAAATGGCCCAGACTGTACGTTGATTAAGCTGTGTGATTGGTAGGCCCTAATCTATACAGAAACTTCTTTAAGTTGATACTTTGAAAAAGGTTATCTAAAAGCTAAACAATAATACCTTTGAGAGGTGTATAGCTTCTCTTAATGAGTTGGTCAAATTGAAGGTAGCCCATGAAGCCACAAGCGCTCATCGTCCAAAACACCAACTCCAAAATACCCAGCTCATGACCCCATCAGCTATAATACAAGTAACAGGAGGCACACCCTTTGAATTGTTCAGCTTCAAAATCAGATCTCTGAAAGGAACCAAACACTTGGCCCTTGTTGAAAGACACAGTGCTGCAATATCTTCCGTGCCATCATGTTCGGATGGTGGCAACCCGTCGTGTATGGTCTCAAATCGAAAATCATCTAAGCCTTTAACTGAATCAGGGCCTCTGGACCTCACTAGCCTTTCATGGTTGTAGTCGGTATTGACAAAAGTGATATGGAAGCCGCTAAAATGGAGGAGTTTTGCTAGTTTTAGCATGGTATTTATGTGTCCTTGGGCTGGGTATGGAATGAAGACCGCATGATGCTTACCTGAGGAAGCCATATTTGAATAAAGAAATCTCTCTTCCTTGGTCATGTAGCCAGCCGGCACCAGCACAAAAGACAACTATATGCAACTGGATATCAAGTCATCCTCACAAGTTTTGGATAAGCACGGAGAAAATATTGCATATTTTATTATATACACTCATCTTCATTTTAATACCTTTTATGTTCCCAAAATAAATAGCATCGCAACAACATGCTTTTTTTTTCCGACTTATGATATATATGATGGAATTTGGGCAAAACCGTAAAAAAAATTAAATTTGTCCATAGTTAATTTACTTTGCTGTCATTTTGGAAAGTTTTGTTAAAAAACCCCTATTAAGTATCCTCCTATATTATGCATGGACAAGGAGAAGAGAGAAGATGATATTATTTTCATATTGAAACTTGGAAGTACCTTCCTAGTTACATGAATTGGGTTTTATGTTTATGTCTGCACCATCCAGTCATAGTACGGCAAGAACTAATCCATCGCAGAGCTATTGATAAATATGAAGTCAGTATTCTCAGTGGAGAGCTTTTCAAAATTTCATAATCCACAAATTGGCTGGGCCGAGTTTTGCTCCAATCATAGTTTGGATCGACTTTGGACTTTGGACTTGGGCCTAACATAATATCAAGTACGCGTAAAGTAGATGATTCAAAAACAAAAGAAAAATCACTTGTTCTTCATTTAATCAATCTGATAATGGGCCTACTTTGAACGGATTAAAATCATGGCCTCTGATAATAGTACACAAATTGTCTATTTGTGCTGTGCCTAGAATTCTATGCAGCCCACCCCAGCCACACTCAGAAATCTGATGTTCACCTGCTTGAATCTAACCATTGATGGTATACATCCCATAAGTAATTATTTTCTACTAATTAAAGAGACATGAACAAGAAAATGTAGGGCAATGATCCCCAGTAGCTCTTGTAAAATAAACCTCTTTGCAGCTTTCTACAATTGGACATGTGCAAGAGTTTGTGGGCCAATTAGACACTCCACTATGTAGCTTTAGATCCAATTACGTAGGCTGATAATGTGAGTTGAGTGTTGAATCTTGGTGGAGATATCCTTCCCCCACTCTCTCAGCTTCTTCCATCTGGTCGGCCTTGAATCTTGGTGGAGATATCCAAGGAAGAAAATGCGCTGCAGCTATCTTCTTCCACGCTATCTCTGTCTTATGGTCTCTCTATAACAATTCTAAGCACAACTCTAAATCTCCTTCCCTTCAGAGAGTTAAAGTGATCTTCTTGGACAATTTAAAAGGAATGGCGTCTTCTGTCACAGAGCCGTATCCCCACCCAATTTTGGTCGACCTGGCATTCTTCCCTAAACTTCTCTTCATTTTTCTCCTTAGCGGTGCTGGTTCTCTTCTGCCGAGTGTGCATTTGGGCTGCTGTGTAGTGTAGTGCTATGCTGTGCTGTTGTGCTGGAGTGTGCTGTGCTTAGCTGTTGTGCAGGGGCTCTCTTAAGCTAGCGACCAGTGGTGTGTTGTCCAGAGTCTCTTCCTCCGCTAGTTCAATAGCTCATTGCAGAGCTTAGCCCTCCTTTGTTCTCAACAGTAGCTTTCTCGGTGCTGGAGCTGCTGGCTTCTTCTTTCCTTTTTTGTTTGCTGTGTCTTTTGAAGCAGTAGAGCTCTCCTCCTCTCCAAGTTGGTAGTTTCTCAGCCGTGATTTTTGTGCTTGGTTTGTGCCCTTCTGAGCTGGGCTGGTTTTTCTGCTCCTTGTGGTAGCGCAGTCTTCCTGTTTCTCCCTTTGCAGCCCTCCGCAGCCGCTGTCTGCAACTCCCTCTAAGTTTTGAGCAGTTGCCCCAGTTTGTCCCCTTCTCTACGGCTTGCTCTTTTCTTTTGTGTTCTGTCTGGGACTTCTATTCTATGCTCTATTCCTCCTTTTTGTTGGGCTGGAGGTCTCCCCTGTTTTGTTTTTGGCTTTGCCCTCTCGTTGTAGTTTGGGCTCTCTTGTTTTTTTCTTTTGGTTGTTTCCTTTTCCCTCCTTGTTTTGGGGCCTTTTGGCCTCTTCTTCTTCTTTTAATTCAAATTTGCCATTAAACAAAAAAAAAAAAAGGTATTTGTGTCACGTCCCCCAAAATAAGAATTGGGGAAAAACGTGAAAAATCAAATTCAAATTCAAATTCCTGTATTTAATACAACACAAGCTTTCAAAAGTGGACCCACATAAAATTTCAACCCGTGGTGAGTCAAAATAAATTTCATTAAATGTAGCAGAAGCTTTATTCAATTGGTATCCAATGTTCATAAATGAGACCCAACATAAATTCAAATAAAAATTAGTTAAAGCAGCAGAATAAATTTAATAATTCCTAAAAGAGTTCTCAATCACTTAAAAAAAATGTTCATTTAAAATAAATCTAAGATGACGTTCTCTCTTGTGTAGGCTCAGATGGCTCCAAAACTATCTCTGGTATCCCACTTGGGTTCGTTAGTTGCCTCAAACGTTTGAAGCGTTTGACCCTCATCCGTCTCCTGGGTAAAGTAGGGCTCGGTACCTATTCACAAAATATTACAAAGTAAATAGCAAGTGCATAATCATAATTCGAAATTAAATACAATAACGAGAAGAATATAGACAAGTGTGATCATATAGAAGTAATGACAATGATAATGACAATAAATAACGTATAACATAATCCAAATAAAGCAAAAGGAGCAATATGATTCACACGAAGACAAGTGTCCCCGTTTTGGGTGGTCAATCCTAAATAAATCGGAAGAGCCCGTCCATAACATCGGTGGTCATAAACCGATCAAATTAAAAACTAGGATAACATGTTCACATTCATAGCGGATTATAAGTGATCCGGTCACATCAGTGATCAACCGTCCATATATCGATCTGCAGTCATCCATAAATGACCCACATAAACATAAACATATAAGCATAATAGACCTGAATAATAAAGCTCCGACACAAGGGTCATAAGTCCAAGTAAAGTGCGGGCCTTTCCACATTCCATATCATAATTAAATCATCATACAAAATTTTTCAAGCCACTTTATAGCCCATAACACATAATAGGGTATGCATCTAAGGGAATACATATCCTAAACCAAGATATATATGCATGTGAAGGTTAGGACATAGATACAAATCGATCCTAAGGTCAAACATAAGGTCTCGTACCCAACAACCACAGGAATCTCTAATAGATAAAAGATCAACGCATCCCTTCTCCATCAATGGTCCATAGACCCAATTAAGGATTTTTCCAATAGAGATGGGTTGAGTTCGAATCCATTAGGATTTCCCTAAGGTTATACGAAGTACTAAACCCCACGTTAGTAAGATATTGTTTGCCCGGACAGTATTTACTCGGTCTAATGATCCGATTAATAAGGTTCAAAATTATAATTTTGACACATTAAAAAAATCAAAGATAATATTTAATATTTAATTTGCAAATTGATAATGATAAATGACCTTAGTTTATAATTTTAGGAAGCTTAGACTCCCATCTTAGTGTATTTCCAAGAATATAAATCTTAAGAGTCCAATAATTAATAAAGTACCAAAAATATAATTGTAACACATTAAAACCCAAAGATATCATTTAATATTAATTTGCAAATAATAATAATCTTAGTTTATAATTTTAGAAAACACAAGAACCCCACCTAAAACATTTTCCAAATTCAACTCCTTATAAAATAGGTCAAGGGGTCTAATTTGGATTCATTAAAACTATAGTGCCCTTTTTTTTTTTAATTTCTAAAACCAATGGTATCAGGTATAAAAAGTCATAGGTGGTGTTCTGTCACCGCTTCAATCATCTCACACTCAAGTCATCATCATTCTCTCTCTCTCTCTCTTATCTATCCACATGTCATCATTCTCTTTATCTCTTCCTTTCCATATGCTACAGTTATTTCTTCATTTCTATGTGCTACAGTTATTTCTTCATTTCTATATGCTACAGTTATCTTCACCCCTTCACTTACACAGAACTGATGTCATAACCACCGCACAGTAACTGTACACTGCAGATAATGGTTCACTGATCAAGAGTGATAATTCCTTAAAAATGCATAATTTCATTATCATTTTAGAACTAATTAAGGACTTAATCTTCAAATCATGCACCATTTTAGTAAAAAATCATGATTCTATGTTTATGGGCATCAAAGTCTAAATTCCAATCAAAATTCATCCAAAATTACGTTTTCACATAAAATCATGAATTTATCAATTTCTTGGCATTGAAAATCATTAATTTCTCATTACTTTTTATTCACAAATAAAATGATGAATTTTATTTTCACCATTAATTTAGTTGATGATTTGATAAAATGGTGACAATTAATGCATCTAGTTAGTGTGAAGTGGACCCGCATCTTGCATAACTCCTTTCCTATATGAATAATTATTCTTTGACACTTGTTTTTATTTTTTTTATAGGGAATTTCAGAAATTGGGGCCCGCAGAAGAGAATTAATGAATCAAATGCACTATGGGTCCTACCTACATTTGGCATAAATTCTAAGGAGAGAAAGTGGGTCCATCTAAGGATATTTTCCAGCCATGAAGAGTTCAAAGAAATTAGAAGATCTTGGTTAGCAATCCAAGTTGGAAACAAAATCAAGCAATCCAAGCTTTTGGCACTAAACTCTCCTAAAAGATAGGCCTCAAGATTTGAAATCTTGCAAACCAAGATTTTCCCAAAAGCTTCACACGTTCAAGTTCTTCAAAGATATGCACGTCCAAGACATTTCAAAAGCTATCACACGTCCAATGAAGGGGCTGCCCATATGGTTCAAATTTTGAATTAAATCTAATGTGGGCCCATGTGGAGAATTGCAAGAGATAAGAAAGGAAAGAAGAGAATTAAGGAGATAAGAAGAGAACTCAAACCAACATTGTTGATTGCAAAGGGACACCCATTCCTTGATTTGCTCAAAGTCTTGTATTATTCAAATGATGATAATCCCATATGGACCATAGGCCATCAAGGGAATAGAAAAGATTAAAAAGTGCTGGACGTGCAAAAGAATTCCCCATTCCACATTGGACGACCAGCACCCATTCCTCCCTTTTTCCAATTTTTTTCATCCATCTTTCTCTTCTTCCATTACCACCTCATCCAAGGCCTTCCCTAAGGCTACCACCACTTGGATTTCTACGCCGTCACGCCGCCGCCATTGCTCCATCGATCCATCATCAACCAGCCATTTAATTCACCATTGGTGAGGGATTGAAGACTTGAAGATGGGATAATGCGCAAGTCCTATTTTCTTGATGTGTTCGATCTAGGGTAAGGATAGATTTAATTTATTTTTCAGTTTTGATTAATGTTAGGAAATTACTATTTTATTGGTTCAATTTAATTTAAAGACGCAATTAGTGAGGTCAAGGTGTCCCGCCTTGGATCGGCATCGTGTGTTGTGGGTAGTGACAGTACGCACTTGGTGCGGTGTTTTTGCAGTCTTTCATTAATTTTTGCCAATATAATGTGTGACTTCCAATAATAATAATATTTAGAATTCCTTTTTATTCTTCTTTATGGATGAGATTATTACATGAATTTTTATTTTAATACATGATTTATTTACTTTTATGCAATTGGTGGTTTGATGACTTTTATGTTTTTGCAGTATTTAGACTAGGATTTTTAGATTAGGAATTTTTATTTGGGATTGTCATTTTTAACTTGGATTTGTAATAAAATTTAAATTTCAGTTTCGTAGAGATTTATTTATATAGATTTTTGGTAGGCTAGATTAGTTTTTCAATAGGACAGGTTTTACGCGATTAATTAATCCCTGTGGATTGACCTCGGACTTCACCGAGTTACTACTACAATCGCGGCCTTGCACTTGGGGCTGACGATCAAGTTTTTGGCGCCGTTGCAGGGGAGTTTTTCTTCGCTTGAGGTAATTTTTCCAACCAATCTTTTTAATTGCTTTGTGGGTGTGCTTTTACAATTCCGCAATCATTCTAGATCTAAAGGTAGCATGCATGGAATGTTTGGACCAGCCCTATTGCATTAAAAAGTGAAATTTTAATCTCTGATTTTTGATAAAATTGGGACTATTTCAGATCTGAAAAATTAATTTTTCTGATTTTTCAAAAATCACATCAATTTTGGAAAATTGCCTAATTTACTTGTTCTAATTTGGACTAGTTTAAGTCAATTTTTTTTATTGCTGATTAGGATTAATTAAAGTGTGTTAAAATCAGTTATTTTATATACTTTTAGGTTTTTAAAGTTTTTCCAAAAAAAATTCTGGAATTTTCCATCACAAAGGCAAGTCTTAGATCGCTTAAATTCGGCTTTTTGGCCACCAAACTTGCCAAAATCTGAAAATTTCAGAACTTTCATTGGAAATTCAGTTATTTTAGTTGTTTTTACATTTTAAAGAACTCTTAAAAACTTGCTGGAATTTTTTTTTAAGAAGGTTAGTTATTTCTTTGGAGAGCCGAACAAACTGCCTTTCTTGAT
This sequence comes from Umbellularia californica, assembly GCA_028538565.1. Taxonomy (NCBI): domain Eukaryota; kingdom Viridiplantae; phylum Streptophyta; class Magnoliopsida; order Laurales; family Lauraceae; genus Umbellularia; species Umbellularia californica. The sequence continues at coordinate 61,787,110 of JAPQWN010000007.1, read as the reverse complement.
TGATTTGATGTCTAGGCAAGTCTTGTCCCATTAAATTAGGGAGACAAGTCTCTTGTTCTAGAAGGTGGTTTTTAAGTGGGACCCTTGCAATGCATCGCGACCCCACCACTGATCTGGGGGCTTACCTGGTCAGGCCAGTTTCATAGAATTGAGTTTGAGAACTTTCCTTAGAGGTACCAAACTCTCTAAGATTAAGACTTTGCAAGAATTTGAAAATTTTCCTTTAAATCTAAAAACAGACCTTAGGTAGTTTTTCTTTCTAGGTTTAAAAAAAAAAAAAAAAAACTTTTCAAAATTCCAAAAATGAAAGAAAGACCCGCACCTTCTTGGCAGAGGGACACCTCAAATCGGTTAGAAAGGAAGGAATCACCTGTCAAGAGCTTGATTAAATTTTACGAATCTAGATCTCCTGGTTCTCTTAGGATTTCCAATATGGCTGATGAGCATAGTGATAATGATGAAATGAGGAATGAGAACGGTAATGAGAATGGACCCAATAATAATGGGGAGGTGGATCAACCACTTAGGAGTCTACGTGATTACCTTCACCCTACACGACAAGCCACACCGTCGTGCATGGTTATACCCGCAGGTGCGGGTCAATTTGATATCAAACCGGGTGTAATCCAACTTCTACCCAAATTTCATGGACTCGAATCGGAAAGTGCATATTTGCACATAAAAGAGTTTGAAGAAGTGTGTGCAACACTACACTTTAATAATGTGAGGGAAGACCTTATTAAATTTCGTTTATTTCCATTTTCCCTCAAAGATAAGGCTAAGGCATGGCTTCACTCCCAACAGCCCAATTCGATTGCTCTATGGACCGACATGGTCCGGGAATTTTTGAAGAAATTTTTCCCATTACATAAGACCAACACCTTACGGAGAAATCTTATGAATTTTAAGCAAAAAGACAAGGAGTCTTATTATAGGTGTTGGGAACGCTTTAATGAACTACTCCTTGCATGTCCCCACCACGGATTTGAATTGCACAATACAATTGGTCACTTCTATGATGAACTTAGTCCAGAAACACGTCAATTCGTGGAGATGATGTGCAATGGGAAGTTCATGGCGAAGAACCCAAATCAGGCATGGACCTACCTTAAGTTTTTGGCAGATAGTGCACAAAATTGGGACACATCTGAAGGTGTAGACCCCGTAAAGCAATCGAATCAGGCCAAGGGAGGGGGATTATATGTATTAAAAGAAAATGATGATCTTCAAGCAAAAGTTGCCTATCTTACAAGAGAAGTTGAATCCTTGAAATTTGTGAAGAATAAGGAACCTGCTATAGTTTGTGGCATTTGCGCTAGTGATAAGCACATTGCTGCAGAATGTCCAACACTCCCTGCTGTCCAAGAAGTGTTTCATGAGCAAGCAAATGCCACTAACACATACAACCGGCAGTTCAACAATTCTTTGGGTAACACGTACAACCCTAATTGGAGGAATCACCCCAACTTTAGTTGGAGGAATGGCCAAAATTCTACTCCGCCCAATTTCAACCAAATGTCAAATCAATATGGGGGACCTCCTGGTACATATGCTCAAAACACACAACAAATGGTACCCCCTACAACTCAAACGACACCTTGGGATGAACTTGTGGCTAAGTTTATGGTCAATCAAGAGTCCATCAACAAGAAATATGATAGGAACTTTGAGAATTTACAGAACACCATGCAGAACCTCTGCAAATTGATTGAAGCACGAAATAAGGGGGTTTTTCCAGCCCAACCACAGCTCAATCCAAAAGGGCAATACGAGGTTCAACAAGGTGGTCCGTCAAATTCAAAGGAGCAGGTTCAAGCTGTCACTACTCTACGTAGTGGTAAAGAGATTGAAAAACCTGATCTGCAAAAAGATAAGCAACCTGCATCCTCAGATCAGGAAGGGAAAGAAAATGAAGTCACTCCTATCAAGGAGAAAAGCCCAGTTCCTCCGGGATTCAAGCCCTTACCTCCTTTTCCTAACCGATTAGCTCATCCCAAGCCATCAATACAAAACCAGGAAATCTTAGATGTGCTTAAAGAGGTCAAAATTAACATCCCGTTGTTAGACGCAATCAAACAAATCCCATCTTACGCAAAGTTTCTTAAGGAATTGTGCACGTTGAAGCGTAAGATACATGTACAAAAGAAAGCGTTTCTCACTGAGCAAGCTAGTGCAATTCTAAAGCACGACAATCCCCCTAAATTCAAAGACCCAGGATGCCCCACAATTTCGTGCATTATTGGAAATTATCAAATTGAACAAGCATTGCTGGATCTTGGGGCAAGTGTCAACTTACTACCTTACTCGATCTATGTAAAATTGGGACTTGGCGAACTCAAACTCACTCAGGTTACTCTGCAGCTAGCAGATCGATCAATCAAAAGACCGAGAGGGATAGTAGAGGATGTGCTCGTGCAAGTTGACAAGTTCTACTTTCCAGTGGACTTTATTGTGCTAGACACTCATCCTGTGGCAGATCCTCATGCTCAGATTCCGATAATTTTGGGGAGACCATTCCTAGCTACATCCAATGCACTCATCAATTGCCGGAATGGAAAAATGACGCTATCTTTTGGTAACATGACATTAGAGCTAAGTGTTTTTGACCTTTGTAAACAACGTTGAACTTGAAGAAGTAGATTTGATCGATGTTCTTACAGCAGAAACTTTTGAAAAATCGATCTCCGATTCCATTAAGTCAGTTAAGGACTTGACCCTCTGCGAAGAAACACTTGATAGCACTGTTGAAATGGTCAACACTGTAGGCAAACCCTCTTTTGAAGAGCTAGTACCAACTGGTACTCCATCTCTGCCATCTCAGGTGAGGCCGCCCAAACCTGAGTTGAAACCCTTGCCCTCTCACCTGAAATATGCATACCTTGGAGAAAATGAAACATTTCATATAGTCATTTCTGCACACCTTGACAAGGACCAAGAAGTCCAACTCTTAGAAGTGCTCAAACTGCGCAAGGGTGCAATTGCTTGGACTGTGGCTGACATTAAGGGAATTAATCCCCTCGTGTGTACACATCACATCTATTTGGAGGAGAATGCAAAATCCTCCCGTCAGATGCAACGCCGATTAAACCCCACCATGCAGGAAGTGGTTAGGGCTGAAGTTTTAAAACTTCTAGATGTGGGTATCATCTATCCAATTTCGGATAGCCAATGGGTCAGCCCAACCCAAGTTGTACCTAAAAAGGCCGGCGTCACTGTAGTCCGTAATGCTAATGATGAGCTCATCCCAACCCGCGTACCCACAGGTTGGCGAGTTTGTATCGACTACAGAAAATTAAATGCTGTCACACGAAAGGATCATTTCCCCTACCCTTCTTGGATCAAATTTTAGAACGGGTAGCTGGCCACGAGTATTATTGTTTCTTAGATGGATATTCTGGATATAATCAAATAGAGATCGCCCCGGAAGACCAAGAGAAAACAACTTTCACATGCCCCTTTGGCACCTTCGCTTATCGACGGATGCCCTTTGGGCTGTGTAATGCTCCTGCAACCTTTCAAATGTGCATGCTGAGTATTTTCAGTGATATGGTGGAACATTTTCTCGAAGTCTTCATGGACGATTTTTCAGTTTTTGGAGATTCATTCCAAGATTGTTTGAGCAACTTAACTAAGGTCCTCTCTAGGTGTGAAGAAAAGAACTTAGTACTGAATTGGGAAAAATGTCATTTTATGGTACGACAAGGGATTGTCCTTGGCCACATTGTATTGTCTAAAGGATTGGAAGTGGACAAAGCCAAAATAGATTTAATTTCAAATTTGCCCGCCCCAAAAACCGTAAGAGATGTAAGATCTTTCTTAGGGCATGCCGAATTCTACAGAAGGTTCATAAAAAATTTCAGTGTCATTTCTAGACCATTATGTAACCTTCTGCTAAAGGAAGCAAAATTTGAGTGGACAGAGGCATGTCTAGCGGCTTTTATCAAGCTTAAGGACATGTTAACGACAGCTCCAATTATGCAACCTCCAGATTGGAGCCTGCCCTTTGAAATAATGTGCGATGCTAGCGATTATGCAGTGGGGACAGTTCTTGGGCAACGTAGAGACAAAAAGCCATACGTAATTTACTATGCTAGCAGGACTTTAAACAGTGCACAGATCAATTATTCTACAACAGAGAAAGAATTATTAGCTGTGGTCTATGCACTGGATAAATTCCATTCCTACTTAATTGGATCCAAAATTGTGATCTTTACTGACCATTCTGCGCTGAAGTATCTTCTTTCTAAGAAAGATGCCAAGCCCAGACTAATCAAATGTATCCTTCTACTCCAAGAGTTCGATATTGAAATTAAGGATAAGAAAGGAGTAGAAAATGTTGTGGCCGATCATCTTTCTAGGCTTGTCCTTTCCAACTCTTTAGAACCCTTGCCAATCCAAGACACTTTCCCTGATGAGCAATTGTTTGCTACTTTTTTCCATTCTCCATGGTATGCTGACATTGCTAATTATCTAGCTTCGGGTGAAATTCCAAAAGAATGGACGCAGCCAGATAAAAACAAGTTCTTCACTGAGGTGAAACAGTTCTTCTGGGATGAACCATACCTTTTTAAATACTGTCCAGACCAAAGAAGTTGTAAAAGGAAGAAGACGAAAAGTAATGGGAGGAGTTGCAGACGAAAGTGGAGAAAGATAAGAACGTGCAGTTCTTAAAAGAAGGAATTAGGTTAAAAGAATATTCTCTAGACTTGAGTCATTGGGTCAAACTGCGGGTCAGGTTATCTATCCGTTAAACCAACTCTTCGATTCACACATCTAATCTAACATGTGCCCCACTTAATCCTATCCACTTAAACAACTAAAATACATTTAATTAAAATAATAGTAATATTCTAATTAAAATATAATAAAATATTATAAGCGGGACCGGGATCTTACAGTTTTATACACAGCTAATCTCAAAGGCAGAGGGACCATTGGGCTTAAAGACTCTTTTTAAGTACTTTCTCTAAAAAGCAGCAGAGAGATTCTACTGCAGGTGCTGTAGAAGGTGGATCTGCTCTCAAATATATAGTTTATCCACTATCCTGGGGAGCTACAGACCTGGTTATAAGAAGGATTAGAATCCGAAGTACTTGAGTGTGGAGTATGGACTCTTGTCATTGGACCCCAATTGGTAAGTGTGTATGTCTGCGTCTAGTCCAGTCATATTTAAAATCCGGTAGCCTCACTAGTATGAATATAATTGTAAGTATTTTTATATTGGCTAATTTATGGGTTGCACAAAACTCTCGGTCTATTGAGTTGTGTTTTCTAATTTATTTTAGAATGGGTTGTGGTTGTGTTGCCGGAAGAGCTAAACTGAAAAAAAAGAGAAGACTGGGTGATTCCATGAGGACCGATCGATTGCACCCTCTGTGCGATCGATCGGAGGTCTGACGATCCTCAATTATTTGGGAGGCCCGGTCGATCGGATGCACTGTACGATCGATCGGATGGCGCAGGAAATTCAGAAAAGCTTCCAGATTTGATGCAGGAATTGTTTCCTTTTCAAATTCTATTTCCCTCTTTGAGTCATAATGGTCTTCTAACTACAAGGCACAAATTTAGGGCTATAAATCGGGTATTGCTCTCCAGATCAATTAGTTCTCTCATTAATTTGAGGTGAAAATACCTTAGGAGAGATTATTTGATTCTCTAGAGCCATTGAGAGAATATTCTGAAGGGCTGCTCTAGAAGGTTATTGTTGCTTCTACTCTCTTCTAGAAGATAGTTCATCTTGGCTGATAAGGCGGTGCGAGGAGATCAAGTAAGGAGAACAGTGGACGGTGGAAGTCGTGGCAACGAGAAGTATTGCAAGAACAACTACAGTCCTTAGATTAAGGTACTGACTAAGGTAAATGAGCTGTGAGTATATCTTGTAACTGTTCGTGAGTTCTTGATTTTTGATTCGTGGTTTTCTCCTTGAATAAGGTTTCCACGCTAAATATTGTGTCTAGCTTTTTGTGGTGTGCGATTGATAGATTGCTAGTTCTATCTTATTTAGTTAGTTACATCCGTTGCATGTTGGTTTGATTTATTAGAACTAGTATCCATTCAAGTAACCCTCACAACTTTCAATAATTCTATATATGAGAATTAAGAGTAGAAAGCAAACAGCTGCCGATCTCTATCTCACCTTCGTGGTTTGAACCAATGGTTTGCCCCCATTAGGTCATGAACTTGAGATATGACACCAACAATGCGAACAAAGAAAACAAACAGCTTATGAAGAAGTAGAACCCCAAGAATAACCCCATTCCCTTCCATGTATCGTTCAATAATAAATAAATAGTTTATAACAAGAAATATAAAGGATAAAATAAAAATAAATAAGGCCAACTCCAATCCACGTATGATTGAGTGGTGTTGGCATCTTAATTTCACACGCAAGTCGGTCCTTGTCAGTAAGTTAAAAAGTATTACTCCTCGAGCAAGAAAATAAAAAATTGGTCTGGCCGATCTAAAGTAGAGTCACTGATGACTCTCACAAACTATAAAAATGCACAGGTGGGGGCGACATATTCAGCAGGTGCTTTCCATCATGACCTTGTTCATTATTATTTGAAACGAAAGCATCCACGCCAACGTCACTGCAGAAGGAATATATTGCTTGGATTCTTTTCACTGTGTATTGTGTCAATGGTATATATCTTACAAATTGCATTTCTTTTTCTAATGTTAATCCATCTGGTTGTCTTGTCTTTTTGCAAGCAGATTGCCGTTCGACTTCACCCTAGACTGTCTTGGAAAGAAAAACTACAACAAATGAAGGTCCTCCCAAGAGACGTCATCTTCATACATCCTACTCTATATTTCCTGACTCGAATAACACCAAAGTAGTCATGCTCATGGCAAAAGCAGCCCCACTGTTGAACACATGACTTGATTCAAATGCCATGTTAATAATTAGATACGCCAAAAGTCGAAGATATTATCAGTGAACTGCAGAATAATATATATGAAAGGATTCCGGCTGATTCGGGGTATATGTATGAAATTAGGATGCCAACACCACGAGGGGCAAATCTAGGTACAAGCAAGTCGGTGTGGTCGCACCCGTCAAACCACGGTGCACTTTCAAACCTATATGAAAACTCTAGGTCCACTTCAAAAAATCCAATAAAAATTATCGGTCCACCATCAAAATCCACATGAAAATTCTCGGTTAGCCCCCACAACCAAACTACCTACTAGGATCTGCAACCCTTAAACAAAAATTCTAGATCCGCCACTCAACACCACTCTTGTACTCGAAACACCCTCAAAAAGGGTGTCCCTTACCATTTTTTATGAGGGATAGATGCACATGAATGTTCCCCATATATATATATATATATATATATATAAGCACTAGCATCCATATGTCTTGTATGATCCATTATACCCCAACCCCTTAATAATCTTCCTGGTTTTTTTTTTTTTTTTCCTTTTTTGCCAATTGGGTCCAGTGAACCAAACCTCTCCAGGATCAATGTCTTGGTTGAGTTGTGGTTGCGGGCGTCCTACCCATAGCAACAACGCTGTGAGTCCCGTTTGTGGACCTTATTTGACCATATCCTGTGCCCGGGCTCGATCAGACCGATCGAACCAGGACCAGACCCAACCTGCGCTTTATCGGCTCCGTTGGGATGGCCCGATTCTCTCTCTCCTGTCTTTCATTTGTCAGAACCAAGAGATAAAAGAGATGGCCAAGAGATAAAAGAGAAAATATCTTTTCTCCTTGGTCTTCACAAACAGACGAAAACCTTGTTGTCTTCCTATCCTTGAAAAGTTTATATTCCCAGAAACCAAACCACGCCCTTGATTCCCTACCCTGTCTTCATTGTCAGGACCAAGCGATTATTAGTAAACACTATCACTATTCATTTTCAAACCATCTCTACCCGGCCCCATCAACACGGCCCCATCAACATTTCATCTCGTTCCCCCCCCAACCCAACCCACCCCCCCCCCCCCCCCCCATCTAATTCACAACACCTAAACTAGCCATATATCTAGGAGCGGGACCCATCTCACATTTTCCTTTCACCATTTAGCCTCTATTATAGGGTGACCACCATCTAAAAGAAAAAAGATTTTTTTTTTTTTCTGAATTTGACTTGAGTGGCAATATCACTAGTCAATTGTGAAGAAGAGAAAAAATGAGCGGGGATATCCCCACTTATATATGCAAGTGAACGGGGATATCACCATTCGATGAAATAACAAAAAAGAGCCCATAAGACTACTATGATAGATACATATCTTTTAGTTGCTTTTTGGTATATAATAAATCTAAAGAGATTTTTCCGGTAAATCCCTCAAGATTATAATAAATTCGGATTATTCAATCTCTAATCTGAATCAAAATATAATTTTGGCGTGGGCTTTATTTAATACTTTTCAATTAAGAGAACATCCTCGTTATAAATAAATGAGAAATGATCATATCCACCGTGGGTAATACAAGACGGCTCCTTACTCATGGTAAGAAGTGGCGGTCTCATCTGGAGGTTCACGCTTCAAACTTGGCCTACCCCATTTCAGATATATAAGTTGTTATAACCTCGGATGTAAGAGCGTTTTCTCACAAGTCCCGACCCTTTTGATAGCATAAACGTGTATACGAAGCAAAAGAAAAGGGAAAATAGGAGTGATACATCAGCCCTATTTGTGTGTCACTGTATAAGGAGTAATGTACGTACACATGCCCACTGATTGGTTTTAGAGTGGACAATGATGTAGCACTAGACAAAACGAATCTCATGGGCACGTTTTGTAACAGTGCTGCAGTGTTGTGTCCACACTATGCCAGGCAAAGGGATATTGGTAGCGCAAAGTTTCTTAATAAGAAAAAGGGCGCTCATATTGGCACCACAAAATTTAGTTGTGCCACCCCTATATGATGGGACCTTGCTGCATCGGGACGCGTGAAGGTAAAGAAGGGACAACTGGTTGGCTGATTTTCAAGTTATTTGGTTGCTTTTTCAGCATCGGGATGTGTGCCACAAATTCATTAGGCAAGAACGTGTGCTTTGGTGCTGCCTCGAGACGCGTCCAAGGCAAGGGAAGAGGGAACAGTGCCACTACCAACTCGTGACGTCGGCGAGTGCGGGTCCCGGTCAAATCAGTCAACAGCAACTTTGACTGGCCCTAATTCCTTCATCCGACCTCCGATCGACGAGCGGTTTGGTTCTGTGGATTCGTGGTGACGAGCACTATTTGGTAGACGCGACAGATCAGCATTCCAACGGTCAGAAATGTTTTGGACTGCGATCACGGTAAGTGGTATCTGGACATTATTTTTTTTTTTTCAGATATGTCTACTGCTATATCTGCTCTGCACGATCTGGCTAAGGTCGATATTTTCTCATATTTGGCAGTTATGATCGAGCATGTTCCATTTACGACTCACTGAACTTTTGGGAATCAGATAGACCGGCACCAATTCAGAACTGGATGACAATGCCTGACATGGGTCACTTGATTGCTTCAAGTTACAATGTCATATTACATCTTTTTAGTTCTGACCAGTATTTGACATTTTTGCCACTGCGATCAGTGCCTCCACCGTCGCATGAACACGTTACTATCACTATCGGGCTCGTTAATAATAATCACTTTGTCCAAGTTGCCTTGGCAGAGGGTTACCCGATGCCTTCCATTATGATTCAATGGTTTACATACATGAACGATTGCGCAGCTGCATGGGTTACACCGTATACAGAACAACTTGCATCATACATTCAGTGTACTCGTTCTATATTTCCTTCTGAAACCATTGTATTAGATGAATCATAATTTGTATTAATAGTGGAAGATTTATTGTTGTTACTAATGGAAAAAATATTGTTTTCCAGTATTTTCTAATATTCTAGATTTTTTTGATATTTTTGCGAATTTTTTTAGATTAAAAACAAATTTACACCGCGACGACCGCGATAGACCGATATTCGTGACCGATACCGATATCATATCGGTTTTTCGGCCCTGCCGATACCGCGACCGAGACCGAGATTTTAAACCATGCTCCCCAAAGAAGAAAAGGGGAAAACCATTGTGCCTCTGCACCTGCTTACGCTGCTCTGTTTTTTTTTTTTTTTTTTTTTTTTTTTTTTTTTTTTTTTGTGTGCAGCTGTAGCCCTGCACCTTCTGAGTGTACTGTGGACCATGTAGATATAATGGGTCACTCTTAGTATGGCCATCCCATATTCAGTCTGATAAGAAAAAAAAAAGTTGTTATGCATATTCAAATTGAAAGAGAGTGAAAAAAAATTTGAATAGGATGAGAATCTTGAGCATAGTATGTCCCATGATCCCATCCCTGCATGACTTAGGGCCCGTTTCTTTCCTAGAATTCCTGGAATTCATGTCTGGGATTTTCAAATGCTGGAATTCTGAAATGCTACTGAATTCTGTCATTTTTGAATTCCCTGTTTCTTTTATGTCTGAATTCCTGCCTGAGAATTCATGAATTCTTGGATTTTCTGAATTCTCTGTTTCATAATTATAAGGATTTTTGACTGGAATTTTACTCCTGTATGCATTGTTTATATACCAATTTCACAATTCAAGCAGCAAAAAGTAAAAAATGGTTTTGATTAATAAGGATTTTAAATGGCCTTGGAACCATACCTTTTAAAACTCTAGCAATGCTCTGAGAAGCGAAAATGAAGAAGACCATTGGAAGATCGGAGAAGATGAGGTATGTGCCGGAATTCCTCTCCCAGTTTGGTTTTCTCAAAACCTTGATGGCTCAAGGGGATTTTAAAACCCCAGGTTTTTGGTTTTTTAAAATGCCAGCATTCCTGAATCCCCCAAATTCTTCCACAGAAACAAAGAATTTCTGATAGATTTTCAAAAAAAATCCATAAAGACGGAAAACCCGTCAGAAATTCTTTGAAAGAAACATGGCCTTAATCAAATTGGATAGTCTAGATAACATTTACAAAATTGAGTGGAGGGAATCCATGCAAATCCGGGGGGCAGAAGGTGTAGTCCAGAAAGGTACAGCTGATTATACACCTCCCACATCAAATTAGTTAAGTTTCTGAATAGTCAGTTGCCAATACACTGCATTCTGCATGCTTATCACACTATAAATATTGCCAAGTCTACTCACTAAGTTGACTCACTTGGTCACATCCAAATTGTCAGAAGCCAAACAGGCCAGTCTCCTGCCATTGCAATCAAACAGAACGAGGAGTGTGGTCAGTCAGTAGTAGCCACAGAAAAGATAAATATAATCACACAGAACATTTGACGTGCGTGCCCTTCCATGATAACAAAAAAAAAAATACGTACAGCACATGATAACATTAACTCATTGATTTGACGTGCGTGCCCTTCATAGTAACAAAAAGTACCATACAAATGGTCAGGGTGGGTGTAGGGGCACGTATTCTGTCGATGGACACCTACAGAATGTGGTGCCCTTATTAAAACATGGGGTGCGAAAATTGGCCTTTCAAAGTTTCCGGCGTCGGGACGCGTGCGACAAATCCATTAGGCAAGAACGTGTTTCAACTCGTGTGCTTTGGTGCTGCCTAGGGACGCGTGCAAGGCAAGGGAAGAGGGAACAGTGCCACTACCAACTCGTGACGTCGGCGCGTGTGGGTCCCGGTCAAATCAGTCAACTGCAACTTTGACTAGCCGTAATTCCTTCATCCGACCTCCGATCGACGAGCGGTTTGGTTCTATGGATTCGTGGTGACGAGCACTATTTGGTAGACGCGACAGATCGGCATTCCAACGGTCAGAAATTTTTTGGACTGCGATCACGGTCAGTGATATCTAGAGTCTATTTTTTTTTTTTTTTCAGATATGTCTACTGCTAAATCTGCTCTGCACGATCTGGCTAAGGTCGATATTTTCAATGGGAGGAACTTACCCATTTGGAAACGTCGGATGGATGCCTTGTTGCACTTTGAGGGTCTTTCTTATGTTATTAAAGAAAATACACCTGAGAAGCTTGCTGATGATGCTTCCAAGGAAGATAAAGATTTCTATGCTACTTGGGAATATGATAATGAATCAGCAAGGCATCTGGTACTTGGATTTATTTCCAATGATTTGGTCAAGCAATTTGAGCAACTGGGTTCAGCAAAAGAAATTTATGATCAAATAATTGCGAAATACGATGCATCCACTGTGTCCCACCTTATGGAGGCATTCTCAAATTATGTTAGTAAAAGATGTAAGAGCTGATGGAGATTGTGGCTTTCGAGCTATTGCTGGGTTACTTGGTTTTGGTGAGGATGCATGGATGCACGTCCGTCGGAACTTGATAGCCTTTCAAAACAAGATCTATTATAATTTTTTTAAAAATGTATGATTTAGTAATGTATTGTTATAGGAAGCAACAAATGAAGATGGTATCAGCATCGTTTGCCATTTTACGTTACTTACTAGACCAAGTATAGTTGGGTAACAGTTTTGATGATGATCACGAAGATATGATATTTGCGGATCTACGGGTGACCTAGTGACAGAGCAGCAAGCATTGGATTTTCATTATTTGAGGGGATAGACTCAAACAGGTAGCTGGGCTCTTCGGAAACTTTAAGATTTTCATATGAACTTTGGGAGTGGGCTCGTGATTTTCATGTGGGTTTTAGGAGGGGATCAATTATTTACGGTGTGTTTTGGAAGCGGACAAGATGGGAGAGGGTGATTGCCCCCAAAACATATATAGGTCCTATGATTTGAGTTGCGGTGCATCTCCCACAGATAGAATAGAAATTGATCCCGAGTCCATTGGATAAGGTGTTGAGTTTAGGTTGTGTGTGGGTGCGTGAGTATGTACCTAAAAAAAGTAAAATATATATAAAAAAGGGTCATGCCTACAATGTACACAGACTTTGGACCTGAATTGATAGTGAGGACATGTACCAGACCAACTCTAGTCATGGTTACGAGATCCATATCTACATCTATATTTAATTAAAACATTAAAACCTAGATGTAGATTCTTCTATCGTAGCTTAAACCCATGCCCGCTTCTTCAATTCTTCTTTTGAGCAGCCTATTTATTTGTAGGGGGTATTTGAGAGTTCTTGTGGGAGGATATCTAATTTTAACAAATGCTCTCTCCCCAGCTAGATTCATAAAATTCAAGTGTCCTCCAATATTTTAGAGGCCTGAAATTTGAGTATCCAATTAAGCTAAAGTGATAGCCAACAAATTTATAAATTTTGGATTCTTACAAAGTCAATCAACACAAAGAATTCCATACATACATTGGGCTCATCCTTTAGAATCTTAGTAAAAAAAAATCTTCCAAGCAAATGCCCCAATGGGTATTATAATTAGTATATATATGTGGACAAAGTATTCCACCCTCACACAGGAATAAATACAGAAAACAGCTTCTCTCACCAGATCTTATCCGGACACAGTGCAATATGTGGAAGGCAACATCTCATGATCCGAGTGTTTAAACACTTTTTGACTTTGTTGGGTGCAGTATCAACTAATCTGACTACACTGTAAAATGAAGATGAATGGTTTGATTAGTGCATGGGACCTCACATGTCATGTCGAGGTGTTTAATCTGCCACATGACAGGTTCAGCTCTTTCATGTGTTTGCATATGGGAACGTGAAATCTTCCCCTTTAGGCGGTGGCCGCACAGGTGAGGTGAGGTGACTTCATTGTGATTCCTTTCATATCACAGTCTGTCAATGGAATGTCGTGCCCTTACTAAAACGTGGGGTGCGAAAATTGGCCCCCTAAGAAAAATTAGAAAAATATATATATAATAATTAATCGTCTATAATGCTAGAAATCATTTTCCATAAAAGGAATCAAGTGTTACAATATTAATAATGCATTAATTAACTATCTATGAAAAATCAGATTCAATAGGGTTTGAGGCATTTAATAGGATCCAGGAAATTTTGGTTAAATGAAAAGAACCTTGCATTACCAATATTCCTTCAATGGCTCGAAATGTTCTTTTTTTTTTTTTTTTTTTTTAACGCAGGGTTCCCAGCCCCTTTTAGAATAATCCCTACGGGCCCAGGAGAGAAAGTTAGATAACGATTCCATATGGCCCCAATGTGGTAGTGCAGTTTTGAACCGACAACCTCTGAGTACAAACCGTAGTCCTAGGCCAACTAAGCTACCCCTCAGGGTTCTTGAAATGCTTGGTTTGTCCAAGTTCATGACTATCCTAAGCACTTGCACCATCTAAAATGTTCTTCTATGAGCAACAGTTTACGTAGTCCAGCTTCATGAAGACCACTTAGGTCTACTTTTGATCAATGTATCCCTTTTCACACATGCAGGCACAAGCGAACACGGATGTAAGGGTATGAGGGCTGAAGCCCCCACCCATACCTAAAATAATCCTCCTAAAATTACGGTGTATGACCATTTGGCATGTACTTAGGAATTTACACTCTCTCAGTTGATTCTTTCGAATTAGAAAATTAGGAAGAGTTTTTATACCGTTGGCAAAATCTTATCATATTCGCCCAATTCACCAATCACCCAATTCACCCAATTCAAATTTTTATCCAATTCACCCAATTCAAATTTTTATCCAGTAAATCTTATCATACAAAATTGGAATGTCAATATCTCATGATCTTGGTATGATAAATGATGACTCATTTTGGTAGATCTTGAGTTGACCATTCTATTTTAAAAGGATCATGTGATCTTCTTGATTATGTAAATGGGTTGACTGATATATCCACTGTGGATGAATCTTAAAAGAAATTTATAGTTAAAAGACTATTCTGCCTATTAAATCAAGAAATAAGATGATCTAACATGGCTGAGCACTCATGTTTTGAAAGATGTTTTTTTTCAATTTTTTTTTGTAAAAAAAAAAAAAAAAAATTACTACAGTAAATTTACTACAACAATTATGACAGCAGTCTTTATTAAAAACAAAATTTAGTACAGTAAGTCAAGTATAATACAAAGAACAACACAACATTGAATGCTGTCCATTAAATTAGAAATGCAATAGGATCAAAACTTGACTAAGGAGTACGGGCTCTTATCGACTGGTTTATGAACCGAACCCATCTCCCACCCACTGCTGCAAGTTAGCAACAAGATCAGATGGGATCTGAAGTAGCTCTGAAGCCCCACCTGATATGCGTCCCATACCCAGCACAAGGCCATATCAGCCCCATGCTGCAACTGGCCAAGCTCCTCCATTTCAGAGGCTTCTACATCACCTTTGTCAACACCGAGTTCAACCACCGACGCCTAGTCAGGTCTAGAGGCCCTGATTCAGTCATGGGCTTAGACGATTTCCGGTTCGAGACCATACCTGACGGATTGCCGACGCTGGATCAAGATCGGACACAAGATATCCCAGCCCTTTGTGATTCGATCGCAAAGAATTGCCACCCTCCATTTTTGAGTCTATTGAAGAAGCTTAATCGCACTCCCGGTGCCCCACCTGTTACTTGTATAGTATCAGATGCAATCATGAGCTTTACACTACAGGCAGCTGAAGAGCTAGGCATTCCTGAGTATGTGTTCTTTACACCAAGCGCCTGTGGGGTTATGGGCTACCTTCATTACGATGAGCTGATTGAGAGAGGCTACATACCACTGAAAGGTAGGAGTATCTAAATGATTTCAATTTTTATGAGTGGGTCATATGTACTGCCACATGCCCATCAAAAGATCAAACAAAGGATAGCTCCATCCATGATCAGGTGTAAAATCACACTTCACCGTAAATTTTACTCATGTAGTGAACTAGTGATAAAATGATAATGGTTTAAAGCTAGCTAGGTTAATTGAAATGAAATCTTCAATTACAACCTACATGTAAGTCTACATTTGATATTTCAGCAGACACCTAATGCATGTGGTTCTGGCTTTTACGGATGTAGCCACCAAAAGTTTTAATAAAACCACAATATACATGCCAACGTACTCATAGTTAATTGATGTTGGCACCTTAGTGTCACTCGTATGCAGATAGATCTGGGTCTTTAAGTACAAGTATTATTTCTGACCAGTAGCCCAACATATGAAGAAAACCACAATATATCTTTCAATAGATTCTTTACATGGATACAAATCCTTTAATTTCCTCCACTTTTCAAATAAGTTTGCTATCGAATATAAGAGGGTTTCTGATCTACGGCTATGTATGATTCAAACTTTTCTTTCTATATATTCACTTTGCAGCTTTAATTTTTTTAATCTAGCAATATCTGAAAGACCTAACTCTTTTATTATGTTAGATAGCTAGCCCTATTATATCTAATAGGCTAACAAGTCCACAGACTCTACCAGCTGGTGCCAAAATCACCTAACTACATAATATATGCCAAAATTCAAATATTGACCATGATTTCTATCCAAAACCGAATGCTCACTTGTGACTGGACTTCTCACTTAAAATCAGTGAGAGCCAACCCAAATTGACTGCTTACTTAAAATCACTTTTGAATTATATATTAACCCCCTGACTGGACAGCTCACTTAAAATCAGTGAGAGCCCACCTAAATGGACTGTTTACTTTAATTAAATCACTCAATTATTATTAACCCCCTTGGATGGACTGCTCAATTAATATTCATCAGAACCACCAGTCCAATTTGGGAGGCCCACCTAGATAAATATCTATCAGTGTGGGAACAGGGGATGGGAAGGTCGTATGATGGAGAAGGAATAAGAGCAACCGGTCACTATCATTTTAAAGCAAAAAAACAATCTTTCAATTATGAAAGTTGATTAAGACTAGGTGAATGTGAAGTGGTTACTGGGTACACTGATCAAAGGTTGATTAAGAATATTAGGTGAATCTTTCTTCTTGCTGTGTAGATGAGAGCTGCTTAACCAATGGATATCTGGACACAAGTATTGATTGGATACCAGGCATGAAGGACATCAGGCTAAGGGACCTCCCTTCCTTCATCAGGACCACTGACCCCAACGACATCATGATCCACTACGACCTCAACACCGTCCGAAACGCCCCAAGAGCCAAAGCAGTCATTCTCAACACCTTCCAAGACCTCGAACGCGACGTCCTCGACGCAATCACATTCAAATTCTCTCTCCGTCTCATCTCAATCGGGCCACTTCACCTCCTCAGCCGTCAGATCCCAGATGGCCCATCTAAGTCAATCGGGTCCAATCTCTGGAAAGAGGACACCACATGTCTCGATTGGCTCGACCAGAAAGAGCCCCGATCCGTCCTCTACGTCAACTTCGGCAGCATCGCCGTTATGACGGCGGAGCAGATGAGAGAGTTTGCTTGGGGCATTGCCAATAGTGGGCAGCTATTCTTTTGGGTCATCCGGCCCGACCTGGTGAAAGGGGAGTCCGCCATCCTGCCCGACGGGTTCGTGGAGGAGACCCGGGGGAGGTGCATGATGGCAAGATGGTGCCCGCAGGAGCGGGTCCTGGCCCACCCATCGATCGGCGGGTTCTTGACGCATTGCGGATGGAATTCGACGCTGGAGAGCTTGTGTGGTGGGGTCCCCATGATCTGTTGGCCCTTCTTTTCTGAGCAGTTCATGAACTGTAGGTTTGCATGCATGAAGTGGGGGGTGGGGATGGAGGTTGGTGAGGATGTGAAGAGAGATAAGGTGGAGATGGTGGTTAGAGAAGTGATGGAAGGGGAGAAGGGGAAAGAGATGAGGAAGAAAGCCATTGAGTGGAAGGAGAGTGCAGCAATGGCAGCTGAGGAAGGTGGGTCATCTTATGTCAATATGGAGAACCTGATTGGAGAGTTGCTTCAGTACAAGGGATGATGATTCTCAATTGTCCTCCTGGCCCACAGCCCACTGTCCATGATTAATAAGTTTGAAAAAAAATGTTCAAGAAATTATAGAACATAATTTAGTATGAGAGAGTGGTGTACTCAATATGCTCTAATGGTCATGTGTGTTGTGTATTGTAGTGATTTATTTAATGAATGAAGACTTTGCATTCTGTCCCCTTCCTTTTTGAAAAAAAAATAACTGATTTTTTATTCTATTTTTTTAAGCTTAATGAACGGTTCTCTATCTAGCTGTTGAAAAAAAAAAAAAAGATTTCGCCTGAACAGGGAAAGTATTGAAAAATATTTATATCGCCTCTGCTAATGCATTGAGGTTTTTGTAACATCAGAGTCAGCAGGTCATGAATTCCAAGATTCAACACTAAAATATATCTGTCATGAGATGTATGTCCCCACCAATGGGAAAATATCTACTAATGGCTTGAGGTTTTGGCATGAATGGCCAACTAAAAAAACTTAATATAATGAATATTTGTTGGTTTTTAATACAAGTGATGATGATCCTCAATGGTCCTGGCCCACTGTTAATAATTAGTTGGTTCGTACATGTGGATGTTTTCGTTCATGTTTGAAAAAATTGCTTAAAAAGTATATAATATAATGTGTCATCAGCAATAATGGTCATGAATATGCATGGGAAACGGATCCCTGTTTGGTTCAAACACGGAAGCCCTGTTTGGACCAATCAGGGGGTGCCATGGGGTTGAGATGTCACACTATGTTCCCGCTTGAATTTACGAGCCCCCAAAAACCTCACCTCATAGAATATAAATAAAGCAATCGTTTTACCATTCGCTAACTTCTCATATTACTTTAGATTACGTTACCTCCAAATTGACTTACAAAATTCTAGCATTTAAACGAAAAGATATGATCTCATAAAAGCGTAAAAATTTCCGACACCTCCAATTCTCATTATGAACACGGATAAGAATACCTTCAAAGAAACATCCAAGTAAAACAAGAATTGTGAGTAATTAATATCTCAATTAGACAAAAAAAAAAAAAAAAAGTAAATCTCAATCCAGTTGACCACCACCGGTTTTATCTTTTGCAAGCTGTTAGGATCCTTTGTCCTATCTTTCCAAAATAGATAGCCATCCAGGACCCAGTACTCATATTCCAATTTTGTAATTGGTCACAAGAAGAACAGAAAATATCAAGTTCAACATCTTCTCTCAACCAAACCCCATATTGAATTGAAGGAGAGGAGGAGGAGAAGAGAGAAAAATGGGTTCCCCACAAGTGGTGCAAAAGCCCCATGCAGTGTGCCTTCCTTTCCCAGTCCAAGGCCACATCAAGCCCATGTTGGACCTTGCCAAGCTTCTCCATTCAAGAGGCTTCTACATTACATTCATCCACACAGAGTTCAACCAGAGACGTCTCATCAAGTCGGGAGCCCTCAATCCAACGGTCCAAATCGATGGGTTCCGATTCGAGACCATCCCGGACGGTCTGGATACGCCCGAAATGGATGCCACCCAGAACGTTAGGGACCTGGCCTATTCCACCAGCAAACGCTGTTTGGGTCCTCTGAAACAACTGATAGAGAGGTTGAATAGAGATTCTGAGTGTGGCCCACCTATCAGTTTCATGATCCGTGATGCGTCCATGAGATTCGCTCAACGGCTGGATCTGGGCATGGTGGATGTGACTTTGTGGCCGATGAGTGCTTATAGCTACATGGGGTTCCTCCATTATGAAGAGCTTGTAAGGCGAGGGTATACTCCTTTCAAAGGTGCAATCTCCATCTCTATCTCTTTATCCATCCTTTTGTGTCCATTATATTATTGTGGGTCATGGACTCATGGTTCAAGAGTCACTCTACTCTACTCGCTCTCGACTCGTTCGAGTCAACTTGATTGGAAGGCCCCCGAGTAAATTGCAACTTTCCCAAAGGAGGCCCAATTTGTTGGCAGGTAGTTAGTCCAAGTCAAAACGTGAAAGAAACACTACCATACCCAACCTGCACAGAACAGAAGAAGCCAAATTGTAATTTCTACCCAATTTCAATTGAGAAATCCCAGGACGGACGCCCCAGGACAAGCGGCGGACAGTCACTGTGGTTTTGGTGTCTTGAGAAGCGTGCATGTATCTTGAGAAGCGTGCATCCCTCTAACGTCTGTCTGCCGCTTGTCCCGGGCCGTCTGTCCCTAGCATTGCTCATTTCAATTTGGGTGGAGTTGAGTTGGCTCTTTTCACTGGGTACCAATATTTTTTAGTTCGATTTCCTCTTCAAATAAGTTTAGAAGTATAGAAAAAATGTACTAAAGTATGAGAGAGAGAGAGAGAGAGAGAGCCCCTCATATTCAAAGAGACACTGTGGCAGAGGAGATTCCAATTAAAAAGAAAAAACTTGGCTCAAATTCATCCTGATTTGACCTTTATCATTTATCAACCCTTTGATTAAACCTAAGGGGTTGGCCGAGTGTTCAGGACCACGGTTCCTCCCTCTTCCGGAGCTAGAGGTCTTGGTATCGACTCCCAGTTCTCCTCTCTTCAGGAACCGAGGGTTAAATCCACTTGTGCTACCACCTAGGGACCACAGGGGTTTTACCCGGCTTCTCTCTAGGCCTGGAGGAAATAGTCCAACCCAAATGATTGGGAACCCTCCGTTAACAAAAAAAAAAAAAAAAAAAATTGTTCCATTGATTCGCAGTTAAAACGCACCTAAAAAAGAAATAAAAGTTTAGAGAATTACAACAGAGGATCATGATCAACTAGTTTAGAGTGATATCTGGCCAACCCATAATCCACATTAGTTTCATAGCTCTCTTTCCCCTCATACCCGTACGATTGGTGGCAAAACCTGGGCGTTCTTAGGTTCTTCCCTCCTCACCTAATCATTACTTCTTGATGGAACCTCTTCATTACAAATTCCTAGCAATTGAACATGTAGCAGGCAAACAGGCCTTATAGTAGAGATTTACTGAAAGTAGAATTATCATCAACAATGTACACTGTACTTTTAACTCAAAATGTCATGTGCCTGCTTTACATTACAGATGCAAGCTGGTTTATCAATGGATATCTAGACACCCCCATCGATTGGATACCAGCAATGCCCAACATTCGCCTCAAAGATCTTCCAACCTTCATCAGAACAACTGACCCCAACGATCTCTTGCTCAATTATGGCAAACGTGAACCCCAGGCTGCTTCATCCACCAGTGCAGTTCTCATCAACACATTTGAAGAACTTGATCATGACCTCCTCAGCGCCATTGAGGATAAATTCACCAAGCGCCGGCCTTATGCTCTGGGACCTTTATCAGCTCTCTCCCAGCACATCCCAAACACTAGTAAGCTCAATTCTATCAAGCCCAATCTTTGGAAGGAAGAGACGGAGTGCGTGGAGTGGCTTAACACAAGAAGCGCCGCTTCGGTTGCATACGTTAATTTTGGGAGCATTGTGGAGTTGACGCCCGAGCAGTCGAATGAGTTCGCTTGCGGGCTTGCAGAGAGCAGGCACACATTTTTATGGGTCATTCGACCTGACCTAGTGACCGGAGATCTAGCCGTCTTGGAAGGCAACGTTGTAGAAGAGACCCAAGGAAGAGGCCTAATTGGCCTCGGGGTGGTGCCCGCAGAAGGAAGTTCTTTCTCATCCTCCAGTTGGCGGGTTTTTGACACATTGTGGGTGGAATTCGACGATAGAGAGCATAAGCAGCGGCGGCCGAATGCTATGTTGGGTACATAAAAATGGACTGAACCGTTGGATTGAGGGTTAAATATTTTTTAAATATAAAGCTCTTAAACTTGCGGGCCACATATGAAGGGGTTAGAGGCATGGGTTTGGAGTCAAACTTGATACTTGGAGTGGTCTGTTATAAATCTTTCTATCCCCCTTGGTTCCATCCCCAATATGAAACCTACAATTGGGCACCGCAAAAAAATTCTCATATAATATGTGAGAATAGTTCCCACCTGAATATATATATATATATATATATATTTTTATTCGATAACAAACTCATATTAAAATAAAGAAAATAATAAAACAAAAAAACCAACAGAACGAGGTAAGGTACAAAAGCCGATGAGCGGCCTCAAGGAATAGAAAACTATGGCCGGCGGATGAGCAGCCTCAGTAAAGCTACAAAGAATATTAGAGAAGGAGACCTTTTCAAAACCTCCTGTGAATCTAGAAATGTCCGAAACGATTGGGCCCAAAGCCTAGTCTTCAGATCTATTGATCGCCTGAATTGTCTCTTTGGTGTTGCTCAAAACTTAAGACTTTTTTCATGCCCTTCTCTTCGGTACGTTGAGAAACAATTTAATCAGTAATTTATCTTTATTTTTTATTTTTCATTATATGCATTTATTAAAATTTGAAATTATTTTTATGATATCTTTAAAATATCTCAAAGAATCTTCCAACTCCAAAAATTTCATGAGATATGTCAAAATGATAATTTGTCGAGAATTAATATTAATGACATTCTTGTCGTTTTGGTATGGTGTCAACGGTCAACACAACGGTAAAAAAAGTACTTCCAAGATTATTGCTAGGGTAAGAAAGACACATCTTCTTAACTCTAATGAGGATAGATGCACGAATATTTTGAGTGCTCTTGTTCACACCCCCCACGGTAAATTATATTATTAAGGGGATTTAATCGGAAAAAATAGATTAGGTGGTCACCATACTGAAAAGATAATTTTAAGTGTCATGGCACCAAATCAGTCATTTTGTCCGAAAACATATTTTTTTAACATTCTTTATTAGGGTCTCTATCAACCCTATATTGTCGGAATAATGGAGGCTTTACCTCACTTTACTTCAATTTACCGTACATTCAAACATGAAGAAACCTGCAAATGTGGGCTGCATGAACAAGGTGTGGCCACTGGTCCCTATCGTGGCAACTTCATGAGCTTTTATGAGTGGGCCGTATTTTGGGGATTAAAGATATTAGATGTTCTAAAAAAGTAGAATTCTTAGAATTTAGTGTTATTGATAATCAAATAAATAGGGCTAGGGTCAAGGAAGGCATGATGGAGATAAACTATCCCAATTCCACCAAGTATGTAATTTTGGTCTAAATTTATCATCCGACAATGGTGTTAATTCGTATGGCTCAATAGAAATTAGTAAGTCTTGGTTAACTGGGCTCCTGGATTGCCCAAGTTGTACTTTGATTAGAAGTAGGTTTATTATAGTAGGTCTACTGTGATTAGAAGTTGGGTTTGGATATAACAGGGTTTGTGGCTGATATTATAAATAGAGACCCAGAGTCCCTAGGTTGTACACGCCTTTGATCTGTTTGCATAGTGATTCTCCCGTCTTGTCGTGGATGTAGGCCAAAAGCCGAATAACGTAAATCTCCGTGTTCTTCTTGTGCATGATGATTGATCTCTTCTTGTATGTCCTAGATCACAACAAATGAAAACCACTAAATAATCAGTTGGTTCGTGTATTGGTATCATGGTTGGTAGGCAAATATTTCTCAATTTTCCTTTATTGTGGCTGGCTAGTTGGATGGCAAATATTTGGTACATGCAGGTGGGGCTGCTGCAACATATGAAGGAAATTGCAATGAAACGAGCGCGTGTTTGACAACTGCGTACTGGAAAATGCACTTGTTTCTAACCCTGCTTATGTGCCACCTTCCAAAGACTATAAATAAATTAGTGAAATAAAGGAATGACTTTGTGATTAATTGAGGTTTTCAGGTCTATGTACTGGTTTCGGTCTTGCCTAAACTGATTAAGTAATGAAATAAAAACAAGGTTTGTTCGGATCTGACCCTGGATTTGCAACTGAATTTACTTATCAAAAGTGGCTTTGATTTTGTATGTTTTACCTCTGTTGTTCCATTAGCTTTCTTTTATCCATTTGAAACTTTGAAACTCAATTTGCCTTCACTTAGTCTAGTTTCCACTTTAGTTCAGTTGGAGATCTATTTTCTTATAACTCTATATATGTCTGATTACCCACAATTGTTGACAACAAGTAACTCAAATTTCAGATTGTCAAAAGACATTACCCTCATTTTCTTTTTAAGAGCGTGTGAAGATCCAACAAAGCCTATGGACCTAGAAAATAAGGGGGCATACCTTCTTCATCTTTTTTGCTATTGGCATCTGCAAAGGTGAATGGACCCTTTAAAAGGCCCAATTGATGTGGGAGTGAATCCTAGTACATGTTTGGGGAGAAGATCACATGTACAGGCAAGGAAGATGACTACTTGCACACTTAAAAGGGAGAGGAGCAAGGAATGAACACGGAATTAATTAATTTCCAACGCGGTAACTAAATTATTATAGTGATAAGAAGGATGGAGTCCCTGTATAACTTAAAAGATAGAACTAAACACATGGATGGACAAACTAGTATATGTCATCCCCAAGCCTCTCATTAGGTCACATAAAAGTGGGCTGCCATCAGGGAGTCCCCTTCAAAACACTAATCAGTAGGTTGACAGTTGATTGCATGCAGAACATCACTGACCAGCCTGTTAAGATTGACGAAGGAAGTTCCCCCTTCTTTTGTTGCGGTTTCTCCACTTTCTTTCCATCTCTTGGTTGCCTCTCTCATCTCCCTCCCTTTCTCCCCATCCATCAATTCCCTCACCAACAACTCAACTTCCTCTCTTCTCACATTGTTATCAATCTCCATTCCAATCCCCCATTCCTCACAAGCGTATCGACAATTTGTATGTTGTTCGGCGAAGAACGGCCAGCAAATCATGGGCACACCACTGCAGATGCTCTCCAACGTCGAGTTCCAACTGCTATGCGTTAAGAATCCACCAACACTTGGGTGGGAGAGCACTTGCTCTTGTGGACACCAGCTCGCCAACAAACTCCTGTAAAAATTTGAGTGACTTCATTTCCCACAAACAACAGATATAATTATCATTGTCTTTTATATTACTGTAGAAGAAAGCCTATGATCATGTAGATTGGAACTTTATTGATTATATGTTGCTCATATTTGGCTTTGGGGAAATTTGGCGTGGTTGGATACGCGAGTGCATTTCTACTACATCCTTCTCAGTTTTGGTCAACAGATCTCCTTCAAAGTTTTTTAAAGCTTCAAGAGGCATTCGGCAAGGGGATCCTCTATCTCCTTTTCTGTTTACCATTGTCATGGAGGCTTTGGGCTCTCTCCTTTTAAAAGCGAGAGAGTTGGGTGTCATTAATGGCTTTGAGGTGACTCGGAATGGGGAGGCTATTACCCATTTACAATACGCAGATGATACCCTTCTTTTCAGCTCTTCTAACAGGGAAGAAATTTTGGCTCTTAAAAAGATATTGCGGTGTTTTCAATTGGTTTCGGGCCTGAAGATTAATATCTCCAAAAGCATGTTGGTTGGAGTAGGATGTTTTGAGGATATTGTCCATGCTCTAGCGGACTTGGTCCATTGTAAAGTTGGAAGACTCCCTATCTCATACCTTGGTCTTCCAATTGGGATGAAGCCGAGATCCAAGGCTTTGTGGGATCCACTAATCGGTAAAATTGAGAAAAGGTTATCTTCTTGGAAGAAGCAATACTTATCTTTGGGTGGCAGAATTACATTGATTAAAGCATGCTTATCTAATATCCCGGTCTATTATATGTCTCTTTTCAAAATGCCAAAAGCAGTGGTGAAAAAGGTGGATCGTATCCGTAGGAACTTTTCATGGGAAGGTCAGGGGGACAAGAAGAAATTACATCTTTTAAAGTGGAGTGAGGTGATTAAACCAAAGTGGAGTGGAGGTTTGGGTCTTGGTAGTTTGGAGAATAAAAATATGTCTTTATTGGTGAAATGGTGGTGGAGGTTTGGGGAGGAGAAGGAAGCTCTTTGGAGGAAGGTCATTGCTTCTAAATATGGGGAGGATAGGTGGGGGTGGTGGCCTTCACCTGGCCCTAGACACCGCAGGTCAGGAGTGTGGGGTGCCATTGCTTCAGTTGGTGATGTGTCTTCTGAATGGGGGAAATTAAGTTTTGTCCAAAGGGGTTGGTTTTGTGGTGGGTGAGGGGAGGGAGGTCAGGTTTTGGTTGGATGATTGGGTAGAGGTAGGACATTTGTCTGAGTTATTTCTTAGGTTATTTAGAGTGGTGTTGAATAAGGAGTCTGCTGTCAGTGATTGTTATGAGGTGAGGGAGGGTGGGATTGTGTGGAATGTGTCTTTTAGGAGAGGGCTTCGCTTGTTAGAGGAGGTTCAATATGGGGAGTTGTTGAGTCTTCTTTCTAATGTATTTCTATGCAGGGATTACAATGACTCTCGGATTTGGAAACCTTCCTTATCCGAAGAGTTCTCAGCTAGAGCTTTTCACTTGGCCTTGGAGGGAAACTATACCTCTAGATCTCCTTCTTCTTTGGTTTGGATGGGGCTAGTTCCTCCCCGGGTGGAGGTCTTCTGTTGGCTTGTTGCTGCAGCAAAGGTGTCTACGGCAGACAATTTAAGAAGGAGAGGATTGACAACGTCTAACATCTCCGACATTTGTGTGATGTGTCATAAGAAAAAGGAAACAGTGAACCACCTTTTTCTTCACTGTGAAGTTGTAGCGCGCAGGTATATGGGGTTATTTCTTTGGCAGGTGTGGAGTAGCTTGGTGCAACTCGGAGAATATTGCAAATGCGGTAGAGTCTTGGGCAAGAGGTCCATTTACTGGATGTGGGCGTACACTGTGGAGATTGATTCCTTTTGGTATTCTTTGGTGCATTTGGAAAGAAAGAAATGACAGAATTTTTAGAAATGTCTCCTCTACTTCAGAAGAGTTGGCTGCCTCGATCTCTTTGATGATTGCTAATTGGGCTTTGGTTAGAAAGGAGTTTTTGAATATTAGTCTTAATAACATATTAGTCAATTGGGAAGCCTGTATGAGGTGTGGTCGTTATAAGGTGAGGAAGTCCGTTCATTGGTCTCTTCCCCCTCTTGGTGTTCTTAAGTTCAACGTCGATGGAGCTGCTAGAGGTAAACCGGGGCCAGCAGGAATTGGTGGGGTTCTTCGTAATAGTAAGGGAGAGGTTTTATTCATGTTCTCCAAGCATGCAGGAGTTTGTGACTCAAATGAAGCAGAGGTTTTAGCGATTTTGGAAGCTCTTCGTTGTTTCTCTAGAAACTTTCATGGTGTTCTTATGGTGGAGAGTGACTCCTCCAATGCTATCGCTTGGGTGACAAATCGGAAGAGGAATCCATGGAAATTCCAATTCCTCTTTAATGAAATTCGGGCTTTATCTTCCTCAATCAATGTTTACTTCCGCCATGAGCTTAGATCAGCCAACCACTTCGCCGATGCTTTAGCTAAACAGGAGATTGAGAGGATGTCTCCTTGGGAGGGTATTATCTTGTAGTTTTCTTCGGTGGGGTACAACGCTCTTATACCTAGTTGCTCTTTTCTCCTTTTGTGTTTCATCTTTCTTTTATGTTCTTTATATTCTCTTCATGTTTGTTTTCCTTTTTTGTAACCTTCTTTTAATTTATTAAGAAGTTTCAGTTACTGTTCAAAATATATATATATATATATTACTGTAGAAGAAGATCATTTGTTACCTTCCTTGGGTCTCTTGGAGGAATTCTTGGGGCAAAACCGTAGAATCGCCTCTCACAAGATTGGGTCGAATGACCCACAAGAAGGGACGGTTGGTATTTGCTAGCCCCTAAGCAAACTCTCTCAGTTGTTGCGCTGATACTACTGTGATACTGCCGAGATTGACGTAGAGAACCGACATGGTTTCCTTTCTATCCAACCCTTCAAGGCAATCATTGTCTTCTTTCCACATATTGGATTTGATTGATTTCAAATGCTTGTCTGGTATTTGGGAGGTGAGAGTGGATAAAGAGCCTATGGTGTGTAGATGAGAGAACATTGGTTTGAGGGCTTGAACAACTTCATACTCCAATTCATCATAGGTATTGAGGATGACACCCCAGGCCTTGTGAGCGTTTTGTGCTTCTTCATATTGTCGAAGTTGAGAATGATATCATGGGGGTTTTGTTGTTCTGACAAAACTTGGGAGATCCCTTAAGCGGATGTCCAGATATCTGTTGGTTAAATAGCTCTCATCTGCAAAAACACACATAAGGCTAATCTTCTCATATAAACATCAAGAATACACACATAAGGCTAATCTTCTCATATCAACATCAAGAATAGAGCTACTGGAAATATTTCTTCATATATTGTCCATTGGTTCTACCTGATGCAGAGGTGGGCATTAGTTTAAGGGCAAATCTATTTCAATGTGGATTGTGACACCGGAGTTCCCAAAACTTCTTGCCACCAAGTTGTCTTTTGAGTTTTTTTAGACTTTGTTAATTTCTGTTTAAAGTTCATATATATCTTTTAAGTTCTTAAGAAGTTTAATTAATTTTTTTTAAAGTTCCTAGGTGTCTTTTAAGTTCTTAAGAAGTTTACCTAGTTAGTTGTAATCAAAGTCTTTGTTTTAATTTAATTCTGGCTTTGAAAATCTAAGTTTATTTTTCCTATGTTGGAGGGATGTTCCAACAAGTCCTATATATATATATATATATCGATTGCTATGAATGATATCAGTAGAGTGTGCTTTGATTTAGCTTTGGGCTTGTGAGAAGATTTTTTTTCTTTGTAATTCTTATCAATTGGTGGATTCCGATAGGTGGCGAGTTCCCCGTTTCTGTATCTCTCTAGTGGATTCCTTAGAGTGGTAAGCGGTTCTCTTGCTCGGTGTTAATCTGTATCCCATTGGTTTTTAATTTGGGTGGTGAGTTTTATCCTTTTTAGTTTTCTCCCTTCCCATCTGTAAAATTTCGATATCAAATTGGTATAAGAGCTTTTGGTTGTCATGGCGGGTCGTCGTCGTGGACCAAATGTTGAATCACCTCTCGTCATGAAAAAGATCTTTGTGATGTTGAAGTGGATGAGTTGAGAAGACAAGTTCAACAATTGCAGCAGCGTCTTGAGCGATATGAGCCATTTGATCATAATGGCTCTTATCATAATTCTGATAGTCACCCTTTGGTGGAGCAACCAGAGATGGATAATGAGATCACTTATGCAGATGAAGGAGTATCTCTTGTCATACATAACAATTTTGATGCATTCCATCAAGAAGATCAGGCTGAAAATATTTTTAACCACAAGGAATGTTACAAAAACCTGATGGTAGCAACTATGGAGCCCGAACCTAATTGGTCAAAACCTCCTGTCTATGATGAATATCCGGAAGAGGATGTTGAGCCGAAAGAGCTGAAAATATTAACAACTTGCCACACCCAACAGGTTGTCTCATCAAGTCCAACTTTTAACTCAAAGAAACAGAAGGTTGATGATTGGGATTGGCACGATAAATCGGTCATAAAACAACGTGCCAGAATTTTTGAGACATATAGAATCATTCAAGGATTTGAATGTAGCTTCGTATGGACTCGGGAAGTGCAGATACTTATATTTCTCAAAATTTAGTTTCTTCTTTGAATCTCCAAACTGAAGACCTTGCTAGTCCTTATCATGTGCGTTGGGTGAATCACAAGGCAAGAACTTTAGTGACTAAGCGATGTTTAGTTGAATTCTCCATTGGACACCACTATGAGGACAAGACTTGGTGTGATGTGATGCGAATGGACTCATATCATGTTTTGTTAGGGCGACTGTGGCAGTGGGACCGCAACGTATATTATCATGGTCGCAAAAATGTGTATGAGTTAAAGGTAAATGAGGAGCCTGTAAAATTATTTCCAAACGTTGAGAGAATGAAACGAGAGAGACTTTTACTAATTGAAGAGCAAGTCTTTCTAAAGAAGAACAGGTGGAAAATTCGAAGTAAGTGCCGAAGATTTGAGGACGAATCTTTTCCAACCAGGGGAGTTTGACACCGGAGTTCCCAAAACTTTCTGCCACCAAGTTCTCTTTTGAGTTTCTTTAGACTTTGTTACTTTCTTTTTAAAGTTCCTAGGTGTCTTTTAAGTTCTTAAGAAGTCTACATAGTTAGTTGTAGTCAAAGTCTTTGTCTCCATTTAATTCTAGCTTTGAAAATCTAAGTTTATTTTTCCTATGTTGGAGGGATGTTCCAATAAGTCCTATATATATCCATTGCGATGAATGAAATCAGTAGATTGTGTTTTGATTTAGCCTTTGACTTGTGAGAAGATATTTCTTCTTGTTAACTCTTATCCTTTGGTGGATTCCGATAAGTGGCGAGTTCCCTGTTTCTGTAGCTCTTAGGTGGATTCCTTAGAGTGGTGAGCGGCTCTCTTGCTTCGTATCCCTTGTGAGTTTCCTTTGGGTGGTGTTAATCTGTATCCCATTGGTTTTTAACTTGGGTGGTGAGCTTTATCCTTTTATTCCTTTTTACTTTTCTCCCTTCCCATCTGTAAAATTCGGTATCAGACTGTCAAACTAATTTCATTGTTTCTATGGAAATGATGAGCTGAGTGTTATTCATTTTCACTCATTTACTTGCGTAGATGATTCACATGTATGCATCATCACATTTATTTTCACTCATGTACAGATCAAATCCCATCAACCACTCTTTTTTTTGTTTTTCATTCATCTAAGCCCATATTTGTAATCCAAATTAAACTGTTCAATTTGTTCATTGAGCAACTAACTTATAGACTTTTAAGTCTATCATCTTAAATCATAATAGATTTTGAGTAATTTATAAAAAATATAATAAAATCTCAATATATAGATCTAATTTAATTCCATATCTTAAATCTTCATCTAAAATTGTTGGATGTGCTAATTTACTCTTGTGAAAATGGTAGCCTGACAAACTCGATAATCAGTTCCACATACGTAATATTTGCATAGGTAATATTTAGATATGTAAAATCTATTTTCCCATCCTATACGTAGTAGGCAAATGGCCCAGACTGAACGTTGAATAAGCCGTGTGATTGGTAGGCCCTAATCTATACAGAAACCTCTTTAAGTTGATACTTTGAAAAAGGTTATCTAAAAGCTAAACAATAATACCTTTGAGAGGTGTATAGCTTCTCTTAATGAGTTGGTCAAATTGAAGGTAGCCCATGAAGCCACAAGCGCTCATCGTCCAAAACACCAACTCCAAAATACCCAGTTCATCAGCAACCTTTAGAGTAAAGCTCATGACCCCATCGGCTATAATACAAGTAACAGGAGGCACACCCTTTGAATTGTTCAGCTTCAAAATCAGATCTCTGAAAGGAACCAAACACTTGGCCCTTGTTGAAAGACACAGTGCTGCAATATCTTGCGTGCCATCATGTTCGGATGGTGGCAACCCGTCAGGTATGGTCTCAAATCGAAAATCATCTAAGCCTTTAACTGAATCAGGGCCTCTGGACCTCACTAGCCTTTCATGGTTGTAGTCGGTATTGACAAAAGTGATATGGAAGCCCCTAAAATGGAGGAGTTTTGCTAGTTTTAGCATGGGATTTATGTGTCCTTGGGCTGGGTATGGAATGAAGACCGCATGATGCTTACCTGAGGAAGCCATATTTGAATAAAAGAGAAGAGAAAGAGCACTAGTTCATCCTCATGTAGACATTGAAGTCCATCTGTTCTCGGTTTATAAGAGACTCCGCACCTGGTGTAGGTATAATCTGTAACATGTAGTAAACTAACTATCTTGTGGGGCTCATTGGCCCCATTAAAGAAATCTCTCTTCCTTGGTCATGTAGCCAGCCGGCACCAGCACAAAAGACAACTATATGCAACTGGATATCAAGTCATCCTCACAAGTTTTGGATAAGCACGGAGAAAATATTACATATTTTATTATATACACTCATTTTCATTTTAATACCTTTTATGTTCTTAAAATAAATGGCGTCGCAACACCATGAATTTTTTTTTTCCGACTCATGATATATATGATGGAATTTGGGCAAAACCGTAAAAAAAATTAAATTTGTCCATAGTTAATTTACTTTGCTGTCATTTTGGAAAGTTTTGTAAAAAACCCCTATTAAGTATCCACCTATATTATGCATGGACAAGGAGAAGAGAGAAGATGATATTATTTTCATATTGAAACTTGGAAGTACCTTCCTAGTTACATGGATTGGGTTTTATGTTTATGTCTGCACCATCCAGTCATAGTACGGCAAGAACTAATCCATCGCAGAGCTATTGATAAATATGAAGTCAGTATTCTCAGTGGAGAGCTTTTCAAAATTTCATAATCCACAAATTGGCTGGGCCGAGTTTTGCTCCAATCATAGTTTGGATCGACTTTGGACTTTGGACTTGGGCCTAACATAATATCAACTATGCGTAAAGTAGATGATTCAAAAAGAAAAGAAAAATCACTTGTTCTTCATTTAATCAATCTGATAATGGGCCTACTTTGAACGGATTAAAATCTTGGCCTCTGATAATAGTACACAAATTGTCTATTTGTGCTGAGCCTAGAATTCTATGAGCCTAGAATTCTATGCAGCCTAGAACTCAGAAATCTGATGTTCACCTGCTTGAATCTAACCATTGATGGTATACATCCCATGAGTAATTATTTTCTGCTAATTAAAGAGACGTGAACAAGAAAATGTAGGGCAATGATCCCCAGTAGCTCTTGTAGCATAAACCTCTTTGCAGCTTTCTACAATTGGACATGTGCAAGAGTTTGTGGGCCAATTAGACACTCCACTCTGTAGCTTTAGATCCAATTACGTAGGCTGAGAACGTGAGTTGAGTGTTGAATCTTGGTGGAGATATCCTTCCCCCACTCTCTCAGCTTCTTCCATCTGGTCGGCCTTGAATCTTAGTGGAGATATCCAAGGAAGAAAATGTGCTGCAGCTATCTTCTTCCACGCTATCTCTGTCTTATGGTCTCTCCATAACAATTCTAAGCACAACTCTAAGTCTCCTTCCCTTCAGAGAGTTAAAGTGATCTTCTTGGACAATTTAAAAGGAATGGCGTCTTCTGTCACAGAGCTGTATCCCCACCCAATTTTGGTCGACCTGGGCATTCTTCCCTAATCTTCTCTTCATTTTTCTCCTTAGCGGTGCTGGTTCTCCTCTGCCGAGTGTTCATTTGGGCTGCTGTGCATTGTAGTGCTATGCAGCGCTACTGTGCTGGAGTGCGTTGTGCTTAGCTATTGTGCAGGGGCTCTCTTAAGCTGGTGACTAGTGGTGTGTTGTCCAGAGTCTCTTCCTCTGCTGGTTCAGTAGCTCATTGCAGAGCTTAGCCCTCCTCTGTTCTCAGCAGTAGTTTTCTCTGTGCTGGAGCTGCTGGCTTCTTCTTTCCTTTTTTGTTTGCTGTGTCTTTTGAAGCAGTAGAGCTCTACTCCTCCCCAAGTTGGTAGTTTCTCAGCCATGATTTTTGTGCTTGGTTTGTGCCCTTCTGAGCTGGGCTGGTTTTTCTACCCCTTGTGGTAACGCATTCTTCCTGTTTCTCCCTTTGCAGCTCTCCGCAGCCGCTGTCTGCAACTCCCTCTGAGTTTTGAGCAGTTGCCCCAGTTTGTCCCCTTCTCTGCGGCTTGCTCTTTTCTTTTGTGTTTTGTCTGGGAGTTTTGTTCTATGCTCTGTTCCTCCTTTTTGTTGGGCTAGAGGTCTCCCCTGTTTTGTTTTTGGCTTTGCCCTCTCGTTGTAGTTTGGGCTCTCTTGTTTTTTTTCTTTTGGTTGTTTCCTTTTCCCTCCTTGTTTTGGGGCCTTTTGGCCTCTTCTTCTTCTTTTAATTCAAATTTTCCATTAAGCAAAAAAAAAAAGGTGTTTTTGTCACGTCCCCCAAAATAAGAATTGGGGAAAAACGTGAAAAATCAAATTCAAATTCAAATTCCTGTATTTAATACAACACAAGCTTTCAAAAGTGGACCTACATAAAATTTCAACCCGTGGTGAGTCAAAATAAATTTCATTAAATGTAGCTGAAGCTTTATTCAATTGGTATCCAATGTTCATAAATGAGACCCAACATAAATTCAAATAAAACAATATTAGTTAAAGCTGCAGAATAAATTAAATAATTCCTAAAAGAGGTCTCAATCACTTTAAAAAAATGTTCATTTAAAATAAATCTAAGATGACGTTCTCTCTTGTGTAGGCTCAGATGGCTCCAAAACTATCTCCGGTATCCCACTTGGGTTCGTTAGTTGCCTCAAACGTTTGAAGCGTTTGACCCTCATCCGTCTCCTGGGTAAAGTAGGGCTCGATACCTATGCACCAAATATTACAAAGTAAGTAGCAAGTGCATAATCATAATTCGAAGTTAAATACAATAACGAGAAGAATATAGACAAGTGTGATCATATAGAAGTAATGACAATGATAATGACAATAAATAACGTATAACATAATCCAAATAAAGCAAAAGGAGCAATATGATTCACACGAAGACAAGTGTCCCCGTTTTAGGTGGTCAATCCTAAATAAATTGGGAGAGCCCGTCCATAACATCAGTGGTCATAAACCGATCAAATTAAAAACTAGGATAACATGTTCACATTCATAGCGGATTATAAGTGATCCGGTCAAATCGGTGATCAACCATCCATATATCGATCTGCAGTCGTCCATAAATGACCCACATAAACATAAACATATAAGCATAATAGACCTGAATAATAAAGCTCCGACACAATGGTCCTAAGTCAAAGTAAAGTGCGGGCCTTTCCACATTCCATATCATAATTAAATCATCATTCAAAATTTGCCAAGCCACTTTATAAACCTGTCGCGACCCCGGACCGGGTTCAGGGAACCAAATCCGGGATCGGGACTGTTTGTGATGAAGCCAATGGTGTGATCATATAGAGTGATGACCATGATTAAGATATGTTAATGATCAAGCGTACTCGGGTTAACAAAAGAACACTCATTACCCGTGCACGTGATTTCCCACAGGTGTCCGCGGTGAGGATATTCCAACACACATAACCATTTAGTATAATTGCGGAAGCGTATGGTAAATCATGCATGTATTTCATTTCACAAAATATCAAGGCTGATTACATTTGAATACGAGTATCAGAATGAGCAATGTCCTAAAGCATAACCCAAGAGCACATATTCAAGTTTAATCAGAAGATCGGTTAATTTCAGTTCCCAAAAATAGAGGCCAACAAAGGCCAATATAAACAAAACAATAACCAACAGAATACTATCCAAACAATCTCCCCAAAATGTTTCGCAACTCTGCAGCCCGATGTTTCCATAACATCGTCAGCACGCCACTCAACTAGCGGCTGCGGTTCTCCGACCGCCTCCTCTAGCTCCTCCTCGGGGAAACCAACAACGGGACCTGAGTACCAAAGCAAAGGGGTCAGACACGACGGTCTGGCAGGTAGATGAAAAGATATGAATATTTAATAATAAAGACCTTTACCTTGGAAAACATGTAAACCTGTTAAATCAATGGCTTTCAAAAGTAAATGAATCCTTTCATTGAAAACACACATGCAGTAATAATATATGCAAGGTAACCAAGGAAGTCGGGAAACAATCAAGATGGCATCCACAAGAAGCTAAATCCTCTATCACCGAAGTGACGTGAGTATCGGGTGTTGACCTCGGTCACCGAAGTGAGGGGGTGCAACCAAGTTACATATAGATATACAATAATACGGGACGGGACCGCGGTAGCAAACCGGGTATCGGGAATCACGGTAGCGAACCGGATATCGGAAACCACGGGAGCGAGCCGGGTATCGGGACGGGACCACAGTTAATAAACCGGGTATCGGGATCCAAGCTGCAGCTGGCGGGACGGGAAGGGATCTCCAAGTCGGTAGATCAGACCGACAAGATTATCCAAGCTTAGTGGTGCCGACTCATAGGTCAAATCACATACATCGAGACATGTATAAAACAAATCCAGCGCAAAGCTATAAACGGGCAAGACGGGGTGCTCAAGGCACGGCTATCACATCAAGTCTGTCATGTATATCAAAGCTAGCAAAACGGTACGAGTATACTTTGAAAAGCCAAGACAATGTCAGGTTAAAACTAATTCAAGTGAATAGGGATCTCGTATGTCCGTATAATAAAGGAAACTTGGTACTCTTTGAATTTGGGGGACATTCCGGGTTCCTTATACACTACAGTAGCCTCAATGCTTCAATGAATCTCGATGATGTAGTTCCTCTTTCTAACGTACTGCCAACGAACACTTCACTTGGGCTTCGAGCACGATCCCAGGTGAGCGGTGCCCATTGCTCTCAGAAAGGTTCACAAGCAATGGGGTGAAAATTCCCTTCAATCCTTCTTTTATTCACAGAATTCAGGGAATTTCGGTTACCTTACGGTCAGGTGGCGGTTAGCCGCCAGCGAATGCGGCGGTTAACCGCTAGATGACCGTGAGGCTGACCGTGGAATTGCAGCTCTCTGGAAATGCGACCGCTACAATCCGGTTGGCTGGCGGTTAGCCGCTGATGGGTTAGGCGGTTAGCCGCTAGCTGACCGCGGAGCTGACCGTGAGACTTCAGCTCTCGGGAAAAGCGACCGTAACTGTGCGGTTAGATGGCGGTTAACCGTCGATGGACACGGCGGTTAGCCGCTAGCTGACCGCGGAGCTGACCGCCAGTCACGGGAATTTCTTCCCTGGGTTCAGATTCAAGCTTTTCCTTTCCCCAAACCCATTCCTTTCATTCTCCCTTGGCATTCATACAATTATCAAGAGAAAAAGACAAACAACATCACAAGGATTCACTTAGGCATTGTGCAAAAGAAGAACCAAAACTACAATTCAAGATTTAGGGACAATAGATGAAACCAAAAGCTAGAAATCATGTTTCAAGACAATGAATGGATTCAACCACCTCTTATTTAAAACATTAAAGCCACATTGAATGCAAGTAAAAGCTCATCATAAATGGTACAATAGATACATACATTTGATCATGGAAATCACTTTTAAAATTAAACATCCACTTGCCTCAAGGTCTCTAAACCAAGAAATCCAAGCTCTAATCCACACTTCCAAGCCAAGTATCAAGCTACACCAAAAACCCCCAAAAACAAACCCTAAAATGGGTCAAACCAAGGAACAAGAAGAAGAAACTCACAATAATGAAGATAGGGCTCTCCCAAGACTAGAAGAACAAGGATCTAAAATATTAGGGAAGGAGCTTACTTGTAAGTTCTTCAAATGGACAAGGTGAACTCAAAGAGGGTCTTGAGTTGAGTAGATCCTTCCACAAATGGTATCAATGCATGGCTCTAGCAATGGGGAAGAAGAGGGTGAAGTTCATCTCTTGATTGGTGTGAGATTTGGTAGGGTTTTGGTGGTGAGGAAGCAAGAAGAAGAAAGAGAGAAAGAAAACCCTAGGCTGTTCTCATAAGCTTGTGCTGGAAAAAGAGAAATGGAAGAAGAGGGTTCTCCTTATAAAGCAATGGGTGTGGGCTCCACTACTAGGAAAGCTCTTTGGGCTGAAATCGCTAATTTCGGGATCTCGAACGAAATCGACGAAGAAGGGAAAAGTGATCACCGAAATATCTAGTTTCGGAAAAGTACATGTTTCGCGGGTTTCGAGGATATCGAGTGTTGGGCACAGATTTCATGTAAAAAGACTGTTTTGCCCTCAAGACAAGAAGATCGGGTTTTGGGGTTCCAAACGGGTTCGGGATCAACATGAAAGTTGTAGGGATTAACAAGACGAGTAAAACGAGATAGAAATGCAAATTACCGGAATACGAATAATCCCCCAGCACTTAGTAAAACTAATCAAAAAGGGAACCCCCAAAGGGTCCCACCAACACGAAGCACTAACATAATTTCCCAAAGCTATCAAGAACTATACTAATCCAAGCTTAGTCAAAAATCACTAATCGAGCTTAGCACTAACACACAACATAATTAGTACTAATCGAGTCACTCGGGTCGGGATCTTACATCCTCCACCCCTTAGGGCATTTGGTCCTCCAAATGAAATATAAAACTCACCTCGGGTAGGAGATGCGGATACTTCTTCTGTACTTGATCTCGCAATTCCCACGTTGCCTCTTCCGGCCCATGATTCTCCCAAAGTACTTTCACCCACTGAATAGTCCGTGACCTCAACTCTTGCTCCTTCGTGTCTATGATCCGAATGGGCTTCTCAACATAAGTGGCATCTTCCCTGATCTCTAACGGTTCATGCCGGAGTACATGTGAGGGATCGGAAACGTACTTCTTCAACATCGACACATGGAAGACATTGTGTACCCCGGATAGCTCAGGTGGTAAGGCTAATCTATAAGCCACATCACCGATCTTGCTCATAATGTCGTACGGTCCGATGTATCTCCGTGATAATTTGCCTTTCTGCCCAAACCTCAATGTTCCTCTGGTCGGTGACACCTTCAAGAAAACCTTATCTCCTTCCTTGAATTGTAGATCCCTGCGGTGAGAGTCTGCATAGCTCTTTTGTCTACTCCGGGCTACTTTCAAACATTCTTGGATCTGTCTCACTTTGTCCGTAGTCTCACTCACTATGGACGGTCCATGGAAACTGCGAGTGCCGACTTCTTCCCAACAAACAGGTGTCCTACACCTTCTGCCGTACAAAGCCTCAAAAGGCGCCATCCCAATGCTCGAGTGGTAGCTGTTGTTGTAAGCAAACTCACACAACGGTAGGGTTTCATCCCACTGAGTCTTGAAGTCCAATACACAAGCACGGAGCATGTCCTCGAGTGTCTGAATCGTCCTCTCCGACTGACCGTCTGTCTGAGGGTGATAAGCTGTACTGAACTGTAGTCTCGAACCCATAGACTCATGTAGGGTCTTCCAGAATCTCGAGACGAATCTGCTGTCTCTATCGGACGTGATGGAAACTGGCTGTCCATGCCTACTGACGATCTCATTGACAAACAATTCTGCCAGGGGTAACATGTGCATCTTCTTCCCTGTCCTCATGGGGATAAAATGAGCTGACTTGGTGAGTCTGTCCACTATAACCCATATCGCATCATTGCCTCTGCTAGTCTTTGGTAGTCCCGAAATAAAGTCCATGGTAATGTGCTCCCACTTCCACTCCGGGATCTCTAATGGCTGCAACAAACCTGGAGGCTTCTGATGTTCTGCTTTTATCAACTGACACGTCATGCAACGAGATACAAACGCTGCAATCTCCCTCTTCATGTTGTTCCACCAAAATCTGCCCTTCAAATTCTGATACATCTTTGTGCTGCCTGGGTGCATGGAATACTTTGCACTGTGAGCTTCTGCCATGATGTCATTCCTCAAATCTTCGATGTTAGGCACACACAAACGATCACGGTAGTAAAGAACTCCCTCAACAAAACGAAAATCAGGACGTTCTGCTATGTGATCTACAATCTTGGCTAACTCTGGATCTTGCAACTGACTGTCCTTAATCTTCCGGATGAATGAAGGCTCTGACACTGACATATTGGCAATTATGGCACCCTTCCTTAGTGGCTGGAGGTCTATCTTCAACTCCTCAAACTGATCAAAAATACAAGTACCACTCAAATTTGCTATGCCCACTGACTTCCTACTCAAAGCATCGGCAACAACATCCGCTTTACCCGGGTGATACTTGATTGGGAAATCATAGTCTTTGATATACTCCATCCACCTCCTCTGCCTCATGTTCAGCTCCTTCTGAGAAAACAGGTACTGTAGGCTGCGGTGGTCGGAATGAACCTCAAACTTCTCTCCGTAGAGGTAGTGTCTCCACATCTTCAGTGCAAAGACGACCGCTGCCAACTCAAGGTCATGGGTCGCATAATTCTTCTCGTGATCTTTCAACTGCCGGGACCCATAAGCTAAAACTCTTCCTTCTTGCATCAACACACAACCAAGTCCAATGTTCGAAGCATCGGTAAAGATGGTAAAACCGCCGCTTCCGGATGGCAAAGTAAGGACCGGTGCGGTAGTTAATCTCTTCTTCAGCTCTTGGAAACTAGCTTCACACTGATCTGTCCACACATAGGGTGCATTCTTCCTTGTTAACTTCGTCAATGGCGCTGCAATCGACGAAAACCCTTGCACAAACCTCCTGTAATATCCTGCCAACCCAAGAAAACTCCTAATTTCTGACACATTCTTCGGTCTTTCCCACTTCACTACTGCCTCAATTTTGGACGGGTCTACTGACAAACCTTCCTTGGAGATTATGTGTCCCAAAAATGTGACTTGCTCTAGCCAAAATTCACACTTGTTGAGCTTCGCATACAACTGATTCTCCCTCAAAAGCTGTAATGCAATCCTCAGATGCTCTTCATGCTCTTCTCTGGTCTTGGAGTACACCAGAATATCATCTATGAACACCACTATAAACTGAGCTAGATATTGCGCAAAGATCTTGTTCATCAAAGCCATGAACACTGCCGGTGCATTAGTCAACCCAAATGGCATCACTAGGAACTCATAGTGGCCATATCTTGTCCGGAAAGCTGTCTTCAACACATCTGATTCTCTAACTCTCAGCTGATGGTAACCGGATCTCAAATCAATCTTCGAAAAGTATGAAGCACCTTGTAACTGATCAAACAGTTCATCTATCCTTGGCAATGGATATTTGTTCTTGATGGTCACTTGGTTCAATCTCCGGTAATCAATACACATTCTCATCGAACCATCCTTCTTCTTAACAAACAAAACCGGAGCTCCCCACGGTGAGATACTAGGTCTCACAAAACCTTTATCCAACGACTCTTGCAACTGTATCTTCAACTCTCCCAATTCCGCCGGAGCCATTCTATATGGTGCAATAGATATCGGAGCGGTCCCTGGTAACAACTCAATGGTGAAATCGATCTCTCTCATGGGTGGTAATCCCGGAATCTCCTCCGGAAATACATCCGGGAACTCCCAAACAATAGGGATCTCCTCCACCCCTTGGGACCGTTTATCCTCCGTGATAAACGCCAAATAGGCTTCACATCCACTTCTTAAAAGTCTATCAGCCTTCAACGCTGAGACAAACCCTGCACGAGGACTTCTCCTCTCTCCCTGGAATAACACCCCTACTGGTGTCTCATCCAACTTGAATGTGAGGGTTTTATGGAAACAATCCATTGTGGCATGGTACCCTGCCAGCCAATCCATCCCTAGGATGACATCAAAATCCTTCATCTCCAACAGAATAAGATCTGCGGGCAACACAACTTCTCCTATCCGGACTGTACAACTAGGGTAATAAACCGTACATACAACTTGTTTTCCTACTGGTGTAGCTACAGTCAAGGTGTATTCAAGATCTCTACCATGCACATCAATCAATCTAGAAAATGCATGGGATATAAAAGAATGCGTAGACCCAGGGTCAAATAATATTCTAGCTTCTATCCCACTGACAAGAAGTGTACCTTCCACAACATTGCCTGCTGCCTCTGCATCAGCTCTGTTGATTGCATAAACCTGTCCTCGCTGCTGTGGCCTGATAGGTGCCTGCTGTGGCCTGCCTTGAGGGGCATTTCTGTTCTGTTGCGGTGGACGCTGAATATGCTGCTGTCCTTGTTGACGGGCCTGCTGCTGCTGTTGGGGCCTATACTGCTGCGGTGGTGCCTGTTGCTGAAGTGGCCTTGCCTGATTCTGCACTACCAGTGCATTCTGTGGCGGGGCTGGACGCGGTGCTCCTTGAGGCTGCTGATTTTGCCTATTAGGTCTTGGGCAATTTCTCATCTGATGATCCATGGAACCACATCTAAAGCATGCCCCGGTAATGGTACGACATTGGGCACTCTCATGGTTCTTGCCACAGTGGATGCAAACGTGCTGCACATTGTCTTGCCTCTGCCTCTTGTTCTGCTGGCTCCTTTGCTGATGATGCTGCTGCTGGGGCTGCCCTTGTCCCTTGCCTTGAGATCTAAGGACCTTGTGGTGGAAGTTCTCGAACTTGTAGGCCCTCTTGATTGCCTCTTCAAAAGTGACCGGTGGTATAACCCCCGTAGCATCTCTCTCGATGATGGGATGAAGTCCTTCAAGGAACTTGGTTATCTTCTTCTCCACCGTGTCTACCAATTCTGGAGCATATCTTGACAACCTCTCAAATTTCGTGAGGTATTCTTGGACGGTCGTATTGCCTTGGACAAGCTGTTGAAACTCTACAGCCTTCTGCCTCCTGATGTGCGTGGGCACATACTTGTCACGAAACTGTACCTTGAAATTTTGCCATGCAACTGCGTCGGCCATCGTCCTATACTCTTCCCTTACAGTTTTCCACCAGATATCTGCCAACCCGGTGAATAGGGACGTTGCCAGCTTTACTCTCTCACCCCCTGTGCATCTGAAGACTTCGAATATGTTTTCGGTATGGTCCAGCCAATCATCTGCAGTCAAAGGATCTTCAGAGCCAACAAAATCCTTGGGTGCCCTTTTTCTGAATCTCTCAAATAAAGCATTGGGGTCATACTCTCTCTGATTGATGACAATTGCAGGTTGAGGCTGGACTGGCTCTGGCCTTCTTTGTAACACTTCCAACAACTGCCTCTGCATCTCTGCCAATTCTCTGGCATGATCCTCATCCTTCTTTAGCATTTGTTCTTGAAGTCTAGCCTGATTCTCATTAGCTTGACGCTGTTGATCGAGCATAGCTTGCATCATCTGTTGGAACTGATTTGGGATAGCATTTCCCACTCCATCTTCCCCAACTGGCCCTGTATTCTCAACTGGTCCTGTATACTCACTGTTACTCGCTGTGGGATTGCCATTTACCGGGCGTTTACGAGGTGGCATGATGCTGCAAAACAAGTTGTTAGTACAAAATAATCAAGAGTAGGGTCACACATTGCTCACGCGATTCTAGCTAACGAAAGATCTAACGAATCCTCGCCACGTCCTTAGGATTTCTAGTTTCTTTTAATTGCTTGAAACACGTCTCGCTCTGATACCAGTCTGTCGCGACCCCGGACCGGGTTCAGGGAACCAAATCCGGGATCGGGACTGTTTGTGATGAAGCCAATGGTGTGATCATATGGAGTGATGACCATGATTAAGATATGTTAATGATCAAGCGTACACGGGTTAACAAAAGAACACTCATTACCCGTGCACGTGATTTCCCACAGGTGTCCGCGGTGAGGATATTCCAACACACATAACCATTTAGTATAATTGCGGAAGCGTATGGTAAATCATGCATGTATTTCATTTCACAAAATATCAAGGCTGATTACATTTGAATACGAGTATCAGAATGAGCAATGTCCTAAAGCATAACCCAAGAGCACATATTCAAGTTTAATCAGAAGATCGGTTAATTTCAGTTCCCAAAAATAGAGGCCAACAAAGGCCAATATAAACAAAACAATAACCAACAGAATACTATCCAAACAATCTCCCCAAAATGTTTCGCAACTCTGCAGCCCGATGTTTACATAACATCGTCAGCACGCCACTCAACTAGCGGCTGCGGTTCTCCGACCGCCTCCTCTGGCTCCTCCTCGGGGAAACCAACAACGGGACCTGAGTACCAAAGCAAAGGGGTCAGACACGACGGTCTGGCAGGTAGATGAAAAGATATGAATATTTAATAATAAAGACCTTTACCTTGGAAAACATGTAAACCTGTTAAATCAATGGCTTTCAAAAGTAAATGAATCCTTTCATTGAAAACACACATGCAGTAATAATATATGCAAGGTAACCAAGGAAGTCGGGAAACAATCAAGATGGCATCCACAAGAAGCTAAATCCTCTATCACCGAAGTGACGTGAGTATCGGGTGTTGACCTCGGTCACCGAAGTGAGGGGGTGCAACCAAGTTACATATAGATATACAATAATACGGGACGGGACCGCGGTAGCAAACCGGGTATCGGGAATCACGGTAGCGAACCGGATATCGGGAACCACGGGAGCGAGCCGGGTATCGGGACGGGACCACAGTTAATAAACCGGGTATCGGGATCCAAGCTGCAGCTGGCGGGACGGGAAGGGATCTCCAAGTCGGTAGATCAGACCGACAAGATTATCCAAGCTTAGTGGTTCCGACTCATAGGTCAAATCACATACATCGAGACATGTATAAAACAAATCCAGTGCAAAGCTATAAACGGGCAAGACGGGGTGCTCAAGGCACGGCTATCACATCAAGTCTGTCATGTATATCAAAGCTAGCAAAACGGTACGAGTATACTTTGAAAAGCCAAGACAATGTCAGGTTAAAACTAATTCAAGTGAATAGGGATCTCGTATGTCCGTATAATAAAGGAAACTTGGTACTCTTTGAATTTGGGGGACATTCCGGGTTCCTTATACACTACAGTAGCCTCAATGCTTCAATGAATCTCGATGATGTAGTTCCTCTTTCTAACGTACTGCCAACGAACACTTCACTTGGGCTTCGAGCACGATCCCAGGTGAGCGGTGCCCATTGCTCTCAGAAAGGTTCACAAGCAATGGGGTGAAAATTCCCTTCAATCCTTCTTTTATTCACAGAATTCAGGGAATTTCGGTTACCTTACGGTCAGGTGGCGGTTAGCCGCCAGCGAATGCGGCGGTTAACCGCTAGATGACCGTGAGGCTGACCGTGGAATTGCAGCTCTCTGGAAATGCGACCGCTACAATCCGGTTGGCTGGCGGTTAGCCGCTGATGGGTTAGGCGGTTAGCCGCTAGCTGACCGCGGAGCTGACCGTGAGACTTCAGCTCTCGGGAAAAGCGACCGTAACTGTGCGGTTAGATGGCGGTTAACCGTCGATGGACACGGCGGTTAGCCGCTAGCTGACCGCGGAGCTGACCGCCAGTCACGGGAATTTCTTCCCTGGGT
The DNA here is from genome assembly GCA_028538565.1 of Umbellularia californica. Taxonomy (NCBI): domain Eukaryota; kingdom Viridiplantae; phylum Streptophyta; class Magnoliopsida; order Laurales; family Lauraceae; genus Umbellularia; species Umbellularia californica. Next base: position 61,742,809 of record JAPQWN010000007.1, on the reverse strand, counting down.
TCAGATTCAAGCTTTTCCTTTCCCCAAACCCATTCCTTTCATTCTCCCTTGGCATTCATACAATTATCAAGAGAAAAAGACAAACAACATCACAAGGATTCACTTAGGCATTGTGCAAAAGAAGAACCAAAACTACAATTCAAGATTTAGGGACAATAGATGAAACCAAAAGCTAGAAATCATGTTTCAAGACAATGAATGGATTCAACCACCTCTTATTTAAAACATTAAAGCCACATTGAATGCAAGTAAAAGCTCATCATAAATGGTACAATAGATACATACATTTGATCATGGAAATCACTTTTAAAATTAAACATCCACTTGCCTCAAGGTCTCTAAACCAAGAAATCCAAGCTCTAATCCACACTTCCAAGCCAAGTATCAAGCTACACCAAAAACCCCCAAAAACAAACCCTAAAATGGGTCAAACCAAGGAACAAGAAGAAGAAACTCACAATAATGAAGATAGGGCTCTCCCAAGACTAGAAGAACAAGGATCTAAAATATTAGGGAAGGAGCTTACTTGTAAGTTCTTCAAATGGACAAGGTGAACTCAAAGAGGGTCTTGAGTTGAGTAGATCCTTCCACAAATGGTATCAATGCATGGCTCTAGCAATGGGGAAGAAGAGGGTGAAGTTCATCTCTTGATTGGTGTGAGATTTGGTAGGGTTTTGGTGGTGAGGAAGCAAGAAGAAGAAAGAGAGAAAGAAAACCCTAGGCTGTTCTCATAAGCTTGTGCTGGAAAAAGAGAAATGGAAGAAGAGGGTTCTCCTTATAAAGCAATGGGTGTGGGCTCCACTACTAGGAAAGCTCTTTGGGCTGAAATCGCTAATTTCGGGATCTCGAACGAAATCGACGAAGAAGGGAAAAGTGATCACCGAAATATCTAGTTTCGGAAAAGTACATGTTTCGCGGGTTTCGAGGATATCGAGTGTTGGGCACAGATTTCATGTAAAAAGACTGTTTTGCCCTCAAGACAAGAAGATCGGGTTTTGGGGTTCCAAACGGGTTCGGGATCAACATGAAAGTTGTAGGGATTAACAAGACGAGTAAAACGAGATAGAAATGCAAATTACCGGAATACGAATAATCCCCCAGCACTTAGTAAAACTAATCAAAAAGGGAACCCCCAAAGGGTCCCACCAACACGAAGCACTAACATAATTTCCCAAAGCTATCAAGAACTATACTAATCCAAGCTTAGTCAAAAATCACTAATCGAGCTTAGCACTAACACACAACATAATTAGTACTAATCGAGTCACTCGGGTCGGGATCTTACATCCTCCACCCCTTAGGGCATTTGGTCCTCCAAATGAAATATAAAACTCACCTCGGGTAGGAGATGCGGATACTTCTTCTGTACTTGATCTCGCAATTCCCACGTTGCCTCTTCCGGCCCATGATTCTCCCAAAGTACTTTCACCCACTGAATAGTCCGTGACCTCAACTCTTGCTCCTTCGTGTCTATGATCCGAATGGGCTTCTCAACATAAGTGGCATCTTCCCTGATCTCTAACGGTTCATGCCGGAGTACATGTGAGGGATCGGAAACGTACTTCTTCAACATCGACACATGGAAGACATTGTGTACCCCGGATAGCTCAGGTGGTAAGGCTAATCTATAAGCCACATCACCGATCTTGCTCATAATGTCGTACGGTCCGATGTATCTCCGTGATAATTTGCCTTTCTGCCCAAACCTCAATGTTCCTCTGGTCGGTGACACCTTCAAGAAAACCTTATCTCCTTCCTTGAATTGTAGATCCCTGCGGTGAGAGTCTGCATAGCTCTTTTGTCTACTCCGGGCTACTTTCAAACATTCTTGGATCTGTCTCACTTTGTCCGTAGTCTCACTCACTATGGACGGTCCATGGAAACTGCGAGTGCCGACTTCTTCCCAACAAACAGGTGTCCTACACCTTCTGCCGTACAAAGCCTCAAAAGGCGCCATCCCAATGCTCGAGTGGTAGCTGTTGTTGTAAGCAAACTCACACAACGGTAGGGTTTCATCCCACTGAGTCTTGAAGTCCAATACACAAGCACGGAGCATGTCCTCGAGTGTCTGAATCGTCCTCTCCGACTGACCGTCTGTCTGAGGGTGATAAGCTGTACTGAACTGTAGTCTCGAACCCATAGACTCATGTAGGGTCTTCCAGAATCTCGAGACGAATCTGCTGTCTCTATCGGACGTGATGGAAACTGGCTGTCCATGCCTACTGACGATCTCATTGACAAACAATTCTGCCAGGGGTAACATGTGCATCTTCTTCCCTGTCCTCATGGGGATAAAATGAGCTGACTTGGTGAGTCTGTCCACTATAACCCATATCGCATCATTGCCTCTGCTAGTCTTTGGTAGTCCCGAAATAAAGTCCATGGTAATGTGCTCCCACTTCCACTCCGGGATCTCTAATGGCTGCAACAAACCTGGAGGCTTCTGATGTTCTGCTTTTATCAACTGACACGTCATGCAACGAGATACAAACGCTGCAATCTCCCTCTTCATGTTGTTCCACCAAAATCTGCCCTTCAAATTCTGATACATCTTTGTGCTGCCTGGGTGCATGGAATACTTTGCACTGTGAGCTTCTGCCATGATGTCATTCCTCAAATCTTCGATGTTAGGCACACACAAACGATCACGGTAGTAAAGAACTCCCTCAACAAAACGAAAATCAGGACGTTCTGCTATGTGATCTACAATCTTGGCTAACTCTGGATCTTGCAACTGACTGTCCTTAATCTTCCGGATGAATGAAGGCTCTGACACTGACATATTGGCAATTATGGCACCCTTCCTTAGTGGCTGGAGGTCTATCTTCAACTCCTCAAACTGATCAAAAATACAAGTACCACTCAAATTTGCTATGCCCACTGACTTCCTACTCAAAGCATCGGCAACAACATCCGCTTTACCCGGGTGATACTTGATTGGGAAATCATAGTCTTTGATATACTCCATCCACCTCCTCTGCCTCATGTTCAGCTCCTTCTGAGAAAACAGGTACTGTAGGCTGCGGTGGTCGGAATGAACCTCAAACTTCTCTCCGTAGAGGTAGTGTCTCCACATCTTCAGTGCAAAGACGACCGCTGCCAACTCAAGGTCATGGGTCGCATAATTCTTCTCGTGATCTTTCAACTGCCGGGACCCATAAGCTAAAACTCTTCCTTCTTGCATCAACACACAACCAAGTCCAATGTTCGAAGCATCGGTAAAGATGGTAAAACCGCCGCTTCCGGATGGCAAAGTAAGGACCGGTGCGGTAGTTAATCTCTTCTTCAGCTCTTGGAAACTAGCTTCACACTGATCTGTCCACACATAGGGTGCATTCTTCCTTGTTAACTTCGTCAATGGCGCTGCAATCGACGAAAACCCTTGCACAAACCTCCTGTAATATCCTGCCAACCCAAGAAAACTCCTAATTTCTGACACATTCTTCGGTCTTTCCCACTTCACTACTGCCTCAATTTTGGACGGGTCTACTGACAAACCTTCCTTGGAGATTATGTGTCCCAAAAATGTGACTTGCTCTAGCCAAAATTCACACTTGTTGAGCTTCGCATACAACTGATTCTCCCTCAAAAGCTGTAATGCAATCCTCAGATGCTCTTCATGCTCTTCTCTGGTCTTGGAGTACACCAGAATATCATCTATGAACACCACTATAAACTGAGCTAGATATTGCGCAAAGATCTTGTTCATCAAAGCCATGAACACTGCCGGTGCATTAGTCAACCCAAATGGCATCACTAGGAACTCATAGTGGCCATATCTTGTCCGGAAAGCTGTCTTCAACACATCTGATTCTCTAACTCTCAGCTGATGGTAACCGGATCTCAAATCAATCTTCGAAAAGTATGAAGCACCTTGTAACTGATCAAACAGTTCATCTATCCTTGGCAATGGATATTTGTTCTTGATGGTCACTTGGTTCAATCTCCGGTAATCAATACACATTCTCATCGAACCATCCTTCTTCTTAACAAACAAAACCGGAGCTCCCCACGGTGAGATACTAGGTCTCACAAAACCTTTATCCAACGACTCTTGCAACTGTATCTTCAACTCTCCCAATTCCGCCGGAGCCATTCTATATGGTGCAATAGATATCGGAGCGGTCCCTGGTAACAACTCAATGGTGAAATCGATCTCTCTCATGGGTGGTAATCCCGGAATCTCCTCCGGAAATACATCCGGGAACTCCCAAACAATAGGGATCTCCTCCACCCCTTGGGACCGTTTATCCTCCGTGATAAACGCCAAATAGGCTTCACATCCACTTCTTAAAAGTCTATCAGCCTTCAACGCTGAGACAAACCCTGCACGAGGACTTCTCCTCTCTCCCTGGAATAACACCCCTACTGGTGTCTCATCCAACTTGAATGTGAGGGTTTTATGGAAACAATCCATTGTGGCATGGTACCCTGCCAGCCAATCCATCCCTAGGATGACATCAAAATCCTTCATCTCCAACAGAATAAGATCTGCGGGCAACACAACTTCTCCTATCCGGACTGTACAACTAGGGTAATAAACCGTACATACAACTTGTTTTCCTACTGGTGTAGCTACAGTCAAGGTGTATTCAAGATCTCTACCATGCACATCAATCAATCTAGAAAATGCATGGGATATAAAAGAATGCGTAGACCCAGGGTCAAATAATATTCTAGCTTCTATCCCACTGACAAGAAGTGTACCTTCCACAACATTGCCTGCTGCCTCTGCATCAGCTCTGTTGATTGCATAAACCTGTCCTCGCTGCTGTGGCCTGATAGGTGCCTGCTGTGGCCTGCCTTGAGGGGCATTTCTGTTCTGTTGCGGTGGACGCTGAATATGCTGCTGTCCTTGTTGACGGGCCTGCTGCTGCTGTTGGGGCCTATACTGCTGCGGTGGTGCCTGTTGCTGAAGTGGCCTTGCCTGATTCTGCACTACCAGTGCATTCTGTGGCGGGGCTGGACGCGGTGCTCCTTGAGGCTGCTGATTTTGCCTATTAGGTCTTGGGCAATTTCTCATCTGATGATCCATGGAACCACATCTAAAGCATGCCCCGGTAATGGTACGACATTGGGCACTCTCATGGTTCTTGCCACAGTGGATGCAAACGTGCTGCACATTGTCTTGCCTCTGCCTCTTGTTCTGCTGGCTCCTTTGCTGATGATGCTGCTGCTGGGGCTGCCCTTGTCCCTTGCCTTGAGATCTAAGGACCTTGTGGTGGAAGTTCTCGAACTTGTAGGCCCTCTTGATTGCCTCTTCAAAAGTGACCGGTGGTATAACCCCCGTAGCATCTCTCTCGATGATGGGATGAAGTCCTTCAAGGAACTTGGTTATCTTCTTCTCCACCGTGTCTACCAATTCTGGAGCATATCTTGACAACCTCTCAAATTTCGTGAGGTATTCTTGGACGGTCGTATTGCCTTGGACAAGCTGTTGAAACTCTACAGCCTTCTGCCTCCTGATGTGCGTGGGCACATACTTGTCACGAAACTGTACCTTGAAATTTTGCCATGCAACTGCGTCGGCCATCGTCCTATACTCTTCCCTTACAGTTTTCCACCAGATATCTGCCAACCCGGTGAATAGGGACGTTGCCAGCTTTACTCTCTCACCCCCTGTGCATCTGAAGACTTCGAATATGTTTTCGGTATGGTCCAGCCAATCATCTGCAGTCAAAGGATCTTCAGAGCCAACAAAATCCTTGGGTGCCCTTTTTCTGAATCTCTCAAATAAAGCATTGGGGTCATACTCTCTCTGATTGATGACAATTGCAGGTTGAGGCTGGACTGGCTCTGGCCTTCTTTGTAACACTTCCAACAACTGCCTCTGCATCTCTGCCAATTCTCTGGCATGATCCTCATCCTTCTTTAGCATTTGTTCTTGAAGTCTAGCCTGATTCTCATTAGCTTGACGCTGTTGATCGAGCATAGCTTGCATCATCTGTTGGAACTGATTTGGGATAGCATTTCCCACTCCATCTTCCCCAACTGGCCCTGTATTCTCAACTGGTCCTGTATACTCACTGTTACTCGCTGTGGGATTGCCATTTACCGGGCGTTTACGAGGTGGCATGATGCTGCAAAACAAGTTGTTAGTACAAAATAATCAAGAGTAGGGTCACACATTGCTCACGCGATTCTAGCTAACGAAAGATCTAACGAATCCTCGCCACGTCCTTAGGATTTCTAGTTTCTTTTAATTGCTTGAAACACGTCTCGCTCTGATACCAGTCTGTCGCGACCCCGGACCGGGTTCAGGGAACCAAATCCGGGATCGGGACTGTTTGTGATGAAGCCAATGGTGTGATCATATGGAGTGATGACCATGATTAAGATATGTTAATGATCAAGCGTACACGGGTTAACAAAAGAACACTCATTACCCGTGCACGTGATTTCCCACAGGTGTCCGCGGTGAGGATATTCCAACACACATAACCATTTAGTATAATTGCGGAAGCGTATGGTAAATCATGCATGTATTTCATTTCACAAAATATCAAGGCTGATTACATTTGAATACGAGTATCAGAATGAGCAATGTCCTAAAGCATAACCCAAGAGCACATATTCAAGTTTAATCAGAAGATCGGTTAATTTCAGTTCCCAAAAATAGAGGCCAACAAAGGCCAATATAAACAAAACAATAACCAACAGAATACTATCCAAACAATCTCCCCAAAATGTTTCGCAACTCTGCAGCCCGATGTTTACATAACATCGTCAGCACGCCACTCAACTAGCGGCTGCGGTTCTCCGACCGTCTCCTCTGGCTCCTCCTCGGGGAAACCAACAACGGGACCTGAGTACCAAAGCAAAGGGGTCAGACACGACGGTCTGGCAGGTAGATGAAAAGATATGAATATTTAATAATAAAGACCTTTACCTTGGAAAACATGTAAACCTGTTAAATCAATGGCTTTCAAAAGTAAATGAATCCTTTCATTGAAAACACACATGCAGTAATAATATATGCAAGGTAACCAAGGAAGTCGGGAAACAATCAAGATGGCATCCACAAGAAGCTAAATCCTCTATCACCGAAGTGACGTGAGTATCGGGTGTTGACCTCGGTCACCGAAGTGAGGGGGTGCAACCAAGTTACATATAGATATACAATAATACGGGACGGGACCGCGGTAGCAAACCGGGTATCGGGAATCACGGTAGCGAACCGGATATCGGGAACCACGGGAGCGAGCCGGGTATCGGGACGGGACCACAGTTAATAAACCGGGTATCGGGATCCAAGCTGCAGCTGGCGGGACGGGAAGGGATCTCCAAGTCGGTAGATCAGACCGACAAGATTATCCAAGCTTAGTGGTGCCGACTCATAGGTCAAATCACATACATCGAGACATGTATAAAACAAATCCAGTGCAAAGCTATAAACGGGCAAGACGGGGTGCTCAAGGCACGGCTATCACATCAAGTCTGTCATGTATATCAAAGCTAGCAAAACGGTACGAGTATACTTTGAAAAGCCAAGACAATGTCAGGTTAAAACTAATTCAAGTGAATAGGGATCTCGTATGTCCGTATAATAAAGGAAACTTGGTACTCTTTGAATTTGGGGGACATTCCGGGTTCCTTATACACTACAGTAGCCTCAATGCTTCAATGAATCTCGATGATGTAGTTCCTCTTTCTAACGTACTGCCAACGAACACTTCACTTGGGCTTCGAGCACGATCCCAGGTGAGCGGTGCCCATTGCTCTCAGAAAGGTTCACAAGCAATGGGGTGAAAATTCCCTTCAATCCTTCTTTTATTCACAGAATTCAGGGAATTTCGGTTACCTTACGGTCAGGTGGCGGTTAGCCGCCAGCGAATGCGGCGGTTAACCGCTAGATGACCGTGAGGCTGACCGTGGAATTGCAGCTCTCTGGAAATGCGACCGCTACAATCCGGTTGGCTGGCGGTTAGCCGCTGATGGGTTAGGCGGTTAGCCGCTAGCTGACCGCGGAGCTGACCGTGAGACTTCAGCTCTCGGGAAAAGCGACCGTAACTGTGCGGTTAGATGGCGGTTAACCGTCGATGGACACGGCGGTTAGCCGCTAGCTGACCGCGGAGCTGACCGCCAGTCACGGGAATTTCTTCCCTGGGTTCAGATTCAAGCTTTTCCTTTCCCCAAACCCATTCCTTTCATTCTCCCTTGGCATTCATACAATTATCAAGAGAAAAAGACAAACAACATCACAAGGATTCACTTAGGCATTGTGCAAAAGAAGAACCAAAACTACAATTCAAGATTTAGGGACAATAGATGAAACCAAAAGCTAGAAATCATGTTTCAAGACAATGAATGGATTCAACCACCTCTTATTTAAAACATTAAAGCCACATTGAATGCAAGTAAAAGCTCATCATAAATGGTACAATAGATACATACATTTGATCATGGAAATCACTTTTAAAATTAAACATCCACTTGCCTCAAGGTCTCTAAACCAAGAAATCCAAGCTCTAATCCACACTTCCAAGCCAAGTATCAAGCTACACCAAAAACCCCCAAAAACAAACCCTAAAATGGGTCAAACCAAGGAACAAGAAGAAGAAACTCACAATAATGAAGATAGGGCTCTCCCAAGACTAGAAGAACAAGGATCTAAAATATTAGGGAAGGAGCTTACTTGTAAGTTCTTCAAATGGACAAGGTGAACTCAAAGAGGGTCTTGAGTTGAGTAGATCCTTCCACAAATGGTATCAATGCATGGCTCTAGCAATGGGGAAGAAGAGGGTGAAGTTCATCTCTTGATTGGTGTGAGATTTGGTAGGGTTTTGGTGGTGAGGAAGCAAGAAGAAGAAAGAGAGAAAGAAAACCCTAGGCTGTTCTCATAAGCTTGTGCTGGAAAAAGAGAAATGGAAGAAGAGGGTTCTCCTTATAAAGCAATGGGTGTGGGCTCCACTACTAGGAAAGCTCTTTGGGCTGAAATCGCTAATTTCGGGATCTCGAACGAAATCGACGAAGAAGGGAAAAGTGATCACCGAAATATCTAGTTTCGGAAAAGTACATGTTTCGCGGGTTTCGAGGATATCGAGTGTTGGGCACAGATTTCATGTAAAAAGACTGTTTTGCCCTCAAGACAAGAAGATCGGGTTTTGGGGTTCCAAACGGGTTCGGGATCAACATGAAAGTTGTAGGGATTAACAAGACGAGTAAAACGAGATAGAAATGCAAATTACCGGAATACGAATAATCCCCCAGCACTTAGTAAAACTAATCAAAAAGGGAACCCCCAAAGGGTCCCACCAACACGAAGCACTAACATAATTTCCCAAAGCTATCAAGAACTATACTAATCCAAGCTTAGTCAAAAATCACTAATCGAGCTTAGCACTAACACACAACATAATTAGTACTAATCGAGTCACTTGGGTCGGGATCTTACAAAACCATAACACATAATAGGGTATGCATCTAAGGCAATACATATCCTAAACCAAGATATATATGCATGTGAAGGTTAGGATATAGATACAAATCGATCCTAAGGTCAAACATAAGGTCTCGTACCCAACAACCACAGGAATCTCTAATTGATAAAAGATCAACGCATCCCTTCTCCATCAATGGTCCATAGACCCAATTAAGGATTTTTCCAATAGAGATGGGTTGAGTTCGAATCCATTAGGATTTCCCTAAGGTTATACGAAATACTAAACCCCACGTTGATAAGATACTGTTTGCCCAGACAGTATTTACTCGGTCTAATGATCCGATTAATAAGGTTCAAAATTATAAGTTTGACACATTAAAAAAATCAAAGATAATATTTAATATTTAATTTGCAAATTGATAATGATAAATAACCTTAGTTTATAATTTTAGGAAGCTTAGAGTCCCATCTTAGTGTATTTCCAAGAATATACATCTTAAGAGTCCAATAATTAATAAAGTACCAAAAATATAATTGTAACACATATAAACCCAAAGATATCATTTAATATTAATTTGCAAATAATAATAATCTTAGTTTATAATTTTAGAAAACTCAAGAACCCCACCTAAAACATTTTCCAAATTCAACTCCTTATAAAATAGGTCAAGGGGTCTAATTTGGATTCATTAAAACTATAGTGCCCTTTTTTTAAATTTCTAAAACCAATGGTATCAGGTATAAAAAGTCATAAGTGGTGTTCTGTCACCGTTTCAATCATCTCACACTCAAGTCATCATCATTCTCTCTCACTCTCTCTTACCTATCCACATGTCATCATTCTCTTTATCTCTTCCTTTCCATATGCTACAGTTATTTCTTCATTTCCATATGCTACAGTTATCTTCACCCCTTCACTTACACAGAACCAATGTCATAACCACCGCACAGTAACTGTACACTGCGGATAATGGTTCACTGATCAAGAGCCCACAATTAGCCCCCATCAGTATGGTCGCCTAAGCCCTCTCTTCAAGATGTAGGGACCCGATCAAACTTTAATGGGCCACATGGGTCCCACAGTCCCAAAAACAGAAATCCCTCTTTTCTCTCTCTATGCCGTCAACATCTTTGGATCGTTGGATGGAGGACCAAACGCAATTCACTCTATGTGCGATCTACATCAGTGGAGTTGCCCAGGGGTCTACTACATGATCTATGGTCTTGATCAATCATCAGTGGGGTCCACCTAGGCCCCACAACCAATACACATTAACAAGGTCTCACGGTTTGCTTCCGGAAACCTATAACGGGTCCGGTCCGGTCCTCTCTTTGGGTTATTTGGTGCTTTGACAGTAATGCTAAAAAAAAATAAGAAAATCAATGCGATGATCTCCGTTCTCTAATTTATATCAATATAGCATTAAACATCGTAACAAGGGCATCGAAAGGTTTCTACATGCATTAACACGCAAATCAAGGAAGAACACGAGTGTTAAATCTACAAATTATGGTTAGGTACTTGCCTTTTACTGGGGTTCAAGAAAATGAATAGATCCTAACCAATACCCAAACCGAGATTCCCACAGCGCTCAAGAATAATCCTATCACCGATCTGACAAAGAGTATGGGATAGAAATGCTCAGATAAACAGATCTATGGTACTCCTATCCAAATCTACCATTGGAAAGAAAAAGGAGATAACCCAAGAATATAGATCTACTCCTACTGGTTTGAGGAGAGGGTTACCTGCGATAAGAAAATTGAACGAAGAATGATGGTATCCTCTGATCTTGGTTTTGATAGCTAGATCCTAAAGCTGCTATGGCTTGGGAAGTTGAAAGATGAAGAAGACAAAAAGTAACGGGAGGAGTTGCAGACGAAAGTGGAGAAAGATAAGAACGTGCAGTTCTTAAAAGAAGGAATTAGGTTAAAAGAATATTCTCTGGACTTGAGTCATTGGGTCAAACCGCGGGTCAGGTCATCTATCCGTTAAACCAACTATTCGATCCACACATCTAATCTAACGTGTGCCCCACTTAATCCTATCCACTTAAACAACTAAAATACATTTAATTAAAATAATAGTAATATTCTAATTAAAATATAATAAAATATTATAAGCGGGACCGAGATCTTAATATTTTATACACAGCTAATCTCAAAGGCAGAGGGACCATTGGGCTTAAAGACTCTTTTTAAGTACTTTCTCTAAAAAGCAGCAGAGAGATTCTGCTGCAGGTGCTGTAGAAGGTCGATCTGCTCTCAAATATATAGTTTATCCACTATCCTGGGGAGCTACAGACCTGGTTATAAGAAGGATCAGAATCCGAAGTACTTGAGTGTGGAGTATGGACTCTTGTCATTGGACCCCAATTGGTAAGTGTGTATGTCTGCGTCTAGTCCAGTCATATTTAAAATCCGGTAGCCTTACTAGTATGAATATAATTGTAAGTATTTTTATATTGGCTAATTTATGGGTTGCACAAAACTCTCGGTCTATTGAGTTGTGTTTTCTAATTTATTTTAGAATGGGTTGTGGTTGTGTTGCCGGAAGAGCTAAACTGAAAAAAAAAAAAAAAAAAAAAAAAGAGAAGATCGGGCGATTCCATGAGGACCGATCGATTGCACCCTCTGTGCGACCCATCGGAGGTCTGACAATCCTCAAATATTTGGGAGGCCCGGTCGATCGGATGCACTGTACGATCGATCGGATGGAGCAGGAAATTCAGAAAAGCTTCCAGATTTGATGCAGGAATTGTTTCCTTTTCAGTTTTTATTTCCCTCTTTGAGTCATAATGGTCTTCTAACTACAAGGCACAAATTTAGAGCTATAAATTGGGTATTGCTCTCCAGATCAATTAGTTCTCTCATTAATTTGAGGTGAAAATACCTTAGGAGAGATTTTTTGATTCTCTAGAGCCATTGAGAGATTATTCTGAAGGGCTGCTCTAGAAGGTTATTGTTGCTTCTACTCTCTTCTAGAAGATAGTTCATCTTGGCTGACAAGGCGATGCGCGGAGATCAAGTAAGTAGAACAGTGGACGGTGGAAGTCGTGGCAGTGAGAAGTTGTACAAGAACAACTACAGTCCTTAGATTGAGGTACTGATTGAGGTAAATGAGCTGTGAGTATATCTTGTAATTGTTCGTGAATTTTTGATTTTTGGTTCGTGGTTTTTCTCCTTGAATAGGGTTTCCACGCTAAATATTGTGTCTAGCTTTTTGTGGTGTGCGATTGATAGATTGCTAGTTCTATCTTATTTAATTTATTACATCTGTTGCATGTTAGTTTGATTTATTAGAACTAGTATCCATTCAAGTAACCCTCACAACTTTCAATAATTCTATATATGAGAATTAAGAGTAAAAAGCAAACATCTGCCGATCTCTATCTTACCATCATCGTTTGAACCAATGGTTTGCCCCATTAGGTCATGAGCTTCAGATACGACACCAACAATGCGAACAAAGAAAACAAACAGCTTATGAAGAAGTAGAACCCCAAGGATAACCCCATTCCCTTCCATGTATCGTTCAATAATAAATAAATAGTTTATAACAAGAAATATAAAGGATAAAATAAAAATAAAGAAGGCCAACCCCAATTCACATATGATTGTGTGGTGTTGGCACTTTAATTTCACACGCCAGTCAAGTCGGTCCTTGTCTGTGAGTTAAAAAGTATCACTCCTCGAGCCAGAAAATAAAAAATTGGTGTGGCCGATCTAAAGTAGAGTCACTGATGACGCTAACAAACTCTAAAAATGCACAGGTGAGGGCGACATATTCATCAGCTGCTTTCCATCATGACTTTATTCAGTATTATTTGAAACGAAAGCATCCACGCCAACGTCACTCCAGAAGGAATATATTGCTTGGATTCTTTTCACTGGGTATTGTGTCAATGGTATCTTACAAATTGCATTTCTTTTTCTAATGTTAATCCATCTGGTTGTCTTGTCCTTTTGCAAGCAGATTGCCGTTCAACTTCACCCTAGACTGTCTTGGAAAGAAAAATACAACAAATGAAGGTCCTCCCAGGAGATGTCATCTTCATACATCCTACTCTATATTTCCTGACTCGAATAACACCAAAGTAGTCATGCTCATGGTAAAAGCAGCCCCACTGTTGAACACATGACTTGATTCAAATGCCATGTTAATAATTAGATACGCCAAAAGTCGAAGATATTATCAGTGAACTGCAGAATAATATATATGAAAGGATTCCGGCTGATTCGGGGTATATGTATGAAATTAGGATGCCAACACCACGAGGGGTAAATCTAGGTACAAGTAAGTGGGTGCGGTCGTACCCGTCAAACTACAGTGCGCTTTCAAACCTATATGAAAACTCTAAGTCCACTTCAAAAAATCCAATAAAAATTATAGGTCCACCATCAAAATCCACATGAAAATTCTCGGTTAGCCCCCACAACTAAACTACTTATTAGGGTATGCAACCCTTAACCAAAAATTCTAGATCCGCCACTCAACACCACTCTTGTACTTGAAACACCCCAAAAAAGGGTGTCCCTCACCATTTTTGATGAGGGATAGATGCACATGAATGTTCCCCATATATATATATATATATATAAAAGCACTAGCATCCATATGTCTTGTATGATCCATTATACCCCAACCCCTTAATAATCTTCCTGGTTTTTTTTTTTTTTTTTTCCTTTTTTGCCAATTGGGTCCAGTGAACCAAACCTCTCCAGGATCAATGTCTTGGTTGAGTTGTGGTTGCGGGCGTCCTACCCATAGCAACAACGCTGTGAGTCCCGTTTGTGGACCTTATTTGACCATATCCTGTGCCCGGGCTCGATCAGACCGATCGAACCAGGACCAGACCCAACCTGCGCTTTATCGGCTCCGTTGGGATGGCCCGATTCTCTCTCTCCTGTCTTTCATTTGTCAGAACCAAGAGATAAAAGAGATGGCCAAGAGATAAAAGAGAAAATATCTTTTCTCCTTGGTCTTCACAAACAGACGAAAACCTTGTTGTCTTCCTATCCTTGAAAAGTTTATATTCCCAGAAACCAAACCACGCCCTTGATTCCCTATCCTGTCTTCATTGTCAGGACCAAGCGATTATTAGTAAACACTATCACTATTCATTTTCAAACCATCTCTACCCGGCCCCATCAACACTGCCCCATCAACATTTCATCTCGTTCCCTCTACATCCTCCTTCCCCCCACCAATCTAATTCACAACACCTAAACTAGCCATATATCTAGGAGCGGGACCCATCTCACATTTTCCTTTCACCATTTAGCCTCTATTATCGGTTGACCACCATCTAAAAGAAGAAAGATTTTTTTTTTTCTGAATTTGACTTGAGTGGCAATATCACTAGTTAATTGTGAAGAAGAGAAAAAATGAGCGGGGACATCCCCACTCATATATGCATGTGAACGGGGAAATCACCACTCGATAAAATAATAAAAAAGGGCCCATAAGACTACTATGATAGATACATATCTTTTAGTTGCTTTTTGGTATATAATAAATCTAAAGAGATTTTTCCGATAAATCTCTCAAGATAATAATAAATTCGGATTATTCAATCTCTGATCTGAATCAAAACATAATTTTGGCGTGGGCTTTATTTAATACTTTTCAATTAAGAGAACATCCTCGTTATAAATAAATGAGAAATGATCATATCCACCGTGGGTAATACAAGACGGCTCCTTACTCATGGTAAGAAGTGGCGGTCTCATCTGGAGGTTCACGCTTCAAAATTGGCCTACCCCATTTCAGATATTTAAGTTGTTATAACCTCGCATGTAAGAGCGTTGTATCTCCTTACTTTTCTCATGTTCTCACAAGTCCCAGCCCTTTTGACAGGATAAACGTGTATACGTAGCAAAAGCAAAAGAAAAGGGAAAATAGGAGTGATACATCAGCCCTATTTGTGTGTCACTGTATAAGGAGTAATGTACGTACACATGCCTACTGATTGGTTTTAGAGTACACAATGATGTAGCACTAGACAAAACGAATCTCATGGGCACGTTTTGTAACAGTGCTGCAGTGCTGTGTCCACACTATGCCAGGCAAAGGGATATTGGTAGCGCAAAGTTTCTTAATAATAAAAATTAGAAATATATATATAATAATTAATCGTCTATAATGCTAGAAATCATTTTCCATATAAGGAATCAAGTGTTACAATATTAATAATGCATTAATTAACTATCTATCAAAAATCAGATTCAATAGGGTTTGAGGCATTTAATAGGATCCAGGAAATTTTGGTTAAATGAAAAGAACCTTGCATTACCAATATTCCTTCAATGGCTTGAAATGTTTTTTTTTTTTTTAACGCAGGGTTCACAGCCCCTTTGAGAATAATCCCTACAGGTCCAGGAGAGAAAGTTAGATAACGATTCCATATGCCCCAATATGGTAGTGCAGTTTTGAACCCACAACCAACGAGTGCAAACCGTAGTCCTAGGCTAACTAAGCTACCCCTCAGGGTTCTTGAAATGCTTGGTTTGTCTAAGTTCATGACTATCCTAAACACTTGCACCATCTAAAATGTTCTTCTATGAGCAACAGTTTATGTAGTCCAGCTTCATGAAGACCACTTAGGTCTACTTTTGATCAATGTAGCCATTTAAACACATGCAGCCACGAGCGAACACGGATGTAAGGGTATGAGGGCTGAAGCCCCCACCCATACCTAAAATAATCCTCCTAAAATTACGGTGTACGACCATTTGGCATGTATTTAGGAATTTACACCCTCTCAGTTGATTCTTTCGAATTAGAAAATTAGGAAGAGTTTTTATACCGTTGGCGAAATCTTATCATATTCGCCCAATTCACCCAATTCAAATTTTTATCCAATTCACCCAATTCAAATTTTTATCTAGTAAATCTTATCATACAAAATTGGAATGTCAATATCTCATGATCTTGGTAAGATAAATGATGACTCATTTTGGTAGATCTTGAGTTGACCATTCTATTTTAAGAGGATCATGTGATCTTCTTGATTATGTAAATGGGTTGACTGATATATCCACCGTGGATGAATCTTAAAAGAAATTTATAGTTAAAAGACTATTCTGCCTATTAAATCAGGAAATAAGATGATCTAACATGGCTGAGCACTCATGTTTTGAAAGATGTTTTTTTTCAATTTTTTTTTGTAAAAAAAAAAAAAAATTACTACAGTAAATTTACTACAACAATTATGACAGCAGTCTTTATTAAAAACAAAATTTAGTACAGTAAGTCAAGTATAATACAAAGAACAACACAACATTGAATGCTGTCCATTAAATTAGAAATACAATAGGATCAAAACTTGACTAAGGAGTACGGACTCTTATCGCCTGGTTTATGAACCGAACCCATCTCCCACCCACTGCTGCAAGTTAGCAACAAGATCAGATGGGATCTGAAGTAGCTCTGAAGCCCCACCTGATATGCGTCCCATACCCAGCACAAGGCCATATCAGCCCCATGCTGCAACTGGCCAAGCTCCTCCATTTCAGAGGCTTCTACATCACCTTTGTCAACACCGAGTTCAACCACCGACGCCTAGTCAGGTCTAGAGGCCCTGATTCAGTCATGGGCTTAGACGATTTCCGGTTCGAGACCATACCTGACGGATTGCCGACGCTGGATCAAGATCGGACACAAGATATCCCAGCCCTTTGTGATTCGATCGCAAAGAATTGCCACCCTCCATTTTTGAGTCTATTGAAGAAGCTTAATAGCACTCCCGGTGCCCCACCTGTTACTTGTATAGTATCAGATGCAATCATGAGCTTTACACTACAGGCAGCTGAAGAGCTAGGCATTCCTGAGTATGTGTTCTTTACACCAAGCGCCTGTGGGGTTATGGGCTACCTTCATTACGATGAGCTGATTGAGAGAGGCTACATACCACTGAAAGGTAGGAGTATCTAAATGATTTCAATTTTTATGAGTGGGTCATATGTACTGCCACATGCCCATCAAAAGCTCAAACAAAGGATAGCTCCATCCATGATCAGGTGTAAAATCACACTTCACCATAAATTTTACTCATGTAGTGAACTAGTGATAAACTGATAATGGTTTAAAGCTAGCTAGGTTAATTGAAAAGAAATCTTCAATTACAACCGACATGTAAGTCTACATTTGATATTTCAGCAGACACCTAATGCATGTGGTTCTGGCTTTTACGGATGTAGCCACCAAAAGTTTTAATAAAACCACAATATACATGCCAACGTACTCATAGTTAATTGATGTTGGCACCTTAGTGTCACTCGTATGCAGATAGATCTGGGTCTTTAAGTACAAGTATTATTTCTGACCAGTAGCCCAACATATGAAGAAAACCACAATATATCCTTCAATAGATTCTTTACATGGATACAAATCATTTAATTTCCTCCACTTTTCAAATAAGTTTGCTATCGAATATAAGAAGGTTTCTGATCTACGGCTATGTATGATTCAAACTTTTCTTTCTATATATTCACTTTGCAGCTTTAATTTTTTTAATCTAGCAATATCTGAAAGACCTAACTCTTTTATTCTGTTAGATAGCTAGCCCTATTATATCTAATAGGCTAACAAGTCCACAGACTCTACCAGCTGGTGCCAAAATCACCTAACTACATAATATATGCCAAAATTCAAATATTGACCATGATTTCTATCCAAAACCGAATGCTCACTTGTGACTGGACTTCTCACTTAAAATCAGTGAGAGCCAACCCAAATGGACTGCTTACTTAAAATCACTTTTGAATTATATATTAAACCCCTGACTGGACAGCTCACTTAAAATCAGTGAGAGCCCACCTAAATGGACTGTTTATTTTAATTAAATCACTCTATCATTATTAACCCCCTTGGATGGACTGCTCAATTAATATTCATCAGAACCACCAGTCCAATTTGGGAGGCCCACCTAGATGAATATCTATCAGTGTGGGAGCAGGGGATGGGAATTGGGAAGTGGTTACTGGGTACACTGATCAAAGGTTGATTAAGAATATTAGGTGAATCTGTCTTCTTGCTGTGTAGATGAGAGCTGCTTAACCAATGGATATCTGGACACAAGTATTGATTGGATACCAGGCATGAAGGACATCAGGCTAAGGGACCTCCCTTCCTTCATCAGGACCACTGACCCCAACGACATCAAGATCCACTACGACCGCAACACCGTCCGAAACGCCCCAAGAGCCAAAGCTGTCATTCTCAACACCATCCAAGACCTCGAACGCGACGTCCTCGACGCAATCACATCCAAATTCTCTCTCCGCCTCATCTCAATCGGGCCACTGCACCTCCTCAGCCGTCAGATCCCAGATGGCCCATCCAAGTCAATCGGGTCCAATCTCTGGAAAGAGGACACCACATGTCTCGATTGGCTCGACCAGAAAGAGCCCCGATCCGTCCTCTACGTCAACTTCGGCAGCATCGCCGTTATGACGGCGGAGCAGATGAGAGAGTTTGCTTGGGGCATTGCCAATAGTGGGCAGCTATTCTTTTGGGTCATCCGGCCCGACCTGGTGAAAGGGGAGTCCGCCATCCTGCCCGACGGGTTCGTGGAGGAGACCCGGGGGAGGTGCATGATGGCAAGATGGTGCCCGCAGGAGCGGGTCCTGGCCCACCCATCGATCGGCGGGTTCTTGACGCATTGCGGATGGAATTCGACGCTGGAGAGCTTGTGTGGTGGGGTCCCCATGATCTGTTGGCCCTTCTTTTCTGAGCAGTTCATGAATTGTAGGTTTGCATGCATGAAGTGGGGGGTGGGGATGGAGGTTGGTGAGGATGTGAAGAGAGATAAGGTGGAGATGGTGGTTAGAGAAGTGATGGAAGGGGAGAAGGGGAAAGAGATGAGAAAGAAAGCCATTGAGTGGAAGGAGAGTGCAGCAATGGCAGCTGAGGAAGGTGGGTCATCTTATGTCAATATGGAGAACCTGATTGGGGAGTTGCTTCAGTACAAGGGATGATGATTCTCGATTGTCCTCCTGGCCCACAGCCCACTGTCCAGGATTAATAAGTTTGAAAAAAAATGTTAAAGAAATTATAGAACATAATTTAGTGTGAGAGAGTGGTGTACTCAATATGCTCTAATGGTCATGTGTGTTGTGTATTGTAGTGATTTATTTAATGAATGAAGACTTTGCATTCTGTCTCCTTCCTTTTGAAAAAAAAATAACTGATTTTTTATTTAATTTTTTTAAGCTTAGGGAACGGTTCTCTATCCAACTTTTCAAAATCAAAATCAGATTCCGCCCGAACAGGGAAGTATTGAAAAATATTTATACCACCTCTATTAATACATTGAGGTTTTTGTAACATCAAAGCCAACGGGCCATGAGTTTTAAGATTCAACACTAAAAATATGCGTCATGAGATGTAGGTTCTGCCCATTGGAAAAATATCTACTAATGTCTTGAGATTTTGGCGTGAATGGCCAACTAAAGAAACTTAATTTAATGAATGTTTGTTGGTTTTTAATACAAGTGATGATGATCCTCAATTGTCCTGGACCACTGTTAATAATTAGTTTGTTCGTACATGTGGATGTTTTCCTTCATGTCTAAAAAAATTGCTTAAAATAGTATATAGAGAATTTTACTTAAAAAAGGACCCTAGATGGCCACTAACCAAAAAATGTACCAATAGTATATATGGCACGGAAGTGGTATTCCCGCCGGATTTTTTATTTTTTATTTTTTTCCGTTTTTCAACAAGCGACGATGTCATTATATAATTATACACATTTTTTTCCACTAGCTTCTATTAAGCAACGACATCATTGTATAGTCACACACAATTTTTGGCACTGGCTTCTGTGAAGTAACGAAGTCGTCACTGACCATTGCAATAAAAAAAATTGATGTTTGTATTATTTTTATGTGTGAACGCACTACAAGATCCAGAGGAATTAGAAGCTTCTATCTTGCCATAAATTTCCATAACATATGAAGGGAAGAAGGCCATAAGACAAAAAGAAGAAAAAATACAATGGCTTTGGATATAAAAAAGCAAGCCCAGCAATGGCAAAAAAAATCCTCCCAAGACTTTGACTCGAAAGAGAGCACTGCAAAACAAAACACCCCAGACTAAAAGGAACAGAGAATGGGAGCAGCTACACCATCAACTGACATTTTTAAGAAAGAACTCCACAACACCTGCCATCCAGAAAAACTCATAGCAGTAGAACTAAGAGAGCACCAACAGCAACAAGAAAGGCAAAGCAGGGCCTTTCAACCACAAAACTGTATAAGACAAAAAGGAAGAAAAATAACCAACAGGGCCGCTGCTCAAAGAGCCACTACGGGAGCAGAAATAGCAAATTAATCACCCCAACCAAAGGTTCTAAATATAGGGCAAAATATATACTTTACAATCGCCTGATAAACAGCTGGAAAGCTTGATGCTACAATCCAAATGGTTGGAAAAAGACCTTTGGGACCACCTTGACTACCTTTTAAGGAAGGTAGAGACAAATCCGCCAGGGAAAAAGCTATGGAGGAAGAAGGGGGAAATGGGGAAGTGGGGTTTAAACAGCTGGAAAGCTTGATGCTGCAATCCAATAGGTTGGAAAACGACCTTTAGGACCACCTTAACTATCTTTTGAGGAAGGAGGAGACGAAACAGCCAAGGGAAAAGAGAAAGCGACGGAGGTAGAAGGGAAAAATGGGGAAGTGGGGTTTCGGTGGAGTTTTATTGGTTGAATATGCGACGACGTCGTCGCACGTTTCAATCATTAATAAAAAAAACGGAAGTGGTCCCCTGCGACCACTTCCGTGCAGTATATACTATTGGTTCCTCTTCTGGTGAGTGGTCATGTAAGGTTCTTTTTTAGGTAAAATTCTCTAGTATATAATATAATGTATTGTGTTTGATCAGCAAAAATGGTCATGTGTACGTACGGGAAATGGATCCCCATTTTTGGACCAATCGGGGGGTGCCACAGGGGGTTGAGATGTCACATCCCATCTTTTAAAAAAATCATATCTCTTAAAAAAAACCTCTCTTCCTATGTGGCACCCCCGAGTGGTCCAAACAGGGTTTCCCTATTTGGACCAAACAAGGGATCTGGATCCGTACGTGTGTTGTGGTGATTCATTTAATGCATACTTTGCAACCTGTCTCCTTCCTTTTGAAAAAGAATGACTGAATCCCTTTATTTTAACCTTAGGCAAAGGTTCTATGAGTGGGCACTAGGGATGTCAAATGGGCCAGGCCAGCCCGAACCCGCCAGTCAAGGCCGAGGAGCCTGGGCCCGTTGGCCCGTTTGGCCCGGGCCTGCTAGGCCCGCCTGGCACTTGGGCTACCCTCTACGGCCCACCAGGCCTGGCCCGCCTGGCACGCCCAAAAGTGGTTGTTTTTTAAAAAAATTATCCATTTTGCCCCCCAAACAGCCATAAAACGATCATATAAAGGGTATTTTGTGTCCTTTTCAATTTTACAAAGTCTATAATACTCTAACCCTCCTATTCGTTTTCTAAATTTATTAGTGTTATTTATAATACTCTAACCCTCGAATATTTCAAGCCCTTAATCTGATTATCATATTCCCACATTAACTTCTTAGTGATCTAGATATTTGATTATGTAAATTTGGATAATAATTCAAGCAGATGTAGGTTTTGAGAAATAGAATCATAGAATTTGTTTGATATTGATCATTGTGGTTATCCGACTGGTATATAACAATCTTGGTAACTCGGACTTTTCTCAATATCTCATAAAAAAGATGATGCTTTTAGACAATGAATTACCTATCAAACAAAAATTAACTTAATTGGTAAATATTTATCTGATAAAGACTTTTAAATAAACTTTATGCTTAGTTGCATGTGTAAAAGGCAATTATGTAATGGGATGATGGTTCAAAATAGCTCATCAAATACACTGAAAGGTTTAAGTCAAACATGACGTGTGTGTTTGGATGTATGGTAAATTGAAGTAAATTGAATTAAAGGAATTGGAATTGATAAAGGAGAGATAATTAGGAGCCTTAAAGAGACCTCTTTGGAATTGACACTCCAACATAGTTGGGTATCTGATAATTTTGCTAAAACGTCATAGTTTCCTAGAACTTGTGTTGATTGGGACAAGAGGAAGTCGCGTAGTTGTTTGCTCTTTGGTATATTTGTTTGATCTTTGTGTCAAATGAAATTATCCTTTTATCAAAAAATAAATAAATAAATAACACCTACGCTGAAAGGTGATCCTTTGGATGAGTGGTTTTGATCCACGTCCCCTAAACTACACAGTGGTGGCCAGTTGATATGAAGTACCAAACACATACCAATAGGATCACATCACTAGACATGTCTAAGCCTGACCCATCTATTTAGTCAGTAGGATGGGTAGGATTGTAGGAGTCTCACTCCCATTTTCTGCAAAATCATGACCACCCAAAACATCAGTAAAGAATCTACATCTAAAGAGGTTCAGAAAATCAATGATAAAAATAAAAATGAAACTAATAAAACTAATTATATAAACACAAACAAATCATTCCTAGAGGCTGGGGCTTTTATAAACTAAAATAACTCTAACTTGATAGCCCCAATTGGACATTGTCGCTTCATTGATTATTTGAAAAGAGGATGGCTTAATCTAATGGTTTTAATGTTGTACTTAAAGACACTTAAATCAAGGGTTAGGACCAAGCCTAGGTGATCATTTTTGGCTCACCATAGTCCAACTAATTAAAAACATCCATCCTCTACCTCTATGATTAGTATATTTTTATGTGGGCCCCCACAGGTTAGATAGCTTTGAAATCAGAAGTTTCTCTCCTCATTTTGTTTAGTAGTATTCATTGGATTCTTGATACTATTCCTTTTTTTATTCACTTAAAATAAGTAGATTAGGACTAACTCCAGAAGCCACTCTAATAGGGATGAAAGTGGGCTGGGCCGATCCGGGCTTTGACAAGCCATAGGCTCGGCCCTAGTATTTTTCAGTAGGCCCTAGCTCAGCCCGAGCTCAAGAGGACCTCAAAAACTCTAGCTCGGGCTCGGCTCTTATTAAGTTATGAGGCCCTAGGGCCGTCCCTTTGAGCCCGACTTGATTGAGGCCCTTGGCTCGGCTCGTGAGCTTGGCCCGTTTTATAATGATATAGCACTAGCTGAAAGAAAATATTTTCAGGAAAAAAAAATCCTGTAGGAATTCAAAGAAATCTGCATATGCAAACCAAAACAAAAAATAGTCAAATGCATGCATTCATCCCATATTTTCATTTCCATAATTTGGATTGCAGCAATAAAATTAACTAAAATAAGAAAGACTCCATAAAAGCAAAGGGAGCCCAGTTCCAACACTCCATAATAGTTCAATGTTAATGTAGATGAGCATTATCAAACTCCAACAATAATACAAATCAAATTAAACTCCAATAGCAGCATCGAATAAAATAAAGTATTCGGCTAGCATCACCAGCATCACCTATAACAACAACAACAATAGAGCATTGTTAATCAATAATAATTAAAACAAAGGAAAGGTTGTTCCAAAGTTACAAGACTTAAAAAAATGTCTTCCAAACCATTAATATACCTCCATCCTCATGGCAATTTTAGAACAAACTTTTATGACAATTTTAGAACAAATTCTTCATCCCTTTCTTCTTTCTACACATAAATAAAAAGAAACATCCATAAAATTTATCTTACGGGATTTTGAAACTAAATAAGAATTTATTAGATATAGTCAATGAAATTTAATATTCACCTTGCGTGATTTCTTCTTTATGTCATGTAGATTTTTTACCCAATCACCTCCACACATCAAAGCTTCAACGGTATGCATATCTAAATTAGCATGATAGGTGTCAATGACTCTACTACCCACTGAATGTAGCCTCTGAAGCTACTGTTGTGATGGGAATAGCTAGAATATCAGAAGCTATTTTTGACAAAATACGAAACTTTTGGCAATTCAACCTCCACCAACTTAGTGTTTATGGATTATTTAGTGCTTAGATTTAGGGTTTAGGGTTCATGGACTATTTCGTGCTTAGGGTTTAGGGATTATTTATATTGAATTAAAATTAGGGTTTAAGGTTTAGTGCTTAGATTTAGGGTTTATGGATTATTTAGTGCTTAGGGTTTAGTGTTTAGGGTTTAGGGATTATTTATATTGGATTAAAACTAAGGTTTAGGATTTATGGATTATGTTATATCATATATGTATTATATATTGTATAGTGTGTATATATATACATATAATATATGTATTAATATATGTAGGCCGTAGGGCTTACGAGCCAGGCTTCATCAAGCCCAAGCTCGGCCTGTTTAAGCAAACAGGCCTCCTACTAGGCCCTAGCTCGACTCTTTTGTCTTTTGAGCCGAGCTCGAGCCGAGTCTATAACGGGCCAGGCCGCCCTACTCTCTATGTTCCTTATCATCATATCATCGGTTGAAGCAGGCAATCAATTTTTTGTTTTTTTTTTCTTATTTTTCAATCTTCTGCTTTTTTACTTCATTACACAAATTAAAATGCATATAGGTGTTTTTTTTATTTTTAATACTGATAAGAAAAAAAATTGATAGAGGCCCGCCTAGCCCGCTGGCTTGGCCATGCGGTGCCAGGGTATTTCCTTGGTGGATCGTGCCGGCCCGGCCCAACCCGTTTGACATGCCTAGCGAGCACTAGAATTTAAATAATCTAGTAATGGTTAATCCATCTCAGTTCTTGTAGGTTGTTGATCCTTGAAGCTTTATTGCATGTGATGAGGCCAGTAAACTCCGATCAAAAAGTAAAATATGTTGTTGGAGCAGATAAACAAGATTTAATTATGTTTTCCCATGTGCCGAGTCTAATAGTTAAATGTTATTCTATCTTACTAGAAATTTGGGGTGCGGACCAAAGTACGGATGGACGATAGAATTCGATTCGGACTTCCTACAAAGGCAACTTTGTGATTAGCTCAGTCAGTCACTTGAGAGTCCAATAAACCATGCACAAGGGTGCCAAACTAGATTCCCGCTTGTATTTACGAGCCCACAAAAACCCTCACCCCATAGAATACAAATAAAGCAATCGGTTTACCACTCGTTGACTTTTCATATTACTTTAGATTACTTTACCTCCAAATTGACTTACAAAATTCTAGCATATAAACGAAAAGATATGATCTCATAATAGCGTCAAAATTTCCGACACCTCCAATTCTCATTATGAATACGGATAAGAATACCTTCAAAGAAACATCCAAGTAAAACAACAATTGTGAGTAATTATTATCTCAATTAGACTAAAAAAGACGTGGATGGAAGTAGCAGCAATCGATCTAAAGAAGAATAATCTATTTGAGAATTTGGCTCGTGATGACTTGAAAGGGAGAAACATAACTCATGTTTGTTAGATAAATTTCTTAGGACATAGGCCGTTCGTTGCCAGAAAGTTGTGGATATGGATTGGTGAGCTTAAAAGAAAGATCTTGATCCCCATGATTCCTCGGCAGTTGCTCCTGCTTTCTAAAATATGCAGGGCAGAATGGAAGAGTTTGTAATGCCTATTGCCTACTATCATATACATGAAAGCATCTGGGCTGAGTTTAAAAAAAGGTCAGGTCTATTTCATTTTTTCACTTATTGAGCAAATTTCTATCTGAAGTCATGGAAAGAATGGTCAGTAAAATTCTCTCTGAAATCATGAAATGACTAACCCACAAAAGTAATTAATCTCAATCCAGTTGACCACCACCGGTTTTATCTTTTGCAAGCTGTTAGGATCCTTGTCCTATCTTTCCAAAATAGATGGCCATCCAGGACCCAGTACTCATATTCCAATTTTGTAATTGGTCACAAGAAGAACAGGAAATATCAAGTTCAACATCTCCTCTCAACCAAACCCCATATTGAATTGAAGGAGAGGAGGAGGAGAAGAGAGAAAAATGGGTTCCCCACAAGTGGTGCAAAAGCCCCATGCAGTGTGCCTTCCTTTCCCAGTCCAAGGCCACATCAAACCCATGTTGGACATTGCCAAGCTTCTCCATTCAAGAGGCTTCTACATTACATTCATCAACACAGAGTTCAACCAGAGACGTCTCATCAAGTCGGGAGCCCTCAATCCAACGGTCCAAATCGATGGGTTCCGATTCGAGACCATCCCGGACGGTCTGGATACGCCCGAAATGGACGCCACCCAGAACGTTAGGGACCTGGCCTATTCCACCAGCAAACGCTGTTTGGGTCCTCTGAAACAACTGATAGAGAGGTTGAATAGAGATTCTGAGTGTGGCCCACCTTTCAGTTTCATGATCCGTGATGCGTCCATGAGATTCGCTCAACGGCTGGATCTGGGCATGGTGGATGTGACTTTGTGGCCGATGAGTGCTTGTAGCTACATGGGGTTCCTCCATTATGAAGAGCTTGTAAGGCGAGGGTATACTCCTTTCAAAGGTGCAATCTCCATCTCTACCTCTTTATCCATCCTTTTGTGTCCATGATATTATTGTGGGTCATGGACTCATGGTTCAAGAGTCACTCTACTCTACTCGCTCTCGACTCGTTCGAGTCAACTTGATTGGAAGGCCCCCGAGCCAATTGCAACTTTTCCAAAGGAGGCCCAATTTGTTGGCAGGTAGTTAACTCAAGTCAAAACGTGAAAGAAACACTACCATACCCAACCTGCACAGACCAGAAGAAGCCAAATTGTAATTTCTACCCAATTTCAATTTGGGTGGAGTTGAGTTGACTCTATTCACTGGGTACCAATATTTTTTAGTTCGATTTCCTGGGTACCAATATTTTTTAGTTCGATTTCCTCTTCAAATAAGTTTAGAAGAATAGAAAAAATGTACTAAAGTATGAGAGAGAGAGAGAGAGAGGGAGATAGAGAGAGCCCCTCATATTCAAAGAGACTGTGGCAGAGGAGATTCCAATTAAAAAGAAAAAAATTGGCTCAAATTCATCCTGATTTGACCTTTATCAAATGTTTGATTAATCTGAAGGGGTTGGCAGAGTGCTCAGGACCACGGTTCCTCCCTCTTTCGGAGCTAGAGGTCTTGGTATCGACCCCCGGTTCTCCTCTCTTCAGGAACCGAAGGTTGAGTCCACTTGTGCTACCACCTACGGGCCACAAGGGTTTTACCCGGCTTCTCTTTAGGCCTGGAGGAAATAGTCCAACTCAAATGATTGGGAACCCTCCGTTAACAAAAAAAAAAACTGTTCCATTGATTCGCAGTTAAAACGCACCTAAAAAAGAGATAAAAGTTGAGAGAATTAAAAGAGAGGATCATGATCAACTAGTTTAGAGTGATATCTGGCCAACCCATAATCCACATTAGTTTCATAGCTCTCTCTTTCCCCTCATACCCGTACGATTGGTGGAAAAACCTGGGTGTTCTTAGGTCCTTCCCTCCTCACCTAATCATTAGTTCTTGATGGAACCTCTTCATTACAAATTCCTAGCAATTGAACATGTAGCAGGCAAACAGGCCTTATAGTAGAGATTTACTGAAAGTAGAATTATCATCAACAATGTACACTGTACTTTTAACTCAAAATGTCATGTGCCTGCATTACATTACAGATGCAAGCTGGTTTAGCAATGGATATTTAGACACCCCCATCGATTGGATACCAGCAATGCCCAACATTCGCCTCAAAGATCTTCCAACCTTCATCAGAACAACTGACCCCAACGATCTCTTGCTCAATTATGGCAAACGTGAACCCCAGGCTGCTTCATCCACTAGTGCAGTTCTCATCAACACATTCGAAGAACTTGATCATGACCTCATCAGTGCCATTGGTGATAAATTCACCAAGCGCCGGCCTTATGCTCTGGGACCTTTATCAGCTCTCTCCCAACACACTCCAAACACTAGTAAGCTCAATTCTATCAAGCCTAATCTTTGGAAGGAAGAGACAGAGTGCGTGGAGTGGCTTAACACAAGAAGCGCCGCTTCGGTTGTATACGTTAATTTTGGGAGCATTGTGGAGTTGACGCCCGAGCAGTTGAATGAGTTCGCTTGCGGGCTTGCAGAGAGCAAGCACTCATTTTTATGGGTCATTCGACCTGACCTAGTGACCGGAGATCTAGCCATCTTGGAAGGCAACTTTGTAGAAGAGACCCAAGGAAGAGGCCTAATTGCGGGGTGGTGCCCGCAGAAGGAAGTTCTTTCTCATCCTTCAGTTGGCGGGTTTTTGACACATTGTGGGTGGAATTCGACGATAGAAAGCATAAGCAGCGGCGTGCCAATGCTATGTTGGCCTTTCTTTGCAGATCAGCAGACAAACTGCAGGTACATATGTAGTGTGTGGGGAGTTGGGATGGAAATAGATGGTGAGGTTAAGAGGGAGGAAGTGAAGAGTCTTATTAGAGAATTGATGGCAGGAGAGAAGGGGAGGGAGATAAGAAAGAAGGCCATGGAGTGGAAGGAGAGTGCTAGGAAGGCCACTGAACAGGGAGGATCTTCTCATTGTAATTTTGAAAGGTTCTTGAATGATTTGCTAGCTATGAGATCCTAGACATTTGCATGCACTGTGCATATATTGATGTATGGGTATTCTGTTCTTCTTTCTATGTGGACAAATGGTGTTGCTTTTATTTGTTCTTTTTACTAGAGGCTGGATGCTCATGGGCGAGACAAGACCAGGCTTGATCTGTAGGCCGTGTGCTGTGGGCTGTTTTCTGGCTGTGTTTTAGTCCCATTAACTGGTCCTGGGCCTGAGTTTCTTCCCATGTCTTTAAATAGCTTTTCCTTGGCCTAAATGTAACCAAAGTGGCATATTTACTGCAGTCTGCAAATATAATCTTCAAACATTCTGAACCTGGTTCAAACTTTCAGGCCCATTAGCTGGATTCAGGCCATTATTCCAGCACCTGATGGAGAGAAGCACCCTGGGACTATGGCTGATCTTGTTTTCATGAATGGTGAAGCTTCATTTCTTTAGTCTACCACCTTTCTCTTGGACTCTCTCTAAGATGGTCTGTTTGCCCTGCATCCATTACAATGCCCGCGTCTCATCCATGATGAGTGCACAACAAAACGAGTCATACATCCTCACAAGAATCCACCCAATATGCATTTGGACAGGCTTTGGTCCACCCCAACTCAGCCAGTGAACACTTTGGCCTGTGCCCTGTGGGTCCTCTGTTACCTAATATGAAATAGTAGTAAGTTCACTCAAACTTTTTCCATTAAATAAATCTGAGCTAATTCTTGGCATATGACATTATGATGAAAGCAGGAAATGAACCTTTCAGTATATTTTTTTAGTTCTGCAATAGAGTTTTTGAAAAAAAGAAAAATGGATGTGCCAAAGAGAACGGTTTAATCTCAAAATGGATAATTCAAACCAGGATTTTCATGGAATTGGACCAGAGACTCTTGCAGCAGTCAGTAACCAAACGTATTCTAGCTATGACATGCATCAGGTGGATCCATTGCATAGAAATAGTGAAATGATGCAACCCTTGGACACAAGCTGTCTTCTTCTCCCTATGCTTACCTTACTAGATTTGGGACTCCCGTGAGAGAGAATAAATGGGATTGAAACCACCCTTTTTCCACCTACAGATGGAGGGTCTTATGGCCGCATGCAGTAGCACCTTTATGAGCGTACTATTCACAGGGGGCATGCATGCATGTATTCCAACTAGGAGCAAAATAAACCAAAACTCTGATGAGGATCCAGATGAATTAGACTTATATATGGATAACTATCATATAATGAGACACTCAAATTGGGCTTAATGATGAATAATAGAGTTGAGGGATCCAAACATCTGGAACTATAGTTAATAGTAAATATGAAAATTTAAGCATCAAAGGGGTGGTGGCGCAGTTGGCTAGCGCGTAGGTCTCATAGCTTTTTGAGTTATCCTGAGGTCGAGAGTTCGAGCCTCTCTCACCCCAATATGATTTTTTTTTCTTTCAGCTTTGAACACAGAAAATTTGACACGTCAAACATTCTTACTAAAAACTCACAATGTTTTGAAGGTCTATCAAGTATCAAACAAACACCATGAAAATATAGGACAGACAAAACAAACTCATGGAATCATAATTGATGTGCTCAAACCCATATTCTAGAAGCCAATACTCTAAAAACCAATCAAATGTTAGTACTTGTTCATATAAATGTCCACTTCCAAGTTCCAAAGGGACTAGTAATATGATATGAGACTGGGATTCTTTACATCATGACAAGATTGTCACCAGTTGTTTCTCAGTTGCAGGGCAGGAACTATGGGGGCTGTGGGCATGGCCCCACTTGTATAGGGGCCCCTATAGTGCAATATAATGCAGCCTGCTATAGGGGCCACTGGGATCAGCTTAAACCAAGTGGGAATAACTCAGTTTCCATGTAAATCAGGGCTGTTCACATTGCTTGGATAGATGGAGTTGCCATGACACTCATCTTTACCAGACAAAGTGGCAGACTACAAATAAAAAGATCTGCAGATGATTTTACATTATATAGTAAACTAAGTGTGTCTGTGCAGGGCAACCAAGTTTTGAGACCATTTTAATCTTCTGACCTGATTTCAACAAACTTAATCTACGGGTTCATGCAATTGGATAACCTGAGTTACCAGTGACAATTGCTTTGTTCTGTCATAACCAATTACCGGTAAAACAGAGTTATAGATAAATTGTATTTAAATGTAAAATGAGTACAGGGCAACCAATGTTTAAGAATCCAAAGGGGAACCACTAGAAGAATAAAGCATCATTAATTTTCCCCCCTGTAAAAAAAAAGAATCCCAGAACAGCACTTGACACAAGGTTAAAGTCTCTGAATCAAAATCCCTCAATTTTTCATTTCATAACCTTTTTTTTAAGTTTCTTTTGAAAAGGCAATGGATCCTCCTCCTACAATCCTTTAAAAACAAAACACAATGTCATTCATAACCTCATTTAGGAGTGTCCAATATTTTTTCCATTGCATTCTGCCCACTATTATGACAACCAAGAATAGGAAAAGAATAATAAGGAATAATGAAGGTAAATATTTTCAAAATAACAACCCTCCCTCCCTCTAACTATCTTGCACTGTTCAAAGCCTTGGACTTGCTCAGATTTGAGAGGTCCTCAATCAATTTCCTCTCTTCACTGCTAAGCCTCTTTGGAATGTCAACCTGCACACGTACCAACTGGTCACCCCTTAGGTGATGCTTGTTGAGGGATGGTACACCTTTCTTAGCCATCACCAGTGTTGCACTCGGCTGTGTCCCAGCTGGGACTTTCAGATCAACTGTGCCATCCACAGTAGGAACTTTGATTGTTGTCCCCAAGATTGCGTCGATGTATGACACCTTACAGGTATATAAGATGTTCGTCCCATCGCGTTTGAGCACTGGATCAGGGCGAACATCAATGAGGACATAAAGGTCTCCAGGCCCACCACCGTTTCTTCCAGCATTCCCTTCTGATCGAACCCTCAGCTGGCTACCAGAGTCCACACCAGCAGGGACTTTCAGGGTAATCGTCTTTGCCTCTCTTACACGACCATCCCCTTTACAAGTGTTGCAAGGGGTGAACGATTCCCCAGTACCAGCACAAGTTGAGCAGGCCATTACCTGCTGGAATATGCCCAAAGGAGTCCTTGTCGACGAGACAACTTGGCCTTGCCCTCGACATGTCTTGCACTTGGTCCTTTTGGACCCAGGTTTGGCACCTGATCCATCACAGGTTCCACAGGTCCCCAGCCGGACTATCTCAATCTCTTTTTCTACACCAAAAACTGCTTCCTTGAAATTCAGTACAAGATTATAACCCTCATCCTCACCCTGAATTGGCCTATTGCGAGCACTACTCCCACCACCCATGCCACCCATACCACCCATTCCTTCAAATAATGATTCAAATAAATCAAAGGGACTACTGAAATCCTGCCATAAGACAACCCCCATGGTAAATTAGAATTTATGCAAGGATTGTAACGTCAGGGAATCGACAATTTTTCTTACTAAGAACTCACCCCCATGCCCATGCCAGCACCTTTGAGCCCAGCCTCCCCATACGTGTCATACAGTGATTTTTTTTCATCATCCGAAAGCACCTGTAGCATGTAATCCATTAATAAACATATTGATAAAAACTACGAGTTTTTCATCATTCATCAGAAAAGGATTATCATGGAAAATGGATTACCTCATAGGCATTGCTAATGTCCTTGAATTGTTGTTCTGCACTGGGATCTCTAGAAAACAGAAAACACAACACAATTGAGTCCTTGCGCAAGTTTCAGTCATCAATAAATATATTGAGAATTTTATCATTTTTAGATACGGCCAAATTAAAAGGATAAGGATCTACTGTAATCAGGATAAAACTTGCGGCAAGAGGAAAAAAAGTCATTTTATGATCTTGTTCAATGATATTAAATAATATTCACAGTTTCTTTTTATAAGGGCATTGCCTCCTTGTGCGGTCACTCCATGCACCCCAATAGTGCATCTCTGCTCAGGTCTGACTTGTAGGTTTATCATAGCCTGAGATGTGACTAAGACAACAAAATCCTGCATCAATTGCTTATGTTCAAACTCGAATTAAAAGTGCAGAGGGGTCACTGAGGCCAATCCAATCGGTTTTAAGGCCTAGATTGCTCACCATTGAATCCACAAGAGCTCAGGTAAAGAATGGAGCACAAGCCGACCCATGTAGCCAAACAGGTATAAAGTCAAGTCCAATTCTGAGTTTTGGATGTTGTTTGGGTTCAGAGCTATGATGCCCAGATATGGCATGGATGAGATAGGGAAATCCATGAATATGGCATTTTTTTTTTTTAATAAGTAACAGGTAAAAGTTTTATTCAAAATAGAAGACTAAACACAATAAAAGGAGCCCCACAAAAGGGGAACAACAAACAAGGGTATAACCATATAAGAGCAATATACCCAACCCAAAACAACACCTACATAACAAAATGCTACCCAACGAACAATTCTATCTACCTCGTTTTGCTAGAACAACTGCTATGCTATTCGCGGACCAATCCTCATGTAGTCCTGATGAAAAATCACAATGCCATGAAGATGGCAGTGACACAGATTTTACAAACCCCCCCCCCCCCCAAACACACAAAAAGTGTTAAAGACAATACAGAAATGTTCTCTAGTCTATTTTAAAGTATCAAGTATGATAGGAATATCCGAGTCTTAAAGCCCACCAGACAACAAAATCCGCACATTGGTGCTAAGATAAAAAGGAACTAATTACATATTTCTGTGTCATCCTTTTTTAGAGTTAAAACCATTTTGACATACTAACTAGTAAGCAGAAGCAGGAAGTCATGGGAAAAACAGATGCCAAGATCATTAATGCAGCTAAAGCATCATTGTAGTTCATATAGATAGCCATGTCCAACATAGAATGATATATAATTTTGAAAATACCAACTCACTTGTTCACATCCGGATGATAACTCCTCGCAAGTTTTCGATAAGCTGCAGACCAGAAAATATTAATTTCATTAAGAGAGCATCGATTAATTGAGTCTTACTAGCTGCAGTGAAAAATAATACTTTTATATCGTTTTAGTCTTTAAGCGACAACGAAGTGCAGAATATTAAAGAGATATAGCACTCAACCATATCAGTTCGGTATTTAAATATTTATCATAGAAAATAAAATTAACATCCAACATACTTGGTGGGAACCTTACTTTTAATAAAATTAAATAAGTTTTTGCCCACAATGTATTGATGGTTTTGAAGAGAGTCTGCATGAACTTTGAAAAATTGTCCCTCCACTGTAACCTTGTCAAGTATGATGCCCCAAAAAAAACTGAAAATGAACTGGAACCAGCTCTCTCATGAAATTCAATCGCGTCACAGTATGACTTGGACGACTCACGACTCACAAGGGACTTGTCTTGGTCAATCAAAGTTGGAACAAAGCCAACTGCAGCATCCTTTTTTTTCGGAATACCTAATCTAGGCATCTAATCTACCCTCCTTCATCATCATCGAAGGCTTGTCCCAACTATGTTGGGCACCTAATCTACCCTTAACTGACCTATTTTCCTGAAGAACCACTGGCCAATATTAGCAGTATGTCCCTGTTTAAACCAAGGCTTGAACCTAAGCTACCGATGCCTCCCCCTGAAAGGGTTATTCATCCATTACCAACAGCATTAAGCAGGCAAACATACCTTCCTCTTAAACCCAACCTTGGAGAGCTTTTAAAGTTACATTCTGAGGTTTCTTGACCCATTTCTTTGGTTGGGGAGATGGGGATTCTCATTGGCAACCTTGGAGAGCCATTTTTAGAGATTAAAAATAAAAATAAAAATAAAAATAAAAACCCTCATTTTACCTATTTTATCTTTTTTGTTTCTTTTGTTGAGGTTCATCTTCAAATTGCAAAATATCTATCTAAAGGTAAATCCATGGTTTCCTTTTCAACTTATTTCATGTCATGGGTGAAGGTGATTGTGTTTTTTAGATTTATGGATCTAAGGTGAAAATCCCTAGAGATCTTAGATTTGTCATCTAATATTACTTTTAAGGAAAATTTCAAATCGGGGCTTAACTTTTGGGCACATTTCAAATCAAGAGAAAAAAATAACTACATTTCAAATCAGGGCTTAAGTTTTCCACTTTTCTTTCAGATAAGGACAAACCGCCAGAATGGGTAGTTACCAGCGACTTTTCCCCCTTTTTCTCAAAATCCCAAAAATGCCCTTAGGGCTTTATGTGTGAAAAGATTTTAGCCATTTGGGTTTAGGGTTTAGGGTTCTTTCCTTCTCCATTCTACATCGTCTTCCTCCTTCCACCTTTCCTCCATGTTATAAAAGATTTCTTACATATATATTTTTATTTCATTTATCCATGTAATTGTTCAATTATGTTCAAAGATAATATGAGTGTATATACTCAGAGAACTTGGATAACCAGTGTTAACAACTTGATAATTATATTTTTTGTTACCTTTGTAATTTAAACTTATGCAGCTTTGGTTTAGGGATTTGATCTAAAACATAGGGTAGGATTAGTATTTAGGGTTGGTGGTCTGGGCAATAGCAGAAATGGCAAGGCCTGGACTTAAGACAGAGAAAATTCACAGCATCCCAGCAAGCTAAAATTCCTATTACTTCAAATCCATAGAATGTCAGATTTTTAATTTAAAATTGCAATTATTTCATTAAAATGTTATAGCCAATATCCGTAACATTTAAACAATGGCCCATCCATAATATGTCCCGGATTGGTCCAACCAGTCAGCAGTCACTACCGTTTGTGAGTCAACGGCAGCATGGTCCATGGGTCTAGCCCATGGTTTTAAATCCCAGTACCGGTTCTCCTGCTCCTGGATCAAAATAGCGGCCGCTACGCTAAATTGAATTTAGCGCCGCTCTCATCCATAGCGTCCGCTATGGTTGGGCTGCTACGGAGTGTGACTGATAGCTACTTTACAAAAAAAATTAAAATACATAGTAAGGCTTATTTCTTTCCTTCTTTCTCTCCATACAACATTTCTACACAACTCTTCTACACTTCTATGATTAAAAGAACACCAAAACAAATAAGATCTCGCTGAGTTGAAGCCAATGCAAAGAGTTCCTCTCAAAGAATCTTATCTAGGTAATGTCCTGGCAGACACCCCATTTAATAGAGGTATTCTTTTCTCTACTCTCAACGAAAACACATTGTTTGTTTTGATGAACTTAATTTGTTATTTGGTTTGAACTTCAAACTTTTTTAGCATTACTTTATAATTTTTATATCCTTTGTTATCGACAGTTGTGATAAATTACTTATTTGAATTATGAATTTAGATATGCATAATAGGTCCTAACTGAGTATAGCTACCGACATAAATACATGGGAAAAATTAGATCAATGCTCTTATTTTATAATCATCCAGCGACACAAAACTTCAATGCACTGAAAGGACTGCTACATCCCCCTTTCTTACTTATTATAAGAAAAAAGCATCAAATTCTAACATTTTCCAATATTCTGAATTTTTTGGATATTTTTTCAACATTTTTTGACGAGTTTTCGATTCACACTGCCACACCACTACGTATCGCCCGCTACGTAGCATTTTGGCCACCAACCGCTACACCTGCTATTTTGGCCGGTTGGGACTAAGATGATTCTATACTGCCCACTATGGTCCATGTTGTCTGTGCCTAAGTGGTACTACCACGCTGGTCTTAAAATAAAATTAAAAAAAAAAAAAAATAAAAAAAAAAACATTTAAAAATATAGAAAATAATAGAAAGCTAGTAAAAAATGTGAAAGTTAAGCTATTTAAGAAGTAACCTATATCAATATAGTGATGTTCAGTGTGACATACGACTACTAGTTTTTATGGATATGAATGACATAAATATCCTTTATTTAAGCTTAGCAAAATTCACTAATGATGTATGAAGACTTAAGGCGCATGGCAATTGAAAGCATGGTTCAAAATCACAGTAGAGCATAAAAACCATTATGACACGGCATCGCGTCGCAGTTCGCGGTCCATCGCAGTGCAGGTTTTTTTTTTTTTTACCCCAAAAGAATCTAAAAACATATCCAATACATTCAAAATATTATAAAATCTAGAAAACAATGTTTTTCCCACCAGTAAATACTTTAAAGCAAAATATCAGGCCCCCTAAGTCATAACATCCTATATTGTTGTCTTATTTGAAACTTGCAAATTATGTTCTAAATAAAATAGATTTACATCTATATACTAAAGTAAGTTGAAATGTCATAAAATTTATAGTATGCATTGCAACCATAATTTTGAACTAACCATTAGTGTTAACCACTTAAAGTCAAGAAACTAGTAGTAGTAGTGCAGCACTCAATTAAGCAAATCACCAAGTTGAGAAGGAATTTCAACTTTCAAGTAACATTCACTATTATAGCAAGATGAATTAATTAATTAGAGTAGTGGAATATGGACATAGGGGTATTCTGGTTGGGGAGCGAAGAAGCCTTCATATGAGAACCCACCAAAATGTTGCAAATCACTTGAGTTTTAGTGAAAAAAGAGGCTCAGGAAGCTCTAGCACAGTCTCAGGAAGCTCCACAGATAGTTTGAGAAAGAAAGAAGGGAAAAGAAAGTTTTCTAAAAAGAACATAGTTGGCCAATATTTTCAACGTTATTTTCAAAATATCAGTCATTATAATTGTTGTGACCGCCATATTCAAAATATCGGCCTTTATGACCATTATAGACTGATTTTTCACTTTTTCTTAATAACGTGACTGTTATGAACGTTTTATTAAAAACAACGTAACAGCATAAACCATTCCAGTTTCATAATGGCCGTTATGAAACGGTCACAGGCGTTTTTTTTTTAACCATGATTGAAAGGCTTGAATGTGGATTAGAAAATATATAATATCAAACCATTCAAATGATCCTAGCCTTTAATTTTTGGTCCTCAAAATTTAAGGGAAAAGTTGTGTTTTTATTTTTTTTAACTCAAGGGAGAAGTAATATTTTTAACGATAAATTGGCCAAAAATAAAAAATTGGACAGTCTAGCATTTGATTTTTGGTCCTCGAAATTTAAGAGGCAAAATTATCTTTTTATTTTTTAACTCAAGGGATAAGTCATTTGAATCTTTCTTAATAGTAAATTAGTAAAAGAAAAAACAAAAAGAAAAAGAAAATGAAGGGTACAGTAACCTTTTGTCCTTAGTGAAGGAAGGTTTTAGTAAATACACAAAATATAGGGGCCTTTCTAAAGTTTAGTGAAGTTATATGGGCTATTTCTAAGAAATATAAAAAGTAAAACTATTACTTTTTTTTTTTTTTTGTCAGAAGATAGACTTCACGTGTCCTCATTCAAAAAGTGACGTTCCAACCAACTCAACAACAACTAAGTGATAATATACATATAAATATATATAGGAAGTGCTCTTGTGAGAGCATCTCCCACCTTAATATGAGAGCTAAAGTGGGGGCCCTCACATTTAAGTTGTTGGCATTGGATATGGATGTGAAGGCCCCACCTTATCTCTCGTAGTAAGGTGAGAGATGCTCTCATAAGAGCATCTCCTATATATATATATATATATATATATATCCTTTTACGTGGTGTCGGGACCTCACTCAATTCAGGCCTGGGCAGCACCAAGTCAACTCACACATGTCAACCCGGTGCAGGAGCAGCAGCAGTAGTACTAAGCTAGCCCAGTAAATAATCACTAAGCAAATAGCAGTTCATGATGGCCATTCCTCAACCAGTGAGTGAGTTTGATGGAAAAAATCAGATGGCCTTAGAAGATTGAATGGTGTCCTGTTTGGCAGCATTATACCAAGGACAAAGGATCAGGTTCAAGAAGGAAAAAGATGTGAAATGCATTGTTGAAATCTAAGGCAAAGCCATGAAAATAAAGCAATAAAGTACTACTAAATATACACCGAAAAGAAGATTTTGATAGAAGAGGAGTAAAAAGTGATACACTGAAAAGAAAAGGACAGCTTGATAGAAGAGAAGTGAGGAAAAACTGGGCAAGTCAATTATAATATGCGTGCGCTTTTTCTAGGAATAAACAACAATAAAAGTGCATTTTATCTTTCCATGGAACTATTTTTTAGTGCAGCAGGAGAAATAGATAATAAGAGGTTTAACTTGCAATGGAATAAATCAATATATAGGAATATCATAAAAAAAAAAAAGGGAGAAAACTAATAAAAAAACATAGGAGGACAAGACCCCCATAGTTTGAAGGTGCCCTGTGCTGCAAACACGAGGTTGCGGATTCAAGTCATGTTACCATTCAAAGAGAGGAGAGGGAAAAGAGTCAGAAGGGAAGGAAAGAGAGCATTTACCACTTTTTATTTCAGATTTACTGGCATTTTTTGAAACCCCAAGGACAGAATAGTAATCCTGTGTTAGAAAAGAATAGCACCTGAGATCAGATCATTACCCATTGAGGACTTGATATGCTTTCATTATACAGCAGATAATCTAAAGTTGAATAGCAAATAATATGTTCTGAATGTACACCATTAAAACCATTCACAGTGTCGTTAAGCAAAGAAGAATTAGAAAAAGAGTACTCACTCTGTCAGCTCTAACAATGAGTCGTGATCCCCTACGGCGGTGACAAGTTTGAGATGATTGAGTATTGAACAGAACACACAATGACTCTTGGGTTAAAAAGCTTGCACGCAATGACGCCAAATGCATTTCCTTGCTTGAACCACTGACATAAACCAATTGTAAATAAACAAATTTATGCTTAAT
Organism: Umbellularia californica; assembly: GCA_028538565.1. Lineage (NCBI taxonomy): Eukaryota > Viridiplantae > Streptophyta > Magnoliopsida > Laurales > Lauraceae > Umbellularia > Umbellularia californica. Next base: position 61,703,260 of record JAPQWN010000007.1, on the reverse strand, counting down.
AAAATCAATCAAATTCAACATAAAATAATCCACAAAAATTTGAACTCGTTAGAAGAATTAAAATTTTAAATACATGAACAAATTTAAGAACTACTATAGTACTTTAAAGACCTATTAAATACAAAATATGCAAGTAAATTATGATCCAGAATCAAACCAATGAATCATCATCATGGAAGCCTAACCCATCTATTTGGGGTTGGCTTTCAGTAACACTGCCCGACAATCTCTCGTGTCTATACAAAAAAGAGCAACATAAAACTATTTGGAAGATGATATAACAAAAGAAAACAGGAATCACGATGAAACTGCAGCAGCTGCATTTAGAACATCCAAAGTGTTGAAAAAAATAAGAAACCAAAGTCAAGTAACATAAACTAATGTATACTGTGGGGTGAAAATAACCACATAGAAATGCTTACCTCAATTGAGATGTCAGCACCTTGTTCATGTTACAACATGGCATGGTTCGTGGAGATGAAGATCTTAATAGAAATTGAGGCCGAATCCCCCATTGTGATACCCATGTCCCTCCACAAGGTATAATTGCCATTGGAAATGATCTTGTATAGGGGTAAATACTAAAGAAAAAGGTTTATCCTCACTGCTTTACTGCAATTCAAAGAAAATAGATCAGTTGAATGTTTTGATAAAACTACTTGCATTCAAATGTTTTATTGAAAACAACAATCATTTTCTCAAAATGAAAATAACATAGATATTAATGAGAGAATCAGTGTTAAGGTTTAAGATTTCAATGACAAACAATTATAAGAGCTAATTCTAGTTCAACCTTTCAAGCAACTCCAACTACTGAGTTAAATCTAACAATATTATTCCTTTTTACCTTGTCTTGTATAACTCAATTACAAAGGGTGAATTAATAACCAAGAAAAGTGTAACAAGAAAATAAAAAATAAGAAAATTACAACAACACCTCATACAGCTGGTAGGGTCGTAAAAAGGCAGGAAGATAGGAGTGCATGGGTTTGAGAGCCATCAAGGTCGCCCATAGTGTCTCTTCAAAAGCCCCCCACCCCTGTTCTCTCTTCCCCACCCATGAAGGATCTAAAAGGGTCCCAAGAAAGGCCTGAAATTACGTCCTGCACTGAGAAGACTCAGTCCTAGTCAGTACCAGTACAAGTCGGAGAAAAGGATTAAAAACTCAAACTCAAGAGGCGACTTGGTCCCGCTCAAGTCAAACCAAGTCGCACTCAAGTTTAAACATCATGGTCTTTCACCTTTGAAACTCTTTTATTTCAACACTCAAAGGCCATAAAACAAGAGCTTTTCACTGTTTTCAGAGAGTGGTTGATTTGTTTAAGACGACCTGAGGCCTATACAATCGATTTATGCTCAAATAGGAGTCTGGATAGATTCAAAGCTCGCTATCGTACCATTCTTTCAATCAGAAGATTTGAAATTTTCTTTCAGCCAGCATTCGTTTCTCTAGCTTTCTAACCTATAAATGCATGGTTTGGGATCCTTTGTAGCTTTTTCAGAAGCAGAATAGTGACAAATCTGAGTGGTCCTGCATCTGAACATCAGCTGCAAAATCAACTTTCACAATCTCAATCGTCAACATCTACAGCTCCATCTCCTCCAAGATCAAGTGGCTCCGCCAGGGCTGCCTCCTCATCAACTTCGTCTTCCACCTTGTCAATCCCTCTTGCGCGTCTCCTCCCACGCCTGAGAAGCTACATCGTTCATGGGGGTCCCTCACCAACTAGGGAAAATTCTTGCTTTAAAATCGAGTTCAGGTCGACTCGGACATGGCCGAGTTGTAATACCATCATCAGAGATCGGAATCGGGAAAAAAAATGCACGAGCCATGAAAGTTGGACTAGCACAGATAGGTTATAAGACTAGCACAAACTGGCACGAAACAGTATTGGGATTGGCATGAACTGATACGAGATAAACCAACCACTGTGCTCCTTGAATCACAAACCCAAAACTGCAAAATACTTGCTTGACATTTGATATGCACTCTAGCTCATACATACATACATATATATAGAGAGAGAGGCATGTTCATACATATATATATATAGAGAGAGAGAGGAATGTTCATACATATATATATATATAGAGAGAGAGAGAGGAATGTTCATGTGCATCCATCCCTCGCCATAGGGTGAGGGATGCACACACACATGTATGTATGTATATATGAGGAGCGCTACAAGCCTACAAAACACCCATGTGTGCAACAAATAAGAAAAGAGACAATTTTAAGATTTCACAATATGGAGTTTGTCATAATGACGCTGGTTTCCTACATTTTCTCCATATTTAAATGCCATAAACAACTTTCTACTTTCCTTCCATAATCGAACCACTTACTTATCTTCCCTATTTTTTCTTCTTCTTTAAAGGAAGGCTTTACATGTCCAAATAAATAGGCACCAAAGACTCATGCGGATGGAGATTTCTCAAAAAATAAGTGGGCTCATGTCTAATCAGATAAATAATAAACTTAGAATGTTTAGATATTAGGGGCCCACTGCTTATTATTGCATTGCTTTAATTAAAAACGGTTTAAACTTTGTGGGAGTTCATTAATATATCAGTAGACCTACTAACGGATTTATAGGATTCAGATTTATTTCTATTATTTTCCTTTGAGCCCACTTGTGAGGAAATTTGGCGACGGGCCCCATTAACACTTATAAGAGGGACCCACTAACAGAATCTTAACCTCAAGTGGGTCAAACTCCTATTTCAGTGAAAGTTGACGACGGGCAATAGAAGTGCGCCCCATGAAAGATTATCAAGACTTTCTCATGAATCCCAAAATAAATTGGAAACCATGGTGAGTCCAATAAGGCAACCAGCGGTGGCATTTTAAATTCAAAAGTTTGTTATAAATGTTTACACAATATGAATGCCTTGAAAATTAAGTGGAATTCAAAAGTAAGCCATAAGAGTTGGCTTACTTTCGTTGGATGCACAAGAGGGGGGTGCTCTCTCTCTCTCTCTCTCTCTCTCTCTCTCTCTCTCTCTCTCTCTCTCTCTCTCTATATATATATATATATATATATATGTATGTATGTATAATATGGTTTTAGAGGCTCAGATGACGATCCTACCCACTTGATAAAGGCCAACAAGTTTCTACCTTCTAAAACGAGTGCACAGTCAATTCAACGGTCCAATCCATTCAGATGGGCACCAAACATAGTTGTCAATTCCATTTCGGTCCCCATCCCAAATTTTCCCTATAGTGGAACACTTCGGCTTTCCAATCAATTTTGTTGTTCCATTCCAAAAAAGACACGATTGATAAATGAAAAAATATAAAAGAATACCAACACTAAATAAAGAACACATAGACTCATGGCAAGACATTGAAAAGTCATACTAAATAAATAAACATTAAAACCTATGATGCACAGATACAGCATGGATACGGCAAGGACTCGCTATAGTCACAGCAGGAACACAGATTTTACACATAAAAAGTGAAGTATCGGATACGATACGACACGATACGTTGCCCATTTTGAAGTATCTGTGCATCATAGATTAAAACTACTCAATAAACAATCAAACATAACGAAATGAAACTTCGTTCTTGTCATTCTCTCACAAATCTAAAAATAAAAAATATTCCAACATAAGTCCTAAACTACTCATCACTTATCCCTAGCTGACGCTTCAAATCAGAGCAAAGCACGTTCACACGAATCAAATCACTGCTCATTCCATAAGGCTAAATAAGGCCATGACAAGTTTTAACTTCCCATTGTTTAACCTTCATGCCAAAAGGAAATTTTGCCATTGGGGTTTCCTCAGTTCCAGTTCTGCGCTTTCTCCAGTTCTCATGCTACATTTCACTCTCAGGTCTTCGACTTCTGTAGAGTTTCCAATGTTCTTCTCCATCACAGTTTCACATAAATTCAGTCCTCACTACAGAATATGCAAAGACTCAATTTCCTAGTCGTTTTCTATAAAACCACACTCATTTGCTACAACAAAATTGGAAAACAAGTATCGCAAATAGAAATAAAATAAGGAACAAGAAAGAACTAAATAAGAAGAAAGTGAAAAACTTTTTTGTTAAGAATGTTAAATCTAGGTATGACTTTTTGGTGAATCCATGATTAGTGAGAAGGTAATACCTAACATCCCTTCTACCATCACTCTCCTGTGCCGAAGATGAACGGGGCTAAGCAATCTACCAAAGCCATGGGATGTAAAAATGCATCGGTAGGGGTGCTTTTCGGTTCGCGGGAAGCTCCCGCGCGAGCAGATGTGGATGCCCTCTTCAAGTCTTCTGGCTAGTTGTTAGAAGCTTTATATCTATTGGAAAAGGCCCTCAAATCTTTTAGGAGAAGTTACTTGAGCATGAATGAAGTTTGATCATGCTCACTACCTCTGTTTATAGTGTTTTTCAGAGGTTCAGATGGCTAGAGAGCCAAGAAACCCAATTTGCAAGGAGTTTGGACAAAAATAAGAAACCTAAGAGCTGTCTAAAGCAGATTGCCGGTGCATGAGATGCAAGTGCCACCTAAATGCTGGTCCACGGTCAAGGGATGCCGGATGCATGTTCTCTCCTCTTTCCACATCACCAACTTACAAAGGTCATAGCTTTTCATCCATCCATCGGATTTTAAACTAAATACCATCGAAAGCTCATGAATAACTTCTTCCCATTTAAAGTCATTATATGAAATGCTGGTACCACTTCGTTTTTCTGCTGCCCTCAACTTCAGAAGGTCGTAATCTATTTGCCAGATATTTCTATTATTATATACTGCCAGAAAGTTTTGCCTAGAGGATCAATATAGTAGATGGACCTTTTTCTATTTGAATCCAACCACATCATTTACTAGAAAATCTTGGATCCCAAGTACATGATTTTGAGGGCGATCATCCCCGTTAAATTTGGGTCTGTTTCCAAAACCCATATGATATTTCTGGTTCTGTCATAAAAATCCTTCATCCACGCCCAAAACCTACATGAAAACCATCAGTTTGCCCCCCAAAACCCAACTACCTGTTTTCGGTCTGCCCCCCCTCAAGAAAAAACCCTGGGTCCACCACTGGAAGCAATAGACTGCTTTAACTGCTCGCTTCCAAAATTCTGATGTCCATAAACCATAAAGACGAAAACTTTAACATGTAAGAATGAAAAATCATTCTCCCACAAAACCATAAAGATGAAGACTTTAACATGTAAGAATGAAAAACTATTCTCCCAAAAAACCATAAAGATGAGAACTTTAACATGTAAGAATGAAGAACCATTCTCCCACAAAATCATTCTTACACAAAACAATAAAGATGAAAACTTTAACATGTAAGAATGGAAAAAATCATTCTCCCAAAACAACCATAAAGATGAGAACTTTAACATGTAAGAATGAAAAACCATTCTCCCACAAAATCATTCTCACACAAAACCATAAAGATGAAAACTTTAACATGTAAGAATGAAAAAATCATTCTCCCACAAAACCCATTTTCATTCCTCTGCAAAATGCTCCACACAATCATACCCTAAAAATCATACAACATGGAGCTAATCTTAACAACAGAATCATCGGCTTCCGTCCACTGCTCCAGGAACCTCAATATAGTGATCAGAAGCGCATAGGAATTTCAATCACTTTCAGCAGAAGCGATACGAATCGTCCCTAAAACTAAACCCAAACGGTGAAAAGTACAGAAAAAGCACTAGCAAAAGCACGTAATGGAAATGAAAACGGAGGGGAACAATAAAAATACAATCTTTTTTCAAGGAAAGAGAGTTTTAGAGCTGGATTGCATATGTGATACGGGAAATGGAAGCAAACGGATAAACGTACCTTCTTCTTTCTGGTTTTGGCGTCGTCTCTGTGCTCTTCTGCTCCTTTCCCTTGTTCTTGGAGCGGAGTAGAGAAGAGGCGCGCTCGAAGTGTAGGGCTCGCGTCCGAAGGGGATGGTATGGACGGGATAAGCAAGAGGGGTCGTGTGACTCGTGTCTGACGTTTTTGACTGAGGAGTATTGAGGTATAGCATCCTCGAGCGTTTACCAAATACCATGCATGAACATTGCAATTTTTGTTAGGTTTTGTTTTCCTTGGGCCGAATACTCTCACACCCACTCGCACACTCAACCAAGTTCACATATTTCTATTTTTTTTTTTTATGTTTTTACGAAGAGGAGGTGCCTCGCCGGCTAATAAGTGTATATATAATTTTAAATAAAGAAAAATAAAAGCAATTGCATGGTGTGATGACTGTTGAAATTAACACAGAGGATCCGGCGATGGATTTATATTCACCAATATTTCACAATTTGGACATGTTTGTAAAGGTAAAGGTCTTTTTGATATCAAGTCATTCGAATGCTCCCACAAAATGAGATGGTTGATAATGTGTTTCGTGAGTGTTAATCACGTTTTGAGTTTAGTTTTAATGGAGAAATCCGTGAAAACTTTAACCGTTGAAATAAGAGATTTTAAACAATTCAGCTTTGATTTTTTACTAAAACAACTCGCAAGCACAAAGAAGCCTCCTAGTTGTTTCCCACCTTTTAAAAAAGTTATCTTCCACCTTCTACTAGTCCATTTAAAGAGGGCTCCGGCTCTTTGCTCCTATTCTAGCTCAAGATATTCTCTTGTGTGCAATTTTCCACCTCTTTTTACATGTCCTCTCCCTTCTCATCTCTCTTCTCTCCCTCTCCCTAAACCAAACCACCACCACCCCTCTCCTCTCCTCTCCTCTTCCCACCCAGCCTAACAACTCTCCCTCTCTCTCTTTGCGCGCACGCACGAACTTACTTTTATAAGCCCAGCAACTCTCTCTCTCTCTCTCTCTCTCTCTCTCTACGCGCAAGGACTTACTTTTATAAGCCATCCAAAAAAGGTTACATTATATAGTGTGCTCCTATGCAGTTGTCTTGCACAAAGAGACGTGCTAGAAAACCTATGAGACTTACCCGGCACCCTACCAATCTTGGTTAAGTGGGAAGAAAGATCTAAATGAGACATCTTAAGTTAATCATATCATCCTGAATCCTTGATTTGTGGTCCTCAAGTTTTAACTCTTTTAGAATTATCTTTGGTTTTTTCAATCCAAATGTCTAATCCATTTAGATATTGATCTAAAACCCATGAGATTCATGACATGTATGGGGACGTGGGGTGCCTTAGGGCACGTTTGGGGTGACGGAAATAAGTTAATCATGTGGGGCTCTAGATGGGCTTAAGAGGTTGTCTCACACCATGCGAGACATCCGCACTAGTGCTATGAATATTATATATATTAAATATTTTGAACTTTTTGAGAAACAATAAAAGAACAATATGAAAATATTTGGATATTTTCGAAACAATAAACACCAAAAATGGCTAATGCTCTCACAAAAAAAGTTAAAATTATTCAAGACAGAAATTCAATTCCTCGGTTTTAAGACAAAATACAAAAGCATAATTCTAACCAATAAAGTTAAATAGTTTGATTTTTTTTTCTGATGAAATCACAGATAAAAGCAATTACAAAGACTTTTAAGAGTCTAAGTTATGCATCCCATTATTTTTGTAAGGATCTAGCTAAAGAAAGAAGATTTCTCCAAAAAGACTAAAAAAACTCTTCAAGTGATTGGACTCTTGAGCATACTAAAGGTTGAAAAGGATATAAGAAAATGTTCAAATTCCTCCATGCCTAAACATCCCAAATCCAAATTCAGTTAAATCGTTCAAACATATGGCTCAGATATTGGCTAGGGGGAATTCCTTATAAAGAGACTTGCATGATAAAACTAAAAAAAAAAAAAAAAAATAGTTTGATTTGTGTCAGGGTCATGGATTAATGACACACAAAAGATTTATTCTACCATTAGAAAGGAAATCCTTATCCATATATAGTCAATTACATATTAAGATTCCAATGTGCTATTCTAAATAAAAGAACATTCTCTCAAGAATCAATTGTAAGTTTATAAAATAAAATAAAAGATTTAAAAAATTTAGCACCCAAGTAAATTTGTGCAAGGTGGCAGCCATTGTTAGCCATTGTAATATATAAGATGCAAATATAAGATGCACCACGTCTTCAGGAACAAAATCCAAGTCAAATTCTAGGATGAAGTCGATTGAGTTTTGTGTTCTCTTTCTTTCCCATTTCCATGCCTTTTTGGAACTTTTTTTTCTTAATCTTTACCTACTTATTGACATCTCAGTGTGCTACTATGTATAAAATTACTTCTTACATAACACTATCATGATTCACAATGACATGGGTCTCTTGAAGATATGGCATTGGCTAGAGCTCTCTTGTATACTCCCTGGACTTGCATAACGAGTACATGACCTTTCTCCTTCCTCAAACTCTCAATGTTCTCCTGTTTTTTTAAGTTATCATATACCATCACATTGAAGTAACATTGGGGACACGGAAAGGAGGAAGCATCGTGTATATTGTTGCTTTGTATAGTTTTCTTAATGACCATTTCTTTAATTGTAAAAGAGCATGATTTTACTGATTAATTGCATTGTAGCATAAGTATGCAAAAAAAAATTATGCATCTCCAATTTTTCTTTCAATCCCCTTACAAATTTCATGTTGCAATTGTCATTGGTGGCTTGCTCGTGCTTAGCGCAGTCATCCTTTACTAGCCTTTTATTTTGAAATTGAATATGTGCACGCGCCCATGCACATGCCTCTACACACAGGGGCAAACCTTCATGCATCGGGATGGGGGCTTTAGCCCCCCTTAAAACCGTAAAAAGCCTATTAGGGCCCTAAGGTAAGTCTGGCCTAGCCCCCACTTAAAATAACCCATTGTCCTCACCTCCTTTTTCCAACTCAAAAAATCCCCTTTCCCAACGTCTCTTTCTCTCTCAAAACCCTCAAATCAGCAAACCCTTAGGGTTTGTTTGGCAAATCTTATCTGTTTGAAATAGATCTGGCTCGAACAGTCTGTGTGAAATAGATCTATTTCAAATAGACTATTTCACAAATAGACCGTTTGGTAACACATGGAGAATATCTAATTTAAGTAGATCTATTTGATAAAATTAGTTTGGTAAACATATAAAGAAGAGCTTATTACAGGGGCATTTCTTGTCTTTTTTTTTTAAAAGTCAATTTATGATAGAAATTCAGGGACATCCATTATAATTTATTTTTAAATTCAATCTGGCCATGTTTTAGGTGTCAAAAGATGCCCCCGGGACTAGAACATTTCAACTTATCCATATTAATCTCATCTTCTAACTTACACTAGAAACCATAGTTTGTGTACACTATCCAATGAATTACTGGACCATATGGGTTGGGCTAGGCTAAGGAAAAGCTTGCCTAAGTTTGAAGTCCAACTGGTTAGTAGTTGGCCAGATTAAAACTTGGATTCAGTTCCTCAAGTATGTTTTGGGTTCAGTGCCTTGCAAAATATTGAGCCATAAGCATTAATTATAGTGGGCCAGGTCAAGCCTTCTGTTAGGAGCCTTTGCCTCAGCTTTCTAGTATTGGGTAGAGAACTGGGCGTCGACCAGTCTAGGCCTAGCCTGTTTTACACAAGATCACTCCAAATTTGAAATAAACTTCAATTTGAATGGTTCAGATTATAAGAAATAGACCCATCTAAAGATTATTTATCACCAAAGTTTCTCATGATTCCAAGCACCAAAGATCCAGACCCATAAATGCAAAAGCAAAATAAAAATCGTTTCCCTAAAAAATACAAATGCAACATGTTTCCTTCCAAACAATCAAATATACAAGCTCCTCTATCTTTTACCAAGAAAAATACAAGCCCATCTACATGGCGGAGAGGAAGAAGGGAAATAGAAAGATAAGAGAGACAAAGGAGATAGATGGAGTTACAGAGGGAATAGAAGTGGAGGTGGAGGTGGTGATGGAAATTGTACCTCCTGCTCTGCCTACTCTTAAGACCTTTAAGACCCATGTGAGAAGGAGCAAGAGCTAGAGTAGGACCTGTGGCTTCCACGGCTATTGCAAAATCACCCAGCATCATCAACATCAAGAGAATCATTGCTAGAGAAAAAACCACAGAAGATGACCTCATATTTCTCTCGTCTTCTGTTTTTTGAAGAGTGAATTGGAGATAAGGAAGGAGATGCCACTATCATCATGAATGAAAGAGGGCGTTTGCTGTTGCATTTCTAACTTTTGGCATCTCCATCTGTTCTGCAATATTCACCACTGCATCGGTGCTCGGAGACGCCACTATAATCATTATTACTGGCCTCTAAAGATATGTCTTCATTCTCGTACTGTATAAAGAGTGCATTTAAAATATTTTCTCAAGACAACAAATAATAAATCAATGTCGAATCAATCATAAAAAAAATGCAAATGAGTCCAATAGTGGCCCTTCTAATCAGAAAAATCCAACTTGAAACAAACCTCTATATTCCTTAGAAATAGTGGCCATTGAATTTTCCTCAAGGCATAAGACCATCAAGTTCTAAGAAATCATTTGGATAAATTGAGATCTTTAACATGAGTTATGCTTATATTTTAGTATTGCGTTAGGAACTAGATTATTCTCATCTAGACAACTGTGGCATTTGAAAGGCCCTAATTCTGCTATATTCTTGTGCCACACAGCTCAAACATTTTGGTAGATACTATTGCCTTTTGTTTGTTAACTTTGATCACTCCATGGCAAAGCCCACTTGGCACACTTGATATGTGGTTTTCATGTGGTATGGAACTAAGATTCTCAGGGTATTTTGTTTCTCACTTCATTTTATTTCCATTAAAATATTCACCACTGATCTGGACTAGTGAGCCAACCGACATGAAAATGTTCCATTTTTTGAATGGCCATTAGGTTGTCCTGTACAATTCTCAACCTAGCAGGATTCTTTGTAAATGATGTGAACTCCAAAACAAAAACTTGAAAATCCAACTTGAAACAAACCACTGTATTCCTTAGAAAAAGTGGCCATTAAATTTTCCCCAAAGCATAAGAACATCAAGTTCGAAGAAATTATTTGGATAAACTAAGATACATTTTAAACCTCCAAGAAACCTCTATATACATTTTAATTGCAGAAATCAGTGGCTTCCATCCAATTCAAACATACCAAAAAGATTAATAAATCATGGAGAGAAGCCTAGATCATTTATATAATAATATAATCAGGGAATATCTAATGTTTAATCCATCTGGACCTTCAAGCAAACATTGAAACCAACTGAGCTTGAAAGTAAACAACTATTTCATATCTTGGGGGTCATGATGTCATAGGAAAAACCATCACAATTTGACACCAAATGCATATTTTGATAGATCCAGTGATTTGAGACTTTGGCAAAATGGTCAGTACTTGGTAAAAATACACCTGACATATATTTACCATTCCATTAACTTCGGCCCCCTCATGAACTAACCAGCATAAGCCAATTCCTGTCATTTCTACTATTTCTATCAATTGAGCTTCAAGAAAACAATCACCAATCAATATCTAAAATATATTGTTTGTTCTATCAGTATTGGAACCTTAGGAATTCCAAGCAATGCTTTTCTGTCAAAGGGGCTAAACTGAAGGATTAAATCTAAAGATTGACAGAATGCAATCAATTAGTCTCCCTTTGCTAGGAAATGGTTGCCCTAGTCATATATGATAACAACATCCACTCTTATGCTTGACAAGCAAGTACGGTTTTCAATTAAAAACAAGAATCTACCTCTCCTTACTACTAAACAAGTTCAAGGAACCCCCTGCTTTTTTGACACGATCAGTCCACTATGGGCACATTCATGGGAATCTAATGTCATATAATAAGCATTAAAACATCATATCCTCATGAGAATGAAACACCCATAGGGGCGATATGCCTCCAACACTAAAATAAACTATCCAAAGCACAAATTTCATAAAATAGAAAACACCAAATCATAAAACCCACAAAAGAAAAAACCCCAACTCACAAAATCAAACCCAAGTTTTTCTCTATCATGGCCGTCAATCTTCTGAACGCAAAAAAAAACTCTCCAAAAACAATGACAAAGATGAAGAGTGGAATGGAAAGAGAAAGAGAGAAAATCATATAAACAAAAAGCATATTAGGAGAGAAGTACCTTGTGAGGAATGGAGAAAAGGTGGAGGAATGAAGGAAACACCAAGCTCTGCTAGGGTTTTTTTTTTCGAATGTGAATGAGAGAGCCATCTTTGTTGCAAAGAGAAATATGGGTAAACTTGTCAATCTCAGAAAAAAGCGAGGGCAAACTTGTCCGAAAATTATAAAAAGTGGTCTACCCGCTTCAGATGATTTTGTCTGTCCAAAACAGCACAGTTTTTGGGCCATTTGGAAATAGACAGAAAATGTCTATTATCTGGTCCAAACAGACATACCACTGGTGCTATCCAAACAGTCTAATTTCTCATAATGTCTTTTCCAATCAGTTTTAAGAGATATAGACTTGAAAAGTAGACATGCCAAACGGGCCCTTAGTCTCCGTCCCTAGCATCGGCACACCCCTATTATTCCTCTCTCCAGCCGGCAAGTATTCATCTTTGCTCTCCTTCTCTCTCACTCTACCTATCTCACCCAGTCTCTCTCAATCTATCTTACTCTCTCCATCCTCTACCTATCTCACCCAGTCTCTCTCTCTCTCTCTCTCTCTCTCTCTCTCTCTCTCTCTCTCTCTCTCTCTCTGTTCTTTTTTTTTTTTTTTTTTCTTCCTTTTTCAAATAGGGTTTAAATACTATCTTCAACTGGTGAGTTTGCATGGATCTCTACAAATCAACCTTAACCCTAACAAGAAGACTCCACCCCATAAACTTAGCTTGAAAACCCAAATTTGTTATTATTTTTTTTTTTTTTGCCTTTCTCAAGTATAAAAGTATGTTTGGTTTTGATAAAAAGGTGTATTTAATATATATATAAAAAAGCATATGATTCATTGAGTTATGAGACATTTTTTGGAATTAATTGTGTGGATTTTCTTTTAGGTTTTGGGAGCTGATATGAATGAGATTACAACCATGTATTTGGTTCCCTAAATGTACAATCATAGGATTACAATTTTAGAATTGGTTCAAAATTGTAATTTGGAATTAGAGATCATTGAGCGCTTTATCAAGCTTCTCAAATTATCAGTTTCACTTTTCACATGTGTAAATGAATACAATCAGTGGTTTAAATGTATTTGGATTATTTAGATGCATTTCACAAATTCTCAAAACCCATTAAAATTTAAAAGATATTAATTTGAATGTATTGATCGTTATCATTAATCTGAGAATATAGATGATTTGAATCAAGAAATTGTAATCCACAAATTTATAGGTTTATATATAGGAGAATATTCATGTGTGTATATCCCTCACCATAGGGTGAGAGACACTTACATAATTGGAAATATTCATGTGTAAAAGAGAAAAGGCCATATATGGTAATATGCAGAAAAAGAATGTTCACGTGCAAATAGGGAAAACCATGTAAGTGTCCATCACCCTATGGTGAGGGATGGATGCTTGCTCAAAATCCATAATCTTTTTGTCCACTTGGAATATGGGGGTCTTGAAGAAGGAACCTTAAAACACTAGTGCAAATGTCATATGATGTGTATAATATTTCTATGGCTCTGTCCATGTGTGTGTCATTCAAGTGGAGTAGCATATAATGTGTAAAAGCCTTGTTTGAGTTAAGATGTGACTTTTGATGATAGAATGTTAGTTGCTGGAATTAGATATTTTATAAATGTAATACATTTTCTCTTTTGCCAAAGTTAATATATATTAAGAAAGAATAACAAAACTGTGATTGACTTTTTCAAGTGACTATGAGAAGCTCCTTCAAACGAAAATTCTGCGTCCGCCAGTGTCTACACATGCCTGTGTAGTGAATGTGGTGAAGCTCTAGTGTTGTTGGTTGGATTAAGGGAATAATATTAGTCTTGAATCTTGATGCCCAAATGCAGTGAGCTTGTACGTGCTGAGGCCCAGCCCAATACAACAAATGAAGTAATGAACACAGTAGGCGTACTTCTCAACTTGTAAAAAGTCCAAATGTTACATCCGATGTCCTCTCATAAAATTTGTGAAAATTGTCGAACACCATAAATGATACAATATAATAATATGATACTATTTTATTATATATATATATATATATATATTTTGCTAACGGAGGGTTCCTAAATCTTTGGGTTGGACTATTCCCTCCGGGCCTAGAGAGAAGCCGGGTAAAACTCCTGAGGCCCTTAGGTGGTAGCACAAGTGGACTCAACATTCGATTCCTGAAGAGGGGGGAACCGTGGTCCTGACCACTCGGCCAACCCCTTGAGGTTAAATACTATTACTATTTTGTTATATGATAATGAAATCTTACAATATCTAAATTTGTTGAAATTATATTATGCATTTATCCAAACACCCCCTCACGAGTCTCATAATACATAGGGGTTGTTGCTAAAATTCTTTTAGCTAAAAAGACATTCACCATATTGAGAGAAAATTTTATTTTCACTTGATTCATGTTATGTTTTTTCTTAATAACAAACATATCACCAGTCATAAAGAGGATGGAACAACTGAAACCTAAACTCAGCCCCTCAAACCTCACTCGGCTCAAAAGCCGCAAACCAATACCCACCAAGAACCCATCAAGGCCCCTACCAAACCCACCTCAATATGGGCGGGTTGGAGCAGGTCACCCATTTAACCCAACCCATTGCTGTCCCTAGACAGTCTGGTTTGGGCCACTGTGCTCGTAAATTGTAACCCTACGGAAGAAAGAACTTTGACTAGGCCTTTTCCAATTAAGCCGGGCCCATGGATTCAAAATTCAGATACAAGAACATGGGCCTAGTAGGCGGCCCAATTGGCCCCATCTCATACAATTCCTTTTATATGGTAATGAAGTTACTTGGCCCCTTTTATTTTATCTTGATAGAAGCAACAAGGAAGAGTCCAGACATTACAAACATGAAAACAAAAGCTAAAATTCTCACATCTATCAGAAACCAGCCAAAAACATCAAAACAATAATAAGCACAGCTACTACTTTAAAGAAACTTCAAAAAACAGAGCAAAGGAAAAACAAGACACTTCAAGAGCTGCATTTGTTGCTCGAAGGGTCTATGATGCCTTTGTCCTGAACTTTGTGGCCTACTCTGGGACCCAAAACCTTCTCCATCCAATCAACTAAGGGAAGGCCCAAATCTGGGTTGTACAACCTGAACCCATCTTGCAAAAATATTTAGTCAAGCTGTGTCAAAGTAGGGAGACAATTGGACAGGTTGGGTTACAGTAAAGTTCAGCAGTGTGGGAAACGAGCATGGGCCCGCCCAACTTGAAGTCGGCCATCTAATGAACCCGACCTAGAAGTTAGAGTCAGCCTTAAAATTAAGAGGTTTGGCAAGTCATGGTGCAAATAGTCGGGTTGGCTCATTCTTGGGTTGGGTTGGAAAGTCGTGTACCAAGAATGGCCAAAACCCAACCTGCAATAAAGGGTCAATGCGAACTTATCTATACAATTAGATCATATTTGGATTAAGCACAACATGGGCTATATAAGTGCCCGGATCGAGCTCAGCCTTCCTAAAACATGTCAGGCTCGAGCCCACACATTTGTTCATTTGGCTGGGCCGGTTTTTCTATCCCTTATTCAGGTTTCTATCATTTATTCGGGCAAATCAGTCAGGACAATGCAAGCACTAGTTGTTTGGGCTGGGTCAGGCCAGGTCTCGGGCTTCCTATCGCATAATCCTAGGCTTACCCAAATATTAAAAAGGCCCAGATTTCAGATTCAAGCCTGGCCTAAATATTAAGGCCAAAGGTTCAAATCTGGCCCAAAGCTCATTGGGCCCAAGTCAGACTTGGGCTGGCTCGGCCCATGAACATCCCTACTCTCCACCACCCTCTATCAAATTTCAATTTCTTCTCTGTCAAGGAATATGGAATTGAAAAAAATGCACATCTACAAAAATGTATTGCACAAAAACAAAGAAAAATGTGTGGTAGAATAGTCGTCCTCTCTATTACGAAATCCTCATATTACACAAATGGCCGGAAGAAATGGAGATGATGAGTTGTGGAAAGTCCCAATATTTAATTTTTCTTTTTCAAAAGTGGATAAAAATATATTTATTTAGGCCTATATCGATCTTTGAACAGTTGAATGAATCCAAGGAGAAAAGAACAAGAATGAAGGCTTACGAGTAACTTATCTTTGAAAATTGGTTGGGGCAAAGAACAAAATTACTATGCCAACATCATCAAGATGCAGCAGCCTTCATTTAAATGAGTTATGAAGATCCAAAGACACCTTAATCTTTACATTCTTAAGTTTATTTATTTATGTATTTATTTTTGTTATATCTAACCTACTCTCCTAAATCTACTCAACTATTTTGAATTTACTAAATTGCCACTGACTGATACCCCATTATTCCAAGTAAGGTTCCAATTGACAACTACTATAAAAATAGGGTCTATTTGACTTAAGAATATCCAAGTAGATGTTTTACTTTAGATGTTTTGGAAAAAGTATATTTCCTTAACTGATTGAATCAGTATTACTATCATTTTTCTCCATTTCAAAAAATAACAAAAGGGAAGAGAATCCAATCCGACACCATTGTTTGAACAATTTGGACAACTTTTGTTTTTTGTTTTGTTATAAGTTTGCACATATAACTTTTACTATATGATAAGTTTGTTTGTACTACTTCTGCTATATGACAAGCTTGTTGATATAACGATTCACAAGTTTGCTCTTTCAACAGAATTATATATACTATGAGTTCTAACAAATGGTCGATTTGTAAGATATCTAATTGAAACAGCTCCATTTCTAATAGATCTCAGCGAATCAGCTTTGTTTCAAACATATTAGAGATTTCATATAGGCCCATGAAGCTTGAACCTACCCTGCCTTCCCAGGAGAACTTTTACGCAGGCAGACCGTGAGCTATTTTCTTTTTCTTTCATGTGAATCAGTGAATGTCACATTGGTAGCAACCATCAAAGTGGAACAGGTTGAGTCTGGGTTCATGCTGCAACTAGATGAGGACCCAACCCAACTCGTTTACCCATAATGTATTATACAAAATATTATTATTAAACACTAGGACAAACCAAGATTCAGGTCAGACCCAGGCACCCAGTCCTATTTATAAGTTGGTCCTAGATGGGGGTCACAATTCACAACCAAATTCTTGGGGTTGGCTCTTTCAGAAAACTGTGGTCCTTTTACATCACTAGCTGGTAGGTTAAACGTCAGAGGAAAGCCCAGCAGTGTACTCAGAAGAAGAGTAGATTTTATTCTACTTCCATTTAGACCTACATGAATGAAATGATTTGGTAGTTTCAACAGAATTGGATGCAAATGAATATCTACCATGCTTACATTCTGGATGTGATTGGAATAAACCTTCCAGGGAAACCTCTCTGTTTCATTGGACCACCACCTAGAGCCAAGTGCATGTGGGTGGATCACATCACATGTTAGTTGCATTTGCTCCATTTGGCCACCACTTTTCATAGAAGCATATAGTGGCAGTGTCTTTCTTTCATTTAGACCTACATGAATGAAATGATTTGGTAGTTTCAACAGAATTAGATGCAAATGAATGTCTACCATGCTTACATTGTGTATGTGATTGGAATACACCTTCCAGGGAAGCCTCTCTGTTTCATTGGACCACCACCTAGAGCCAAGTGCATGTGGGTGGATCACATCACATGTTAGTTGCATTGGCTCCATTTGGCCACCACTTTTCATAGAAGCATATAGTGGCAGTGTCTTTCTTTCCATCTTTCCATTATGGAGCAACCTTCCATGCGTGAGACCTCTCAATGAGCTATCAACTGGAGTTTTCGTCCCATATATAATTGAATGAATGAATGCAACCGACATTGTCCAAAATATGAGGATAGCCATGAAGTAAGTCCGGAAGCCTCATCAATCAATCAGATGGCACAAAATTAATGAGCCATTCAGCATATGATTCCACATCCAACTATTCAGTTTCAATCCTCTCACTTGGGTTAAGTGCCTTGTGATGGAACACTTTCTTAATGGGAGATAATCTCTCTCTCTCTCTCTCTCAAAGAGGCCAACCATGCATTCAATGTTATGGAATACCTTCCCACATGCAACTTCTCATGTACAGGATCAGAAAGCTAACCATGAAATGGCAATGAGGAATACCTGTAGACATCAGTGAAATTTTTCTTGGGAGTCCTTCCTACACAAAACATTTTTTGTTTGAGGGCTCTAGATGTTAAAAAAAAAAAAGAAAAAAGAAAAATCGGACTTCTAAGATTTCTGTCATTTCTGTCCCTGCCTCTATTCTAAGAGAAAAGGGATCAATATTTCCGGACCATTTATATCATTGGTAAGACTTTTTTCATTTTGATTTTGATTTGTTTGCTTCTAAGACTAGAATATGCCAGTTCTAGTTTTACTCAACACGGACGAACCCACATACATCCATTTGGGGGCAGACGCACCCGTTGGACTTCAGTCCACTTTTAAAACTATCACGAAAATTCTACTCTTCTTTGAAAATCTATATAAAAATCCCATGCCCGCCACCAAAATACACAAGAAAATTTAGGGTTTGCTCCAAAAGGCCAATTGCCTGTTTGGACCGGCACCCCTCAAATCAAAATCCCAAGTCCCCACTGATTCAACATGTTCTTGAGAAATGGGTCCTCTGCAATCTAAATTCTTATCCCTGCATTATGCTCAGACACAGCCACTATCAGGGGCACATGACAGTCGTTGTCAAGCCGCCTTCACTGTCCAATGGATAAAATGAAAAAAATATCATCAGTTATATTGTCCACTGCTTGGTTTATTTGCACTTCCATACAATTATAACCTCGAATGGTACAGCCATGTATAGTCGAAGTAGAGAGAAACGATCTTCCATGGGGAAGTGGAACAAACTTGAATGAATGTCATTGTTGGCAGTCAGTAGGAAGGGATGCCATTGATCATGGTAGCTTATGAAGGCACTAATTGTAAGAAACTGTGTGTCCAGTGTCCCATATAACAGAGGGTCAGTGGAAAAAAATTAGTCTCACTTAGATTAAGACTTGATCTGTAAATACCCACTTAAAGACTCCCATTTGGATTAGATGCATGTGGGTTTCTGAGCGAAAAAATCTTTGTAAGCGAGATTCTTTGGACTTGTCTATAAAAGAATAAAGAGAGCCTTAGAGTTGGATACTCTCCGTTCTCGTAAGTAAGATAGAGTCCATGAAGCTTTCCAATCGCCGAAATACAAATAAATCTCCGGCTACGAATTGGAATCTCTACATTCAGATCCAAAACTAATAAAGAACAGTTCATTTTGTTTTTAAGTAGAGTCTTACTCTCCCAAAGATTACTCTTGGAACATGTGGATAAAATAAATATATGTATGAATCCAAGCTGGCATAAGGTGGGTCTCACCATACTGATCATATCCATATCTCAAAATGAGACAAGTTGGATCAAGAATACTGCTGGATTGGAGATTAAATGGATGCAAGTTGGTAAAATTAAAGTATATTACACACCCAGACATACACTCTTTCCTAGATCCTCATCCTCAAAGTAAATTTACAAATAGAGTAAAATGATCAAGTGACCATTGTGGAATGAGGTATGTTGGTGTGGAATCTTGAGATGCGAATCCATGAATAATGGCTTTGGGGGACATCCCACACCCATCGCATATCAATTTCAGCTGGGCCCCACATGGCATTAATTGTCAACCTCCCACATGGGTGGGTCCCACAAACAACGCTCCACCGTGAGGGGTCTACAAACCGTCTTTTCGTAACATCCTCCCTTTGAATCTTTAATTATGTGTAATTAATTACATAATAGAAAAAACTTAAAAAATAATAGAGAGAACATGAGAACAAAGTTAAAAAGAAGGAACCTTAGGATTCTTCATGGGAAAGAAAAATAAAAGTTATGCGGCCTATCTTAAATTCATACTTCTTGTAGTAATTGCCAATTAGAGGACTCACCAAGCACCGGCAATTTTTTTCTAGGTTGGCCTATTGGCCAGAAGTGACAATCAACATGAAAAGTCAATATGAAGACCTACGGATCAATCCCTTAACATATGTGTTATTCCGAAAATTGATTAAGTACAAAAGATATGATGTTCACTTTTATTACATATAGGGCCTGCCTGTTTGATCTCCTTTCTATGGATTATGAATCAAGGGAAAGGGGGGAAATAAATATCCACCTACCACCTTGGTAATTCAAATCCTCACAAAGGGAGCGTTGCATCTAGATTTCCCCACATCCAATTTTATAATTCTTAAGTGAACTCATTTGACCATAAATTTTCATATTTTCAATTCCTCCGAATCCTATGCAAACAAACAACCCACAAAGAAATTTATCACGAACTTTTTACAATATTTTTTGAATCATGATTTTGAGAAAAACCCAAGATGCAATGTGATGATGCACAAAAATGGATTTGCACACCACCGGTCAAGTATGAGTAATGAATGTGGAAATAAATGAGAGAGAGATTTATAGTGGTTCGGTCAGTGACCTACGTCCACTTTTGGAAAGGCAGAGGTTGCCGGATATGTCATTTCTCAAGTGTCCAGAGATTACAAGTGTAGGAGAAGAGAGATGAAGGGAGAATATTGCTTGCCTCGGTATTTGTCTCATGCCCCCCAAGTGCTGGTGGGGCTTACAATTTATAGTCGCTCCCCTAACAGATGGGGACGACTTTACAGCGCCGTTTACGAGGAGCCTTCGAGGTGTCCTCGACTGGGGAGGCAGTTGTGATATTCTCCGCACGACTTGGTAAAAGCGGGACGTGGCCTGCCTGCTTCCGAAGCGACCCGGACTGCTGTGACGTGGCCAAGCATCGTGGGTTTGGGCTCGGACTCCATTGGACCCAACGGATCTTTCATTAATTTAAGCCTTGGCTCGTCACAGACTGGGCCACTTGGGCCTGACTCATCATTTGCCCCTCAATGCCCTGTGTCCAATGGAACTTGGAGAGGAGGGCATTCGATCGATTTTTCGGCTGAGTTCGCAACTGCAAAAACTTCGGGAGGCCAAAACATCTGTCTCGAGGCCTTTTTTGGACTTCTGACAACATCAGTCACGGCCATAGGCGGTGAGTTTTGTAGGGCTCGCCGAGAGCTTCGATTTGATATATAATACGTCTCATTCGGAGTTATGTACCAAAACTTACGGTGAAAATAACAAGCAGGCAGTTTCGGGGCGAGCAGGTGGAACTGGGCGAGCATGAGGGGCTGGGCATCTGTGGTCTGCTGTGCAATGTGCATCGACGGACAGCGCGGCGAGGATGCCGGAGGGCTGGGCGCCCCTGAGGCCTGGGCGCCCATGGGTCTGGGCGCCCATAGGGCCTGGGCGTCGGCGTGACAGCAGCGCCAGGCGTGGGCGCCACGGGCGGCGAGGACGCTACCTCGAGTGGCGTTGCAGTGGGCGGCAAGGGCGACGCAGGCAGGGGCGTCGCGGGAATCGGGGGCGCTGGCAGCACGGGCGTCGCGGTCGACAGGGGCTCTGGCGAAGCGGACCAGGCGGGCACGGGTCCAGGTGTGCCACGGGCGGCGCCGGGCACGGGCGACGCGCCACGGGCGGCGCCGGCGCAGCGGCTGGCGTGGACGCGGGGCGCACAGCGGCGGGCGTCGACGGCGTCGTGCAGCGGGCGTTGAGCATGGCAGCTCCGGGCGCCGGTGCCAAAGCGGGCGTGGATGCGGGGCGCACAGTGGCCGGCGTCGACGCGGGACGCGCAGCGAGTGAGGGTGTACTCGGCGGGCGTGGCAGTCGTGTCGGGGGCTGAGCAGCGGGCGTCGGGCGCACGCTGGCGCCTCTCAGACAGCAGCAGTGGGCGAGGACCCCGCGGGCGTCGCAGTCAGGGCGGGAGCTGGCGTCGGCCAGACTGCAGCAGCGGGCGAAGGAGGCCCCACGGGAGCGGGCGTCGCAGCCCAGGCGGGCGCTGGCGCCTGCCAGAAGGCAGCAGCGGGCGAGGACGGCCCCCCGGGCGCAAGCGTCACTGTTCGTGAGGGAGTGGGCGTCGCTGCTAGTGAGGGTGCGACGTCGTGGTGCGGACGTCGTGCGGACGCCGTGCGGCCGGCGACGTTGACTGTGGGCGACGTGCAGAAGGCGCCGGGTGTCGGATGGCAGGCGTCGGTGCAGCTGGCGCTGGTGCATCGGGCGTCGGTGCGCAATCCGGGCGGGCCCGAGCGCCAGCCTGACGGCGGTGGGTGTGGTAGCCCCCTTTGGCGCGGGCGCCGCTAGGGGGCGAAGCGTGTGGCTTCGCTGCGCCTCTGTCTGCGTGGGCGCCGCCAGCGTGGGCGCCAATTGGCTGGGCGCCCCAGGCAATGATAGGCTACTCGGCAACTGGTTTGGGCGGCCAGGCAATGGTCACGGTGATGTAATATAGTCCCTCGGGTTGCAGATGACCTACCTTTTCAGATCGAGCTTTGGGCGACCCGCGAGGGAGCCGATAAGCTGAAGATAGGCTGCCTGCTAGAGAGCAGTGCAGAGTCCAAGCTTTTTGACGACCCGCGAGGGGGTAGCTAAGCTGGAGATAGGCTGCCCGTTTGAAAACAGTGCAGAGGCCAAGCTTTTTGGCGACCCGCGAGAGGGTGGCTAAGCTGGAGATAGGCTGCCTGTTTGAGAACAGTGCAGAGGCCAAGCTTTTTGGCGACCCGCGAGAGGGTGGCTAAGCTGGAGATAGGCTGCCTGTTTGAGAACAGTGCAGAGGCCAAGCTGTTTGGCGACCCGCGAGAGGGTAGCTAAGCTGGAGATACGCTGCCTGTTTGAGAACAGTGTAGAGGCAGGTCAAGCCTTTGGCAATCCGTGAGATGATTCACCTCGCCTGGACCTGTTGATTTCCTCAGCGTTCATATATTTTTGAGCTTTCACCAATAGTTCTGGCATGCTCTTTGGTGGTCGCTTCATTACTGAAAAGAGGAAGCTTGATGACCGGAGGCCTCCTAGGAAGGCGGTCATGCTGACCTTATCATCGGGCTCCTCGACCTGAAGGACCTCCTCGTTAAAACGAGTGAGGTAGCTCCTTAGGCTTTCGTCTCGATCCTGCTTTACGTTGAGCAGGTGAGTGGCAGACTTTTGTTGGCGGCGTCCACCAATAAACTGTGCCACAAATGATCTGCTTAGTTCGGCAAAGGAGCCTATGGAGGCCGGGGTGAGATTGGCAAACCATTGTCGTGCGGGACCCTTCAAGGTAGTTGGGAATGCCCTACACATAATCTCGTCGGGGACGTTGTGCAGCTGCATCAAGGTTTTAAAAGTTTCGAGGTGGTCCAGTGGATCCTTCGTACCGTCAAAAGTTTCGACGGATGGCATCTTGAATTTTTGAGGGAGTGGGTAATTCACCACGTCGGGCTTGAACGGTGTGTCCGTTCGCCTGACTAGGTAATCCACTGTCTCTGGTGCTTGCGCCTTCATGGCATTGAAGACATCACCCAGCTGATTTTGCATTTCCCTGATCTTTTCGTCCCAGCGATTGGGGGCATCCCTGGACGGATCATGAAAATAGCTCCCATCCTCTGCGCTTTGATTTTCACTCTCCCCCTCATTGAAATGAGGGTCCTCCCCGTTAGAAGCAGAGGGAGGAGGTGGAAGCCCTCCGTGATTAGCTCCCCCCGGAGGTGGGAGTCCTCCAAACTAGGCTCCACCCGGAGGGGGAGGAGGTCCTTGTTGATGGGCACCACCCTGGTGGGTGCCCAGGGGGAACTCATGCCCATGGGCGCCCAGGTGTACTCCTTGGGCGCTCGGGGGAGGAGCTCCATGGCGTGGAGGTCTTGGATGCCCCGCGCGTGGTGCTCCTTGTGGTACTCTCCCAAACTGTGCTCCTCCTTGCCCCCCTGCCAGCATGAGTTGTAAAATTTGCTGGTTTTGAGTCACCAGCTGCTGCATGGTCTCCAACATTTGCTGAGGAGTGGGAGCAGGAGCATGAGGGGTAGGATTCGTCGGTGGAGGATCATTCTCGCCTTCGCGGGAGGGATTATCCTCGGGTCGTCTTGCAGATTTTGTGGTGATCACCATAATTATTGAAAAGAGGAAGGATACTGACGTGAGAACTTTAGTCGTTCCCACAGACGGCGCCAAACTGATGATGCACAAAAATGGATTTGCACACCACCGGTCAAGTATGAGTAATGAATGTGGAAATAAATGAGAGAGAGATTTATAGTGGTTCGGTCAGTGACCTACGTCCACTTTTGGAAAGGCAGAGGTTGCCGGATATGTCATTTCTCAAGTGTCCAGAGATTACAAGTGTAGGAGAAGAGAGATGAAGGGAGAATATTGCTTGCCTCGGTATTTGTCTCATGCCCCCCAAGTGCTGGTGGGGCTTACAATTTATAGTCGCTCCCCTAACAGATGGGGACGACTTTACAGCGCCGTTTACGAGGAGCCTTCGAGGTGTCCTCGACTGGGGAGGCAGTTGTGATATTCTCCGCACGACTTGGTAAAAGCGGGACGTGGCCTGCCTGCTTCCGAAGCGACCCGGACTGCTGTGACGTGGCCAAGCATCGTGGGTTTGGGCTCGGACTCCATTGGACCCAACGGATCTTTCATTAATTTAAGCCTTGGCTCGTCACAGACTGGGCCACTTGGGCCTGACTCATCACAATGTATTCTAATAACTTTTACAGCTGACTACTTTTAAAAGAACAATTTTTGCAAGAGTGTGACTAAACTGTAAGGCAGTGGCAATTTTGTGGGTAGAAGGCATTTTATTTTTGAGGCTCTCCACGTTGGGCTGTGGAAACGCGTAGCAAAAGTCATAAAACACAACAGCAGGAGTTGCAAGAAAGAGGAAAGAGAGAGAGAGGGTGCGAGACAGAAAGGCATGCCCAAAAGTGGAGAATGTAATCAAAACCGTGAAAAAGCTTTCAAAGCATTTCTCAAGGATTCTATCATGAAGTGATGAAGACATGAATGGGGACTTTCCACTCGAGGGGTTTAATAAAGATACTGTTACAATTAGATTCTTTGTACTCGATAGTTCGTGATGGGATCAACAGGAGAGTGTGTACATATGTGGGGCCCACTTATGGCCCCTCTTGTGATCCCTCCCCCCACTTGAATGAAAGATACCACACACATACTGCTTGTTGACCCAATTTAAGTTTTTGGAAGGTCCACATCATTGTAATTGAAATGAAGTAATTTCTAACTATTGATTTTGCATGGCCCATATCTCAATTATGATAGATATATGTATTGGAGTCGAAAATCGACCACCCTATTTATGCCTGTACCAATAAAGTTGGTACTGGTTTCAACCACGGGGCCATCGCAGATGAGAATCGGGCCCCAATTAGAGAGGATTGGACCGTTTTGCGTGGACCTACTAAAGAATTTCAAGAATCACTTCTTTCCCATAATTTCACCATAGGTTTCGTAAGAGGAACTCCTCTCAATTCATATACAAAGATATTTCAAATTCAAAATCAAACTAACTCTTATCCTAATCCATCTAACAACCCTCTAACAATTCAATATTCTCTAACACCTACATGTGTTAAGTCCTGTGGCTAGTGTTAGCTGGTGTAGTATAAAGTTGTTTCCCCTTTCAAATATTTTGGGGTACATTTAGTGGTCCATATCCCATGATTAAAACTTTAAGTCTTCTCATTCCTTGCTTGGCTGTTTATAATCCTTTCTAACCAAAGCAAGTTACTATACTGTTTTCATGTTTTTTTTTTATTTTTTTTATTGAAGTGTACTGTATCCAGCCCAAATAGTAAAAAGAAAAAAAAATATTGTATTCATGTTAATAAGAAAAAAAATTATCTGATAGCTCTCTTTTTTCTTATGAAAAACTATTTTTTTTCCTTGCATTGGGCTGAATATGGGCTGAAGTTGGACCCTTGGGCTAACAAATGGGTTTGGTGCCTGGGCCTAATTTTCAGGTCCATGTATTTGATCTAGCCTGACTGCTAGACTTTATAACAAAATGGGCTACAATTGGACAAGCTTCAGCTATGCCTAAGTGCCTAACCCAGCCCATGAACTCTCTGTTGTTCAAAACTACAATGATGGGTCATTTTGGTTAAGGATTGAAGGGACTTTTGACTTTTGAGAAAGAAATTAGCTATAGCTTCTCAGGCGAGAGAAGTGGAGATCGCACTACCGTGGATTATTCCATCTCACAATTCCAAGCTTTGTAGTCAAAACCAAAATTTTCTCATTCCCCAACCTTCTCATTAGACTTAAATGTTGTAGAAGTTTAGTCCCGATGTGAGTCCAGTCCACTCCATAGACCTAAATATACTTACCGTCAATTGTGCAATTCCCTTCTGTCTCAAAGGTAATTAATTATCTAGAGCATTTGACAAATAATGATTCTACCTTCTACCCATTTACGGAAGTAGAGGCAAATCCTCTCAAAATAAGAAGCCCCAATTCTTGAGAGGCAGAAGCTTTTTTCATTTACGGTTTTTTTTTTATTATTTCCTTTTAAGATGAAACGCATTTTAACCTCTTTTTTATGCATTTTTATGACTATATTTGGATGGCTCTATCGAAATAAGAATAGAGATACCGAACACGTACGCCTTAGTTCAGCTAAATTGTAATTGTATTGTATGGGTTCATTGTCATTTAGGAGAGCCCACAATGGCCATATAATTTACGTGATCCTAAAATGGTTATGTTGAAGGTGGACCACCTTAAGACTTTATTTGATCTTTAGTTAAAGAAAGATTTTGATAATTCAGGAGCCATTTTCTCATACAAGTAAACAAAAGTGAACACTAATTAAATATATTTTTAAAAATTCATACTTATATAAATACTTAACTAAATGTACAAATAGTTTAAGCCGGAAGAATTGTTAAGGCGCTATATATATATGGGTCTTTTAGTTAATTGTTTTATAGTTTAACTTTATATTATGATGATAATATAAATGGAATTTAGTATTCGATCAAATCATTCATTTTCTTATTAATTAATACTTAACTTTAATATTAATTTTAATTTAATTTGCACGAGACTTAACCTTAATGGCGTTATTGTATTATACCTAATATATCGTCACTTGTGCAATTCCACTCTATTCCTTTCCAAGTAATTCATCAACCAAACTGACTCCACAAATTCATATAAGTAGTTTCTAGAGGTTGAGAAAATTGTCCAAAACTTGAAATTGTACTGTGGGACTTTATCTCCATCGAAAGAAAATTTATTGTTCTTTAACAACTTTATTTTATACAAACCAAGGGAGTGTTTATTTTCCCGAGAATAATCGAATATGTAGAAATTCCTAGTTAAAAGGGCTGCAATAAAGAATTATTAAAGAGGTAACATTTGAAAAATATGAGATAGAAATGTCGATGACATCTTGGTTTCTTTTGGATTGGAATTACTTGGGGTAATAGTTGGATAGGCTTCCACCTCCTTGATTGATTTTCTAACGAAGGAAAGATAATTTGAAGGTTATTTTTGTGCATTCACCTTTCTTTAGTCATTTTACTTAGTATAGGAAATAAAAGTCTTAGGATTCCTAAAGAAATCAATTACATGAAATAAATGAACTGAATTAAGAGCAAGAAGTAGGAGGAGCCAATGGAACCCTAATTACTTGGCTACAGGGGAACCCAAATTAAGGATTGATCCTAAACATAAACCTAGGCCTAATTGATGGTTTGGGTATGTGTCCACACATTACAATACCTATGCACCTAAGTTGATGCATAACTCAAACCTACACTCTTATTATTGTGATAGTGAGCACCTTTCAATCGTATCATGGGCTTTTGGAGTAATATACTTGGAGTATCGAGTTAGGTCGAAGCTAAGCTTATGTTCATAAAAATCAACCCAAGGGTCCAACACATAAGAGCCAAGTCCAAAGAGAGAAAACGTTAATAGGGTTCGTATTTGGATCCATCACAGGCTCGATCGAACACCGCCCAATTATTTTTGTAAGAAATCATGCGGCCTACGATTAAGCAATTGGTTAAAACTAAGATAGATTTTCTAATTAGGATTAAAAAATTCTAAAAAATTCACAATAGGAGAGTTTAGATTGGAATCAAACTCTTTTTAAAGAGTCTTGAATCGACATCTAAGTTGGTGGGCTTAGCTCCCCACTAGTCAAAGTGACAAGGGATTTTAGGAAAGGTAGAGTCTTAGAATTACTCTATTTATGATGTTGGGAGCCTCTTGATCATGCATCTAGATGCTAGAAATCATGCATCTAGATGCTAGAACATTCACAGTGAGTTCGCATAATCTACCTCACACTAAAATGCACAACTGAAACATATCATTCCATATCTAAACCATTTGAGACTAGCAGCTTCTCTAATCGCCATAGTTGGTCACCGTTGGTGCATGGGGTTTAGCCATACTCATGCTCGATAAACAATTACATCATAAGATTACAGTTTGGATCAAAGTATAAGACGAGTTGGATAAAATATGGTAATATATGACAACATGATTGGATAGCCTATGCTATGATAGGGATGGCACTATGGCAGTCATATTGGTACTGCCATTACTAGAAGGGACAATGCAATGCATGGACCACAAGAAGGAAACAACAATAACAGAAACAGCACGGCGAGGTCTACCTCTGATTCATCCAAATTCTTCCTCAGACACCTGTTGTCATCTAAATTAATACTCATCCCTATAGGTGTTTGATAGGACCATTATTGAGTCATAATAAAAGACCTACTTATATAACCATCAGACTTTGAGGCTGTGAAATTAAAAGATTGGATTAAGTAATTTAAGTTATAATTTGCCAACCCCTAATCCACATATAATAGCCTTCTTATTTCCCTACTCATGGGATGGATAAACATCCTGAAAGGGCCCTTAAAATTTAGATGTGCTTCTTCTATTTAGTTATGATTTGTTCTAGCACTCTTCTTTATGGTTCAGATCCCTGCAACTTAGGCATGTTTGAATACAAGTAAATGTGAAATAAGTGATAAAGATAATATTTGCATCAAGGAGAAGTATTTGTCTTGGTAATGTAAAAATGTCATAGTCTTTGTGAGGCAAAGTAGTTCAAAGTAAAATTAAGTCAACAAGTGTTAAAGTAACCACTTTACTCGTGTTTTACAAAGTATTCTCTTTTGGGCATGTACTTGACGTCTATTATACAAATGGCAGCCTCGTCTTTAGACTAACATAAAAGTTTCCTATTCAGCCAAAAAAAAGAAAAAAAGAAGTAAAAGTACTTTTTCCCCTACAAACAACAGGACTTCCCCACTTATCATGACCAACCAAATATAAATAAAGTAAAATTCCATACAGCTAAAATTATTTTTTCACAAATTTCACTTTACCTCTTGAAAGGCAACATTGCCTCAAAAGACTACATATTTTGAAGTCACTTAAATTCCTAAAACTTTCTTGTATCTAATAATATTACTCTTCCTTATGAGTTGTGTCCTATTTTGGACATAGATCCATCCTTTAAACTATAGAAACAAGAAGGTAGATATTCACTTGATGGCTATAGATTATCAACATTCAATATCTTGAACTTTAGTACTTTAGTAAAATTCCAAAGTCCTCGTATAGTAGAGCTAGTGCCACAAAATTTTGCCACTATCAAAATTTATAAAAAGTAGCAAATTAAGAATGTGAAATTGTCCTTCAAGATGTTTGAGATATTGTACACTTGGTATACTTAACCTAGTAGTGCTCTTAAACATAAGAACAAAAATAAGAAAAAAAAAATAGAGAGATTTAAAGAAGAGATACAAACTACATTTCTAGATGTTCACAACTCTATTTCTTACTTCGGTATATGTCCTTGCATCATGAACTACATAAACCTGGACCAGAATATTTTCAAAGAAACTCAAACCCAAATCAGTCCAATATAATTACTTGATACCTAATTACTTTTAGGAAAAATCCTAAAAAAAAGGGTCTTAAGTTTCTTTCTTATTTCAAAAAAGGACACAAGTTTCAAAAATTTTCAAATTAATTCCTAAGTTTTTCAGAAGTTTTCAATTAAGAACTTCATCTAGTTAAAGCTATTTTCCAACAACTTCTTTCCATTTTTTTAAAATACCCAAATTACCTTTTATTGAAATAAAACTCTCATTCCCTTCCTCTATATTCTCCTCATTTTCCTCACCTTGTTATCAGGGTTATCAAAGATAAGTAGCATTCCTAGAGCAATCGGCTGCATGTAGTGGTTGTTAAAACCAAGCCATAGCTTTAAATGAAAGGTAATTTGAATATTTTCAAAATATTGAGGGAAACATTGCAAAAAAGTACCTTTAAATGGCCATATGTCCCTGATCAAAAACTTACTGAAAAATTAGGGACTAATTAAAAAAGTTTTGAAGCTTTTGTCTTCTTTTTAAAATAAGGCAAAAACTTAAGGCTTTATTTAATATTTTTCCTTACTTTTATAGGAGGGCCTAATTACACCCTATGTTTACGTACGTAATGCAATGACGCAAGTTAGAGGAATTCAATTGTCACAAATAAGAAACTAAAGTAAGTGCTCATTTTTAAAATAAGACAAAAACTTAAGACTTCATTTAATATTTTTCCTTACTTTTATGGGAGGGCCTAATTACACCCTATAATTACGTACGTAATGCAATGACGCAAGTCAAAGGAATTCAATTGTCACAAATAAGAAATAAGAAACTAAAGTAAGTGCTCGTGAGCTGTTTCTGAAGTTAAAATTGACCAACCGACTTGATTTTTGTGCCAAGCTATCAATCTCTAGGTCTAATTTGGAGTGATCTGCCTGTGTACTAATTTGGCGTGATCTGGATGTGTAATACTAGGATACAAATATATCATTGTTATCCCGCGAGGACCCGATATCTTTATTAATCAGTATACAGTGGATGTTTTTTTTGGATTCTGTTTTTCCTTTTGACAGAAGTCACTAGAGATATGCAAACATGAATAACTTTGAAAGATAGTATATGTAGAGTAGGAAACGAACTTCTATTGTCACAAATAATTAATTGCCTTTGTTGTCCAAAGCACAGTTTCTCACTTGCAGGGCTCATGCATAAAGGTTGTTGGATATTTTTTTAAAACCCAATAATTTAAAATGTAAATTTTAAGAGACATTTCAATGTATTTTTTTAAAATCAAGTGTTTTGTGCCGTTGAAAGAGATGCGTCTTTTGGGCCCATTTGAGTAGATGTGGCCCAATTTCAAAGATTGCTTTCAAACATTATAAATTAAGGTGATTTGAAATTTTTCAAAGGATTTGAGATGAATAGAAGATGGTATTTTCAAAAGCACATTATCTAAGAGAAGTACTCCTTATCTTTTATTATTTACTTTGATTGTAAGGACAATTCTATATTTTTTATTCCAGTGTGCAGACTTTGAATCAGAATTGGGCGTTGTATCATGAGGACATAATTTCATCAAAACCACCTGTACGTGGGAAATTATTGTATTTAAAAAAGCATCTTAATTAGTGTGTCTTTTTTGTTTTTCTTTTGCTTTCTTATTTAATTTTTCACATTCACTGTCATTCACATTATTCACTAATTATTTCTATTAATTGTTTGTTTGATTTTCTGATTGCACATTTTTTGTAAGTAATTTTCCCAACAAAGGTGGTGTGAGATTTTCAGCCTACAATATCCAGAGCAGGACCCTTAATCATGGTGGCGACTTAAAATACGGAATGGATGTTTGTGAGACGAGACTCTCTCAGGAGACCAAAATCCAGCTATCTAGTTCATGACTTTACACAAAAATTTTTGAAACATGAGGTGTATATATCGATAACTGATTTTCTCAAAAGGCTAATCTTAAGTTACTCTCATATTGCCCTGCAAATAGGGTCACAAATGGGTATATGAGCATATGAAGTTTTTAGTTCCAAATAAATTGGACATGCGGCATATATTTTGGATTTGAGTAAATTTATATCCGGACCCAAAATCAGGTCCTTGTGTGTTCCGTGTTGGGCATGCAGTGGAATGAACACTTATGATCAACTTACTTACACACAATGATCAAGCAATCAATCTATATGAAAAATATAGATATGGTTCGGCAAAACTGCATACATCTACAAAAAAAAAAAAAAAAAACCCCTCAATTGTTTTCTCTCTCACTTTCACAGAGCTAGGGTTACAATTATATTACAATAGATAATACCTTGATAGAAAAATCAAAACACCCTAGAACCTGGCTAACCCAATTGTCAATCCGATTAACTCGAAATATAGAACAAACCCCAACATTCCGACATGAGGAAATATGCTTTAAATATTACTTTATCTTTGAGAGTCTTCTTAGCTTTAATCATATACCATTTCATGGCCCCACTTGTATATCTAAAAATATCATTTTGAATCTCTTTTATCTAACTACATTAAAAGTGCCTCTTTTGTTAGAAACTTTATTATAATTCAAGTTTTGTGAATACTGAATCCTTCAAAAGTTGCCTCCCAGCTAAATTCACAAATGCTCAATGAACCATAAACACTTTAAAAGCTAAAATTTGGAGAGTTTAAAAATCTTTTTTTTAATATTAACTTTTATTGAACAAACTTAACTATACATTAAGGAAATACTGAAAAGCCAAAAAGGAAATAAAATAGAAACAGAAACCAACACCACCAAAAATAAACTCACATCCACAAGAGCCATAGAGAGAGAGAGAAAGGAGCAATAACACCTGTAGCAACTGTAAACATTAAAGGAAAACCACCCCCCTCCAATTCCTCAAAATGATATCAATAGAAATCCCATGAAATTGATGAAGGAAGGACACCCATGAAGCAATGGTGCATTTGATCTCGTACGCAAGATCTTCAACCGATGTGCTGGAGTCCTCAAAGCATTGAGAATTCCTCTCATTCCAAACTATCCATAAAATTGGTGGGAAGGCAGTTCTCCACATAATCCTTCACTTGATTGATCCCATCTCTAACAATCATGCATCAAACAATCCATAGATGGATCTTGGAAGGACCCAGCTACAATGAAACCAGCTTAGAACTTCAAACCAAAGCCCTTGTGCTACTTTACAATTCAGTAAGAGATGATCAATAGATTCCTCATCTGCTAAGCACATGGGACACGCATTGACTATGATTTTTCTACGCCGGCGTAGGTTATCCATAGTTAAAATACTACCTTGCAATGCCAACCAATTGAACACCATAGCCCTTGACGGAATCTTCAACTTCCAAATTCTATACAAAGGGTTTATTGAAGAATGACTCCTTGACATAACCGCGAAGAAAGAAGATACCAAGAAGATCCCTTCTTTGAAGGCTGTTCAAATCCTGCAATCTTCCAAATTTTGATTAATGGAGACTTGGCTAAGAATGTTTTGGAGGGAGGAGAAATTGTTCTCCTCGGTCTATGTGAGCATTTTACTAAATGCAGGGCCCCAACTCACCTCTTCATCATTGCTACTTATATAGGAAGAGACTGCCGCTTTACGATCTCTAGCAACTACAAACAAGTTAGGGAAAGTTTCAACCAAGGGTTTATCACCAACCCAGTTATCTAGCTAAAACAACACTTTCTCCCTCTGAGCTCACTCTAAATTTGATGCTGGCAACAAAAGCATCTCTAGACGAGACAAAGCCAAAAAACCAAGTCACAAAGCTAGAGTTTTTAAAACCTAACAAGAAATTCTAAATTCGAAAGGGGAGCAATCAACTCGCGTACCTTCAAAATCAAAGAATTCTTGGAAACAAACGGGCTTATTTCATACAATATATTATTTCAGATCTATTCTTAATTAAGTTGATATCAGATCCAGACACAACACATGGATTTCACACCGAATCTGAATCTGAATCTGAATCCACCATAATTCCACCCCAAATCCAACCAATTTGCATCCTTCTCCAATTCACTATAAATAAATAAGCAACTTTCAGCACGGGTGGGTGGGAGGGTCAAGATCCATATTCCGAACGGTAGCAGGCGCGCACTACCTGTGTCAAATGTAAACGCAAGAAGTCGCGGTCGCAGTCCCCAAGGAAATGCGCCATTAGCGGGTTACAGGTTGGAACTGTTATTGAGCCATACACATATCTGTTATCTTCCCTTCTTTGAAAGCAATAGGCCACTCATTGAGTCATGGTCATTGATTGGCATTTGGCACACGTCAACACGTTTGCCTGCATGGTCCACCGACACTCCCTTCATAATAATAATAATAAGAAGAAGAAGGAATGCCCAAATAAGACCTTCCCTCGATATGAAATGAATGTGTCCCATCTCTCAAAGGCTACTCAATCTCATCAATAATAATAAAAAGTATAGCAGAACGTCGTTTTCCATCTATCTCTCCTGTCTCTCAAACGGATATGAATTGTCCATACATTGTATCTGATCCATGGTTTTTGTTTGTGACATTTCAGGACTAGGAGTCGCTGAGTTTTGAAAATCAGTTTGTTTCTTCTTCTTCTTCTTCTTCTTTTTTTTTTTCCTTACTTACACAAAGTTTTTAAAAGATTCAGAATATTAGAAAATATAAAAAAAAAAAGAAGAATAAAAAAAATTCATCTGCAGTTTTTACAACCATTTTCTTCTTTATTGTTCTTATCATGATGAATTGGGATCCTGCAAGAATTTTAACATCGAGACAAACGTAGGTGTAACCTATCTAATGTGCAAATGGGTTACAAAATGGTGGCAACTACTTAATTACCCTGGTACTAGAGGTGGTTTTGGAATAGTCATGTAAAAAAAAACCTAATGAACCAAGTTGTTTGATCTAAAAAGTGCTCATTGTTAGTTATTAATTGCTCTTTATATGGTCATAAATTTCAAAACATTAATTTATAATTAAGGGTTATGGGATGTGTTCTCCTACGAGTAGATTGCATATGTCTAGCTCATGGGCCCATTTTGATGCAAGTTTACCAATGGGAAGAGGGCAGATTGGAAGGACACACGGACAAGGGGGATATAAAAAATAAAAAAAACCAGCCCCATAAGATTATCCAAACCCTTTATTTAATAGCCTTAAAGTTTGTTGGCATCTTATAAATCATATATATGATTTCTTGAGATTCAATCTAATGGTGAATGAGGGTAAAGTGAATGTAAAAATTGACCTGATACCAGATTGTGGGGTGAAAAGACTAACAATCTTACTAAATGATACTTATTGTTTGATATATGACCAATTCACTTAATATGTCAAGATAGCATCATAACTGTGAGAACTCTGTATGGGCGGCACCTTTAACCACAGGACGTAGCGTGTCAACCAAAGGCTTTAAACGAAGAGTCTTTGCTAGCCCCACATTAGAAATATCCGAGGCTTAAAAGTCAAACACCGTCTTAACTCAACACAACGCATTTTAAAATCGTACGGCCCCCTTAACCATGGGGTATAGTGTGTCAACTATAAGATTCAAACAGAGAGTCTCCTATAGTCCCCGCATCGGAAATATCCAAGTATTGACTCTGGGCTTTCAAGGCAAACTCCTTATTAACTCAACATGATGTTTTTTAAAACCGTGCGGCCCTGGATCCCGTAAGAACTCTGGAATTAGACGTGCTTGGATGAGAACAATACTAAGATAATACCTATTGTTTGATATATGAACAAGATAGCATTATAACAATGGAAACGCTAAAAACTAAATGCTTCAATGTAATGAAGAGGTTAAACTTCACACCAATAAGAGTCAGGACATTTTTTTTCGTTCATACTCAATGAAATGTTTTTACACATTATTAAACAGAAAATGAGTAGGTTAGGCATGTAAATTGATTTAACAGTGGACTTACGACTCTAATTCAAGGTGAAACTTGTCACATGAAACCATAATTCTGAGTAGTTTGAACTTAAAACATCTGACTCCATATATCTGGTGTAGCTAGTATCCCATTTGACACACTCTGCTCATGTGATTAGAAAATCCCCGATTCTTTTGTACAGTTTGTACCCCCTTATATATTTTTCATATAGTCTATGTGAATAATATATCCATACTTCTCTATCATTTAAATAAATAGATACGTGTGCATATAATATCACCAAGTGGAGGATTCATCACATGCAAACGTGACTGGTTTTCATCACCTGAGTCTCTGGCCACTCTCTTTTTTGTAAGAAACATAACATATATACATCTATATATATATGTGGCTAGCATAGGGACAAAAAATAGGTTCGGTTCCATTACCATATCAAACCTCTGTGGACCTAGACTCAAACCCAATTTAATTCACTTGTCCAAAAGCTCAAACCAATCACCAAAAAAAGAGAGAAATGTAGGCAAGCTTCCAACTAAGGCCATAATATATGACATTGGGAGGACTATTGCTTGGGCTTAGTGTAACATAGTAGTGGTTAATATATATAATAATTTTTATACATATAACTCAAGTAATTTTGTCTCCTGGCATTTGAAATGCTGTATTTGTTTCATTAGAAATTCAAATTTCAACCACCCATTAAACCTTTTGGAATTCTTGAAATTCCACTCTCTATATCATTTGTTGGAATTTCAAATTCTTCATTAAAAAAAAGGAATTTAGAATTCCATTTAAAGGAACAATTTTTGAAAAATTTAAAATTCTCCTGAAAATAAATTTCCAAAATTCTGATAAAAAATAGGGGCCATAAGTATGAGTCTGTTTAAAGATGAAGTCCACGCCCAGACTTTTCTGGTCAACACTTTTAGTAACCAGCTTGTGGAAGGTCCATTGACATCCCAGTAGTAAAATGGTTGGGTACCTCTACCTCGTTTTATGCATTTATCTCTTCCGTGCTATGCCTTCTGTCTTTCGTGCTATGCTTTCTGTCTTCCGTCCACGCAGAGCTATACATGTACAGCATGCTGTCGGTGGTACAAGGGGACCCACTTTGGCTTTGGTGACATGGCCCCTTGTATGGCCCTTGAATGAAAAGACCCATGTCACTAAATCCAAGTTGCTCAAATAAGACTTTTCTCCTTTATCATGTGTCTACTACATTGGGTATATCATCAAATTGATCATATATAAGTTTTTATTTGGCATCTCTATTTCTTATTTTCAATCTCCATTAAATAAGAGTGTTTACCACAAGATTTTACTCTGTGTCCACTTTAGAGCGGTGGAGGCAAATCCTCTTAAAATGAATGACCTTGTTTTAGTAAGAACTCTAGGCGTTTTGTTTTTACTCTATTTTGGATGGCTTGATTAGATAGAATAAGAGTAGAGATCCCAAATAAGATCGTTTGTTCTTAGGGTTTTCTACTTACGAGAACATCTTTCACCGTACCATAAGAGGTAGTTAGATAAGAGTAGCCAGATGGGGTCCACCTAAGATCCCACCCACTGATCATGGGACTAAGGGATGGAAGGCTCCAAATATCAAATATTGGAGTCAATTTGATGCCCTAACCCCTTGATGTATTATAATATCCTACAAATTTTATAGCTTTACATTTTTGAAAGAAAGGAAATTGATCGTTACCATGGGGTTACTTGAATCATGAGGTGAACCTGAAAGTTGTCCCCATGGTCACACGAGCAAATCCCATTTAAAATAAATATAAGATCCGCTGATTCCTAGGTTTTAATTACAACCCATCTAGTGTGGATCCTCTAACTTGATTTGGATATTGGTGTAAGTTGTAGTGGTTTTAATTTACTACATAGGCTATGTTGGCCAAATCCCAAGGGGATTCAGATTTCAGATTCAATCTGATAATTAATAATTTGGTCATATCATATGGTCTCTCCTGATCCTTACCACCTGTTCTATAAACAAATCCACTGATCAAATGGTTTAAATAGTCTCATATGTCTAACATGGCAGAAGATTCATATGGTCATAGTCTCTTAGCACATCTGGGACCGATCGATCATCACACAAATGTCTGCAACCACATCCCAAAAGCCTTGAATGGTCCAGTAGGCGACATCCAGCCGACATCAAAAGTCTGTAATTCGGATTCTGTGAGGCTCCCACCTTGCAGAGAATTATCTGCTGCCTTGGGCATTTGGCACCAGGCAGGTTTTGTAGGGCCACTTCACTTGCCTACCAATTACCAAAACTTCAGAGGGCATGATAGATTAGACGCTATGATGTTCTCAAAATAATTGTTCTCTATTAATGTGGTGATTCCTTAGATTTTACTCTAATTTGGGCTGATCAATATTAGATATTGGCTGCTTACAAAGTATGTGTACTACATTTTATAATGAAAACTTAACTGTCTTAGTGTGATTGATATGAAAGAGGATTCAACTCCCATTAAGGTGGAATTTGTGAGTATCAACTAAAAAAAAGATATTTGGTTTGAATGATTTAGAATTTCATGAATAAATTGCATTGAAAAAAAGCCTTGCTAGATTTCTAAGATTTACGGGACTCTTTCTTGTGTGGATTTGAGTTTTTTTTTTTTAACGTTTAAAATATATATTAAGAAAAAACTAGAATTGAAGAAACAAAGCAGAAGGTTTATATCCAAAGTAACTCAATTGGTTAGGAACATTGGGCCCCTTTGGAAACTCTAAAAATAAGGTTTTTGTCTATGATTTCGAGCTTATTTACATATTAGAGTGATGCAAACGCCTTTAGTTATACTTAATATTTTTAGAACTTAATTATTTATATATTAAAGCTTTGTCCTTAAGAAAAAAAACTAAAGGGTCTGCTTTTTAAGTAAATCTTTTTAAACTAAAGCGGATGGAGTAGAAAATTTACAAGTATTTTGGACGAAAATGAATTCATAATACTGTTACCAATGAAAAAAGAGTTCATGAAAATCTCAAATTACTCAAATGATTGGGTTTTATAATGTAATTTTTAAAAAGTGGGCCCCATTTACCACAATTCCTAAGATAAGCCCCAATCACTTGATAAAACAAGAGATTTTTTTAATATAATTTTATCAAACAGACTAATTATAAACTAAAACTTAAAATTTTAAATTTTTTAATTTAAATCTTAACTTAATTAGTTCTCGTTAGGTGAGACTGAAGTTTCCAAACAGCTCCATATCTTCATTAGAGGCGAGCCACAATCTGATATTTTCGTAAAAGGAGAAGAAGAAAAGAAAAGAATATTGAAATGCTCAAATGCATTACCTTAACAAATAAAATCTTACAAAAGTAATCTCATCTATATCCACATCTTATATCTTTCATTCCTCACTTTTCTAATATTTTAACTCACTTTAAGGGGATTGCCTTAGCCGAGCATTGGCACTAACGATTGTCGAGAGCCAGTGCATCGTCACACCAATCAATGTGACTGGCCCATAAAATAGGAACCCCCTGATAGACCAATCAATGTGACTGGCCCATAAAATAGGAACCCCCTGATAGACACAAATTATAGGATTTGGTATCCGTCTAAGTGAACTTGACTGTTGAATGAGTATGCACAAGTGGGACCATGATGATTTTAGCACCAATCACTGGTTGTTTTTGGGGAAATCTTTGAAAAAAAAGATCCAATCCTATCCCTACCCCACTTTATTTATATTTTTAGAAATTTAGCTTGGGACATCTAATTTCATGACCTCAAATTGAACACAATTCAAAATCTTCTATCTTGTAGTAAGAGTACCCACCGACCTTTGTGCATCCAAAAACTCTAGAGATCTGGTTTCCATCCCTAAATATAATACTCATGTTTGACTGCCGTTGCTGATCTTCATCTAACTGATGTAGATTTCTATCCATCATGAGCACACAAAAAATGAAAAAAACAAGGGGAAAGCAGAGATTACTCTCTTTTGCATTTCGGATTCCTGTCGGTTCTCTCCCACACCTTAAAATAAAAAAAGTTCATTTGATTCCATTACTGTAATGATTACACTCAGTAATTGCAGTGGAAAATCTGTCCCTAAAGAGGCTTTAGAAATACTACACAAGATTAAAAAAAAAAAAAAAAAGCATCCCATCTATATTTAATCTATAGGTTTTTACAAGTAAAAACCACTAACACTTAACATGAAACATTAGGAAAATATATACCTAACAGGGAATCCTTATAGGATTTTTAATTTTTTTTTACCATTTTTTTGGTGATTGAATTCAACCTTCGGTTTTTGTGCTAGAGGTCGAATTCAAGAGGTCGAATTCAACCTTGAAATAGAAAGTGACCCTAATAAATTTTGTGGTCGAATTTGACCTTAAGAAAGATTTTAGCAATTCCGGTAAAAGCCTCTTAATCTATGTTAGAATTGCTAAAATCTGATTATTTCAATCAAAGGTAAATGGATCTTTTAGTGGACATTTTGCATTTCAGAGATCATAAATATCAGTAGATCTTGCCCCTGACTTCAAAAACAATGTGATTCTGTTACTTGGATTTTTAAAACAAGCTTATATTAATTCATGTCTGGAACTGGATTCCTATTTTAGTATAACTTATTCTCCTGCTTCCGTACTTTATTCGATTTTTTAAGGATTCGATTACCAATCAAGATCTGACATGGTAATTGCTTTCTTCCATTGATGAAATTCTTCCTATCTAATAAACTCTGTAAATAACTTCAAATCATTTATTTATTTATTTATTTTTTCCACCGGATCTACATCTTCAGTGTCAATGTGAACGCTAGTTTATCATTTTACTTTTAAAATAAAGTGGAGTGAAGTGATTATGATGGTATTTTGTTTTTAGTTTTCGGGATTGAATATTTTTGACTTTTTGTATGGGAGTGAATAAAAGTAGTTGATTTTTGACTTTTTTTTTTGAAAAAAATAGAAGAAGTTTTGAATTAAAGCACTTTTAGTTTAATGCTTAGCTTTATTTAACTTGACTTTACTTGACAAGTCATATTTCCAAAGGGGACTGCATATCACTGAGGTCAAGTTATGCTGCGTTAATATAAAAATGCTTCATTGATATTTACTGATTAGAGGTAAAAGTAAAGTGATCTTCATCCTGGAAACTTCCTGCATTTAAAGCTGTAATTTTTTTATATAGTAGAAGAGCATGTAGCAACGTAGTTACGTTTGTTTAGTAAAGTGATGTTGGTAGTAATGCATTTAAGTATGCGTAGATTGGACTAAAACACCTGTGTGGAAGCATGTGAAGTGGCTTAACGCGGAGGGCAGAAAACAACAAAAAAAAAAGGAGAGAAGAAGGTGGTGTGTTTGGTTTTGTGATAAGAGTAGTAGTGTCGCTTCTTCAAACAAGAAGAAGAAGCTCATGAAACCAGGAGCTTAAGAAGCAGGAAATCAGGTGCGGGAAGGTATCATTTTTTTTTTTCTTGTGGGGGGGGGGGTGGGTGT
Source organism: Umbellularia californica (assembly GCA_028538565.1). Lineage (NCBI taxonomy): Eukaryota > Viridiplantae > Streptophyta > Magnoliopsida > Laurales > Lauraceae > Umbellularia > Umbellularia californica. The sequence goes on along the minus strand of JAPQWN010000007.1, from coordinate 61,662,127 downwards.
GGGATTTGAGTCTTTGAGTCTGGTTTTGTTTGTCTGTGATTTGAATCAGTTTATTTAATTGGGGTTCTGTCTCTCTCTTTCTCTCTCTGTTTGTTGAAATGGGTCCTATGAAGTGTGTACTGAACTGAACTTTCTTCCCCTTTTGGACACTTTTGGAACTGTGGGTGGTGGGACTCTTTTGAGCCTTTTAAATGGTGTATCAGATTTTGTAATTTGTTCTTCATAAACCCAATACCAGTTTGCAATCTCCATCTTTTTCTATTTGATTGATTTCACTTACCCCAGAAAGAGAACCAAGGAAATTGTGTAATACCAAGGTAGGAGTGTGTTGCTCAATCTGTTTATTTGGTGTAATTTCATGAATCTGGGGCTGATGAAGCTGCTGGAGATCTTTTTCTTTAAATGCACTTTTCCTCTAATTCTTTCTTTCTTGGTGATAGAAGGAGGAATATTTTTCTGGGTCATCTATGTTTTTGTTTGTCCGGAAATACCCATTTCTCCCTTCAAATTTTTTTTTTTTTGTGTGGGGGAATTGGTTTTCTTGATTGGTTTTATTTAAAATCTTAGTTTGTTGATCTGGTTCTTGCAGGTTGGAGAATGTCAAGGCCGCTACTCCGTGGTGTATCAAGCGGTGGAAGAATCATTGAGAGCAGTCGTGATTCCTGGGACTCTGACATGAAGGGCAGGAATGAAAAGGATGATATACGTAGAAGCCATTCAGCTCGTGTTCTTTCCTCCTTTCCGTTGCGCTTCCTAGCTAGTTTGTTTATTCATTACAATCATTCTTCTAAATTCAATTCATCTGAAAATGGGTTTGGATCTGATTCCACTACTAATTCAGCTACTTCGAGAAGTAGGCAGAACATTACCCTGCAGCTTATCAAGTTTAGTTTGGTTCTGATTCTGGTTTTAGCGCTTTCGGGGTCATTTTTGTGGACAATTTCCATCTCCACATCATCAAGAGGTAATATCTTTAGGGGTTATAGACGACTCCAGGAACAAATTATCACAGACCTCACAGACATTGGAGTGCTCTCGCGTGGTATCGCAAAGTTGAAGGAGGTGGAATACTGTCCAGAGGAGCATGAGAACTATGTTCCATGCTACAACATTTCTGAAAACCTGGATTTGGGTTATTCTGATGGCACTGAGTATGAACGCCAGTGTCATCGCGGATCGACGGAATATTGCTCCGTTCTTCCGCCTAAGAACTACAGAATTCCTCTCAGGTGGCCTACTGGGCGAGACTTCATTTGGATTGGGAATGTGAGAATTACTGCCCAGGAAGTCCTTGACTCTGGAAGCTTGACCAAAAGGTCAGTTGAGGTTTTCTTATGTAGTTAATTTTGTGCTACATGATTATCAATATGTCTTGCTTAATGTGGCTGATTTCTTTGTGACACAGGATGATGATGTTAGAGGAAGATCAGATATCTTTCCGTTCGGACCCTCTTATGGTCGTTGGAGTGGAAGACTATGCACATCAGATTGCAGGAATGATTGGGTTGAGCGATGGATCGGATTTCCTTCAGGCTGGGGTGAGTTGATAATTCCATGTCGTTGAGTTTGCTGATTTATTTGTTTATTTTTTCCGTGGCAGTGTATCTGAAAACTGAAACTTGAGATACTTAAATGAAAAATGTATTTGAACTTAGCTTTGTTGCATTTTTAGATTGTGATTAGCTTATAATTTACTTGTGGTTACTAGATTTCCTGTTGTAGTGCATAAGACGATTAGCTAATGATGTGAAACAAATAGCCATGGGCACTCATTAACCTTGGGGAGTCTCTTGTCAGTTGTCACTGAAAGCTGTATCCATTTATTTGGTTGAAGCTAAAACTGTGTATGGAAACTTACTTCTGAGCGATGGGTTTCACCTGTGTGTTTTCTAGTCTTTTCATTCTTGCTCCATATATTCACATCTGTGGTTATAATCGGTGAATCAAGTTTTAAGTTTCTCCTGTAGGCTCTTCAGACCTACCAATTGGATGCAATATGTAATAGTGAGGTTCTATGCCCTGATACTGTAAGTACTTCTCCCATACATTTACAGCACATCTTCTTCTATACCTTGTGGGAAGGTTCTCGAACTGTGTGATAGAAAGCAATGCTGAAGTTCAAATGTCAATTGAATCACTTTTATAGCACTAACTCTTAGTTGCCACCCATTCACTTCAGTTTTCTCATGGAACAATAGAATGCATTCACAATTGGCGGCTGCAGGAAAATAGTTATTTAAGTTGGGTGGGTGGTTAGTCCCTTTTATTCCAAAATATCTTCAAGTTTGAGTCATGTTTTATCCATTAAGCATTCTGAGTCCTGGCTGTCTGAATTTGGCCAGGGTTGGTTTGGTCCTGGCTCTTAATTGGAGTAGACCAGTCCTGTTCAAAATTTTAGTTTGGCTTCCCCTCAGTCTTTCCCATTAATAGCCTTGCTATATTGCAGAAATTTTATATAATAATTTTTAACAATTTGGAATGAAGGTATTAATAGAAGAGACAGGACTTACATCTTGGTTCTTTGCCAGCCTGAAGTTCTTTTTTGTACTGAGGACTAATGGTAAACTTGGGTCTTTCCAAGCTTTGACCCCCACCATGTCCTAACTTGACCAAAAGTGGAATTTTTGTTGGGGTTGGGGCCAGCTTCAGGTACCCTAATTCAACTATTATATGGGGATTATCTATTAAGCATTTATACAGAAGTCATAACGTATAATATGCAGTGTTTGTATATATATTATAAGTATATGAGCAAGTGTAAGCTTTCTAAATTTTATGGCTATCAATTTGAAAAGCAAATTAAACTAAACAGTTTGAGTTCACGACCGATCTGAGTCAACCGTACTCAACCAGAACAACACTCTGGTAAATGCCCTTGTTTCATCCAGGCTGGGTTTGGTCCTGGGTTTACCTGCATATAACTTGGGTTGGACTTGGGTTGCGCCAATACCTGACTCAAGTAGTCTAGTTGCACCCTATCGAGGATACTTTTTTCCCCATAAAGACTGAGGATGCATTTTTGCTTGGGTTCCACCTGATAGGCCTTGCTATTGATACCTCAGCAACATGCATGGTATGGCATCTTCCTACTTGTTTCAAAGTGTCTAGGTAACATAGCTGTTACACATTTGTTTGCTTGACACAGACTGCAACTTAATCCTTTTCAATTCAGGACTATGTTTTTCCAAAATGATTGTTCAAAGTCCAGTGCTGTCTCCTTCTAGACATTTGTTGATTTTGGCCAATTCTTTCTGTTCTAAGCCAGTCATAATTCTTCTGCTATTTTGGTACATCACTTTCTTTATCATTCTTTTTTTTCCCTGATAGGTAATTCTCTTTAGCAATCTATTTATTATACGATTTTTTTTTGTTATTTTATTGATTTACTGTTGTTGCAATATTTCTCTGGATATTCTGCTTCGTCCATTGACTTTCTTGTCAAGGGATTTGGTGCAGATCAAGTTTCAAAATCTAGTATTGATTCCAGGGGAATTGAGTTTAATTTAGTGTTGGTTCATGGTTTGTTCCAGATTAGAACAAGCTGAGCAGATAATTAGGAGGTGCATTAAAGTTGAAAATTGCACTCATTGGTCAGTGCATTGTTAAATAATGTTATATACTGTATAGAATGATTTAGTTTAATATTATATTTGGAATTTTGGATCTTATAATATTGTGATACAATCTTCTAGAACTGTTTATAGTAGTTAACTATGTTATTAAGTGTTAATTGGATATACTGATAGTAGTTATAGTGCGAATATCTTATGTGGATATAGCATTCATAATTCACATGCATGATGAAAATTAGAATCACAGATACCCATTTTGCAATTGCACTTTTTCTTATGTTAAATCTGTTATCTATAAAAATAATTATGTGATTCATCATAAGTTTTTATGTAGTATTTATTGGCTTAGGCGTTGGATAAAAGGCATCCGTATAACTTTGTGATTGTATTCTGTCATGGAATTTGAATAATGAATGGTTATGATGCCTCTCAATGAAAACTTGGCTTGGCAGTCCCCTTAGCTAGTCAACTTTCCCACTTCATATGTTTTACAAGTTATTAAAAATGGTATTTTTTTTTATTGGCAACATAAAACTTTTATTAAAATAAAATGGCTTTTTTTTTAATCATTTAGTGATTCATTCCTATCAGTGTGATAAGCGCTTCTGATCTTTTTGATGCACGTCTTTGGAGCATCTGGAACGACAGAAATGCTTATAATATGTTCTTTAATTGTGCAGATTAGAACTGTCTTAGATATAGGATGTGGCTATGGCAGCTTTGGAGCGCATCTCTTTTCAAAACAGTTGTTGACAATGTGCGTAGCAAGTTATGAGGTCTCTGGCAGTCAAGTTCAGTTATCTCTTGAAAGAGGGCTACCTGCGATGATTGGCTCTTTTACATCAAAGCAGTTGCCATATCCATCTCTTTCTTTTGACATGTTGCATTGCGCACAGTGCGGGATTGAATGGGAGCAGAAAGGTATTATATGATTATTTCAGGGTTGACAATGTTGTTTGTTGTATCTGTGCATACATAGATACATGCATGTTTTTGTTTCATTAATATGTGCGCATAACATGCAGGTAGGGATGATCCACCAATAGTCTAAAAATTGCCCATGTGATGGGTATAGTTGGTTCCATTTAAGTGATGGATTTGAAAAGCAAGAAAAAAAAAGTTGAAAAAAAATGGAAGTTAACACCTTATGTTGTACACCGTTTACAGCAGATCATGGCTGAGATATATATATATATATATTTGGGAGGTGCTCTTGTGAGAGACACTCTCACCTTACTATGAGAGATAAGGTGGGGGTCCTCACACCCATATTCAATGTCAACAACTTAAATGTGAGGGCCCCCACCTTTATCTCTCATAGTAAGGTGAGAGTATCTCTCACAAGAGCACCTCCCTATATATATATTTATCTTCATCATGTCCTTACTCCAAATGCATAGGTTTACTTTATATATACTTTAGACTAATTGACACTTACAGTTTAGATTGGTCTGAATCAGTTGATCAAATGTGATGTCAAATCTTGTGAAATTAAACCAATCTAATGCACAAGCTTGAATAATCTTAAAACCGACATTTTTGTTGTTAGCACATCATGAAAAATGAATATTGCTGACAATCACTTCTTTCATTTGCTGAGCTTGTTTTATAAAGCTCAAGAATTCATCATGACTTAGTTGTTTCCTATGATGTGCTGGTTCATATGATGACCCATATTCGATGCTTGATGACATTAATTTAATTTTTATCGCTTACAACCCAACCATGTGCATGTATCCTGAGGGTTGTGTTAGATGGGTAGTCAGCTATGAAACTACTCCAAATCGTTTGGTGAATAAAAAGTAGGACCACAAAGCTGACAATTGGTTGCACAGACATGGTCATTATAGATAATATATTGTTTACTGTTTAGTATATCAAAGTCTATTTCAAGTGGATAAAATGTTTGGGGACATGAGTTATACTTATTTATTTGTTAAGTTACACTGATTTCTATTACATTAATGCAGATGGGATTTTCTTGGTTGAAGTTGATAGAGTTTTGAAGCCTGGTGGTTACTTTGTCTGGACTTTGTCACTTATGAACACTCAGAAGAAGTCACTACATGACATGGAAAATCAGAAGAAATTAGCATTTGTTAGTGATTTTGCAGAAACCCTTTGTTGGAATTTGTTATCACAACAGGATGAAACAGTAGTCTGGAAAAAGACCAATAGAAAAGACTGTTATGCTTCTCGGTGAGGCGACTAACATTTAATTCCATTCATTTACCATGCTTCATTCATAATTATGGATTAAAAAATATGTGTTCAATTGTACCACTGCAGTGTGTTAATATGATAATTCTATGGTCTCGATTTACAGTAACATAGTGTGTACTTTTCTAGGAAGTCTGGTGTGGGCCCCTCTATCTGCAGTAAAGGCCATGATGTTGAAACTCCATATTACCGACCTCTTGAACTTTGCATAGGAGGAACCCGAAGTCGTCGATGGATTCCTATTGAACATCGGACTACATGGCCCTCTCGAGCTAAAATGAATTCTACTGAACTTGATATATATGGTAAACTATGTAATCCTCATATAAAGTTCTGTTTACCAATCTGCTCAAATAAGTATGATGTTGTTCTTATTGGTACTATCCTGAGATAGAAAAGTGAGATCATCACTGTAACATGGAAGACAGACATTTATAGACATTTCCACTTCTGTTAACAATTTGCGTTTTCTTTTTTTTTTTTTTTCTCCTTCAGGTTTAAATAGTGAAGAGTTCACGGAGGATGCATTAAACTGGAACTCAATGGTTCGAAATTTTTGGTCTCTGCTTTCACCTCTGATATTCTCTGATCACCCAAAGAGACCAGGTGATGAAGATCCTTCTCCACCTTTTAACATGCTCAGAAATGTACTCGATATGAATGCCAAGTTTGGTGGTTTTAATGCTGCTCTATTGGATACCGGCAAAACCGTATGGGTCATGAATGTGGTGCCTACAAGTGGTCCCAACTACCTCCCTCTAATACTTGATCGAGGATTTGTTGGCGTGTTGCATGACTGGTATGTAAAATCTCCTTTTTTATATTGATATGCTACCGAGTTTCATACAGCATTCAGAAACAAAACATGATATGTTGTAGTTGATGTTGGAGCAACTTCCATGATCCTGCTTGAACATGATCATGTGAATGATCTGATTCTGATTATTCATTTTGACTCAAAACCTTCTTTACTTATTTTTAGCTTGTCGCTTTGATTGCCTCATTTTAGTTGGTTTAAGATTAGGAATGCCATTTCATTTGGAGGACTTATCCCTTGGAATGTGAATAGCGTCATTCAACATTAAGCTTAGGATGTACTAGAATATAGGTAATTATAGTAGGATAAACCAATAGATTGAGTATCTAGTTAGATTATGGTAAGATTGAAGAAGTTAAAATATTGATTTTTTTTTTTGTTATCATGATTGATATATCTAGCCAGTTTATGATAAGATTGAGGATGTTTAAAATATTAATTGTTTATTCCTTGCAAATTTTACTTCATTTATATGGGCTCTCTTAATGAAATGGAGAAGATCAATTTTGTGGAATTCTCTATTGCTTAACATTGTATCAAACCTAATCTACTGGAACCATTAGACCATCGGAATTAGTTACATCTTCTGCATTCTCAGAACCACCCTGCAAGTTCTAATCATATGAGCTTCTTTGTATATTGGTTACAACATTCATAGATCAAGCCTTAGTTACCACTGCGACCGGTATAGTGTCAGTTGCATATTAGTCATACAATCCTGTAAACTATTTTGGGCAAAGATGAAAGAACCCCTCCATTGCAAGAGAGATCAAGCACAGATTGTGCTTCAGTAGTGAGAAAAATGGGCCCTTTCAGATTCCTTAGTCTCATCTACCTCTACCATCAACCCAAGCATCCGGTTGTCTCTGTTAGTATTTGTCTCTAATCAGTGCTGCTGCTTGCAAAGCATCACATCCAGATCCAACCTCAGAAGATTAAAGCACCAGACCTGATCTATCTTCTTCCCCACCAAACCTGCCAATCGATCTGAATCTATTTATTACTGCCTTAACTGGAGTCTGCATTATTATCATTACTTTCCTGCCTTTTCAGCTCTTTATTGCTGCTCTTTGTTGCTATTGACCACCTATCATTGTTATTTGATTTATCATATCACTACATCCACCATCTACTGCAACCCTTCATTGGAAATGTTAGTTGCTCTATTGCCTGTTCATCTTGACTATCGATGACACTTCTTGCGAGATCTGTGATTCATCATTGAATCAGATCCTTTCTTTGTGAACCTAATCATTTGTCTTTGGCTACCCCTAATTTGTCTCCAAACTTGAGATCTTGCAGGTTTGGATCAGATATTCATTGTCTCTAGATTAGATTTTTTTTTTAAAAATCTGATCATTTGTATTTGGCTTAGATTGGGAATTACTAGACTTATCTTCATTTTGGATTTCCATCCCTGTACTTGTTCGGCCCTGATCAATGCTTGGCTTTTACATCTGGATTTGTCATATTCATATTTGAATTAGATTTATGAATCCAAGCATCTATGTTCAATCATGTCTGGCTCATTTGATCGTTGGATTTGTGCCAGATTTAATAATTTGCATTTGGATCAGATCTTCATATATGATCTTACCTGTCTGGCCATAGATCCTTGATTGCATGGCTTTTGCATTTGGATCTACTGTATTTTCTCTTTGGGATTAGATCTGTAACTAGTAACTACAATAATCTGGTTTTGGATCATATTTCCAAATTTGATCATTTGTCTTTGGGTTAAAATCTTCGGATCTGATCATTGTTTGCATTTGTCTACCACTCATCTGCACAATCAATCTCAAGCCATCTTATCATGCAAGTGATGATTCTAATCAGCAGCCGTAAGATTTATCCACAACTGTCATAGCTAAATTTGATTAGTTGTTTGAGTTGGTTGCATCTTCATCAGCACCTTCAATTCCTGTTTTATCAGCACTGACAAGTCTCAGCTTCATCTTCTATGCCATTCTTGCCACCCATTCATCACGCAATTGTCGATGAGCATCACGTATTAGTTGGTGGATTCATCAGTTCATTGTATGCAAACTTAAGGTTCGGAGTATCTTGAATTTTGGGAAGGTGGGGTGGGGGAGGGGTGGTTCTGGATATATTAGAATATACTTAATTATAGTAGGAGATGATAAATTATGATAAGATTGGAGAAGTTCAATTATTGATTGTCGATCCTCAAAAATTGTACTCTGTTTATCATGGGCTTCCATGATGAAATGAAGGTGGTCTGGAACTCTCTGTTGCTTAACAATTTAAGAGCAAACAGTCAAGGGAAAAAACAGCAAGTATCCATATTCTGGGGGGCTAAAAAAGAAGCCAAAGAATGGATGGCTCCAATCTTTCTATCTTGGAGACCTTGACTTACGCTTCCTTTTTACTTTGGGCCCTGTCAGATCAATGTTGTTGTTCACCGGTCCATGGACCCCATCTCTACAGACTAGGTTTTACTATATATTGTAATGTTCCTTTCGTTTTTCCCAGCGGTTAAAGATAGTTTCTTCTGTATCCAGGTGTGAAGCATTCCCAACATATCCCAGAACCTATGATATGGTAAATGCAAAGGGACTGCTATCGCTTGAAATTGGTCAGCAGCACAGATGCACAATGTTTGATATTTTTCTGGAGATGGACCGGGTGCTTCGGCCGGAGGTATTTAATTCACCAGGCTTCATTTCTAATGTCTATTTCAAATTTCTGTGTGAAATTCGAATGTCCTCATCTGCTTTGTTTACCTATGAAATTCCACTCACTTAGTTTGGTTTCTTTTCTTGTGGATTACTGAATAATGCACTTTTCCTTTTTGTGTGCCAATAGAACATATTTTATGTCTAACCATTTTAATTCCATTATAAATTCCCTCGAGCTTGGTTTGCTTTTGAACTTGCAATATTGATTAAAAGGGCCATTAAAAATACCTGGGTCCTTTCACCGCATGCCTGGGAAGCAACAACAAGAACAACAATTAATTGCAGCTATGGGTGTCTCAAGATTAAAAGTATCAACGAAAAGGTCTTTTGTGCATTGCTGGAGCAGACTTCTTTTTTCTCTTTCGTATTATTTTATTGGGATGGGGACAGGGGAAATGTTTACATAATAGGTTAGCACGACTGGAAGTACAGAAACCCTTGCATTCATTGCTCATGGGACCTGCCCTAGCATTACAATGCCCTAATGTTAGTGTTATTAGCATTGTTGGCAACCAGATCAAAGTGATTGAGCTCTACACATTTTAATGATTTTCATTTACAATGAATTGTGCTTTGACAGTATTTGCTTTTCTGATGGGTTACAACTCACAAAAGAAACAGGAAAAAAAATGAAATATTGAAACTGCAGAGAAAACAATGAAAACAACAAAATGATACAGAGATCATATGTATATAATTTGTTAAAGAACTCACTACAAGATGAATTTGTAAATAATGTCCCCTAGGCATCTTTTCTCCCCTTCGCTTCCTAAATTGATTGCAATACAGCAACAGCAATAGCAATAGCGTCTTTCTTGATACAATAGAGTTAAACATACATCTGTGAGATTAAAAAAAAATTCTTACCTCATTAAAGGCATAAGCCAAACTCCAGCGCTCTCTTCTTGAATCTGAAGCCCAAGCAGTCGGATTCTTGGAGTATTGGACCTGAAAAACTCTTCTCACCAATCCATGATTCCCTGTAGAACCCCAACAATTGTCCTCAGCATAACGCACTCATCTCGCAACAAGCCCCAGATACCTGCTAGCAGCAGTTCCCTTTAGCGCAGCCATCTGCACTTAAACTCCACCCTGGTTGGGGCGGCGGAGGAGTTGTGTGTGTTTTGAGTAGGTAAAGCAAAATGTTCCTTCATGACAAGCTGCCAATTATGTATGGCAAACTTCTCTTATATGTTTGTCAACTAGAGCTAGAAATCACTATTTCAACTCTTTATAAATTAATGGATTTATTCGTAAAACCGTTTGTGTTCTACATTAAAAGAATACTTATATACAGAGTACAATGATGGAGACAACCCAATCAAATCAAGATTATCAAATTATTTTACCATGACAATCCTAATTCCTAACCACCCAAACACCTCCCCTGAACTCAAGGTGCTTTAGATCTTGAGCTCGCTGGAGGTTAATGTGCATTAGTGGCTACGAGATGAGCAGATGGCAAGTTTAGAAATATGCTGATAGGCAGTGTAGATGAATCCCAAGATCTGTGGTGCTGAAGTCCTTCCAATCAAGGTTTTATATCCCGGTGGCAGTCAAGACGGGGACTACTTGGTGCCACCCGTGCCAAACTGGTATGGGTGTGTCGGTTTTAAAAATAAAAATAAAAGTAATAATTAATATAAAAAAGTCTAAATCTGTAAATTTGATAATTTCATTGTATCTTAAATCAGTTATTAGATATTTAGTTTTTCTTAAGGCAAATGTGAATTTTTTATCTTCATCACTTCTTGTAGTCAATGCAAAAAGGTCATTTAATAGATACAAAGAACGAAATTACCAATATATAATCACTAGTTATCACTTAGCACTCATCGTAACATTAAAATATCAAATTATAAACCATACTATTAACCAAGAAGTAGAGGCTTAGGGCCATGAGGTAGGGCTGTCAAAGGGGCCGAGTCAGGCATGGGGTTGTCCAAGCCCTACCTCAATGTAAGCATGCCGGGCTTGGTGATGCAGGCCGATCGAAGGCCACGGTCCGCAAGTAAAATACTTCCTAATATCTAAACTAAAGATAGAAATCTCTAATTAGAGATCATGTGGACCTCATCAAGCGGGTCCATCAGGGCTTGCGGGCCCTGGCCTTTGATCGGCCTGCATCACTTGGTGCTGGCTAAAGCCCTCAAAGGGTCTGCACTACCTAAGCCTTTACCCAGCCCTCACAGGCCAAGGTCGAGCCCAAGGCTTGAACAAAAGAAAATCAATTTTGAATTTTTGTTTTCCTACATTGTTACTGGGCACTGAGCGTAAATCTAACATTAACCCTCTTTCTTTAACTGCAATGCAATGTAACAAGCAACATAGTGGTAGATGAAAACTCACTTTATTACGACTTGATTTAGGGTGATGACTAGGCAGTCATTTACTATACAAGAGAAGACTATTTGATGTTACTGGTGAATCTTATCTTTGAACTCATCAATTTTAGGCCCTTGATAGAATGCATTGCATTGGATTCTCATGAATTAAATACTGAACAAACAAATGGGTCCTATATTAAAAAAAGTGACATTTGTTTTCCAAACATGGTCCATCCAAGAGGTGGGCCATTGGAGTTGAATCTCAATATGAGGCTAAAGATTATACCCAATAGTTAAAGAGAAGTGATACCTTGCTAATAAGTATCAAATAAGAATCATTTTCTGATAAACCTATATATATGCTCAAATAAATCCACACTCTTTTTTTAATAGTAAACAAATTCACATTACAACAACTATATGTAAATAAGCCAGTGAAAAAAAAATAAAAAATCATGCATGGCTGTTTACATAAAAATTACACGAGAATCATATAAAAAATTTAATATAAGAATCATGTAAGAACCAACATAAGAACCATAATCAAGTCAACCCACATATATGCCAAACAAATCCACATACATAAATAAGAAAAATAAGAGGGCCGGGCTGGGACTAGTATTGTCCAAGCACAGCTGTTGGGCTTTTTAAGAAACACGAAAGCCCTCACTTTGTGGGCTTTTTGAGGGCTGGACCAGGCTGGGTCCAGTACCTGGGCCCGATCAACAGCCATACCATGAGGGCAGTTAATTCTTCAGTAATGTAATAAGTTTCAAGCTAGCTCGAGTCTATCTTCATTACCATCAGTCATTACCATAATTTGAATAATGGGAATTTATTGGATAGAAATATAGAATACCAAAAATTATTGAACAATTCCTGCTTAATTTGTTATATTTATAATCAACCTCATATTGTCCACCAACAAACCAATACTGCTTGTAGGCCACATTATCCATATTGTTGAGTGAGAATTTGTTTGGGGCACCATACTTGCAGTTGTTCCTTTCACTTAAAAGTTCAAACTTAAAGGAAAATTAAAAACAAAATTAGTTCATATTTATGTTTTTGGTTATATGTGCCTCAATCATGTTTTTGTGACTCAGAGGAAAACTGAAAACAAGAATGAACCCCCTTTCTCTAACAAAATGAACTTAACAAGAAGGAAAAAAATGAAGACATAAACTTAACTTGTCCTAAACTATGCTTTGCTACCAAATCAAAACTTAGGACTGCATCTTGACTAAATTCTTTGATATGTATTGTTGTGAATAGCCAATGCCTATCTATGAATTGCAACCAAGGATATCGTGCTCAAAAGTAAGAAATCTAAATCTAATCATACCCAAACTAGGAAACGTAATAACAGAAAGACTAATCTTAATACCATCACAACTCTAGCCTAAAATAACTCAAATTTAAACTCATCCTAATTCAAAAAACTTACTCTCAAGATTACAAATAAATCCATTGACCCCAACTTACAAATAAATCCACTTGTTTCTCAACAGAAATTAGGTTATCCTCGATTCCTGAATTGATATAAGTAGTTGCCTCTTCATGTAATGTACACAAAAAATTATCAGCTGTTACGAATATTTACACTGTTAACTTAAAAGCACAACATGAGTAAGTAGTGAAGGCTTTCCATCTCTCCATGGAATTATATAAACTGTCATTGATCATTTGCAATAATGATTTAATTATTATGACAGTTTCTGAAAACACCTTAAAATATTAAGGGTATTCTTTAAATTTTAGATGGTAAGTAAATGTTATTAATCACCAACACACTTATGGTTAAGTGGTGTTGGCATCTTAGTTTCAGGCATATGCCCAAGGATCAATTCCGGGTTCCTCATGTTAAAGTATCACTCATGGACCGGTAGCCTAACGAAGCCGCAAAAAAAAAAAAAAGAAAAAAAAGTAGTTAATTGATCTGGCATGGGCTCAGGAAAGTTTTTGCCTAGTTATTCTAGGTGTCAATGTCAAGCAAAACCCAAACCATTAATTTACATCAAGGTATTTTACTTTCATGCTACATTTTGTCATCTTCATGTTTAAAAAGTTGGAAAATGGTGCATATGCAGGGTTGGGTCATACTGCGTGATGCAGCCCATCTAATCCAAACTGCCAGAGTTCTTGCCACCCAGCTGAGATGGGAAGCGCGGGTGGTGGAGATTGAGAGTAGCAGCGACGAGAGACTGTTAATCTGCCAAAAGCCTTTCATCAAGAAGCCATAGAAAAGAGAGATTTCCAAAGCCTGCTTGATATATAGTCTTCATTAAATTTCTGGATTGTAGCTATTTGTCATAAAAGCTCCACCAAGGGAGTATTTCAGTTTTTTGAACAGGCGAAAGAAGCAATGAAAAGAAAAAGAAGAGGATTCCTGGTGTGGATGGGATCAACAGGGAATGCCTATGGGACCGTAAGGTGCCTATAGGGCTGTGTAATTATGCAGAAAGTTATACTGGAGGCTTGACTTCCACGCCATCATGCCAACATAAGAATACAGCTACATGGTGGTAAAAATTGTTAAATTGTTGAGATGATTACAAAATAAAGAAATGATGATCATGTAGCATATTGAAGGTTGGGTAATGCATTGTGGGAGAATTCTTTTGTTCTTCTGTCTTATATTTTACATATCACAATGGCATGGAGTGAACTTATTTCTCAGTTAACAGGATCAATCAAGAAGAGTACCTGGCAAATCCAGTTGCAAGTTTTTATTACTAGCGATATTTGGTTTTATTAGATCTTTCTTTTTTATGAGGTGTTTATCCCTGATGTCATTGGCCAAACAGGAATATTCCCACGGGTTGTGCCCGCTAAACCCAGACAAATGCACACCACTGGTAAAAATTGAGAGGAAGTGGGGTTTATGCGTTTCGAACCCAGGATAGTTTATGACGGAACGAATGATCTCCATACCGGGCGCCTTTTTGAGTGGGGGTTTCGTTACACCATTTCTGTATGGGATTCCTTTTACCATCCATGAAGGTGTGAAAAATTAGGTGCAAAAATGTATTTTCATATGAAATTTACATACGTGATGCGTAAAATAGTGCAAACAAAGTGATGGTACGTAACATTCACGCATGTGCATCATTTACATATGTAAATGGCTGCAAACAAATGACCCCTAAATGTGGGGAGCAAACTCATGCCTTATTCCACTCTAGCAACTCCTAAAGGGTTGGTTTGGTTGTACAAGACCACCGAATATCTCTAATATTTTATGTAGTTCCTGTGCATGCCATAAATTTTTTTTTTTTGGCTATCGGAGGGTTCCCAACCTTTTGAGCTGAACTAATCCCTCCAGGCCCGGAAGGTAGCCGGATAAACTCCCTTGTAGTCCTAGTGTGGTAGTGCAGTTTCGAAGCTACAACCTTCAGGTGCAAACCGTGGTCTTAGGCGAACTGAGTTATCCCTGCCATAGTGGTTTTAACCAAAAAAAAAAAAAAAAAAGGATGGATGTACAATTATTTTATGTATTTATAGATGATGTGTCCACTTCTTGTTCTTAAATTTTGCTGGACATTATTGTTTTAGCTTTGAATGGTATTTGGCTGCAACTTCTCAACCATGGTTTTAAGATGGAATGCTGTGTACTGTGTACCAAATTTTCCCTTAATCGTTGCATGTATATGATTGTAACGAGAAATACTAGAATGTAAACTATTGATTCTTTACAAACCTTGTAAAACTTAGGTAAAGTGCTTGCTTTACCTGACCACAGTCCATTATTTTACTTTACAAAAAAATTTGCCGTACTTACTTTATCGGAATGTTTACTACTTCATCATTTACCATTACCTTTTCCGCTAATTTGATCATTTACAACCTTTCCTGCTAATTTGGCATCTCCTTTACTTTATTTTATTAGTAAATAAACAGATATAACACTCCTCTCGAGGGGGGCCCGAGTTTTTTTTTTTTTTTGGGTTGAAACATCTGGTGGTTGATGTTGAGGGGGGCCAATTTGGATGCATCATAATGAAGAAAATCAGAGGAATGCGTAGGTTATACCAACATAGATTAGAATTATCTGCATAGATTAGAATTATCTGAAATGTCAGTCTGATCAACTGATCCTAATCCTTTATTTCAGGTCCTCAAAGTTTAAGGCTATATCTATAAGACTATAATGAAAATTCATTGTGACAAAATCCAATGATAGCTATTATTCAGATAAATATTTAAACAAGCTAAGTCGCAATTTTGATGGAATAGATATTTGTGGAAAGAATAGTCCGCCCACAAGTGGGCTCAGTAATAAAACCCCAAAATAGGGATGCTTGGAAGAATTTGCCCATGTAATAACTTTCAAGGGAAAGCCAGATCTGATTGCATTAATTGGGTCACATGTTTGTTCCTGCAATTAGGATCCATTAGTATAAGGTGTGGGTTTGCTCTACATGTCTTGTGTTCGAGTCTAGACTTAAATAGTGCACACGTGTTACAAGGACATGTGTTGCGAGGTCAAGTGTGCACCCAGAGAATAGGCCTATCCGAGTAAAAATACCATGGAGATACCCATGTCATTAAAGAAGAAGAATAAGTATAAAAAATAAAAAATCAGCCTTCTACCAAAAACGAATGAAAGGTACCAAAACAGGACATTTTCTCCTATGAGATCATTGAGATGTGCAGCTCATGGGTCCATCCAGGCCCAATTTCTTGCTCATGAATTCAAACTAGAAAAAATACTCAAAGTTAAAAGAGTATTAAACTTGAATGCTATTAAATCAAGGGTTAGGATAGATGGTCGGGCTTATTTCTTGCCTGATAGGATAATTAATATTTTGTACCCTTTTGTATTTCAGCCCTTGCAGACAAATATGCATTAGTACCCATTCAGCACAGGTTTCAAACCAAATTATTCTGACAAGAGAGTTGTGGATGTAGTAATAGATACATATTTATCTAATACATACTGCAAATAAAAGAACAAGCCGACCTTAGCTCAGTTGGTAGAGCGGAGGACTGTAGTGGTGCAGCTAAATCCTTAGGTCGCTGGTTCGAATCCGGCAGGTCGGATTCTTTTTCACCTATTTTTTTTTTTTTTTAATCTCATTGCCCATTTTCATAATGGCCTTATTAGATCAATTTATGTCCCACATGCACAATTTTATCAAACTTTTGTACTTCAATCCTCAACAGACATCCAAACAGCCCATTTTAGGACTTTTTTTTAGTTGGTAGTTGTGTTCCAAATATAGTCCAACTCAATGGGGCTCACTTGGCTTCACTTTTGCTCGGTGCAAGTCCTTTTACACTCTTATCTCCCCATGATCTAGTAATATGCTCAGTTTTATGCTCACTGAACATTCACTAATCGTTGGATTGAATGAATAAAAAAAAAAATTCTATGGTTAAAAGATGTTTAAAATTTAAGGCTGTTAAATGAACTCCTAGGATAATCTCATGAGACTAATTTTTTTCATGACCCTTAGCCGTAAAGAAATCTTTCCATTTGTCCTACCTCTAACGATAGCAATGAATCCAAGTCGGCCCCACAAGATGGACTGCGTAAGCATTGTATGCTATATGCTTACAGGTGAAGATTTTCTAGACTTCCTATAGTCAAATTATTATATTTTTTATGACATAAGTATCCTTGAGGTCTTTGACCCGATATTACTAATCACCTTAGTGAGATCGTACAACCCACACAAATGCACACCGGATAAATCTAGATGGATTTCGTACACAAGATGTGGGGAGCAAACCCACATCTTATGCCACTGCACCAACTCCCATGTGGAATCTATAGTCAAAATTAGAACCACAGCTTATTGCATACACTTCTAAGATGTTTCCACTACACCAACTCCCAGGTGGGTTCTATAGTCAAAATTATAACTACAACTTATTGCAGAAACTTCTAAGATGTTTCCAATTTTTTTTTTTTTTTTTGTTTTGTTTTTGAGTTTATAAAAATCTTAACGTTCTTGCTGATTTACTGAAGGTGGAAATGCCCTCTCCTTAAATGGGCCATTGTGCTAGTTAACTAATTAAAACTTGATTCAATTTTGTCACGACCCGGGCCCGAGGCCGGGCTAATCGGGGTCTAATAACCCGGATCGCGATGTCAGCATACTTACTCCCGTAAATCTTGAATTAACCGAAGTTAAGACAAGACTCACAAGGGATCTAACCTGCATACCTGTCACATGTACATTTTTGCGGAAATATATACGTACATTGACAACAATTGACTTTACATTACAAGTAAAGTTCTCATTTACAAAAAAAAATATAATCCAATGAAGTCCACCACTGCATATTCACAATACAATGCAGGGGACATCTAATTACATCTCAAAATGATATACAATATCTATCAAAAGATTCACAAAATAATTCCCAAAACATTCAAAAGCTACGCCCTCCGAACTAAGCCCATTCGGCTAAACCTCCTGGAGGTATCGGATGGGCCTCCTCCGCTCGCGGCGCGGCCTCTGCAAGGCCGGGATGGGCAACTGGGCCTGTAATGCCATCAATAACACTATGAACACGACGGTTCAACAATGTATAAACGCATTTATGATAACACATGCTTAACTTATCCATTATCAATATAAATCAACTCTAGACAATTACATCTAGGTTAATGCAATATCATGTACAGTGTAGCCCATTGATACTCAATGGCTAAATTTACAAACACAATAGAGTTACTATCATTCAGTCAACGTCTTCCCAAAGGAAGCATTATTCATTTCATTTCATTTATTTCATGTCATTTCGTTTCATTTCGTATCTCCCAACGGGAGAAACTTAAGCACAAGCGGAAGGGCAAACCATTCATGGCCTGGCTTATTTCATTTTCGTTTAATCAACTCAATTAAGCACAAGGCGGAAGGGCGAACCATTCATGGCCGAGACTTCAATATCATTTCAGTTTTCCTTACATGGCTTATCAATTCATTGACTTTTCAGTCTATATGTGTGGGATCTACCAGTGTCTTGATCAGAGATCACTGGCATCACCACGGAGCTCCGGAACACCCCAATCATCTGCTGCAGCAGGATTATTCATTATTCATTGCATTTATTCATTTTGTTCATTATTCAATGGTTCATTACATTTATTCAGAATTCAGTGGTTCATTGTATGCAGCCATTATAGACTCAATGGGATTAGATGAATCTTTGATCATTCACGGTCCTACTTGTCTCTATCCCAAATTTAGACAATTTATAGGTGTAATTATTAGTTACTAAATGCACGTGTTATTTTCGATGGACATCACATTTTCATTTAATATGTGCATTTAGTCCCCAAAAATTTTCCACCCTCAATATCAAAATCCACTGGACTCAAACTGAGTCCCCCGATCGATCGGACCGTTAGGTCCGATCGATTGGACAAATTTTTACTCACAATTAATTTTAAGTCAATATTAAGCTCACAGGCGGTTAGCCGGAACTTGGCCCGCGGCTAGCCGAAATGCAGTCGGCGGCTAGCCGAAATTCCAATTTCGGTTAACCGCCATTTCGCGGTTAGCTCACGGTCAGCTTTCCAGAAGCTGATATTTTCTGTCTTGATTTTCGGTCACCTTACGGTTACCTTACGGTTACCTTGCGGTTACCTCACGGCTACCTCACGGCTAGCCGAAATTCAAATTTCGGCTAACCGAAAACTGGCGGTTAGCTTTCCAGAAGCTGACATTTTCACAGAATTTGGCGGTTGGCTCCACGGTTAGCCTTACGGCTAGCCGTAATTAGCCCAGACTGTCATTTTCGAGCTTCAGAACTTCTAAAGCGAATTTCTAAAGACTGAGTTTCTCAACTCCAGTCTCTTCAATAATCTATAAAAATCCAAGGAAACACCCTCTTGGACTCTTGGAACAACCATTAAGCATTCACATTCAATCTAATCTCCATTTCATGAGAAAGAAAAAGGGTTTTGAGAACCCATCTCTAATGACTCAAGAGAACTTGAAAATTAGCATGTTTGATCATAAATGAACATTTATACTTGCCTCTTGAAGTCTTTCTAGCAAGAGCTTCTTCACTTGTAGTTCCAAGAAGGAAATCCTTGAGTTCCCCTACAAGCTCCAAACACTCCAATGGAAGAATCAGTTGAGGAAGAAGGTGAGGAAGAGGAAACCTCCTTCCAACCACTTGACAGCCTTCAATCTCCACTCTAGATGGGAAGGAATGGGAGGAGAATGAAGAAAAAGGAAGAAAGAATGGTGTCTAGGGTTTTTGCCTGAGATGGGGTCGGTGGAAATGGACTCAAAGGAAGTCCATTCCCCTTATATGAGTCATTTTTGCAACTAAAGCCCACTTATCAAGGCTATTTACGTTTTGAGTCAATTAAGGGTCACTTGACCGGATTCTCGTCAAACGACTTCGAGCTTATTACGAAAGTTGACGTACTCGTCGAGATACACGTGTTGGTATCAAGAGTTTCCGTATTCGACAAAATACGTATAAATACGTATTTACGAAAAAGGTCTTGTTATCTTAGTCTAGACTTAAAACTCACTCAATTCACTTAATCTCTTCATTACCACTTCATTAAGTCCATCTGGGACTAATTTCATTGAGTTGGGTCATTAATCATCATTAGTCTAATTAGACTTGATTAATTAGCATTAATTGTAATTAATTAGAGTTAATCTTGATTAACTCGGGGCGGGGTCTTACAAATTTACTGAATAGAATTTAATTTAGTTGCAATTTGACACCATTGGATGTCATTTCCTGCTGGATTTAATCACTAAATTCTGCCTGTTATACATTCATTAAAATTTAAGTCTTCAAATTCACTGGCTTTGCTCTGTCTGTATGTACTGCAGTTAAGTGTGACTACATTGAACTCAATGCTATGCGAGTTTGAATTACATTCTGAGTTGGAATGGATGAATGTGCCCCCATAGTTACCTCTCTCTCTCTCTCTCTCTCTCTCTCTCTCCAACATAGCTTGTTCAGATAAGCCAGCTGAGGGAGGAGGCTTGAGGCTGCGTTCCTCAGCTGTTCATTTCCCAAGTTGGTTTGGATCGGGTTGCCCAGCAGATTCAGAACTAACAGAGAGTTGAAATTTGCAACAAGCTGACCAGGTGCTTTGGTCATGGTTATCTTGTTGAAGCTCAGGTCTAGGATTGTTGACTTCAGGAGCCTGTGTAGCCCTTCAACATCACCACCAATCTTGTTGCCAGATAGATACAGCTATTTAATGAGCGTGCAGTTGGACAATCCTGAAGACATTGACTGCAAAAGGTGTTAGTTCAGCGATAATCAAGTGTTCATGTGTATATGCATTTTAGAAGTCTACATTTCTAGGTCTTCCCTTGATGATTAGAAGCTGATAGATAAAGCTCAATACCACTCAACTAAGTTAATAGAGAAGTTAATCCACACTGCCCAAAACTGATGAAGAGAGGTTGAGGACTAGGAAGAATCAGCAGGAAAATTTAAGGATTAGCTACAAAGGTTACCATGGCCTATTCAAGAGATTCGGTTGTAGCTGAGATCAAGCACACGCAATCGTGTCAGTTCCTTGAGGCCTTCAACAGTGGCAATCTTGTTTCTTGATAAGTTGAGTGTGTGAATGCTCTTTGGCAATGACTCTGGAGTAATACAAACTGCAAGTATATGCCACAACAATAAGCAAGCAGCCTTAGGTTTTTTTACTTGCATAGTGAAGCACTTTCTTGTTTAAGTTAAGATTTTCTTCTTACCTACATAGTTGCCTGATAGATTAACAGATCGAAGGCTAGCAAAGTGTGAAACGTTGGGGATGACTTTTAATCCCATGCCCGCAATTTGAGCTGTAGAAGTTAAGGAATTCAGAAATTTGATGATGTTGTTTGCCCTTATGACCTCATAAAGATTGAGGTTAGAATGGTGGGTTATGTGGGATGTTTTCTCTGGGATCACATTCATCTAAAGAGGTGAAAAATCAGTGCTCTATCTTGTTTCTTCACCATCTCTAAGACCGCACTCTTCAAGTGGAAGAGCAGATTGAACCGGAGTCCCACATCGATTATAGAGAGGAAAGTGAATGGGATTATATGTAGAGCTTACGCCCACATGGAAACCCGCCCACTTGCACTAGACCACGGCAAGGGACCCACACTCGAACTAGTCGAGAGTTGGCTCTGATACCATTTGTCACGCCCCACCCTTCACCTATGCATGATATTGTCCGCTTTGGCCCACTGGCCTCACGATTTTGCTTCTGATGGACCTCAACCCATCAAAAGGCCTCATGCAAGGTAGGCGTCACAGCAAGCCATTGTTATTGGGGCCATAAAGCAGAATCTTCATCATGAATATTAGTACTGTCCCAGTTGTCATCCCCACTCTTGTTTCTGGACTCTCCATTTAACAATCCAGAAATATTCAATCTGCTTAACTACTTAGTGCCGCTGTTCTTGATTGCAAGCGTGCAGGATGTTTCCAATGTATTTGATGAGTAGCCATCATTTTGATTTGAAGTGTTTTTGAGGAGAGAACAACCAAGTGACTGGCTTGTAAAGGTTCCAACACAGTGTTCTTGTTACACCCCGACCCGATCTAATCCTGATTAGTATTAATTAACCATGTTTTAGCTAAATTAAATGTGTTCAATTGCTAATTATAGTGGTTAGTGTTTATTAACCCTCTTAGACTAAGTTGGGTGAGTTTGCACCTGGTATAGGTGAGTGAGAACCGAATTGACTCAATTGAGTTGAGTCAGGAACTTTTTCGTAAATATAGGTTTTCGTATTTTTCATAATTTGATTATTATTTTGACATCATCGCGTGTATTTTGATGAGTACATCGATTTTCATCATAGGCATTGCTTCATTTGACCAACCGTTGTACCAATGGACCCTCATTTGACTCGAAATGGAAATAAATCAGTTGAATGGACTTTCCTGCAATTCCCATTCTATATAAAGTTTGACCCAGCCCTTTCTCTCTTTCCTTTTCATTCTCCATCTCTCTCTGCACTTCTTCTTTTCTTCCTTTCTCAACTAGCAAGAAGGAATCGTGCATGTGCATTGGAGGCTTAGGAAGTTTGAGAAGGACTCTTCTACATCTTCATCATCTTCTTCACTTCCTCCTCTTCACTAGTTGGCTAGAGACTATTTCCACCCTCCTTCAATCCTTCTAAATTCGAAATACTTAGAAGAGGTAGGCTTCAAGAAACTTTTGGTGGGATTTTAGAGTTGCATTTGAGTCAAAAAGACTCTTGGTTGAGCAACATGCATGTTCATGTAGTTTTTATGTGTTTATTGTTGTTAAGGTTTGCTCATTTGGGGCTTTTGAGATTTTCTTTGAACCAAGTGTGTGAGAAGTTTGGAGAACTCTTCTTTGAGGCAAGTATAAGCATAATTTGGGGTTTGCATTTTGTGCATTTTCGATTGATTCTAGTATTTTTCTTTCTCTCTCAAAAAAATTTTGGGTTTTATGTTGATAGATGATAAATTAGTTGGATTCCTTCATGTGGGTTTGTTTTGGAATGTATGGAAGTCTTGTGCATGTGTTATGGGGAGCAAGGAGGCTCATTTTACAAGGATTAAAGAAGAAAAGTGAACTCGAGAAGTTCTACCGGAAGTTCTACCAGTAGAAGTGGCTCGAAATTTGACAGAGAGCTAAGAAATTGAGAACCCTTAGTTCTACCGGAAGTTCTACCGGTAGAAACAGTAAAAAATGTGGCAAAGAGCCTGGAAATGGAGATTCAGTTGCTTAAACCGGAAGTACTACCGGTAGAGATGTTTCTACCGGAAGTATTACCGGTAGAGATTCTACCGGGAGTACTACCAGTAGACAGACCTAACCCCGTTTCTTAGACTTTTTTTTTTGCTCAAATAATGGTGTGTTGACCTTTCTGGGGTATTTCCACCCTCCTTAATTATTCATTTAGTGGGTTTTGGAGTACACCCTCACTTCCGTAGGAATTTAGGGAATTTTTGAATCTTATGACCATAAAATGGGAACTTTAACCACATTATTGGGCCGATGGATATTCCTAGTCTAAGGCTATGCCATGAAAATTCGTTAGGAAATTCAACGTATTCCCTGTAACTGGTGACACCAAATAAATATAGTAATTCGTTGATTTTCCCAACCTATTTTGAAATGGACGGTAGAGGACTAGAAATATAAAAATCTAGAGTTAAATTGTAAAACAAAATAACTTGATTTCTAATTCATTGCATTTCATATTGGTGTATGAACTCCCTTCGAACCTCAGAATCCTACTTAATGGATTGATAAATTCTTAGTAATCCCTTATATCTTATCTTTTATATTCAATTGTAATTCCATTTGAATATTTCCAAATTGATGTTTGGTAGAAATGAAGATTGAGTAAGAAATTGAAAAGATGTGATTATCATTTGATTTGATTACGAATAATGAATATGAGGTTACTCAATTCTACTTTTAGTCCGAATATTATTGATTCTATTGAGTCGGCACTACTTAGCTTCGACCTAGTGATGCCCGACGGGGTTACACTCGGTTTATAAATTGAGACTACTGCAGTAAGTCATATGGAGCTCCGGAACTCCAGACCGGGTAGCCAGCTAGCCTTTGGCCGGGCCGCTGGTGATATCCCAACTAGATTTGCTCTCTTTGAGAGGATGAGCTTAAGGTAGTAACCAAGTTGCGCTTTCCCTTTTTACTTGATCCATCATGCATAAATTATACAATTGAGCACAAAATTTCCAGTTGGTATCTATTGTTGATTTCTATCAATTTAACTGTTTTAAATTCAATTGAACCTTATGTACTTCCTTATTTTGCCTATGCTTGCTTAATCGTCGTATTAATGATACTACATTTGGTGTCACAGTCTCAGGTGCAGCCTCCGGTCCCACAGAGACCGAGGAGAGTGAGAAGGCTACCCATGAGGTACCTTCGGGTTTAGTGGAGTGGCCTGAGCTTGAGGCCCATTGAGCTTATCTCCCTGGGAGAGCGTCAACACTTTTTGGAGACTCTTTTGTGGTGTGACTAGCCCCTTTTTAAGTGGGCCACACTTAGACTATAGAATTCTTTTGTTTATATTTTTGGTATTGATGTATAGGGTTCTTTAGTTCACCCTCTTTTGTATAATGATGTAATTAATTGTATAATTCTTTTGTATTAAAACTTGAACTGTTATATAGATCGAAGGAATTTGATATCTCACATAAATGAAATACAGCTTCCGCTATGTTTAATTGTTTTTATTATGTTTAGTGAGTTTAATCTCACGCATGTGGACAGTTGCTTTTCCTCTCCTTCGTGTGTTAACTTGGCTCGAGACAGGTACAACACACGGGAGTACGTATGACACACCTCGGGGATTACCCTAGGCCAGGGTGATTCAGGACCGGGATGTGACAGTTCTACTCCTAAAAGGAAGTGCTTGAATTGACAATTGCCGCCTAAAAATCACGCTGTCCTCACTTCAACAGGTCATTACTGAAACTAGTGACCGTGGTTGAATTCCTTGGGTAAATTTACTTCTTTCATCCCTCACTGAGATATGCAGATCTCCAAATGAACATGAGTTCGAGGCTGTGGAATGATTGGCAATCATCTTAAGCATGTCCATGGTTTCCAAGTGGAAGCACAAGCGCTTCAACTTTGGCGTGTTATACTATTATTAACATGAACCCTAAGATCGTGAACAGCATGATAATCACGTGTAGGATTTAATCTTAAATAAATTAAAGAATACCTCCAGACATCCTGATGCAGAGAGTTTTATAATCCTGCAGTTTGGTGCTGTTGCTGATTGATGCTGTGATCCGTCGAGAAAGAGACTATGTGAATGGTTTCGGTTTCTCTTTCCTTGCCTATAAAACCTTAATGTGTTGATTTTCGTGAATGCCTT
The DNA here is from genome assembly GCA_028538565.1 of Umbellularia californica. Classification (NCBI taxonomy): domain Eukaryota; kingdom Viridiplantae; phylum Streptophyta; class Magnoliopsida; order Laurales; family Lauraceae; genus Umbellularia; species Umbellularia californica. The sequence continues at coordinate 61,636,660 of JAPQWN010000007.1, read as the reverse complement.
TGTGATGGACGAAAGGCTTTGTTTTATAGGTGAAAAGAGGACTGAATTTCCAATCAGGGTTTCCATAGACTTAATCTCAACCATCCATCAAGGTAGAGTTTGTTATGAAATACATCTCATTAAGAAACCTTTTTGTATAGGGAATAGCATGTATCCTAAGAAAACATATTTCCTATAATGACCACAATTCGGGAAAGGAAGGACTTGTGGTCCAAGGAATGGACTTTAAAGTAATTTCCTTACAATCTCCCACTTGGTCGATAGGAAGATCCTTTAGTGTTTTTCATTTTAGGAATCATAAGGTGCGCATTATATGCTAAACATTTCTTTAGTCGGTTATCATAAGTGTCTTCGCTAATTCGGTGGTCAATGGGAGTCATGGTGTGTACACATTATTTTGCAACATGCTTACTTCCATGTACTACAGCATTGACAACCTGCATAATTAGACCGTAAAAGGAGATATACGTAATGGTCTCATAATGTTTATGGTGAAAGACTGTTTCTGTTTATCATTCATCCAAACATAAAATGTACACAATGGAAAAACAGAAATAGCAGATGTAGAGTTGCACTAAGAGCTCAATAAATGTCAAATATAAGTACAGAAATAAAAGGCAGAAAATATAATTAAGAACTATCTTCAAGACCCATGCTTTCAGTATGTCCTTGAAAGGTCTTTGGAGGTAGTCCTTTCGTGAATATGTCTGCGACCATGAAATCTGTACGTATAGACTCAATGACAAATTTCTGTAATCTAACATCTTGTTTCAGTGAGAGATATTTAAGGTCCATGTGTTTGGATCCCTTAGATATCCTGTCATGCTTGGAGAAGAAGGTTGCGGCTTCATTGTCACAGTAAAGGGTTAATGGCTTAGAGATGAAATTCAAAGCTCCAAAATGAGAGATAAAATTACGCAACCATGTTCCCTGAATTGCAGCCTCGTAACATGCTACATACTCAGCCATCATGGTGGATGAGTAAAGCAACTCGGATTTCTGGCTTTTCCATGATATGGCACCTCCACATAAGAGATACACATAGCCAAGAGTGTAAAGTCTGGTGTCAGGACATCTAGCAAAATCTGAATCTGAATAACCAGTCACCTGTAGGTGACTTGATTTTCTGTATGTGAGCATGTAATTCCTTGTTCCCTTGAGGTATCTCAGTACTTTCTTTGCAGCTTTCCAATGAGTGATTCCTGATTTACTCTGAAATCTTCCGAGCATGCCAACAGCATGACTAATGTCAGGTCTTGTACAGACCTGTGCATATATCAAACTCCCGACAAGAGAAGCATAAGGATATTTTGCCATTTCTTTAAGTTCCAATTCATTCTGTGGACACTGCGAAAGATCAAGCTTGTCTCCTTTATGCAGTGGAACATGACTAGAGGAACAGGTCATCATGCCAAACCGCTCTACAACTTTGTCAATATATACTTTCTGAGACAATCCCAAAATACCAAGTGACCTGTCACGGAATATTTATATTCCTATCACATAGGAAGCCTCAACCATATCTTTCATTTCAAAATGCTTAGAGAGATAGTCCTTTGTTTGATGTAATAAACCAAGGTCGCTGCTGGCCAGTAATATGTCATCAACGTACAGAACCAGAAATATGAACTTACTCTCACTGATCTTGAGGTATATGCAAGGGTCAACGATGTTTTCTATGAAATCGAAGTTAGTAATGATTTCATGAAACTTTAGGTACCATTGTCTCGAAGCTTGTTTCAGTCCATATATTGATTTCTTAAGTTTACAGACCATGTCTTCCTGACCTTCAATGATGAAGCCTTTAGGTTGACGCATGTAGACTTCTTCTTCCAAGTCTCCATTAAGAAAGGCAGTTTTCACATCCATTTGATGTAACTCGAGGTCATAGTGAGCTACTAATGCCATGATAATTCTAAGAGAATCCTTCCTTGACACAGGGAAAAAAGTCTCAGTATAGTCAATACCTTCTTTCTGATTGAAACCTTTGGCAACAAGTCTGGCTTTATGGCGTTCAATATTGCCTTTGCAGTCGCGTTTGGTCTTGAAGACCCATTTACAGCCAACTGGTTTGTGTCCTGGAGGCAATTGAACAACTTCCCAGACTTGATTTTCATTCATAGATTTCAATTCATCCTTCATGGCATCAATCCATTTACTAGAATTAACATCCTTAATGGCTTGTGAATAAGAAACCGGGTCATTAATTGTCCCTTCTCCAGATTCTACTTGGTAAAACATGTAATCATCGGAAATAGCTGATCTCCTTTGTCTTTGAGACCTTTTTAATGCTGGTTCCTCTGGTGCATTATCCATATGTTCATTGGCGACAATCTCATTATGTTAAATGGTGTTGATCATCTATTGGATTTTCTTCATTGTTAAATGGTTCAACAACGGGAGGATTGCCAACATCTTTCGGAATAGAGGGTAAAGGGATAGGTACCCTGATTTCCTGAATGATCACATCTTGAGGTTTATTACTCCCACTGATTTCGCCATTCTCAAAGAATCTAGTATTAACAGTTTCAACAATTCAGGTACTATGGTTAGGGTAGTAAAACCTAAATCCTTTGGACTTTTCTGGGTAACCTATAAAGTAACCACTGATTGTTTTAAGGTCCAATTTCTTTTCATGTGGATTGTAGACTCTAGCCTCAGTTGGGCAACCCCAAATTTGGAGATGTCGTAAACTAGGTTTCCATCATTTCCACAGTTCAAAAGGCATCTTTGGAACTACCTTACTGGGAACTCTGTTTAAGATATATACAACTGTGCGTAGAGCATCCATCCACGAGGATATAGGTAAGTTAGCATGACTTATCATTGATCTAACCATTTCCATGTATGTACGATTTCGCCTTTCAGCTACACCATTCTGCCATGGAGAACCAGGCGTTGTGTATTGGGCAACAATTCCAAGTTTTTGGAGAAGTTTTGCAAAAGGTCCATGATGTTGTCCTATTTCGTCATACCTTCCATAAAACTCACCACCTCTATCTGACCTTATGATTTTCACTTTTCTATCTAATTGCCTTTCGACTTCAGTAATGAACACCTATACAGTATTCATAGACTGAGATTTGTCATGCAATAAGTATAAATAACAGTAACGTGAGTAATCATCAATAAAGGTAATGAAATACTTTTCTCCTCCAAAGGTTGGAACATCAAAGGGTCCGCAAATGTCTGTATGTATTATTTCAAGAAGCTTCGTACTTCTTGTGGTTCCTTTCTTTGTGTGTTTTGTTGTTTTGCCTTTAATACAATCCACACATACATTAATATTAGTAAAATCTAGATCCGGAAGGACACCATCTTTTACTAATCTTTTGATTCTTTCACTGGATATGTGACCCAGTCTTTTATGCCACAAGAAATAAGAGTCGAGTTTGGATGACTTTCGTTTTGTTTTCTTAGAATGCAGGGTAAGTTGGGTTTCAAAAAGTTGACTATCAAGATGAAACTTGTATAGCCCATCAATCAAAATTCCAGAACCAATACGACTAAAATTTTTAAATAAACTGAAATTACTATTTCCTACTTCAAATGAGTAACCAACTTTATCAAGTGCGCTTATAGAAACCAAATTACGGGAAAGAGACGGAACATAACGAGTTTGACATAAGTCTAACTGATAACCGCTATCTAAAACAAGACGAAAAGTTCCAATAGCTTCAACTGGAGCTTTGTCTTTGTTTCCCATGAAAAAGAAGTTCTCAATTGGGTTTATGGTTTGGATCGTAAGGAATCCCTGCATTGAATTGGAAAGATGAACATTAGCACCAGTGTCAATCCACCAAGCATCAGAAGAAACATAAGTAAGATTTGATTCGAAATAACTTACGAAACCCATAGGGTTACCTTTCTTTTCGAACTATTCTTTACGTTTAATGCAGTCTGCCTGAAAATGTCCAGGTTTCTTGCAAAATTTGCATAAGTTTTCCTTCTTTTTCTTCTTGGGGTTCTGACCAGCCTCATTAGATTTGGGTGGTGCCCTTTTCTGGCCTGAATTATGCTTTTTCCCAGCTTTGTGTCCAGTTCTTTGAACGAGATGAGCTTCTTTAATTCCTTGTTGGTTCAGCCTGGCCTCCTCTTGAACCAGTTTGTTAGCCAATTCATTCATTGTCTACTTGTCCGTAATAGTGTTGTAGTGAATTTGGAAAGGCCCGTACTGAGGAGGTAAACTGTTTAAGATAAATTGGACGAGAAACGCCTCATCCACTGATAATCCTAAATTCTTTAGTTTAGCTGCAAGGTTGGTCATTTCAATGACATGTTCATGCATTGATCTGGTGCCATCAAACTTCATGGTTGTAAGATCTACCATTAGTTTTCCAGTAAGGGATTTGTCTGCAGTCTTAAACCTAGCTTCAATAGCCTTCATATAGTCCTTAGCATTCTCAGGTGTAGGAAGGGATGTTTTTATGTTGGTGGTAATAGTTATTCGCAAAAACATAGTGCTTAGTCTGTCAGACCTTTCCCACGCATTAAAGAAGGTTGTTTCATCATGGGTACTTTTATCAGTGAGTGAAGCTGGCTTATCTTTACGAAGAGCGATATCCAGTTCAAGTACCCCCAATGTGAACTTAATTTGCTCTTTCCATTTTGAGAAGTTGGTTCCATTGAGTTTAGTGACAGAGGTAGCATGCGAAGTGAGATTAGTGGTTGCAAGAACTGCAATAAAGATACAATAATAAGTCTTTAATAAAAATAAGACAACACACGCATAATATATGAATATATACGACAAAATTTTAGGTGCTCCTGTGGGTAGTCACCATAATTTCTACACATTATACCATCTAAGGTCGTCATATTCAAGGTGATGTAAATGAGTGATGTTAATCTTAATTAAGAACAAACACTCCTTAATTATTGTTCAATCATATGAGTATAATCCGCCTGTGGGCGACTAAATGCTTCATACCCTCTTGAATAATATGTAATGTAAACATCATGATGATACTTTTAGGGCCAAATTTCAGTATTTAGTTGTTAAGGTCACTGTGGTGAGACCTAACCCTAAGCATACAACTTTGGTGATAAAAAATGGCTTAATATGAATATAAACATTATATATTGTATGCATTCATGATAGATCATTCATTGTATGAAAAGTACTGATAAAGAAGACCGAGCCCCGGAGGGCTGTCCTCCGGCTCTTTGGGGTTGAAACATGGTAATGATAATCAACATAATACGGAATAATTATGAAAATATGATCCAACTATATGGCCTATTTTCAGTCCTTCTTTTCGATCATCTGTCTTTATCTTCGACTGCTTCAAAACGCCATCTTCAGTCTCGAAACAGCATCCTCCAATCATGACGTACCAGTTACAGATCTCCTCCATTATTACATCTAATTTTTACTCACGCAGGAGTTTATACATAATTGAAAATTCAAAACTTAAATAAATCATGATCAAACAGTTGTGCCCAAATTAAAAAAAATATTGCGGAATAACATAAATATAAACCATTCATGCAGGCCATAATAGTTGGATCTATAAATTGCTGCAAAACAGAGTCAGAACGGATCTATATTTGCCAATTATGGCGATGCATAGTTATCCTAATTAATAGACGATCATGTGTTCTAAAACCATGCTCTGATACCACATGTTATACTATTATTAACATGAACCCTGAGATCGTGAACAGCATGATAATCACGTGTAGAATTTAATCTTAAATAAATTAAAGAGTACCTCCAGACATCCTGATGCAGAGAGCTTTATGATCCTGCAGTCTGGTGCTGTTGCTGATTGATGCTGTGATCCGTCGAGAAAGAGACTATGTGAATGGTTTCGGTTTCTCTTTCCTTGCCTACAAAACCTTAATGTGTTGATTTTCATGAATGCCTTTGTGATGGACGAAAGGCTTTGTTTTATAGATGAAAAGAGGACCGAATTTCCAATCAGGGTTTCCATAGACTTAATCTCAACCATCCATCAAGGTAGAGTTTGTTATGAAATACATCTCATTAAGAAACCTTTTTGTGTAAGGAATAACATGTATCCTAAGAAAACAGATTTCTTATAATGACCACAATTCGGGAAAGGAAAGGACTTGTGGTCCAAGGAATGGACTTTAAAGTAATTTCCTTACATGGCGAGCCCGAGAACTCTGTCCTTCCCATCCCTGAATAACTAGAGTGCCTGTGTTGAATTGCCTCAATGCCTTCTTTGAATCTCTGTGGCTCATCATTTGTCACAGCATTGATCGAGTCGAAAAAACTGCTCTTTCTTCTTATCAATAGGCTAGTCTCCTCTTCCTTGTTTGCTGCTTGGAATTGGAGATCAATGTCAGAAAGATCCCTTCTCAATAACTCAATATCATCATCACAGTCAAGGCTGCTTACAGCTACCCCTGCTGCTTCGATTTCAACAGACTTCTCCACCTTCACCACTTTCACCTTGCAAGTTGAGCTTCCCTGAATAGCAAATGGTACTGAGAACACTGAAAGACATTGAATTTGGGTTATCTTCCTTAAAAGGGCAGACACAATGTTCTAGCCCTACTTGCAGGGTTCCAGGGTCCTTATTTGTATTGACAGGCTTTGAGAATTCCTTCTAAGAGCAAAGACAATGAAAGAAGGTTTTGTACTAGTTTTCTCTTTTTAATAAAGTTTCAGGAAACAGAGCAAAGAACAAAAAACAGTAGGGTGCATCTGGATGTAGCCTTTAGGCAAGCAATTTGACTGTGTTGGGGTATCTTGATAGTCAAGAAACATTGATGGAATTATTATCTGAGCTGATTGCTCAATTTAATTTGTGGAGGGAGAGTTGACAGATTGGTATCCCACCTAATAAGATCTCTGATTTCCCACACACATTCAAGCAAACTGCTATTTCAGGTGCATCCATAGACCACCTCAAAAACCTCTAAAAGCCTGCTACTTTTACTTACCTTGGATTTGGATTTCTTCTTCATTCCAACCAGTGCAGAGATGCAACTGAATATTGCCATCTTCATGAAACGGATATAGAACACGCTTATAAAATAATAGAATGAAGGCACATCAGTTCTTCACTCTCTCTTCTTTTAATTCTCTGCCTTTATATACTAAAATTGAATATCCTGTCTCATATCAATCTTTACATTGAAAGTGGATGAAAAAAGCAGATTCTTGAAATCTACAGGATGGTACTTGATGGATTAAGCGAAAATTATTTCCTCAAGCATTAGCAATTGTCAATATGAGAGCCTGGAACCATGCAACAGAGACACCAAACCAGAGTATGGGTTGGATTGGAAGGTGAAGCTACCTAAGAAAACTCATTATCTTGAGCCAGACATTTACAAAGGTGCAAGAAAATAATATTATGGTGGTGTGAAGAGCTCAGCCCCTTGTTGCCACAAGAAGTGAAGAATCTGTTTGCAAATCCAAAATTGCATGGACAAAAAGAAATATCTACCTCAACCATCCCTGATTTTTATATCAAAGCTTTGACTGAATCAGAATCTGTTACCCAGAAAAAACCAGTCCTTTAGAACACATCTAGAATATTCAGAAACCATAAACAAGATCTAAAGCCCTTTTATAAAACCCATTAAATAAAATAAATAAATAAACAATAATCTAGGCATATATCCTAATATATTTAAAGTGCAAGGCTCTTTTAAGCTCAAACTTAGGATAAAATCTCGTAAGCTCATGCTTGTGGGGCTCACCTTTGGTCCATCCAAATGGACCAAATACATGACCCCTCTAAATTGCACATGTCCACCAACTTTTGGTTAGATCCGAATTTACTGAACCTTTGGATTGATTATGTATCGATCCGAATGGACTATTGACCATTAAACTTTTGAGCCCATATGGAGATGATATAAATCACGGTTGGGGCTGATTTTTTGCAAAGATGAAGATCTTTGGGAGTTCTTGAAATCCCCTCCACCCCCATCCCCATGTGGGTCCTTAGGTGGGCCGCACCACACACTTAAGCTTACCTTATCATAAGCTTGAGCTTAGGAGAGTTGGCCCCATATAAAAAAGATCTAACTATTGAAAAGTAGTTTCCTATATGTACTAATGCCTCAAAGTTTTGGTAGGAATGGTTAGCTAAAAAAAACTTAATATGATATTATAGTCCACCGGTTGCGAGTGCGAATTCCGGAGGAGCGACTCAGTTTCAATTTTATTTAAAATTTTTTTTTTATTATTTTTTTATACTTGTCACGAAAAAGTGTGCTGACCAGATTCCACCCAAAATGAGAGTATTCAAAAGTATTTCCATTGTCTCTACTAACACCTCGAGACTTTGATAGAAATAGTTACTTAAAAAGACTTATACTAACTTGGTAGGCCTCATGAAACAAATACCAAATTGGTAGACCTCAGGAAACAACTTGGTAGGCCTCATGAAACAACATTCTTGATTTCCATGTCAATAATCGAACGCTTGAGAACCCATCACAGAAAACAACATTCTTGTTACGCGAAAACCTTCTATTTGCAGAATTCTAGCTTTCCTTGTGTTATTTCAAAGAACCAGACTTCTTTCATTTCCCATTTTACGTCAAGAAAGTGACAAGAAAAGCCCATCAAAACAAGGCTTCTGGGTTCCAACCAGAATGCAGGACGTATTGTTCTTCAAATTTCCTAGCAATGAATCCATGCAAAGGGAAACCCATATTTCAGAAACAAAATAAAGAGAACACCCCAGTTAAGAAACAATGAAATTAGGCACGAGGTTCTGTTCTTCTCAACTCTCAAAGCCTTACAGAGGTGACTAGATTTTAATTTGAAAGAAAGATGGATTGCTTTGAATTCAAATGTTTAGAAAGGTGAAGATAATTAAACGACCGTTGTTGAGTTGTGATGATGATATTTGGGCTAATGCTCACATCTCCAGATATATATAAATAGAAAGAGGAACGAAGAGATAATGAAATTGTGGTGCAGGCATTGGGCCGGACAACTTGAAACATGCATTGTTGGTTTTCTGTTTTGGTCTTTGTTGTTGGGGACCCAAGGATAAATTCAATGGGTCTTGTCGGTTCAGTCTCCCATTCATTCTTGCATAAGTGGACCAAAGTTAAAAACACCCTTTCTGTATCATGGTCTTTAGGAGCATCAAAGAACAAAAATAATAGAGGGCACTTTGTAAAACCCAAAAATCCATTTTCCTATCTACTGAACCAGTGTTATTCTTACAAGGCCTATGGGCCCCATCCCTTTTAAAATATTAATGGCTCAAAATAATAGAGTTTATCTTGTATGAGATATATATGGCAAAATCTCACTCTGATATATTTTGAGTTTGTAGTATGATTTATCAAATATAGATAAGAAAATCTATATATATATATATATATATATTAGAATCAAAGCCTTTTTTTTTTTTTTTTTTTTTATGGAAAGGATTTCCAAAGAAGATTTTTATTGTCAAATTTCACATTATTATTTTTTATTTGATATGGTCTGTCTATTTAAAATTTAAATTGCTAAAACAAAAGAAAAAACCCCCCTTTTGTATAGGGTAGATAATATCTCGATCTAATATGTTTTGCGCCCACAATAAGATTTTTCAACTATAATATACTTTAATGGATAATATTCAAGCGCATCAATCCCTCACTATTTGTGGTGAGGGACACCCCTTTTGGGGAAGTTTCAAGTACAAAAGAGAAGTGTACTTCTCTTTTGTACCTCACTTTTGTACTTAAAACTTCCCAAAAAGGTGCGTCCCTCACCACAAATGGTGAGGGATGGATGCACTTGAAGATCCCCCTACTTTAAGATATTAATATAAAAAAATATTTTGTACATAATCAATTCGATGGTTGGCCCATAAAAATTGGCAAGGTCCTATCCAAGTAGGGGCATTTGTTTTAGATGGTTTTGATGTTTTAATAGGCAAGTCTATTATAAACTTTTCATGAATTCTAGTTGTCAGCTACAAACTTCCCTTAGATTGAATGGTTTATAATATTTTGAGCCTCTACTTGACTTTGTTAGCCATGCAATTCGATCCTTGTCTTTGTTATACGTGAGCATTTTTTAATATTTCATTCAAGCATATTATAGTTGATATATCTTAAGGTGGCTCTAAACATATACTAGATTGAAAATTTATTATAATCAATATAAAACTGAGCCTTTTTTCTCAATCAGTTCAGATTTTGAATAGGTGGATGACAATGTGGATAAAAGACTTAACTTTTTTGTAATATTTTATTGAATTATAATGTACTTTATAAACCCCACAGTGGGCTTAAAACATGTTACAATGAAATTCTGCCTATTTCGAACCATTCAGGTTTTTATAGGGAGCGGTCCATTGTGGAGTCTCATAAGAAATTTGTGAGTCCAAGTCATATAAGAACAAGAAATAGCGCTTAATTTAAAAAAAAATTATTTTTTGAATTTTACAAAGTATTCTCTATTTTTTTTTATAAATACATTAAAAGTATCTTGTACTATTGAAAGTTGGCATGAAAAGCAACTTCTACATATTCTATGCCATTTTTATTAAGTCAAGATCCTCCTGAGTTTAAGATCCATTTTGCTAGCTTGCTCTTGGTGTTTATTACTTGAGTTGGAACTTATTGAAATGGATGTTTGGTCATTTTAGATTGCTTGACAAAGTTTTTGTAGATGTTTGATTTTACAATCCCAAGGGGTAGCTCAGTTGGCCTAGGACCACGGTTGGCATTCAAAAGTTGTGAGTTCGAAACTGCTTTACCACACTGGGACCATAGGGGAATTTTAGCCGGCTTTTTTCTCCCGAGCCCATAGGGATTATTCTGGCCCAAAGGGCCGGAACCTGCATTATCAAAAAAAAAAAAAGATGTCCGATTTCAATAGGTTATAAATTTATTTATTCCTTTCTTATTTCTCAAAACCTAATAAGAGGGGATATTGTTTTCAAATAGACATAATGTGCAATCAGACACATTTTACCTTTTATTTTAATAAGTTTGCTCACATGCTTTTTATGACAAATTTGCCATACCACTTTTAGCGTTGCTTAAGCATTTGGAAACTCCTATCAGAACTACAAAGCATGTCTATTAGAATTGTGAATTCCTTGTTTGGTAGATTTTGAAGGGTGGGAATTAGTTGAGTTGGCCATGTGAATTATCACTTTTGATTAGCTAAATTCTCACAATACAAGATTTCTAAATGATAGCCATGTAAATTGTCACTTTTGACTAGCTAAATTCTTGCAATTCGGATTTCTGAATGCTACTATGGGCCTGAGCATTTCAAAATTCTACTTTGGGAGAAAAGGTTCGATCATCTGGATTGGCTTGGTTGTAAGCGTTATATGATTTCTTGTCTCAAGGCATTTGGAGGATTCAAAATGCTTTCCCCCCAAGTGGATTTTTGGAATGACAATGGTTGAGTAGCATTCCAAAAAGTGGATATCAGGAGGAATTCTACATATAAAAACTGTCATTTGGAATTCTAGTTTGTAGAACTCTCCCCAATCAAACAAGTCATTTGAAGATTCTTCATTAAATTCTAAGAAGTTGTGAAAAACTCATGTTTGACAATTATAAATCTCCAAGGAATTGGACTAGAACATATCCTTATTTTTTTAGGATTCTCAAGTTCAACTAGGATGAGGAAATTCTCATTTATGTGAATCCATACATTGATATCAATTTTTCTCAACTATACATACAAACACGCACCAAAATCAATATGAGACAGTTTGGGCATGCTCAACACAGGACGACTACGACACTATAAGGAAAAATTTGATATTGAAGGTTGATGGTTCGCGAAGGAAAATGTGAAGGTCGAAGAGAATATATATGGGGATTTGATTTCACCGAATTTATAGGCAGATCCCAATATAGTTGGGACAATACTTTGATGATGATAATGATCTTCACCCATGCAAATCTTCAAGTGAGGAAACACTCTTTAATGCCAGTGAAGAATCCTCAAATATGGAAGTTACTCAATATTTTCATGTGTAATCAAACAAGCCCCAAATGAGGGGATTTCAATTTTGTTTAATATAGGATAAAAATTCTCATACCTATCTTGATTTTATCCTTTTTTTTTTTTTTGTCACTCCCCAACTCTCTTTTTCTCTTAATTGCCTCTCAACAATGTTATTTTCTCCTTAGTAAAGAATAGAGCTTTTAAAACCATAATAAAAGGAAATTTAATAATTTTCTTTTATCTAAAAGACAACTCCCTGTAGCTAAATTTCCATTTGAAATCATATGGGTTGAATTTTTTCTCTTTATTATTTCTCACCTCTTCTCTAGGGAGCTCCCACCTCAATGAAAACTCAAAAAGCTCAAATGTATTTCCCATCCTATGAATGAGATTTCTTTTAAAATCCAACAACTCAATCATATGCATTATAAAATGCTATATTCTCTGATGATATTAATGTCACCCACATTTACATATCAATTGATTCTATTCACATAATATTGATACTTAAAAGAGAAAAAGTAAATTTGAGGCTGGAGATTCCTCAGCACTTGTCTTCCAGCCTCTGTCCACATCACCTCCACCCTCCACCTCCAACCAACTCATTTTTTGGAGTCTTCCCAAATCCACCCCTACACATTTTCCATATCAGACCTTATATGCTTTCCTGCGCCTCTATTTTCTTTCTACCTCTTCCACCCCACTTACCCTTTTCTCCCTCTCAAACTCCCACAGAAACACAAGAAGAAGAAGAAGAAGAAGAAGAAGAAGAATCCCTCCATTTTCCAGTTTTCTGTTTTCTGTTTTCTGTTTTCCTCATCCAAACATTGAAAAACAGAAGAAGACATGGAACCTCCCCTTCCATTTCTTCACGCTAAAATGCGCAGTGCCCTCTCTTCCCTTCTCCAAAACCCTAATTCTTCTAATTAGGGGTTTCTGCAATCTCTCTCTCTCTCTCTCTCTCTCTCTCTGTGGAATCATGGCGGCGGCTGCTTTGAGGATTTGGAAGATGGGGCTTTTTCTTTCTCTGATTCTCTCCGGCCTCGCATCGAACGGATCCATTAGGGTTTCTTCCTCATCGGTTTCTCCAATCTGCCCAGCAGCTTCGTCAATATATTCTTCGATCTTGCAGATGATGATGATGGAGGATTTGTGTTTGGTTTCGGATTTTACTTCTTCTTCTTCTTTTGGAGATGATCGGGTCGGGGTTATGGAGGTATTTCACATCGTTTTTTTTTCTAAAGTCTTTGTGAATTTATTCATTTCGCAGGAACTTTGAATTCAAGTGTCATGGAAACATTGCAGTTGATGTAAAGCAGATTGAAGGAATCTATGTCTATGTGTGGTTTTGTATAATTATATGTATTCAAGATTGAATCCCAACTTTTCACCCACATGTAAAAAGTTACCAATCTGTCTCTTTATGATAGTGTTGGGCTTGTGAAGGGACACTCCAACATTTGAACTGAACTTTCTCTAATGGATGTCGCTGTGGATATGACAGTAAGTCCGGCTTGTAAGCGACCGTCCAATTCATTGGAGAACCTGAAATGGACCAAAAGTGAAAGGACTTCAGATTTAAACCAAAGGAAGTAAATATAGGCATACTGTGTGTGGTCATCGATGAATGTAAAATAGTATTTATATCCTAATCTACTTGATTTCAGTGCAATTCCCCAAGGCCCAAACATTAGAATGTATAATATGAAGAGGAGTCGAAGCCCGAGATAACTAAAAGGAAAGGTAGAACATCGCTTTTACTCAGACAACATGAACATTTAGAATGTAAAAAAGAACTAAGTAATTTATTATTAACTGAAGAATCCAATAATCCATGTTTAAACAAAAACACAAGCTTATTATTATGTAAATGACCAAGGTGCCGATCAGGGGCGGTCCCAAGTGGTCACATGTGGGTGTGACTGCACCCGCGTAATTCAAGAAAATCCTTTAATTGTATATTAAAAACTCTATTTTATTATTTGACTTGTTCACTTGATTATTGCTCGCACCACCCAAATAAAAATCCTGGGTCCGCCATTGGCACCGATGCCTAATGGTCCACATGTTTTTCAAAACCCTACAAGAAGAGGCAAAAAGAGAAGATCATAAGCCAGTATCTAATAAAAAAGTCCTCCCATGCTTCTCTTCATCTTGATTACCTTCCTAGTGTGCCGGTCCTTATGACAGAACAAAAAGAGATAGAGGTTACTAAGTACCCATTATCAACTAATTGTCGTCCTAAAAGCAAATTAACAAATAAATTTGGAACAAAATAAATATTGGACAGGGTAAGTTTTGGTGTTGCAGTTTACCAATCGTTATGGAGAGTACCGACAATGGACAAATTTTGGCAATTTGTGACCATAATTTGTTCAGTTCCGTTATAAGGATGGGGATTGATTGTGTATGTTTTTTTTTTTTTTTTTTTTTCGTTGTGGGCGGCGGTGGCTAAGTCAATATACCATGAAGATATTCTATCGAGCTATTGACTAGTTCTCTGATTAGCTCCGGAGTCATATGATAATAACTTGTGAAGAGGAAGCTTCAACTGCGGTAGCCTAGGTTTGAGCCTGGAGAGCAGCCGGGTTATAAGTAGGTTTTAGAGGCATTATAAACTGTCATTTCTCTTCTGTCAATGCCCTGTGCACCTAGAGATAAAATGGCTAGTTCTTTTGCATTAGTTGCAAAAGTTTTTCTTCTTATAGTTTCTTGCAACAAGGCCAATCTCTTTACACTCAAAGCATTGGATGGGTTTCCCTTTTGCAGAGAGAAGTGCCTTCTCATCAGATAATGGGGAACTAAAGGCTTTGGGTTCTTCAACCAGGTGAATGTTGGGACTGAAGCCTAAGTTCCTCTCGAAGAACCTCCTAGACACGTATCTAAGTTGGGAGAAGTTTATCTATTCATCAGTGGCCTAGACCATGGATCAAAATAACACATAGTGGCTGCTATATCGGACATAGTGGCCAAGACCACAATGCTACAGACAACTTATTGCCGCTAGCAAATGTAGCGGCTGCTACAGTCCACTACAGCCCCGCTACAGACTCCTATGGGCTGCTACGGAGCGTGACTGACATCTACTTTGCATAATTTTTTTGAAATACATAGTAGGCCTTCTTTCTTATTTTCTTCTCTCCAAGCAACATTTCTAAGTAACTCTTCTATGCTTCCATCCTTAAAAGAACACTAAAAAAAACACAAGATTTCATCGAATTGAAGCTGATACATAGTGTTTTTTCCAAGGATTCTTCTCTAGGTATATCGTGGTAGACTTCCCCTTTGGTATTAGTAGAGGTATTCTTTTCTCAACCCTTAGCAAAAGTACATTGTTTGTATTTAATGGAAGTTAATTCGTCATTTGGTTTGAACTTTAAGCTTTATTTAAGCATTACTTTATAATTTATTTATCTTGTGTTATGTACAGTTATGTTAAATTGCTTATGAATTATGAATTTAGAAATGCATGATAGTTTCTAACTTAGATTAACTAACATGAAAACATGTTAAAAAAGATAAATATAGTTGTTATATAATCATTCAAACCCTCTATGTATTGAAGGGACCGCTACATCCCCCTATTGTGGTTACTATAGGAAAAGAGCATCAAATTCTAACATTTTCCAATATTATGGACTTTTAGATATTTTCTTGAAAAATTTTGACTACTTTTTCGATTCACAACGCTACGCTGTTACGTATTGCCGTTTGGCCTATGTATCACCCGCTACATATAGTTTTGGCCATCGGTGGCTACGTCCACCGCTACTGCTAATCAAAGTTTGGCCTCAAGTTCATCAAGAATTGGTTGATATGGGATCCTTCTTGAAACTTGATAGTGTCTGATATCATAGAGTTCTTTTCATGCTATAGAGTGATTAACCCATTTTAATATTCCTGAAAAAATATATCCCCTTGGCTGTATTTAGTGTCAATGTGGTACATCCGGGCCTTGTTGGTTTGATGATAAGTTTTTAGAATATGGCTAAAGAGATAGTATAATTGAAGGATCAATCGAATTAAGCATCCAAGCGACTACTTTGGAGTTATTTTGAATCCAAGAGGCCTTAGCCTTTAACTCAGTTGGTTCAATGGACAAGTCATTCAAAAAACCTGTCAGACCCTGTCCTTGGACAAAGCGTTTTGAGTTGAAACAACCATTCCGCATAATTCTTAGCCCAAATAACTTAACTTAAATAATCTTAGATATATCCATAACAGATGCATAAAAGTATGCTCAGAAAAAAAAACGATTGCTGTAAAAAAAGAAAAAGAAATCATAGTACCGTGGTCTCCACAGTAGGTGATGCTGATTGCTCATATGCTGTATCAACAAGAGATGTGAAACGATGAGATCGATTAGTGATATTTGAACCATAAGATGATGCCGGAGAAAGGAAACCCAGATCTGCTAAATGAAAATGAGATTCATTGAGAAGAAACCAGCGAATATATGTGGCCGAGATGTATTAGGGTTTCCGCCCTAATCAACCACGGAGGAGCTGAATCTCTTCAATGGCAGGGAGGTGAGAGATCTCGAGAACTCAGTTCTTTCAGTTTGGAGATGCCGCTAAGCAAGCCCGAACAATTGGAGAACGAGATCAACTGCAGGGAAAGGTCGTCCTTAATACCGGATCTCATGGAGGGATGGATTGCCATAGGAGGGAAACCCATTGCAAGGAACTGGTTGAAGGGGCAGATAGGCGTTGATCAAGAACACTGATTGCTGGTTATAGGAAGACAGAGGGGCAAAGATCCGGAATTTCGGACTTGGATCTCAGGTTGTTGCTGTCGTCGTCATCAGAGAACAAGATCAGCGATGCCGATAAAGCTTTTGCCAGAGAACAAGATCAATGATGCTATCTTATAGAGAGAAAACCGTTGCCTTCGCTGGAACTTGTAGAGAGAAATTTTCGAGTGAGAATCCTTGAACCAATGTTTTCTCTTGCTGAGAGAGAACTTGTAGGGACTGCTACTCACAAAGACGGCCCCGAAAAAATCGAACTGAAAATGAAGTCGTAATCAGTTTGCAAAGAAAAATGGGATGAAATGAAAGGTACAAAAACCTAAACCCAAAAGCCTATTGGCTCTGATACCATAATATCTTGAGAAATCGGAAAAGGTTTTTACTGTGAAATTGATTCACTCCCCTTTTGCCTTTGGGGATGATCTCAAAAGCTGCTACAATCCAAGCATTTACAGCTAATGTAATGAATCAAGAAAATCTTCCTTTCCTAAGGCTAAGATTAAAAACATGATACAATACTTATCACAACTTAATGGGCCGTTGTGAATCATGGGCCTGAACATGAACCTGAACCATGACATGAGTCCGGTGCTCGTGTTTACAATATGTATTCTAGAGGTGCAGTATATTGCTAGACAACCTAACAAAATACCCTACATTTGAATCCATTGTCATTAATTTTGCAAGACTCCCTAGTTTGTGCCTAACTGGTTCATGAAAGATGGATGGGTAAGATCATGAAATTGAAATTCTAATTGCTATTGCCAGTTTCTAGAAATCATCATTTGTGTATAGACAAGTCAATCTTATTATAAAAAAGGGTCAAATTGGAGAGGGACCAAAAGCCTTCCAACAGTTCCTATATTCTAAGTGGTATGATGCTATTGGTGATAGTCAAGGATCAAAATAGCGGTTGTGGCGGCCATAGTGGGGTGATACATTGCGGCTGTGGCGATACATAGCAATGTGAATTTTACAAGTGGTCAAAAAATTTGGAATCTTGCGTTTTTTTTTTTTATTTTTTTTTTATTTTTTTTTATTTTTAAATATATAATTTGGACCCATATAAGGGTAAATATAACTTTAGGAAAGGCTATTGAGGAGAAGAAATAAGAAAAACAATGTTTTAAATTAAAATTGATTGGCTCCACCAGGTTCTAGAACGTAGCGCTGCTATTTTCAAAATAGCATAGCGGTGTCAACCGCTATGACCAATAATGTGGCCTTTTATGTAGCTATTTTAAACCATGGTGATATTTAAATTTGAACCTCGGTGGTGGGGATTTCTTTTGGGAGGATGAGGATGTGGGTTTTTATAATCGGAATTAAGCAAGTGGGTATGGGCATTGATGGGAGCAGGTAATTTCGACTGAGCAGTATTTCTTAAAGTCTCTTTCCTATGAGTTTGGAGAGGTTCATGGCTGAATGTCTGAGCTATTTACTGTAAGTTGTTTGCTAGATGTGCTGTTTGAGGATTGATTAACTTTGGCTGGAGCTAATTTGATAAGGGCACTTCAGTTATGTGGGTCAAGATTAATATTGATTTCGTCACTGACATGATGTATCATACTTTCTTTCCATTCAAGTGCTTGGATAATCTAGGACAAGATGGCATTGGAGATCAAGTTCACGACCCTAAATACAAGTTGTCAATGCTTTCTTCAGTCCTAGTTGTGTTGGTCCAGACAGATTGTATAGCTATAGGTACTGGGCACATTGGAATGACGATATCTTGTTATGATGATATGATGAGATCTCGGTCTATAGTTGCTTACTTGCTTGGCACATTGGAATCTAATTATCATGTAGTGTGCTTGGTTGTGAATAATTACCCACTCATTTGGTGCTGCCACATGTATATTTTTGTGAGTAGTGAGTCTAATTTCTTGGCTTGATTTATTTTCATTTAAGTCTATGGTAATGACTGCACCGAGTTCTGCTGAAGCTGAAGTTGTAATGCTGATGAAGCTGAAGGTGATTTGAAACATGCGATTCAATGGGTGTCTTTATCAAGTGCTTATGCTTGGAGGTTGGCTGATTGGATTGATGAATTAAGTTCTTACATAGTGAATATCGGTTATTTTAAGTGTAGCTAATATTGGGCTTATGGTTTTGCTAGAGAGGGTGGATCTCACATTTTTCTTTTGTATTATGCAACTTTTGCCACCCTTTCACCTGATAGCTTTGCCTTGTAATGCTCTTTGACTTTCCAAAAGAGAAAAAAAAAAAAAAAAAAGGTTTCTGTTGCTGTCTTAATATCATACTGATTTGCACATCATTTATGAATTGCTTGGGCAAGTCAAACCTAAATCCAACATTATAGCATTTCAATTGAAGTGAAACTTGGAAAACTGCCTATAAATTAGTAGACATATGATGTGAACAACTTAGATCATGCAAAGGTGGCCCCCCTCAAATGGAAAATAAGCTTTTGGCTGTCTTTAGTGTGGTACTGATGGCAACATAGGGTCATCTCTCTACATCTTCATGATCACAAATCTTTTAATGTGCTAGTCTTATGTTGTGTCAGATGGATGTAATAAATAATTCTTCATTTTGTAGTTTGATCTTTATTAGCTTTGTTGTTCGCTTGGTTAACAAAGTTTTCCTGACACTGTAACAGTCGTTTTAGTGCATCTTCTTTTTTATGGTGAATTGCTGATTAGAAGTATGATTTTCATCCATGCTATGCTTGTGTAGGTGGATGAGGTTTCGCTGCAGAGGGCTTTGAATGAAGTTAATATGAACGGGCAAGAATATGTATCTTTGCTCTTTTATGCAACTTGGTGTCCTTTTTCAAAAACCCTCAGGTCCAACTTCACTATTTTATCCTCCTATTTCCCCACCATCCGCCATTTTGCAGTTGAAGAATCCTCTGTTGGGCCAAGGTGCGTCAAATCCCAACTTATATTTCACTAATCCTGCCCGCCAACAGCCATTTCCAGGAATGACATGACCATAATTGCAGGATGCTGTCACGCTATGCAGTTCATGGTTTCCCGACGCTTTTTCTCCTTAATTCTACAATGCGGGTGCGGTACCTTGGATCCCGGACGCTTGATTCTCTTTTTTCTTTCTATGCTGATGTTACAGGTACCATTTCCTTTTGCAAGCATTTTGCCCATTAGCTAGCTTTTACTCTTAATGGTCTTTTTTTAGTGATAGGAGATTTAAAAATATATATAAAAAAAAAAAAAAAACCTGATCGGATATTGAAATTTGCAATAGTTGTTCGTCGGGATGAAACATGGATCAAAACTTTTTGTTGAAATATATTGCATCTGCTGATAACTCGGCTGTTTTAGATTTGGACTTCTGTACCAACATTGAAATTATTGGCGTTCCCAAATGTATCAATGTGTATTGGCTGATATATCAGATGTGGAGGCAGTAGGCAATGATGTGGCCACTTTACTGGCTTGTATGCCCAACGCTGGAATCAGCCAATACAGTCAATAGATCTCTTCATCGGCTGATATGCCCAATGAGGTGCAAGTATGGCATATGTGTCAAGTTTCCTTTTGTTTTTGGTGAAGATTATAACGATACAGTAAGGGCGATGCAGTGTCGATGAATACTGGGGATATTTTACTTGGAAGAGCGTGGATATACTACAACAATGGAATCCATGGGATATGACTCATGAGACAATACCTACACATTTGTTCATGATGGAAGAATCGTCATACTATATCTTATAAAGCTGAAAGGGTCGAGGTCAGGAATTATGAAGGAATCTCTTCAAGTACAAGGACTTGCCTTTGAGGCCGAACTCTTTTGCAACAAGAGGGGAATGATGCAAAATATGTGGGTTGATGCAGCCAAGGCTGTGGCCCTTTTGTAGGACCTAAAGAAGGGGGTCTAATCACTGGGCATTCAAAGAATTAATATTACTTCTACGTCTAGGATTTTGTTTCTTGATTTATTTCTTTAGGTGTTTTTTTTTTTTTTTTGGTGGGAAATTTCACATGGGATAGTTAAATGGTCCACATGTGTAAATGATTCACATATGAATCACTTTCATATGCAACTGAGTCGCATGTGAAAGTTGAAACTTGAAACACATTCAGTTGTTTGTCATTTTCACACCTCACATGTGAATCTGAGTGCATCCAACAGTTCACCATTTTTCATAAAAAATTCAAGAATTTCTTAAAATATATGATGAATAGAGGGATGAGAATTTACTCCCTAGCCAAAAATATTATTCTAAAGAGGATTAATGGACCTTTTCGCAAATATCTAAAAATCTGTGATGGATTTGGACCAGAAATTTGCCCCATGGCTATTTTGGAGATTTTTAAAGAGGATCAGTGTTCAAGTCATTAATTTTTGGGCCCACATGAATAGAAAAATTGAAAATCCAGGGTTCAAGGTACGTGAAAACCATGTATAAAATCAGTGGCTACATCCAACAGTCCATTTTTTATTTTTTATTTTTTTTAAAATTTCTTAAGATCCATGAAGAATTAAGGCACCAAATTTGGTCTTATAGTTGTTTTGGACCTTCTAAAGGATGAACGGTTCGGATCGTGAAAATGGGTCCCACATAAGTCCAAAACGGTACATCCAATGGTCTTGACTTTTTTTTTTTTTTTTGGCAAATATCTCAAAATCTGTGATGAATCAATCGCTGAAATTTGGTTCTATGGTGGTTTTTTTATTTTTTATGTTTTTTTAACCTTTTTAAATACATCCAACTGTTAGATCTTGATTTTAGGGCCTACAAAATTCAAAAAATGATGAAGAAAATGGACAGTCCAAAACTCGGATTGGGTTAATGTAGCAGCATGCAGTAACAGTACGGTGTGGTTCTGTTTTACATGGTAGAAGGTGTGAAAATTTCAGGCACAAAATGGACCCCTTTTCACATCATTTTCACACTACCATTTACGCATGTGATGTGAAAATTGGTGCAAACAAACATGTGATGCCTAATGGTTATGCATCAACCACCATTTACTTATGTAAATGGTGGCTTAACAAATGACCCCTTAATGAGCTGTAATTAGGATTGGCTTTTCAGTTTCATTTGGAGTCTTCGACTCTAGGGCTTTGTTTTCCTATATATACGAGCGTAGAGAAATTTGCTTCAGTTTTGGAGATTGATAAAATTTTCCTTCATGAATTGAGTTTCCCTTTGAGTCCCATTCTTCTTTATGAGAGGCTTTCAGTGGCAACATTTCTGTGCTTCAGCACTATGCAAAGCTTTGATCCAAACCTTTTAGGGTTTGCATCACGATGTTAATTAGTTTAGGAAGCTTGGTTTTAGAGTCTCATAATCTTATTTAGAAGGTTTCTTGTCAGGGTCTTAAGTATGATAAAAGTCTTGAAAGGTCTTGTTACAAGTACCACAACTGAATGAGGAATTTTGTTTTATTATTTGTTTCGTTTTGGGGTACTTAAGAATAGTGACAGAATAAACTTTAAATTCGGAAATTTACTTTATGGCTACTACCATGTGGCGAAGTACAGGCTCTTACAATGCCAACACGCTTGTTCCTTTTTTCGGTGAAATAAAATTTTACTGTTATAAAAAAAAAAAAAATTTAATGCCAACACGCTCATGGTTGAGTGGTATTGGCACCTTAACTATCACACACATGCCTAGGGATCAATCCATGGGTCTTCAGGTTTAAAATATCACTCCTGATCACTAGTCCAACTTAGAGAAAAAAGTACAAGCTCTTGTAACTATATCTATGCACTTTGAATAATAGGAAAAATACAAATTTTATATGCTTGGCTGAAGCTTCTTTGTCCTTTTGTGGTGACGATTCCATGCAGCCTTGGTGATATGATTCCAAGGGCTCAAGTCTATTCCGAGGTTTATCAGCTGCAAGAAGTCTGAAGCAACAAGTAGGACGGTCAATCTGTGTCTCAGACCTAATTGAACGGGTGGGAATGATGGGACTTACCCTCCCAACGTTTTTTTCTTATTTGTGTGAAGTTTAGTATGGGATGATATGGTCATTTTCCTTCTGATGTCTCTAATCCAAAAGGTGAAAAAAATCCTTTTTAGGTCACTACAATGTTGTTTTATAGAACACAGTAGATGAGCTATGGATATGCTACTGATGTTTCATGTCGCTTATATGTTCATATCAAGAAATATATTATGGTTATTATCCTTTAAGATCTTTATATTGTGTGCTTGTATCTAGGTGTCAAACCAGCATCACTTGATGGGATGATGTTTGAGAGAATCTGGGACCAATTGAACCTCACGAAAATTGTTGACACCGAACAGGAATGTCCATTTTCATGGGCAAGATCACCAGAGAAGCTGCTACAACAAGAGACATATCTAGCACTTGCCATCACTTTTGTGCTTCTGAGGCTCCTCTACTTTCTTCTTCCGACCCTTCGGGTTTGCTTTGAGCAAGCTTGGAGGTCGTGGATGCGGAACATGAGCTTGAGTTTGTGGGAGCATCCACTATCATGCCTCCAGCAGGCAATTCAGGTCCTTGGCAGTAAGAAGCCCTGCAAGAGGAGCAATCTGCAGGAAGGAGCAATGAATGCGAAGGCATGGGCTTCCAAGTCACTAGCCACTGTTTCTATTGGTGAGGCAAGTCCCAGCAGGGCTTGTTTTGCAGGGTGAAAGATGATGAGTCAAAGTCCCTTGCTAGTTCAATATTTGAATAGGGAATCCACATGTGCTTGCAGCAAATGGGTTTTGGTCGTGTCACGTATTTGTTGGGAAATTGTTTTGGGGAGCATAGATAGGGAAGGCCTGTTTTGCCAATCTCCATGGGAATTTACGTGGAGCTTTTCCCATAGTTATAGGAAGGTGAAGGTGTTTCGGCTCTTTAAAGTGGTGCCTCTGTCATTTTGTTTTTTGTTATTACATATAAATCACTATCATGTTCATGGATTAATGCGGGATAAATTCCTTGCAAGTGAAGTTTCAAAGGTGTCTTGGGATATTGCAAACCTTACTTTAGAATAGGATTTTGCCTCTGAAAAGGGGTTTTTCCAGCAGGAGAATGAATATATATTTCTACAGTTAATGAGTTGTGTGTGTTTGGTGCAGCTTACATTTGTGGTTTCTTCAATCTTGTCGATCTAAAAATCATAATCTTCATGAGGATTTGTTGATCGTAACCGGCAGGTCTGACTTGAGAATTCAGGAAATGGAATTAGCCTTACAAAACAATTTCCAATCTGAGTTTGGACATGTGATCAATATTTGAAGTTGAAATAGTTGGACACTAATCTCGACTCTTAAGCGGTTTTAGATATTAAGGTCCTTTTGTGGATTTAAAACAATGGATAGATTCTCCCAGTCCTATCATACAAAATCCAGACGCTGTTCTGGACAAGAGTCTTGGGAGGCTTTTCTGTAACGCCTCTTTAAGTGGAAATGGAAGGAGGCAATCCGGCGCCTTCCTTGTTACCGTCTGGTGCAGCAAGGAATTAAAGTCAGAAATCACCTTTTATAGGTGTTTTTTCTTCGATGTAGAGGATCTGGACTTCCTATTTGTGATGGTGAGAAAGTGGCGCCTTAGAAGAGGAAACGTGGGTGTTACACAAAGGCCTTCTTGAGTCTCTCGACTCTGGTTTTGTTGGAGTTTGTAAGTGAGACGAGATCAATGACCAAATGCCTATGCAAGTGGTTGTTTTTTGGGTTAACCTTCCACATGTTTATGATGAAATGAGCGTCTTTATAAAGGTGGTGGTATTCTTACAGTATAATGTCCTCATGGCTAATTCTCAATCTGGCAATAATTTTGTACTTTTGAGTCAGCTCTTTTTTTTTTGTTTGGGTTTTAAATAGGGTTCTCTCTGATCAATCCAACCTGTCCACACCTTCTGACATCTCTTGACTTGGCTCTGATCCCATTTTTTCAACTCATCCAAACATGGTCGCTAAGCTTGTATGATTTATAATAATTAAACTTTGATGACCTCAAACTAAAAGGTAGAATCATTTGATTATGCTGGAGTTTTATATTCACTTTATCCGTGTCAATCCTTTCCTGAGTGGGCATAATAGAAAGTGGCATTTTCTAAAAGACTAAGGTTCGGGGTGCTGTGAGCCGTTGCATCTCATCAAAATTGAATACGAAGGCATTTCTTAGAGAGAACACCTGGGTGATGTGGAGTGCTGCCCCTTATCAATTAGTGCATGAGCTTTTATCAATGACATTTTTTTTTTTTTTTTTTTTTACCTTATGCAATATGTACAACAATGTCTTTTAATGGGCCCTAAATAAAGACAACTAATGCTATATGTTTACAAATAGTGGATTCTGGTGCAGTGCACTTAAGGTGGTCTTTAGGAAGCCGATACTTTGTGTAAGGGAGAATAATATGGGGCATATTATGTTGTCACATTTGGGCCATTCATTGAGTTACACATAATGTTGGTAGCTTGTGTTGGGAGAAGAAGGAAAAATCATTTCAATTTCATAACAAGTGAAAGAAACTTAGATTGTTGATTTGCAAAGTAGGAGAGTTTGGATTGGGATCAAACTCTTGGATTCTTAGTGGGTTCTTTTATGATAGTAGAACTTTGAAGGAAGCACAAAAAGATCTTCTACAGAGACATGAAAGATGACAATGAGGAGGCTATTAGTAAAAAAAAAGAAGGAAGAAAAAAGCCCGTCCACTAGTAGCTAAGTGGCGAGCCACTTCCCTTTTACATAAAAAAACGAAGATCAATCCCTTGCTATAGGGCTAATGGTGACAGACTTGGGTGAAGGAAAAAAAAAAAAACTTTTAACTCTTCATGCACTTGAGTATGCTTTAAACCTGAATGGATAGGATACAGGCACCTGGTTACAGTGCCTAGATTACAGAAATCTAGCTCTTTTTTTCCCCTCATTCTCACAATCTCTCTTCAATCTTCATCTAGGTCCTAGAAATCTAGCTCTTTTTTTTTCTCCTCATTCTTACAATCTCTATTCAATCTTCATCCTTCCAGCTGGCTGCAACAATCCTAGGCTCCACTGTCCAACTGAGTATGGTTAATGGCTTCTTTCCACTTTTGGGACCCATATGAAATGTGTCACCCATATGAATGTGCAGGTTCAATCCAAGTTGATTCGATTCAAATCATACACTTATTTTGTCATCTCATGATTCATGGGACACTATGGTCCATTCTATATTTACCTTTTCTGGGGATGGATGCCATTTCCTTTATGTGAGCCACCTCAATACTTTATTCCTCACATACAAGGCAAGCAGGGATAGATCCCTGGTCTTCCCTATGGTAAGGTGGATGCTTTGCCATTGAACATCCCTGATGTCATGTGGGTCCTACCATAGCTTTAGCTTATTTTGTAAGCAGATTTTTGGAAACAGCCTTGCTCCAATCTCTTTTCCAATGGTATGATTATCTTGAGGCTCTCAAGCAGTAGATGCATAAGACAAGTGGACCTCCAGAGTGGAGTCGCCTAGTAGAAAATTCTAAACCATTCAAAATGAACGCCCTCCTCTTATATATGATGAGGCTAAATGAGAGCTCAAATGTAAGATTGAGCATATATAAAAAAAATGAATAAAATTAAAAAAAAGTTCTTTTTTTTTTTTGTTGGGTAACAAAGGATTTCATTAAGAAAGGAGTTAAACAATACAAAGCCTTCAAGAAAGGAAAAAAAGGTATAAAAGCATTATACGTAACCATAACAACAATTATAAATTAGAAATAACAAAAGGAGAAAATTTTCTCACCCCTTGCTTCGCCAAAGAGTCTGTACATGCATTAGCCGACCTTCTGACATGTTGGAACTCTACCCAAGTGAGAGAAGATATAGACTTCATCTCATTCATATGGAACGAAAACCTCCACGGGGCAACCACCAAAAAAAAATGTGTTTTATACATTATCAATTTATGCTTAGACTTGGACTAAACCCTATTATAGTAAAATTCGACCACATCCCATATAAGAAGAGGGCATTTATTTTGAACAGCTTAGATTCTCAATAGGTGAGCTCCATTCGTCTTGCCATGCTTCTATTGAGTAAGAGCCTCAAGGATCTGGACACATGATTCTTGCATGTTGAGGATTCACTATTGTGAGTTGTGATTTAAATCCTCTATCATCCAGAGAAATTTTGGACTACAAAGAAGAATAATAGGGTGCAACTTGTTATAGTGTAGTTGGTGCAATGTTCCTCATCTTAACCGATAAGATCAATCAAACTCTGGATGCTACCACAAAAGAAAGGGGAATCTGATACTCCCACATCTTCTACATTTGTATGATAAAGGAAAAGAAATTTTCTCTCGTTTCTTGCTCTTTGGTTGCTTGCTTTATGGTTCAAAATCACTCACTTCACTTTGCTTCATAATCATTTCTCAGAAGCACACCTTTTTTCATCTAATCAAGTCCCTTAGCATTGGGCCATTGGCCAAGTGAAAGAACAGAACTTCACTCAAAGGGACTACAATGGCTGGTAGAAGGGTAAGGTGCAATGGATGTGGGGTGCAGTTAGCTGTGCCACCGAATGCCAAAACTATCCGGTGCACCCTGTGCCTGGCCACCACCCCGGCTCGACCCAATGACCCCCTTGGTAGAGTTCATGACCATGTTCGACAAGCGAAAACTTGGTTCAAAGATCTGTTGAGCAATGTGTCTAACCTCAATTCATATTCCACACCAGTGAACTACACAAGCGCAGCATCTATGCCATCCTATGGCCATCACCCTATGTTCCAAACACTCCTCTATCCTTCCATTCATGGGCAAAAGAGGGCCCTTCTATGTGGAATCAGTTACAGAGGCAGAAGAACTGAGCTCAAGGGGACTGTCAATGATGTGAACTGCATGAAATATTTGTTGTGCAGTAAATTTGGTTTCTCAGACGATTGCATCCTCGTCCTCTCAGGTTAGTATCCCATCCTTGTAGATTAATTTATACATATTATATGAGCCTAGTTTACATCATCATGAAAATTCAAAAAACCATATCTTGAGTCTACTTTTAAATGAAAATATGACTCTACCTACCCCATAATGCCAGGAAAAGGTTATAGGTGATGAAGATATAACCAAATTTGTGATTGAATACATGATTTTTGCAACTCATTTTCACAATTCACATACGTTCTTCGGAAGTGTGACGCAGTCAGCTTTATTACTAGGTGTTGCTTCTTGTAATTGTTCATTTTCATTGGATGGAAAGGATCATCTGATAGTGGAGATAGGATCTGTGGTCCATTGCATGACAGGGCCACTAGATCAATGCATAAAACTTATCAGAAACCTATTGTTCTGCATAAGAAAGAGCTGAATCCAAGGATATGAAGTTTTCTTGAATCCATACCACCCAAATCCTTGTTGACTACTCTTCCTCGAAGTCCAAATTCTATCTCCATGTTGGCATTCATTCTTGAAATTAGAAGGAACCAAGTCTCAATCCAAAGCAGTGTTTGAGACACCAAAACATATAGTAGACTAGTCTCTCCTTACTTGTTGCAACTCCAATTTGCAGAAGACGAAGTACATCCGCTTCGGATTCCGACAAAAAAGAACATACAGATGGCAATGCGTTGGCTCGTCCAGGGATGCCGGCAGGGTGATTCATTAGTATTCCACTACTCAGGCCATGGGGCGCGGCTGCTAAATTATAACGGAGATGAATTGGATGGATTTGATGAGACCATTTGTCCTCTGGATTATGAGACTGAGGGAATAATCATAGATGATGAAATCAATGCAACAATCGTCAGGCCTCTACCAGAAGGAGTGACACTTCATGCTATTATCGACGCTTGTCACAGCGGCACTGTCCTCGATCTGCCATTCCTATGCAGGATGGACAGGTTAGCCTTATCTGTTGGAATTTTCAATGTCTATGGAACTGCCCAAATTGTGAGATCAGTATTTGTTCAGTGATACTATGATAAGAATATTAGGTCCATGATGGAACCCAGAATACAATCAGTTTGATAATTTTGGTAAGAATCAATGATTGTCAATTCTGCTGCGAGCTTGGGGCCAGAAAGAAATTGGCAATTGCATAGGGATTCGTACTGTATTCAGCCTATACCTCTAATATTTTCCCCTGCCGAGAAACTGATAAACATCCATTTTACTTCATATTTGAACATTGTGATTCTGAGTACATCCAAAATAAACTGGTAAATAGTTCCATTGGAATCAGTACACTTCTAAATTATTGTGAAATTAATAAAGACTAAAGAATGTATCATGTCTCCATTTCCTTAAACTAACTGAAAATTCCCTTTGTAATAGCAGTACTAAAGGATATGGGCTTCTTTACTTCTTAGTTTACACAATAGATGGAGAATTCCATGCATAAAACCAATCTGGTGTTCACATGCTACTACTGTAAATTGGACTTTCCAAGATACAAATGATAATTGAGATTATTAGAAGAGACTTGCAATTGAGTTGTTGGTGTGATAGTTATTAGAGGTCTAGATTGTGTTAACAGCTTATGCTGCTATATGTCATGTATCATTGAGGCATGTCACATGTAAAATTTAGTGATAGTTATTCTTTCACTTGGCTAGTATATAAGGGTGCACACAGAACGCTTAAAATAAATCTAGCCCGCTTTGAAATGCTCACCTATCTATGTGGTTGGGTTAATGTTTGCTTCGTCTGTAATGTCTGGTGTTTGCTACAGGCACTTGTTAAAGCTTGGATCAATTTTGAAAGGTCATTTTATTCAGATATTTTCTACTTGACTTAATAAGAGAGTTCACAGTAAATACATAGTTTTTCTGACAAGGTGACTAAAATGTAAGTATCACCAAATTGGTTCCATGAACTTTCCTTCTTGTTTTACACAGGAGTGGCTTCTACAGGTGGGAGGATCACAGTCCTCCATCAGGAGTTTATAAAGGTAGGAGCGGTGGTTTGGCTGTTTCTTTCAGTGGTTGCGATGACCATCAAACCTCCATAGATACATTGGTAAATAGTATAACTCCTCTTAATATAAATGAACATTTTCTGTATTCAGGAGGTAATACAAATCCCATCAACAGAGGATGAAAATGAGGAAGGAAACACAGCGAAGTTTCTATTTATGTTTGTGTCTTTTGTTCGAGTGATTAGTGTTTAAATAATCATAGCTGATAATGATAAACAACTGGGCCTATCAAATAATATGGGAATGCTGGTGGGACAAACCATTGGAACAAACATAAAATTAACCATTCCAGGATCTTCATAGAGAGTCCTAGTGGAAAGACTGTCGATGCGGTATTCATTCCGAAATGGAAAATAACCGAACCTATCTCTGAAATAGTAGGATATATAAGCAACGCAGTCGAGCTCTTTCAATGGTTTGTTCAGCACAGCATATCAATGTATCGAAGAAATATGCCCTTACTCTCAAGCAGTAGTAATCTGAAACACAAGCAGCTATTTTTACCTGAATTTGCTCTAGGCAGTGACAATTTCAAAAGCATGAATGTATCTTTAGATCAAAATGACAAAAAAAAAAAAAAAAAGATTTTTGTCATCTTCAATATTATGAAATTACTAATTTGCATGGGCTAATGCCCTCTCCTTGATTCTGAGGACTACAAACATTAGGAGAACAGAAATAGTAGGTAAATGTTTGTTTCCTCTGCAGGCTCTCTCAGGCGGCACTATGACTGGTGCCATGACTTTCTGTTTCATTCAAGCTGTGGAAAGTGAACCCAGAGCAACATATGGTCGCATACTAAATGCCATGCGCTCGGCGATCCGCGAGGCCAAAACAGGAATTGCAATCATTGGTCCTATAGCTTCTCTTTTAAAGAGAGTTTTTGGTGTTGGGTTAACCCAGGTAACTGCTCTTGCTTGTTCACAATTTTCTTTAGAGGATCATAGACCCTGTTTGGGTAATTAAGACTCAGTTGCCATGCACTCAATTTACCTATAAATCTAACTGTTTACTTGTAATTGGTTATGGTAAAGAACATAACCACTGCTACTTGCATGTAACTCAGGTTATCCAAATGCATGAAACCCTGATTTACAAGTAAACCAAGTTACCAGTACTAGATTTGTGAAGATCTTAACCGGCCCTTAAGACTTCTGTTATGGAGCTGATTTCCAAAGAAACTACCACTAGAAATCAGAAGATGACCAATTGAAAGTCATCATCAATCTCTTTCGATTAATAAAAGAAATGATCTCACAGTCCCCAGCTGCTGCAATGGTGAGATAGGTACAAGGGTGTGAGTGCGTGAGTTCGGGTCCTTGTAATGGTCTCATACAAATAATTATATGGACAAAACCATACATCTATGCAGTTGTCACACTTTTCAAGATGATGCTTTGATGTCCTAAGCTGGAAATCAAGAACCATAAGTTTCATAAAATACCTTTCGGGTGAAAGGTGACTACTACTTGTCAATTCATCTTTCTGATTTATGTGGTTAAAAAGGCGTTTGTTTTGTACAAGCAATTTATGTGATTATGTCACTTTTGAAGTCAATTTATGTGAGTATATCATGAATTGATTAAGGTATGTGAGGTTTGCAGGAACCTCAGCTCTCATCCTCGGAGCAGTTTGACATCTATAAGAAGCAATTCGTTTTGTAATAACATTCTCATTATTACTAGGTATGTGCTTTGCATCAATGAAATCAACTACTGTGTCGACTCTATTGACAATGTAGCATTTAATTTTACATGCAACATATTCATTTTATAAAAATTGGGTTTTTCTCTTTTTGGTCTGCCTTCAAGATACTAGTATTCAATTTTATGTTCCTTTATAAAAAAAGGTTTCATTTCATGACGAAATTATAAGCTTGGTAGGGAAATCTGTGAACTCTAGGGATTGTAATTGGTGGATTCCGAAGTGGAAAAAAGACCCATGAACAGTTCAGTACTACTTGAATTTTAGAAATTTCATCTCACTACCAACTAGTATTAGTTTCCTTCCCAAATCCTTCAACCAACCTCGCACTTAAACTTGTTTGTGGAACGAGAGGATTCCATGCTCTCCAGATTTGTGTTTCCACGAGAGAGGAATCCTACATTCTCGATTGGTGAACCCTCCCATAGAAAATTGAAATCCTCTCTATCGAAGAGAATCGGTTCATTTTCCTCTCTACAAGGATTGCATAAAAAAGCAGAACAATTTTCATTACTATTGCTGATTCCTGCCGTTGCACAAATGCAACCCTCTTTAGGGTTAGAAATAAGTCATGCTCAGAACAGACCAGGGTCTTTACAAGCCCAACTTCTTATATATCACATTATTATGTCCAGGACACAGCCCATGTAAAAATCAAGCCTGAGCCTGATTTACTGCCACAATGAGCGTGGTTCCCAGGTTAGTTTAGTCTATAATAGAAATTAAGAACGGCGGATTGGCACTGGCCAAGATCTCACTATAGTTGTTGGGATTTTTTTAAGGAATCTCATTGTGTTTGTTTGGTGGGTTTTGACAATAGGCCATTGCACAGCATACAGGCCCCTTAACCCTCAATCAAAATTTCAGGCCATGGAAGCAACCTCAACTCGATGGCCGTTCAAACTATTGGAAGCCTGTCCCGTGCTAAGATTGTGGATTACTCCATAAGCAGGCCTGGCCTGAAATCAATCCAATTAAGCGTTCTAAATTCTATGGGCTTCCACATTTCTCAAAATTTTAAAGCTTGACTTAGAAAGATGCCTGCCAAAGTCAATTTAGAGACTCAGGCCAGTCTGACCGAGCCTTAAAGCCAAACTCGGCATTAACTTGTACAAAATCAAAGTAAATGTTCTACAGTAACTTTTCCCAAGTTGTGACTGAGTCCTGATTGCAAGAAACAAGGCTAAGTTAACCAAGTTTTGAAAAAATCAAACTGAGTCACAGCCCAAAAACTCGTTATCGCATTGAGAATACTGGGTTTTATGACTTATGTAACCCAAATAGTTCAGACTATCATTCAGAGGGATCATCCAGTGGAGCCAATGGTGTTACAGATGAAGCCCAAAAGTCAAATGCTTCTCACAAGAAGATCCCAATACATTGGATACAAAATCTCAACAACTGCTCTGCATCGCCAAATTTAAATCAATGTGGTGCAAATATTACATGAATTTAAATCAATGTGCAATATTACAGACTTGTTCACGACTTTGCATTTCTACTATAAGATTTCATTTCCTTT
The DNA here is from genome assembly GCA_028538565.1 of Umbellularia californica. Taxonomy (NCBI): domain Eukaryota; kingdom Viridiplantae; phylum Streptophyta; class Magnoliopsida; order Laurales; family Lauraceae; genus Umbellularia; species Umbellularia californica. The sequence goes on along the minus strand of JAPQWN010000007.1, from coordinate 61,603,922 downwards.
TACTAAAACAACCTACCAATATGTGTAAGAAAATGATCACAAGCGGACGTTCACGTAAGAGTTTGCCTTCGACTCATGTAGTTCTAACTTTTGCTTGACTCAAGCAATTCATATCTCATGCCTTCTTCCGAATAAGCAGTCACTCAAATCTCACTCCAACTTGATTGTGCGAAACAGGACTTATTTCGATACTTAATCCCCTTTTTAACATAAAGATAAATCTAATGATGAAAAATAATCCCATTGGAGTGAAATTTGGGCCAGTATCTAATCGTCCACATGGGAACTCCCATGCGAAATGTAAGCAGAGGATCATTCCTCTCTTTATCGATCAATGTATCTATATAAATAGTCTACCTATCTATAGATAACAACACAAGCTCAGACTGTGAATTCTTCACATACATATATGAAGAAGGAATGGGGTGGGTGTCGATGTGTTTCTTCATTTGAGGTTGAGGAGAAAGAGTTTTCGGGAAGTGGCATACCAACGAGCATAGCAGGATTGGAGGTTAGGCCAATCTGAATTGGGGCAAGAGGTGAAGTGATAGAGCCACAGAGCCAACACCTTCTCCTGGTCACGGTTGCTGAGCTTCTCGATCATCTCCTCAAGCACGCTCTCCATCTCTGCCTTCTCGGCACTGCTCAACACCAGCGTGTCGGTGCCATTGCTTGCATGGCAAAGCAAAGGCAACCATGACATGAGCATCTTCAGCTTCACTCCTTCATCCCCCATCCCACTCTCTTCCCCTTTTGCCTGCTTGAATAAGAATGCTGGAATGGACAAAAACATGGAATTGCATTAGAGATTGAATCTGTTTGCTTCTCTTCGAAGCAGTGTTAATAAAGGCAGTCTATGGACCAGATTTGGATTGGACCCACATAGATTTAGATTTGCAAGGAGACAACCTAAATATGAATTCAAAAGGCCATATTTAATTTATAGTACTTTTTACACACCTAACTAGGGGCCTCTTGCACATGAACTGTGTGGGATTTTCAATCTACGTCGTTCACAAAAGCGAGACAGTTAGATTTAAAGGTGTGGACTGAAAGACCCTTAGATTTAAAGGTGTGGACCGAAATCCTTATGTGGCAGCCTTGCAGAAGTCCTGTAAATGAAAATTAGTAAATTACCCATAACTCATAAACCAGGTTTAGTCTTATATGAGCGTGAAGGGAGTTGGATTGATAATTGGAGGTCCCATTAGAGGCTGAAATAGTTACCTCCCACGAAATTCCACAAGTGTTGCACCAGAACAGAGAATTCTACCCGCAATATAAGATACTCCTACTACTATTATTTCATTAAATTTTTATGTTGAATACTATTGTACAATTTTCTTAAAAAAATATAAGGTTTGAGCTTTTCATCCAGCTAGAGGTTTTTTATTAGAATGTTTTAGATGTGGCATATCAATATATTTCTAAGGGAAAAGATCAAGTGAGTCAAATTAAAACTATTCATGTGGTGCCATTATTGAGAAAATCTGTCTCACAAGACCATTCATGTGCGCGCAACCCATTGAGATATCTTTCTTGTACGAAAAAGTAGCCCTCGGGCGAGGTAAGATAGCACTCAGGTGAGGAAATGTGGAGGCCCAAGCAACCCCGTTGCGTTTGGAGACTGATTTGCTTGAGTGGCACCAGGCATCTTCCTAGTTCTCATGGTTTGACCTTGTTATAGTGATCGTTCATATTATCATTATAGACTTTTCTTCTGAAAATTCATCCTACCAAACAAACAGATCACAAAATTGATTTCAAATTGGAGCTTGATGCATGCCAATCAACACCAACGATCTTCACATAAATTAAGCACATCTTATAAAGTTGTCAGGATCTGATGATAGTGACAAACTATGTAAAGCTCAAAATGATTAGCAACTTTATAATCACAACCTTTAACTTTTAGAGCCCATACAAATATAAATTTAAAACGGATCAAAACCTTCCAATATCACATCCACCAGACCCTATTCTTAAAAGTGGGGGCAGCTCAATCAGGTCAGACTTTGCCCCACGTATCTAAAAACAACACAACCACTTGAAAACTAAGGTGGTCCAATAGACCCAGTTGAATTGCTGTAGGGCTAAGGTTCAGCTAAACCCAGATGTAGTATCTTACAACCTATTGAGCTACTACTTATCCCAAAATCAATTGTTGATAGGAAATGGCACAACAATAGTACAATAGTTTTACGGTGAGGGCGAGGCTTCGACCACGATTATGACTGTTCAGGAGCGAGGGTGGACGTTGACTTTAACAATCCCTCTCTCCCTCAACACCACACCCACCGAGACTCCTGAGCGCAAAAAGCGTATCCAATGGTGATAGAAAACATCACAAAAATAGTTTTATGGTGACGGCGAGGGCTCGACCAACGGTTATGAGACCGCTCTGGAGAGAGGGTGGATGTTTACGTGATTCAGATTGGTCCGGTATGATTCAACCTGTCCGAATCCGACCCGATATTTAAAACAGTAAAAAAAAAAAACCGTTCCGACGTGCCGTGTAAACGAAAAAATACCTGAGACCTTCACAAGTGAGCCTTGCAGAGCCGGCTCAGCAGCCACAGCCATCGAAGCCAACCCCGAAGCCGAGCCCCACATACAAACAGCTCGCTCCCCGGCGCCACACTCCACCATCTTCCTCGCCATCCAAAGCAGCTCCGCCGCTATCTTCTCCGGCGACCCTGACCCCAAACCGAACTCGACCCGAGCCACCCACCTCACCGGCTTGATCACCCACGCGGCTCCACTCGGCTCCTCGGTTCTCCACCACATGACCCCCTCGAGCCGAGCCATAGCCGACTCGAAAGCCGACGACAGCACCTCCCGGTTCACCTCGGCGCTCTCCTCCCTCACGTTCTCGTCCATAACTCTCTCCGCCAGCGCGCGGAGCGTCTCGTACTTGCGCGACCCGACGGGGATCTCGTGCACGATCGAGAGCATCTGGGAGAGTGCTCGGGCGACGCCGGAGTCGCCCGAGCCAGAGATTCGGTGCTCGTCTGCTACTACTCTCTTGTGGGGGGTTGGTGGAGGGAGTAGGGAGAAGAGTAGACGGAGGAAGAAGAAGGAGAGGGCGAGGAAGGTGCGGATGATTTGGATTAGTTTGTGGCGGACTGATACGATTTGGAGGGGTTTGGAGAGGGGGAGGAAGGAGGAAGCCATGATGAGGAGGTTTTCCATGGCTTCTTCTTCTTGTTTTCCTTCTTCTTGTATGTTTGGTTGTGGTTTTGGGAATTTGGATGTTTTGGATTCTGGGTTTTGATGTTTATAACATGGATTCATGGGGTTTTATAAAATGAGGAAGTAGCGGGGTTTGTTGTAGTGAAGTTTTCTCCGTGGATCATGTGTCTAGGCTGTGTCTGTTGGACTGCTGTAAGTGGAAAGGGTAGGAAATGGATCCAACCTAAGGCCGGCCTGAATTTGAAGGGTCTCATGCAAACTTACAGCTGGCTACTAGATTACTCTTGACTTCTGAACATATTCAGACTCAAACTTAACCCTCCAATGTAAGTTTTCTTCATGCTATTCACATTGACGTAGTTTATAGGTTGGTTTGGGTCACAATTCTTTTGGGCTGGTTTGATTTTAGCAGGGCTCACATAGATCCATGATAAGCTTGTTTGTGGGGGGTGGGGGTTGGGTTTTTTCATTTGAAGTGGATTGAGGTGGACATGGCAAAACTGTAAATATTTTGAACAGAAAATGACCTCATGAGATTTTCAAAATGATGCAATGGTGGGTAATATATTGTGGTTTTTAGATGCAGACCTCAATTACCACCATTCCTACAAGTGGGCCCTAATCACCTCATGAAATAAGAGCTTCTCTTATAATTTTATCAAACAAACTAAGTCCATGTTTGGCATCTCTATTTCATGCCTCTATTTCTTTAAATGTGAAAATCCGGCAGAGGTTTGAACAATTAAAGCGTTTGGTATAAGATTATAGACTCTGTCCGCTTTAGACATTTAGAGGCAAATCCTCTAAAATTCAAATGCTCCAAAAATGGGCAAATGAAAAATAGAGTTTTTGGGTCTTAAAATATAGAGGCGAGGTATTTAAAATAAATTCGTGCGTTACCGAACACGTATTTTTTATTCCATCATCTTTTTTTTATAACTCTTTTTTTAATGGCTCTATTTTAGATGAATCTATAAAAAAAAGAGTAGAGATACCAAACAAGCCTATTGTAAATTAGAATTTAAAAAATAGAGCTTTATTTTAGACCATGGTCTACTTAGCACTTACTAATTAGAATAGTGGTTCCAAACAGCTCATTACTTTTCCACTTGGATTTGTAATCCATGTCCTAGGAGAATTTTGAATGAAATCCAGCTCTTTTAGGTGGTAAGAATTGTTGAAGTCATTCCCTGACTCAACAGACACAGTGGAGGGGTTGGGACAACACATGATTCCATCTAGGGTAGAATATTATTAGGAATATTCTTTTCTTAGTATGGTTATTTTTATGATAATGTTTCCTATTTAGGTTAGGAGTTAGCTTTAGCATGTGTGCTTAGGTTTTTCTATTTATACATTGGTGAATGTAATTCAATAAAATAGAATACAATAAACTCAGTTTTACTATATTTTTAAGTTTCTCTCCTCCCTTCTCCCTCAACAAGAGTTCCAATTCTAGTCAAAGATGTGGAGCATCCAACGGAATCGACTGTTGAGGGAGAAGGGAAGAGAGAGATTGAGAACACATTAGAAACCAACTTATTGCATTTTACATAACTACATTACATCTAGTAATATTATAAATAGTAAACCCCTAAGCACACTTCCTAACCAAACTAGGAATCACAATAATAAAAGATAACCATAAATCTTAGAATGAAAGATAACCTAATAATATTCTAACCTTAGCATAATCGGCCCAACCCGTCTAGTGCGTGCAGAGTCAACGCCAAGTCACAACAAGCATAAGTCCTTGGATTGCTACATATATGATGGGAGATGAGACACCTAGACGTTTTGAAGAGAACCAATGCTGACACATCTGATAGTTGCAAGCATGGCCACTGGTTTGATTTAATCAAGAAAATTTAAGTTATGAGGTTGATAAGATGATGTTAGTCTTTATCATAAGTTCTCATATTTTAATGAATGAATACTGTGCGATTTTTTGTCAAAAATTGCAATGGTTAAACGTGTAAAGTTTGGATTGATGCTAATTCAAAAGGGATTGTTGAGATTGAGCAGATTGAATCGATTAAAGGTGATTTCTAAGTATGAAAGCTCAAAATGGGATTATGAAAAAGAATGTTACTTGGAGAATTCCATACATACATAGATGCTGTGTATATATTAAAGGTCTCTTTGAATAAATTATATATTAAAAGAATAAAGAGAAGAATATGTGAAGAAATACTACTTTTCTTCAATATGTACAAACTTAAATGGATAAAATATATAAGAGAAAACTACTTTAAAAGAATTTCATAAAAATAATTTAACTACTAAAGGGTAAGTATTTTCACCAATCCCTTCTTCAGTTTTTTGTAAAATATATTAAACAGAAAAATTACTTTTCAACATCTCCAAATTCTAAATAGAGGAATATGTATTTAACTCGAAAAAAATATTTCTCCTTCTTGCTTTCCTCTAAATCCAAATTACCCTCATTTCTAAATACGTGTAAAATTAGTGTGAGCGACAATACAAAGTAAGGTTCACATATGTGAAGATTTGGATCAACCTAAACAACCCTACTAAAATTTTCTTTAAAAAAAATAATGAGCTGGTTCTCTTAAAAGTTCTTCTTTATATATACATAAACTATTTTTGAAGATAAGTTGGCTAACAGTGTCTAATTCAAGGGCACGTTAAATCGTGCATGACCCACGCATCTTGTTAAACAACTCCCTTATATGTACATATATATATATATATATATATATATATATATATATATATATATGGATTCTTCATTCTTCACAAATACATCTCATACAATCATATTAAATATATGAGATTTGAACATTTATATTAAAAAGTATTGTAAAATACTATTTATTAGTTTTCGAGATAGATGTATATGATGCAGATAGATGTATATGATGCAAAGAAAATAATAGGACACCCAAAGGTATTCGTATCAAAGGCGGTTCCCAAGAATTTTTCCTTGGGGTGGCCACTATGTGAAGAACGTAAAAAAAACTTGGGGGCCGTATGTAAAATTACACCAAGTTTTCTAAACATTTAAGGGGTTTTAGGGAAATTTTGTGGTTTTTTTTTCTGTTTTTTTTGGAGGTGGGTGGGGGGTGTTCTGGTATAAAAATTCAGGGACTACGTCTTGCGACTAAATCTCATTAAGAATAGCCAATTACTATTAATAAAAATATAATAAATCAAAATAGGAAGCCTAATGACACCTATAATAAAAAAAAAGCCTAATCACTCAATAAATAAGGAATTCAATGAGATAATATCCGACATCATTCCTAATATTCTCTAGTAGGGGGTGGAGATTTCTTGATTGCTGGGATTTAGAGAATTCATATTTAAAAAGGTTTTTAAAAAGCCCAACAAATGAGTTTTCCATTGGAAATTCTAGCAATGGAACGCAGCCTTATGTTTGTTATGCACCCAGAGACTGAATATAGACCCTATCTAAAGTGGGGGCCCATCATCTATTGTGCACCAATGCTTGTGGGTCTCACCCGGGCATGGGACTGGGGGATTGGAAGATCTCTCCCAACACACCCCGTGTATGGTGACGGAGGCTTCGATCATTACCGGCCGCACCTAATCCACGTCCAACAAGTTTTAACTGTCCAAAAAAAGCGCACACCCAATCCAACAATCAAGTTCATTCAGATGGGTCCTAAACCCTGGGACCCACGATTCTCAGTGGGGGTCCTATTTTATTGTTCAATAGGAACAAAATGTGGGCCCCACCACATGTCCCAGAGCCGCATGGCATCCAGAAATGTAGCTCTCCCCTCAAAACGATCTTGAAATTGCTGTGTACATTATAGTCATCTGGTGCACACAGATGTCAATTAGTTGGAAAGATATTTGGTGTGACATATTTTCTAGATGCAATCCACAATTTTGTTGATTAGTGCGACACATTTTTTTTGTGGAAAAGAAATTAGTTTGTTCTAAATAGGGGTGCACAAAAAATCCGCCGATTTGTAAAACTGATCCGATCCGTGGACTTTTAACGGAACTGAAGGTAAACGGATTGGTGACGAATTAAAAATCTTATAATCCGTTAGCAGCGAATCGATAACAGATTTCACTCTCAATCCGCGTATTCAATCCGATCGGATCCGTTGACATTAAAGATTAAAAAAAAAAAAACGTAGGAGGTCTAAATATAAGTTAAGAGATCTAACTATAAAATAAGAAAAAACTTCAGGGGTCAAAATGTAATTCACTTTTATATATAAGTATAATAAATGAAATCCCATACCAGATTTCACCCTAGCCTTGAGAGCACACTCTTCAAAAATATTTTAATATTAAATTCAACGGATTGAGCGGATTAAACCGATCCGATCCGGTCCTCCGTGAAACGGATCGGATCGGTTTTTAACAACCATGGATTATTTATGGATTTCAAATCCATCAATCCGATCCGTGCACACCCCTAGTTATAAATTGAAAGGAGCACAGGATTCCAAATCCATCAATCCAATCCATGCACACCCCTAGTTCTAAATAGAAAAGAGCACAAGATTCCTCCGTCACGTGGAAACAAAAATCTACATGTCAAGGAATTCTCCATTGCACAAACAAGTCCTAATATGGTGATTAAGAAAAAAAAAAGACAAAACCTTTCCTTGATAGCTGGTACTAAATTTTAGAAAATACTCCCCTTAAATAGCAGCCTTACTGAATCTCTCTTTCTCTCATTCACAAAGATTCAAGTTGAATAGCTGGGGTTGGATTCTGGCTGTCAAATTACAATTAATGTCATTGAACATCTGTGGTAGACTTGCAATTCAGCTGGCCCACCTGTCCATCAGAGATACAATGAGCCCAGAGATACAGCTGGCCCACCTGTCCATCAGAGATTCTGGCTGTCAATTTACAATTAATGTCATTGAACATCTATGGTAGACTTGCAACCCAGCTGGCCCACCTGGGGTTGGATTCTGGCTGTCAATTTACAATTAATGTCATTGAACATCTATAGTAGACTTGCAATCCAGCTGGCCCACCTGTCCATCAGAGATACAGCTGCACCACTGATCTGTCTTGCTTTTCTGCACTATTCAATTTGAGCCTCCTGTTTTATGGAAAGAAAATGAAGAAGAATGAAAATTTTGAACCTCCTGATCTGAAAGTTATATTCATCCCTTTGGGATTTTTATGCATTTCTCGGTGATGAAAAATAAAATTAATCCAACAGTCTTGATCTTTCAATTCACGATTGAATCTTTCAATATTCTTGTATTAATGATAAACATCACGACATTTAATTTCATATCTTAATTCATTATGAATTTTGATGAGTTTGTGGAAAATTCAAAATGATCCAATTAAAAATCTCAAATTATTAGATGTCCTCATTTACTCATGTGAGAATGGGTATTTTGAAAATATGGTAACATGTTTTACATGTGTAACATTTACATATGAATCATTTACGTATGTAAATCTTGTTTTTCTATCACGTGTAAAAGGCAAATGGCCCATTAGGAATCAGCCGAACATGTTCCATTCTTAGTCTAGCCAGGTTTCTGTCTCCCTTCTTATTTTTCTCTAGATATGCTTATACACCAACAAGCACTCCCTTAATGTCCAAGTCCCTAATTAATGGAGCTAATGTGAATATGGGTTTTACGAATGTAAATCTTGAAAAACATTCTCCTATGGGGGCCTAACTTTCATAAGTGCAATCCATTTGATACTCTTTTCTTAAGATGATCTAGCATCATACCCAATTTTACACTCACGAAACCTTCACTCACTGTTGGATTGAATTTTAAAAAAATTTATGGTTAAGATGCTAATGAATTTTAAGGTTGTTATATGAAGGGGAAGGATAATCCAGTGGGGCTATTTGCATCCCCCTTATCCTTTAATAAAACTTTCCATCTACCCTCCTTCCATTGAAATACTTGCATCTAAGTGGGCTCCACGAATAGAACTGCATATGAGCTATATGTAATATACTTGTAGGAGAACAATATTCTCTTGCAATTACTGAATATGAAAATGTGAAACACATTATCATGAGATTTAAGACAGAGATTTAAGACAATCAGCTTCAAGATCTCATGGATTATTAATCCAATAAATAAATTGAACGGTTTGGCTTGCAAATATGGGGTCCATAGAAATAACCAAAATGGGTATATGATTGGCCTGGCCCATAGGTGTGCAATCCCATGTGAGAAGTGTACTGGTGCCTTTTGCAATAGGGGTGTGAAAGTGACTTTTACACCTATGCAAGTATGTAAATGTCTTTTTTGCACATCATTTTCACACTTATCCATACATGTAACATATAAATGAATGTAAAAAAAAAATCCAATAATTTGTAACCGGTAAGCATGGAATCACTTATATATGTAAATTATTGAAAAAAAAAAAAAAAAGATCCGTTAAGACTTCACTCAAGCAAATCGAGCAGCTAACTTAGCTGACTTTTCTATATGCAACGTCCTTTTACATATTTCTAAAATCTTGAAATAAAGAATATATGGATTTTGGGAAATTTGGCTCACAATATATACTCCAATCAGGTAAATTTTAATTTTATCTCAAAGGTAAGAATGCAAGATTTCTCTCCTCCAGCCTCCCAACAAAATGAAAAATTTTACAAGCAACATAATCCCCTCCCACTTTTACCTACACAAACAAACACAAGCCGGGCCAGCAATATTCCCAGTACAAGGTATAAGATTTTCATTTCGACTATTATCCTTTTGACGGATCTTTTCTAGGTGTCTACATCTTTCCAGTAAAACCATTGGGCTCATGTTGTCACGACCCGGGCTAAGATCCGGTAACCCCGAGCCGTGAACCCATACTTACTCCCGTAAACTCCGGATTAACCGAAGTTAAAACGGAATCCACAAGGGATAACATTCTCAATTTACCTGTCAAATATACAAATCTGCGGAAACATTTATATTTGACAATATCAATTTATGATTTACATGTATACAAAATAATGTTCTTTATACATGTATCATTTCCATCGTTTACTTATCAATCAATGCATATCCAAAACACTATGTAATGACAATTAATTACATACCAAAATGATTGTACAAAAAAAAAAAAAAAAAAAATTCTCAAAACATTTTCCAAAACATTCCCTCAAAATGTTCCAACTCCATTTCACACTTGGATATCCATATTAGATAGTATCCCGACTGTTCCATTCAATCAATCCTCCTGGAGGAACCAGAGTGGTCTCCTCCGCCGCCGCCGGGGGCGCTGCTGCACCGCCATGGGCAATCAGGCCTGTAATGTCATCAATAACACTAGTGAACACGACGGTCAACAATGTATAAACAGATCTTGTAATAGCATGTTAATCCATAAACTAAACACATTCAATCTGTTAGTAACAGTTTCAATTCTAGACAATTCTAGGAAATCCCTACAATAACAATATGTGGACATAAAGTCGATCATGCGGACATGTATAAGGTGGTCACTACCATAGTATTCATTTTTATTTCATTCCATTTCGTTTACCATCTTCCCTTAAAGGAATGATTCATCATTTCCATCTTCCCTCAAAGGAAGGATTCTTCTTCCAAATAGAAGGCATCGATCAATACTCATAGATACGATTGGAAATGGTGGGACTTACTAGTGTTCGGACCAGGGACAACTAGCATCACCATGGAGCTCCGCAACGCCCCCAAATCCATCTACTGCAGTAGAATTAGTCATTTGTTTCATTTGTTAATTTATTGAACTCATTTAGAGTTCTAATACAATAGCTAAGTAGTGTCAGACTCAAAGGTCAATACTTTTCGGTAAGCAATCCTTTTTTGGATTCGATTCAATTTAATAATTCCCGTCATAACGGAAGGGAATAACAGTAATACCAATCTCATTAGATTAAGACATAACGATACAATGAGGGAATCACTAATTAACCATGATTCTATTTAATTCTATCTTGAATCTAAACAACCATTTAGGTGTAACCAACGGTTACCAAATGCACGTGTTATTCTCGATGAGCATCACATTTATATATTTAATATGTGCATTATAGCCCCCGTAATTAACATCCATGGAAGTCTAGACCACAATTAATTAACTATGAATTTTTCCTTCATTATCCTTAATTCTTAACAGTTTCACTTTACCTCATGATTAGTTTTAGAACTAATTTAGGGAGCATTTAGACTCACAAGGAGTACTCCAAGTCCACACAAAAATCCAATTTTTCACTCACAGTTAACATATTGGCCAGTATTAGGTTCGCTAGGCGGTTACCTGGCGGTTAGCCGAAACCTAGTTGGCGGCTAGCCGAAATCTGGTCGGCGGCTAGCCGAAATCTCAAATTCGGTTAACCGCCATACAACGGTCAGCTTTCCAGAAGCTGACATTTCTGGCAGGGATTTCTGACTCGATTTCGGTCACCTTGTGGCTAGCCGAAATCGCCAAAATCTGGCAGTTAGCTTTCCAGAGACTCGCCCATTTTATGTATTTCGGCGGTTCACCTGCGGTTAGCCTTACGGCTAACCGAAATTCACCCAGAAATCCATTTTCGAGCTTCAGAGCTTCTAAAGCAAATTCTTGAAAACTGAGTTCTTTGAACTCCAATATCTTCAATAATTTATAAAATCCAAGAAAATGCATACATTTGGAATAACCATTGGAACCTCCCATTTTATCCTCATACATCGTCCATTCACAACGATACTTCTAATATCCATTAATCATCTCAAGCAATCCATAGAAATTCTGTAAACTTCTACAATAATTAACATTAATCACAAGAAAACGTTTATACTTGCCTCTCTTGAAGCTTAGTGGCAAAACCCCCTTTTTCCTTAGCTTGGTTTGACACAATGATTTCCCCCAATCTCAAACCCTAATCCACAAAAACATGTAATATACAACTCCATAAGCTATTTGTGCTAGAAATCATGTCTAAGCACTCGTTACAACTTGAAAACTCATTAAGAGTTCCAAGTACTTATTTGTAGCTCAATGAGAGAAAATCTTGAGATCTTCTCCAATCTCTACCCTTCAACAATGGAGGAAATGACTTGAGGAAGAAGATGAAGATGGAGTTGATGAAGCTTGTACCCCTCTCAATCACACACATAAGCTCCCAACTCGTCGTTTGATGAGGAAAATGGAAGAAGAAGAGAGAACGAGCCTAGGGTTTGGGTGAAGTGAATGAATGAGACTCATCTCATTCTAATATAAGGTTCTTTCACACAAAACCCCCTTTTATTCAATCTTACTACGTTTTGAGTCAAATGAAGCATCATTTGGTCCATTTGAGGTCAAATGGAATCGCGCCCATTATGAAAGTTAAAATACTATTCGAGATACGTACGTTGGTATCAAGAACTTCTGTATTCGACGAAATACGTGAAAATCCATATTTACAAAAAAGCCCTTAGCCTACCTTGTTCGGGTCTAACTCATTCTAACCAACTCAATTCCATTCAAATTCATTCTATTATGCTTAATCATCATTTGAGACTGATTTGTCTCTCTTTGGTCTTTAACCTTCAGTATTCAGTTATTCGTGCTTTATTAGCACTAATACCGATTAATTAGCTTTAATCATGATTAGTTCGGGTTGGGGTGTAACACATGTGCTCTAGAATACATACATTGTCTTTACCAAAAAAAAAAAAAAAAAACCTTACCAAAAAAATAAAAATAAATACATACATTGTTGTCCTTGGGTGGGTAATTGGATCATGTCTTGGAATGTGTGCGAATGATTAATAAAGCAGGAGCCTGCATTATTAATCATCAGCGTTGTTACAAAAACGTTAAAAATGGGTTGAGATGGTGCACAAAAATAGAATAATGAGCAACAATAAAAATCTTAAATATATGTTTAAGAAAATCTCTTATTACCACATTAACATCACATTACTCTCATATTCTCTAGATGTTTTCAATTTCTTCGTATAATTAGCTTTTCAATAACAATAATACTTGTGAGAGTGCTTATTAGCCCTGTCACAAATATCTTTAATGGGTTATTATTATTTTTGCTAGTACATAAGCAGGATTATTAAATTTTCCTAATTCAATTGCCCTATTACACCTTCAACCGTGCTTCCCTGGGGATATTCCTTGTCCATGCTTGATCGGTGCTAGGGGTCGATCCCTAGGAGAAGCAACACCCATAATCATTTAGGCGTCTCACGCTTTTCATCTTTAATGAGTTCTTAGTGTTGATTACTGAAGGGAGATTTTCAAAATCTTGAGCTCTTGAGTTATTCATGGGAAAAGTAGTGGAAAATAATATATTTAAGATTATTGTTGAAATATATAAAGTTATAGAAGACAAGAATTTACTAAAATATCGATAACAAATCACAAATTAAACCATTGTTTTATTCTAATCATCAACAACTTTTTGATCCCCCCTATATTATTGCATCTTAAGCTCACTTTTTTTTTTTTTTTTTTTTAACCGAGACAAGGGGCTAGACCCAATAGAGAGCCCATACATATGGGAATACAATACACATGGATGAAAAGGGAGTCCGCACATACAGAATGGAGTGGCATATCCAGAATTCGAACCTCCTAATTACCACCTGATAAGGAGCCTTTTTATCCCATCTTAAGCTCACTTGTTATGGCTTATTACCCCGGTATCTACGTCATTTCTCATAAGTAGTCACGAAAAAGGAACCTTAAAAAGTGTGATACTTGGATATTCTAACCCACCCTTATCTTTTCGGCTGATTATTCTAACTCTTACCAGCAACAAAGGCCCGGGTTTAAAAATGAAAATATGTAAAAATTTAAGAATTCTTTTGAAATATTGTTAAGATAAAATAAATATAAAATAAGTTTTTTTTTATTATCTTTGAATATTAAAATTTTTTCTATGTATGAAAATAAATATAAAATAAAGTAAATTTACATAACACGACGACCCCTTAACTTTATAGGGATTGGCCATTACGACCAACTCATTTACGGATATATTATACCATTGATGATTAAAAATATAAGAAAAAAAAACCGGATGGATCTACATCTACTAAAAAGAACAAAAAGAAAAAAGGGATAAAAAAAAAAATTAATGCGTTTGATCCATCAGTGAGGGCCACCCTTGAAATGTTTTTAAAGTGTGAGACCCACAGATGGCTCTGCATCCAAAAAAGAAAAAAAAGGGAAGATAAGAAGAAGGGAAATGGAAATCAAATGATTTCATCGTCAATCGACCACACACCACATCTGGATTTATGGTGATGGAACAGTTGGTCCCCACAGATGATTGATAGTATAATAAAAAAAATTGAAAGAGAAAGGGGGGCGAACAAGTGTAAGAGAAGAAAAAAACATAAAATATGTACATTGCATGGGATGAGTGTACGTGGATATAGATATGAGTCATCATAGTATGTTTCTAGTAGTTCCAACTCATATGCACACAAATCATATCCTAACAATTATCAAAGAAATTAAGCTTGTGTATGATACCAACCCAGTCTGATTGCCCACTACGGATACATATTGACCTAGAAAACTAATATCTATACATAATCCATGAGTGGGTCCAACCACAGAAATAAGTTAAATGTGTAGGGCCCACTAATTGATTTGCATCTATTAAGAAACCAGACAGCGGCCAACAGGCTTGCCTTCCTCCATCAGTAGGGCCCACTCTTAGGAAAAAGGGGTTAAGAGAAGGCCATTGGGATTTCATCCAATACTGGAGTCTAATCTTGAAATATATTTAATACGAACCGGTGCCCACTACTGGATCCACCCATTTGGGAAGAAAAGACTGAAAGGATAGTAAAGGACCAACAGTTTGCATTTCATTTATCAATAGGGCCCACAAAACACATTTAACATGGGACCCATTGATGATTGAAGATCTAAGGAAAAGAAAACAAACCGACTGTAAAGATTTGCTTATAATTTGAATAATGGCAAGAAATAAGATTCAAATTCAAACGTTCATAAAAATTTCTTATAAGAGAGGTTTTAAGAGAGAAAGAGTAGCTTAAAGTGAGGTGGCCCTTAAGACAATATGAGTTTTTTGTGCATATTTCTTTGAAAGAAGAGACTTTTTAGAAATGAGGTGGCACCCCTCACAGCCCACCTCTCTCTTTGCTTTAATATATATAATTAGAAGATGCTTCTCTAACTCCAGTTCTCGTTGTCTTCTTAAATGTAGCAACTAACTTGGCCGATACTGATACTGCATACTGTAGTCATCAAATGTGGTAATAATAATCTAAAAGGTACTGTGAAAAGCTAGCATATTATCACTGCATGTTTGTTTGCGGTTGAATGAAATAAAGATAGAACGAAATAAAATTTAATGGTGAATTACATTTTTTTTTACTAAAAATATATATTTACAGAGATGGCAAATAACTATCCGTACTTGTTGCTTGTATTCTCTGCAAACATATTTTTGACTGTAAAAATGCAATCGTTAAATTTTATTTGACCCTATCTTTATTTTACTTTATGGCAAATAAAAGGTTTAGAAGATAGTCCCCGCAGAAGGAGCGAAAGGAGCTCTACTGTAGTACCCTTATCATGTCTACATCCATATTCATTGACCCGAGCCTTTAAAGGTGAGCATGCTGGACTGTTGAGAGAATGGGGTTATTTAGCCTTGTGATGGTTGTTTCTACAAGCAATCAGCACAATTACAATTTCAGGATTAGGGTTGAAGATAGGGATTTAATTATCCAAGCACCCAAAGTATCTGATTTCGAATGGAGCAGTTATGAAACCTAATTTTTATCTTCCATAAAAAAATAAAAAAATGGATGTGGATCCAGATCCATGCATATAGGCCCTGAAACATTTGGATTCAAAACCGGATTCTTATATGTTCTAACTAGATGATTCGGATCCAAAATGATTACATCACATATTAAAATTAAAGAAATATATAGGTTTTAAGTGCCCACATAACTTTAATTATATTCATTTGTGAGAATCTATTTAGCTTTATACAAATACAATTTAAGGAGCTTAATTAGAATGCCTTATTGATACTACATCAAAATGTGGAAGGGGCTAGTAGGCTGCTTGCTTTGGAAGCACATAGGCAAGTTGATCAATAAAAAACTTGAGATGGATTGTCAGTGAGGAATCCCTTCAAAAGCTTGTAGAACACCTTGGGCTTCTCAAGGTGGACTCCATGACCCGCATTCTTGATGATTACAAGTCTAGAATTTCCCTCCAGATGCCTACAAAGTTTCCATTATAATTAAGTACAACATATGGGGAAAATCTTGAAAAGAACAAACAGGTCACTAGAGGTGTTCATAGAGCCCAATTAATTTAGATGATACAAACAAACCTTTTCAATCTATGAGCAAATTCGAGAGGGAACAGCTGATCGTGCTCTCCCCATACTATCAAGGTCGGCTGCATTTAGGGAAAGAACTCTCAATTAGCTACCAACTTAACCTTCATTTTGGGGTGCAAAATTGTTTCCACAATAAACAGTTTGTTAGGGAGAAATGGCTCCATTTGTCCCATTAAAAATTATCTGACCAATAAAACAAAGTCAAGGACCGGCAAATGGGTAGTACTCCATGAAAGTTATGTTGCAATAAAGAGTCAAAAGATCGACCCAGAAAAGTCAAACAAGGTACTGTCCACAGTTCTCTTTTATTAGTGCAAATATCAAAGGGCAATGAAAAAGCAAACCAGTGCATAGAGATGAACCCATAACCAAGGTGAATTATCATTTGAAAATCTCTTTAGAATCTCTTGTCCTGCTCCCATAGCTCTTCTTACCGTCACATCTTCTGGCCACTAGGCCAAATGGGATAAAAAGGGTCTCGCCCAGGTCGGGTTCATAATGTACCCAGACCTCAACACTAGCCTAGATCCTGGGTCAAGGCTTAGAATCTAGATTAGAAACCTAAACCTGGACCAGAATTGAATAAAAGGATTGTATACAGGCCCAAGTCAATATCTACTACTTATATATTAATATAAGATGTTAATTAAACACATATATATTGATATATACTAGTCATGAGTATAAAATCCTTCCACCTGAATAAATTCAGATCTTTGGAGTAGTCCCGAGCCTAAAAGCTTTCAAATATTGGGCCCATATATACTTTTGTTTTTCAACTTATAAGGTATTCGAAGGTTCGGGGGCCTCCCGGTTGGGCTAAAACAATCCACTTTTTCGTGAAGTTCTGTGGGTCTATATCTCATGCCAGCTCCAGACAATTCGAATCCTAAAGCGACAATCCTAAATAAGGTATTTTCTATGTTTTAATATTATAATAAATATTTTATTTAAAATTTATTTTTCTTGCTTTTTTGTGTTGGAAAATTACTAATCAAATTTTTATATTCAAGTTTTGCTAATCTATCTTAAGTCCACCTCCAAAACCCACATGAAAACTTTGGACCCATCCTCAAAACTCATATGGAAATCTTGGGTCACAAAATCCAACTACCTATTTGGCTCCCCGCAACCACCCAAATATATATATATATATATATATATATATATATATATATATATATATATGTATGTATCTTGAATCTATCATTAGTGGGGCTCAAAGCATTTTCATCTGTGCGCGTGCGCATACGCGCCATGAGTCAGGACCATCCAAGATGGACTTCAGAGTTGTGCCCCCACGTATTGAATGTTGTAGATATGCACAGTGCTTGTATGCACGGAGGGCGCAAGCGAATAAATTCCAGTAAGGGCATATTGTTTATTTTAAATTTTAAGATATATCATTAGGGCTGAAATCCCAAGATATGGATCTATTACATCCACATCATGGATCAAATCTAAATGAGCCCTTATTGAAATAGGATACACAAAAATAATGAGAAAGACTTGTAAAGCAGATTCATAACTGAATGTATGGTTGATATTTGATACACATTGACCGCTATAAATATAATGGTGTGCTAAAATCAACTGGACTCCTAACAATAGTAATATAAGAGGCAGATTTGGAAACATAATAGGCTATAAATGACACTTTAAGGCCCATAAAAATCTTGGTCGTGTCTTCTTAAGAGAGTTATTATGGGGCCTTATATTATGGGGAGAAAGAAAAAAGGAATGGCAGTTGATAAGTTTGATTTTTTTGGAATTTCAAAAGACGTCAATGGCTATTATGAGGCCTTTTTTTGGGCCTTATTTCTTGGGACCTAAAGCAAAGGCTTTATCGGCATAGTTCTACAAGATCGGAAAGAATATCAGCCTAAGTTTATATAATACCTGAGCAATCTTGGGAAGGTTCAAATGTTTCCTATCTTTGAGTATTGCTCGAATCAAATCCTTTTTCTCTTCAGCATGTTCTTTAGACATCACCTGCCAATCCCTCATTGATTTCAACTCAACATGTTAAAAGAAATGAAACAGTAATTAGGCAGGAGAGAAAGAGAAGAAGAAAGGATGTTATCACTGAACACAAAATATCACCACCCTCCAGATGCATAAACCAGATTCTTAGCTTTTGTATTAAAGAAAAAAAAAGTGATGAAATTGCAAATCCTTGTTAGTTATGGCTGTAAAATGTTTTTAACTTACGTCCCATAAAATGAACACCCTCACCAAATATGATGTCTCCGAAATTAACTTAAGTCAGAGTTAGCCAAGCTGAAAAATTAACCAAATCATGAATAACATGATAAACACAATTGTATGTGTTACTAATCATATTCATTAATTAATCATGTTATTTATTATATGTTCAATCTTAATGTAGGCCCAACTCCTATTAAATGGAAAATTTTCATTCAAGGTGAGGGTGTTCATTTTGAATACTTGATTTTCAATTGTCACGTAGAAACAGTTTTCGCTGCTTCTACTAGCGCCTCAAGCCTTAAGGTTTTGGTAATAATAGTTAGCTAAAGAAATTTAAGAAAAACGTGTTATATATCACCCACGTGAATGTAATCTTCTAAGAAGAAGGTCAGGAGAGGGCTATTGATGTCGATGAGATCGGTGGGGAACCAGGTCGGCAATGGCCACCACGGCTTGTGAAAGGCCCCCTTCACCAGCTCCCTCATCTTCTCCGGCGTCTGCGGCACCAACACACTCGCGGCCTCCTCCATGTCCGACACCGGAAACAGCCCCACCTTCAAATCCCTTTCCTCAAAGCATACCCCTGCGCCACATAGCACCAACCTCTCGACCGCCTCCTTGAACTGCGCCGCCATGCTGTAGCCCACAAACCCGCCGTAGCTGATCCCTACCACGCTCATTCTCCGGACCCCCATCGACTCCATGAGAGCCATGACGGACCGGGCCTGGAATGACTCGGACCGGTCCGGCCGTGTAGTGACGGAGTCACCGAAGAAGAGGAGGTCGGGGACGTAGATGTTAAAGCGGGAGAGGAAGAAGGGTCGGAGCTGGTCGCTCCACTGCCACTTGGCATTGGCGCCGAAGCCGTGGAGGAGGAGGAGGGAGGGCTTGTGGGGGGCTGGGTGGTGTGGGACCCAGCAGTGCATGGTTGTGCCGTCGGGGAGGTGGGTCAAGGAAGGGCGGAGGCCGGCGGAGGAGAAGGTCTGGCGGAAGATCCAGTCTCTGGTGGACTTGATGCTGAAATTGAAGCTTAAACATTTCTCCATTGTTGTGTGTGTGTGTGTGTGAGAGAGAGAGAGAGAGAGAGAGAGAGAGAGAGAGAGAGAGAGAGAGAATGTTGTTGCGTTCATGCTAGTGCAAGTGATCGCATGCATTTTGAATGAATAGCGAGAGAGTTCCAATTTGGCAGGTGTGAGCTCTAAAATGAGGTATCCGCAGATTTGGAGGATGCTTCTCTTGAAGATTGGAGTGATCTCTGGCTCTATGGGCCGGCCCACATGTGGGCATTTTAATTTTATGCCTTTTTGCCCCCTCAAGTGTTCTTTTCTCTTTTCGTGTAAAACTATTAATAGAGAGTGACTCATCAAATGCTATTTTTTTTGGATCTCAAGGAATGAGGGTCCTTGGAGGTTCCACTTCCTCCTTGCGGAAATCAAGTTCCTATCTTCGCAAGGTTATGTCGAGTTTAGGTAACAAAGGTCGGCAGATGCAATGGGAGACTCTCTAGCGAAACAAGGGGTAGATAGGGTTATTCCCTTGATTGCTTACACTATGTAATTGTCTTTCTTTGATTTTTTGGATATAAGGCTCTTATACTTGTTGGTGGTGGTGTATTGTTTTTTTTTTTGTTTGCCTTCTTTTTATTATAATGTTTCAATTACCGTTAGAAAAAAAAATTCTTTTCTCTTCCAAAGAAGAGAGAGTTTTAGCAAATAATGAGATTATTTTTGTCTTTTCTTTTATTCAAAAAATATATAAGTGGAACTAAATTATCTTATCCCCTTTTCCTTGGGGCAGGTAGTTTTGCTTGTTATTATTTTTTTTTTTTACATTTTTAAAGCAAGCTTCTCGTTTACCAACCTCATTCAAGTGGATTTTTATTAGACTCTTTGAGTAGAGTACACTTTAAAAAATGAAAATAAACTTAAAATGTGGATCCTCTAGAGTTGATCGAGTAGGGGCCTTTAGTAAGAATCTAAACCTTACAAAAGAAATACACTATTTTCTTTATGAATATTTTGACTCAATACAGTTTAAGCACAATGTAAAATTTAATTTGTATGAAATACTTGGATTGTTTATATTATTCTATTTCTCTATGAGATATCAATATGTGGATCAGTTGAGTGAAATTTGACGGGGACTATATACTACATGAGGAGGTCATTTTTATCAGTAAATTAGATGTTTCAAGCGGGCCTATTATCGTAGAACTTTTCTATGACTCATCGTTTTTGCCCCTTGTTTCTAATATACATAAATAATATTAGGGACCTTGAAATCACTATTGGACCACAAAAGGTCACCCCATTTTCCATGAGAAATTTCATTCCAATACTCACATATTAACAAATCTATAAATCTTATCCCCAACCACCCATGCACCCACCCAAAATCCTGGCTCTGCCACTAGAGCCCACCCATGCGGAAAGATAGCCCACACATGTGGTAAGTGAGCCTTTAGAAAAAATTAAAAGAAAAAAATTCCTGAAATGGAATCAGTATTAAAGTGGAGTTGTCTTTGAATGTTGATTTTTTTTTTTCATATTATAATTCTAATGAATGGAATCTCATTATCACCATAATTTTTTATGGTATTCAAGCAATTTGCCCATTGGTTGTAATGGGCCAACCATGGGCCCAGTCCATGATGTGTGAGCCTTAGCAACTGGTTTTTACAACATGAGAGTCTGTCCAACACCATGGATAAGGATAAAAACGGGTTCGGGTTCTGAAGCGGGTTGCAGAATGGAACCAACTCAAACCAAACCCGTCCAAATATCAATATTGGACATTATTGGTCATGTGTGGCCCACCAATTATGGATTGAGGTCCATCTAAACCCAAACTGGCCTATACATTGTCTGATGCTGCAACTTGGGTGGGGCCAGACTTGGACCCTCATGGCCTCACCTTACAAAAGTAAAATTAAGTTTGGACCTTTTCGGATCAGGATCACCTCGGCTTGGATCTGGATATTTGTTCACCCAAATTTGACCTTGGTACTCAATTTATCTGATGGACTAATGATATGGTGAGATGAACTCACCTGGTTATCATCAAGTTAACCCTAACTACCCATTTATGGGAATCTTTTTTATGGAAATATGTCAGAAGATTTTTAATTTTACCGTTCTTCCCAGGACATTATTGTAGAATATAAATTAATTTCTAAATAATAAGTTACTAAAAGGCTTAGAAGAAAAATAAGTTCCTGCTAAAATTTGGTTTATATATATATTTACCAGTTTATTTCAATTTTACTTTCATTTTATTTCATTTTTCTAAGGACATTTCCATTTTTGTGATATTTCTAAAAGCAAAATTAACATTTCTTTATAATATCACCAATATTTTGGAAACAAATGTCAGTATCCCCCCCACACACTATTTTGGGTTTTGTTCAAACCAAATCTAGAAGTTGAAGTACATGACTCAACACGACCAAATTATGGGCATATTTCGTTACTAGAATTCTTAGGATTCAAGAAATTCTATCTCCAACATGTGGAATTCCTAATTCCTCCTGTAATTCCAGCAAAATAACAAGATATTGGAATTCCAAGAATGCCAAAAGTCATTCGAGACTCTGTAGGCATCTAAAATTCTGATAAAGAAACATGACATAAGGTTAAGGTTAGGTTTGGAAGTTGGAAGCTTAAAGTGAGTTTACCTACATGCATCTCAGATTGGACTTGGGTTTAGCCCAGAACTTAGTTGGATCAATATCATTGTCCAGACCTTTTCAGAAGCCATTAATTGAATTTGAAATGAAAAGAAAAGAAAGAAAATAAAAAAAAAAAAAGAAAAAAGACTTCATTTATTGATGACAATGCCTCTCCAAGGTAATTACTGGTCACCCGTCCCATTGATTGTAGATTGGCTCGTCCACTTGAACATTTTGGTCCAACCCCAATGAGTTTCATCATTCATGTGATGGGATGATTGTTGACCAGGATTGATTAACAGCAACTTGAGTTCTGTCAACTTCAGCACCAATCGCTTTATGCAGATATGAAATATCCAGATGGGCCCAGCAGATTTATGAATCTTGAATGCCAGTGGCCCACCCCAGTTGCATGTGCACCTACCACCCTCATGATCATGCAGTGTGCTGTTTGAGAATCCTCCACCATTTCAATCTTGCAGCCCACGTGGCTCCTGATGTTGTTTTTTTGCAATCAAGTTTCAACTGCATTCATCCCCTCTATGACATAATCCAATCCAATGCATCTCAAAGTCCACTTTTATTTATCAGACACATTATCAACAACAAAATCCCAGTGTAATTCCAAGTATCCCTGTGGAATGGTGCATATGAGCCTATAGTTGGTTTCTGGAATTTTTGAGAACTTGAAGAATTATCAACAACAATTCTTGAGGACATATTTGTATGGATTGAATTGGATTCTTAAGAATTACAATAAATGTATTCTTAAAAGTGATTAATTTGAAAAATGTGAATAAATGGCCATCAAATGATTTACCCCTGATGGAAAATGAATATACGATTAGCTACCGTTTTAGTGAATCAAATCCTACGAAAATGTGGGCACTAACACTGTTTTCAGAATTCCTAACAAGAGGAGTTTGTTCCTTTTGGAAATGCTCTGAATCACATAGCCCCTAACCATTTACTATGTTTAGTAATGGCTTGCCAACTTGCTAATCTTCGCATTTTTTTTATTATTAAGAATGTCTATCCGAAGTGAAAATTATAGAAACAAAGAACCTATAGCAATAATTAGGTTCTAATTTACATTGTTAATGTGTTTGTTAATTGTTATCATCAGTGCAAGATAAGGTTTTTGAATGTGACAGATTGTTTTTTTTGCTACCCCTGGAATATTTGATACAAGTACTGTTGGGTGAGTTCCTAATTGTGAAGGGTGGAATTGGGCTAAACACACATAGGAAAACATTGGTTTGATCAGTATAAGGCCCATCTTTGATAATTTTTTTATAAAATAGATGGACTAGTTGTCATATATGATACATGTGTAACCAATAAAAATCCTTTTGGCTGTTTGGACTTTGGATCTTCCTAAACCAAGTACAGGCAACTCTCATTAAACGCATAAACGAGTGTTTATGCATTTGGTTGACTTAGTAGCTACCTGTAACTGCTGTTTTGATGTGTGCCATAACCACTTATGACTAAACAGGAGTTAACACTGTTACAAAGAATTAGAATTAGATTTACACCTGCCTAGGTGAAGTTTCTCTGGAATAAGGTGTGGGTTTGCTCCCTATCTTTTGTGTTTGAGTCCTACCCGATACTTACCAAGAACACTGGGATGCAAACGGATATCTAATTCTCCCTTGTTTGAAATCTGTTTTAGATTCCAATTCATGAACGGTTCCTCGTCCGTAACTTAATTTAGGTTCTGATTGATAAACGGTTCGGGTTCTAGGTCAATATAAGTTCCGATTCATAGACTCGGACCCGACACATGAATCTTTAATGTTGCAAATTGTAGCTTAAAATCAGCTTTTGTTAGATATTCTTATGCTTCATTCTAGAGGTAGTAGACTTGATGTACTGTTATAGATAAGTAGAATGATATTGTTTTTATTTGTAAGGAAAAAAAAAACCTAAATAAATAACTAAAAGGAATTGAGAACCAATTTTGAAACTAGATGCCAGCCCTTTCGTTGGACCCACTTCCGTAATTAGATCCGAGTCCTCTTATCAGAATCGGGACTGAAACCAACAATATAGCTTCTGAGTCGGAATTGGACTTGGAACCAGAATCGTTATTTAAAAATAGGTCTGAGTTTGATTCCACTATGGTTTCAACCCTAAATCATCCCATCTGCAACGCCAAGTACAAGTGTGTTGTGGGGACATATATACACATGGGGAAATATAATCCGATCAGTTAAAAATACTATAGGAATACCCACTTCATTAAAAAAATAATACAAAGTTTACTGGTAAACAAAAGGCAGGGCAACCAAGATTGGAGGATCCAAAACACCGGCCTTTTAGTGCAAGATGGTGTGTCATCTCCTTGAGGAACTAATTCCCTAGTACTTGAGAAGGAATCATGGCACAAGAAAGATTCGATGAACAGCTCGGTGTCGGTTGTTTTATTGGGATTTTCTTCATACTGGGTGTATCAGTGTATGGTTTCTGACAGAGTAGGGCCCCAACATGGCCAAAAACAAATCATCATGTGGTGCCCACTATGTGATGCTGTGGCTTTTGTTATTCTTCTTTGAAAAATGCCTGTCGATGTCCTTTTCCATGGTCCTTTCATATGTAACTATGCAGCCGCGGCTCCTTCCCATTTGCCATTTGCTTCACGCTGCCATTGTCATCTTCTGGTTTGGTGGGCAGTCTTTAACTAAAGGACACCTTTGTGAAAGATAAACGTGCGAAGCATCTTACAAAAGATGAGGAAGAAGACGGAAAAAAAAAAAAAGGACAAATATGCATATTAACACTTAAGTGATGACTAAATTTATATTTGGAATAGGTTTATTTAAAACAAAAAGATATTTGGAGGAGTTGCAGTCTATAGGGATTTCATTTTTCAGTTTTTTTTTTTGGTTTCTTGATTGGGTGTGTTTATGTGACAAGGGGATTCCACAAAAAAGATAATGTTGTTCTAATTTTTCATGCAAAACGCTATTATGTTGTATGGATCAATACATTTTTTTGTGGAAAAGGAAAAAATGAATGAATTTTTCTCAATAAATAGTTTTGTTTGCTTGTGCGAAAGGTGGGAATACAGGAATCCTTTGTCCCATGAAAATAGAAATCTACGAACTGCGAAATCTTCTTGTTGCACTACGGTATTTATATTTCGTTGCAGAAAATCTTACACTCACTTATCTATCTATATCTCTAAGGGAATGTAGTCTCCCTTCGTTCAACCACAGGCCTCCAAGTGCAATCCCTCAATTCATAGCATACATGAAGATAGCTGTCATGATCTGCTCTCACTCCACTCTCCTCTAAACTAACTTCCGTAAAACTTCCTAAAAAAAAAGGGGTCCCACTACGTAACTGATATGATATTGGAAATACAGATAACATTGGAACCCAAGTGGGCCACCCGATGACTCATCTGATCCGTGGATCCGAAGGAGGACCCATGGGCGACCCATTAGGTGGTGGACCCACGCGAGGTGGGCCTTGTTTGGCCCACCATCCAGCGTTTGATCAGAGAGAGGGAGAGGACATGTTTTAGTCCCAGATGCTTGATTTTCTTGCGATGATACCGAGACCCGGGTGGGCCACCCGATGACCAATCTGATCTGTGGATCTGAAGGAGGACCCAAGAGCGACCTAGTAGGTGGTGGACCCGTACGAGGTGGGCCCTATTTGGCCCACCATCCAACGTCTGATCAGAGAGAAGGAGAGGACGTGTTTTAGTCCCAAAGGCTTCATTTTCTTGCGTTGATATTGGAGTGGGCCACCCGATGACCCATCTGATCCGTGGTCCGAAGGAGCTCGCATGGGCGACCCAGTAAATGGTGGACCCGTGTGAGGTGGGCCCTATTTGGCCCACCATCCAGCGTCTGATCAGAGAGAGGGAGAGGACGTGTTTTAAATGTCTTAGAAATCCAAATGATTGAATATTTTCGTTAAAACCGTCAATCCTAAAGGCTTGATACCGGGACCCAGGTGGGCCACCCGATGACCCATTTGATCTGTGGATCCGAAGGAGGACCCATGGGTGACTAATTAGGTGGTGGACCCATGCGAGGTGGGCCCTATTTGACCCACCATCCAGCGTCTGATCAGAGAGAGGGAGAAAACGTGTTTTAGTCCCAAAAGCTTGATTTTCTTGCGTTGGTACTGGGAACCTGGTGGGCCACCCGATGACCCATCTGATGTGTGGATCGGAAGGAGGACCTACGGGCGACCCAGTAGATAGTGGACCCATGCGAGGTATATTCATTTTCAAGCACGAGCGTTTGTTGCTAGTAAAGACTGGTCCATATGTGGTATTCCTTTTGATGCTGCCAGTGAGGCCCACCACTTGAGAGCATGAGAACTGGGGTCAGGAGTTTAAAAAGTCTCCTCGCAACTTTCCAATGTTGGAAAATTTGGAAACCATCCGAATATGAAAGTGCTTTTTTGAGGACTTCAAAGTTAATTCGATATAGTTAGTAACAAATTCTGAATATAATCAACTGGGGGCCTAAAATAGATATGTCAAGTTTGGGTCAAGTGTGAGATGGCGACAATCAAGGGGTAAGGTTTTAGTGGGAGTGCGTGGTGTAATTAATTTGACCATGAAGGGGTGGACGTGCAGCACATGCAAGGACCACAGGCAGGACAATTTCGATGCAATGAAGTGTTTGGCCAGTCATGAAAATTTCCAACAAGGAGTAAGGTTTTAGTGGGTGTGTGTGGGGTTTAACTTGACCATGAATGGGTGGACGTGCAGCACATGCAAGCACCACAGGCAGGACAATTTCGATGCAATGAAGTGTTTGGCCAGTCATGAAAATTTCCAACAATCAAGGGGTAAGGTTTTAGTGGGTGTGTGAGGGGTTTAACTTGACCATGAAGGGGTGGACGCGCAGCACATGCAAGCACCACAGGCAGGACAATTTCGATGCAATGAAGTGTTTGGCCACTCATGAAAATTTCCCTCACTCTGCATATATGGAGTAATTTTCACTGTTCCTATGACAGATAAAGAAAAACACTAAGCCCTTGTGGGACAACCTTTGGATTAATTTTAGGAGACTGTGAAAAAAAAGGTCTCATTGTCGATTAATTTTAAGGAAAAAAACCAACCCGATTTAACCATCGCAACTATTAATTTATGGGTCTTAAAATTTAATGGTTTAATATATAAATCACGTTGTTTTATAAAATCCAATCTAATTGTGAGTGTATGCAAATAAATATAAAATTAAAATGAGTATCAAATTCATAGGGGATTAATGAGTATGATGAAATTAAATATATGTGATTCACCATATATGGGAACCAAGAGAAGCACCTCTCATAGGAATGATGTTATCAAAACAGTCAATTTTACATCTAGGTTCTCGATCAAATTCACTCAGGTGATATTAATTACATT
The DNA here is from genome assembly GCA_028538565.1 of Umbellularia californica. Lineage (NCBI taxonomy): Eukaryota > Viridiplantae > Streptophyta > Magnoliopsida > Laurales > Lauraceae > Umbellularia > Umbellularia californica. Next base: position 61,576,169 of record JAPQWN010000007.1, on the reverse strand, counting down.
GACTTAACGTACACCGAAGTAAAAAACAACCCATAGGGTAATCCTACCCTTTGATCTTTGGTTTCCCTGCTCTCTTGGATGGATGAGTATGATTAAGTTTTCCTAACTGTTACTTTTATGTCCTAAAATGTTTAAAGCTATATATATTGTAAATTTATAGTCATGAAATCTATCATAACTAGGTCTCTCATGGTTGAGTAGCATTGGCACTTTAGTTTCGTGCACATGGTTAGGACTGATCTCTCGGTCCTCACGTAGAAGTATCACTCTTTAACCATTAGCCCAACATAGCCCAAGAAATAAATGGAAAAAGAAAAAAAAAATCACCCTGCATGGGTCAGATCCAATTCAAGAGGGTAAATGGGATTGGATTGGCTCACAAATGGCTCCTATTTAAAACCATGTTTCTAGTAAAATAGTTATCCCAGGAATCTGCCATATTTATAATTTTATATACATATAATTTTTTCTGTTAAAAAATAATAATTTTATATACATAGTAATTACATTATGTAAATATCATATTTGCATACCATAGACACAGATCTAGCTAGGTGATATTTTCTTGATAATATTGTGATATTCAAAATATCAAATGTTGAAATATCTTGAGAATGAAATCATACGATACTACTGAAATATAATGCGAACTCAAAAAGTTTAGCTATGGTGGGTCCCACTGAATTGATCAACCTATTCTATTCAACCATTTTCTTTCCTCCCCACTGGTATCCCTCCTTTCCAGTCAACGGTCAACTTCTAGGCTTCTACATCCCTCATCCTTAGAATCACTAGGTCAATTTCTAGACCTGGAAAACTTCTACTTTCAAAGATCTTCAGAGTCACTACATTTCCATTATTGTGTCTTAATGCTTTTCTGGCCTTTTGGGTAAGATCTAGCTAGTGTGGTATGTTATCTATTGGCCCTTTCTTTTCTAAATACTAATTAGACATTGTTCATTTGTTTGTGACCACAAAGCATCGGTAGATATGTGGGAGAGTAAACAAAATTATTATAATCAAAGCCACTTTTAAGATAATCACCATGTCTTCCTTTTGAAGGGATTCTATCTGACCATATTCCACTCCACTATAACCTCCACTTTAGAGATGTGGGGTCGACCTTCACTTCACCTAATAAAATCTATTCATGTCACATACCCTTCCTTATTCATGCATGGCCCAGCTTTCACTACATCTTCATTGAATTATTCTTGACCAACATCTGCTAGAAGCATAGGGATATATTTCAAAGATGATCAATACAAACGTGTAATTTATAATTCTTATGTGAGCAAAATCAAGTCTAATGTAGATAGATATTGGGACTCTGTGAGAATTGGGTTGGTCAAAGTAACCGTGGGCCCACCTGTCCCACATATGTTTGACCATCCTCATCCAGTCAAATTATCTCTCTCTCTCTCTCTCTCTCAGTCAAACGGTCTTATGACTTTAATTAAGCTTTGTATTGACTCATTGAAAATTTGAAATACTTTGCCGTAATGTTTTGGAAAAGGGAGACTGAGCTTCGGTCAAACTTGGTTGAAGAATGAAGAGGTGACTGACTTATATAATAAGTAAGATTAAATAAGAAAAATCCTTTAAGAAGTATTCTAAAAATGAAAATATCATTCAAAACTGTAAAAAAGATATTAGAATAAATTAATAAGATGAATATGAGAAATCCATTAAAAAGTGTTTTAAAAATGAAAGTACCATTCAAAACTGTAAAACATTTAAAAACAAATTAATAAGGCTTTTAAATTTAAACTGATTTTTAAATCTTTTTTTCTTTTGCATTTTTTTTCTCTTCCATGATATCTTATCATAATGGCCATACAGTTCACATGATTGAACTTGATACTAAATGGTTATCATGACTCGACAGGGTTGGATTGATGTCCAGTCAAGTTTTTAAAACATTTCATTATGGTGGGATAGTAGAATTTGGATCCTCTGGATACCTTTCACGGCCTTTTGGCTAAGATTTTGGATCCTCTGGAGGTTCAGAAGGAGTTTTTGGTCCTTTCAAGACATATGAGGTGAGAAGGACAGTTTTTATTGACAGGTCCAGGCTTGAAATTTTACCTCTTCCCTCCTTGTACATGTGATCTGCGATTGCCTCATATGTGTGAACTGTATCTCCTCTTCACATATGTGAGTCTAACAGATCCCGGCCCCTTAGCTGAGATACTCGAAAAAAGAGTGAAACATTTGATAGGACCTTTTTTTTGGTAGAAATATGTTAGGACTCATGGGATTACTAGTCTATTGTACGCATTGGCTTCAGGATTTAGCCAACTTGGTACATTAATGTTCATTCATTTGTGGTTGAAAGTCCCAATATCTTATTTGCATTGACTAACCTAAAAATCTATAAGATAGGCCCAGCTAATAAGCGACTTAGGTATCGTTTGGGAAAGAGGTAAAATGAGGAGAAGGAGAAAAAAAAGAGGGGAAAATGGAGGGAATATTGAAATTGAGGGTGTTAAGGAAAGGGGAGAGGAATTTGGGGGTAAAATTAGTGTGGGGTCCACTCCAAAGGGGTGGAATGAGGCAAAGAGGAGATTTTTTAGAAAATTATTGAACTGCTCTTTTGTCAAATTGAAGCTTTTACAAAAGTAAGGATAAAATAGTAATTGTTTCTCTATATCACAAACAAATATAATTATACTTTTTCAATTTTCTTCCCCCTACTTTTTGACCATCCAAGATAATATTAATTTTCCCTCCCCTCGCCCTCCCCTCTCCCTGCATTTTCTTTCCCCCTCAAATTTTCCCTCCCCTCCCCTCTCAAACATATTGTTAGAATATTCCCACTTGGCTCGTTTGTGAAGTCTTTGCCGTAAGATGGACCCACCTAATGAGCCACTTAGATCTTTGCCATCCTGTCTTGTTTGTTAAGTCCAGGACAAAAGTCGTTGCAGAAGACATTTAATACAACAGAATCAGAATTGAAGAAGTGAAATTTAATCTTTAATAAAAGAAGACCATAAGTTTATAAATGTAATTATTGTGTTCTAGAATGTAGCCTGGCGTCTGGAATTGAAGTCTCAACCAACTAAATTGAGATTCAGATTTTTGACAAATGGTCCAAATAAAAGGACAGACAAAATGGGTGTTTTGATACTGCCGTTAGTGTTGCTGCGATGTAAAGGGTCCAATTTAGGGTCACAGGAGCAGAGAATTTTTGGTCCTGCTCTAAGGGGCCCAAATCGGGCCAACTTGGGCCCACCTTTGATCAGTGGAGATTCTTTCACATTCTTTTCCCCCATGATCTGACACCAATGTAAAAAAACCCTATGTATGGTTCAGATTTTAGGGTTAACATAATTTAACAGGGTTGATATTTCATGTACCCTTTATCCGTAAATAGACATTTCCATCTACCGTACCCTAATGATAAGAATGCATCCAAGTGGGCCTAAAGAGCTTGACTTTTTAGCATAGTATGTGATCAGCTCGTAGGTGAAAACTTTCCTACAAGAAGCAGCAGTAAAATGAGGGGGATTGAATTGTGGGTTTTGGAAAAAAAATGGTGACTATTGGCCATGCCAATGGTGCCTATTGGTGCATAGGTCATGTCTGTTACGCCAAAAAAAAAGAAGAAAAAGAAAAAATTACCAAAAAAATTATCTTAGATGTCTTGTGTACCAAAAAGACCCTCATGGTTTCACCATAACGATAAAGTCACTCTAGCCAATTTTCACTTTTTTCGCATGACGATATCATTGCTCATTTCAGTTGGACAATGTTATCATCGTCCTCTTCTCCGTTCCTCCATCTCAAGAAGAATGAGAACTACTAAAGATTTATTATTATTATTATTATTATTATTATTTCTTAGATTAATGCCTCATTTTACATGTGTATCAGTCCTTTGCTACTGTTAAATGCTATTTTAAATCGAAAAAAAAAAAAAAAAAAGAAGAAGACCTGGTTTGAGGCTGATTTGTTGCCAATTGCCAGGCAAGTAGCGTTCAAAGGTATTGAAATATCATAGTTTTGTTTTAGGGTTACCTTGTTTTCCTATTTGCAGACAAGTTGACGTCAAAATCCATTTATTAGTCAAACTCCTACAAAAGGGTAATGACATCAAACGTGCATTGAACAACGAAACTGCCCTCATGAATAAGATAGCTTGTCCCTTTGGCAGAGATATTCTTATGACCCACCGTGAGATGGCGGAAATGGATCGCCTGATTGGTCCAAACAAGGTTCAAGCGGTTCATTTGGGAGAAATGTCACATCTCATCTCAAAAAAGAAAAAAAAAATCCTTGTCCATGTTGTACAATCCCCCGCCCCCCCCCCCCCCCCCCCCATTGGACCAAACAGGGTTTCCAAACAAGGGATCTAGATCTTGAGATGGCGAAGTGTCAGACTCCGGATCCTCTACATGGCTCTCTCAACATACAACTATCATCCCTGCCGTTCATAATGTGGGACCCATAAAATATGGGGTTGACCCATCATGAATAATGATCTAGATGTGTACTCGCATAGAAGATCATGTGCGCAGGAGAAAATTTTCCAAAAAAATGTGGCCGCTCTAATAAGAGTTGTCCATATTGTTAGCTGTAGCTCAACTGATAAAAGACTTAAGATTTGTTTCTTTACTAAAATTTCTAGATTTCATGTCTGGAGGTTGTCTGGAAACTCCAAATGCTAGAATTCTAAACTGTCATTTCTAAATTCTGTGTTTCATTTTCATCTGAATTCTTGTATGAGAATTTCTAAATTTCTGAGTTTTATAAAACTCATGTTTCGTTGCTACATAATTTCTAGAATGGAATTACACATTTTATGCATTGTAGTAAATGGGACCCCCCTTTTGTGGTGGTGAATTTGGGACTCAACTGTCAGAATTATAATGTGAACCCACCTCAGGGATATGATACATGGGCCCATCTTTTAGAAACGAAAGTATGGTACCCAATTTTACAAATTTGAACATGGACCCATCTTGATAGGAATTGCATAGGCCCAATTTTTATAATTGTGAATATGGGGCCACTTTTTTGTTGGTAAGAGGGTTCACAATTAGGTATTTGAATTCCAACCAAACTTCTTGGAGTTTTAGAAATTTGAAATTTTTTTGGAGGGGTTAGCATTTTGGGATTCTACTTTTTTGGTATTTGAAAATTCTAACTGCCTTGAATACTAGGAGTCCCACCAAACTTCCGGAATTCCAGTAAAAAAAGAAAACAAGAAACAAGCCCTTAGTCCATGTATGAGAGTCTTGAAAGTTCGAGTCTTCATTGTAGAAAAATAAAAATAAAAATGAGACTTGCCCCCACCAACCATTGGGCATAAGATTGATTATATATAAAATACATGAACCACTTGCTCATGTATTCATATTGTATATATATTCAAATTGACCCAATCCAAAGATTCCATATTTTCAAGTGTAAAAAGAAGAAAAAGTAAAAAAAGAAAACATATTATCTAAAAACAATTAATTAAAGAAAAGGGTTGCAATCCGATTTGTAATGCATCTTTGATTTGAATAATTTATCTTGAAGTTGACGTTTTTCGATGTCCTTAAAAGACCTTTATTTAGTATGCAGTTACCCATGTGATGGCAGCCTTCACAGGAAAGCCGCATGCAGGTTGAAGTAGGACCATAGTTATTAATTTCGTTTCGTTTCGGCCGAACTGGCCGAAATTTTTCGTTTCGGTCAAGTGGCTGAAACGAAATTTCGGCCAAAACTTTTCGGTTTGACTTTCGGCCAATTTTGGCCGAAATTCGAGATTTCGGCCGAAATGTAAATTTTCGGTCAAAATGAAATTTTACAAAATTAATTTTTTTTTTTAACTTTTTTTACATAGATTTTGTATTTCTAATATTTTCACAAAATATAATTCCAAAAAAAAAATACTATAATGGATTAAATCTATATTTATTACTTTTTCTATTTTTTTACTTATATATGTATATATATTTTGTTATATTTTCCCCGAAATGTAATTCAGAACAATTTCGCCGAAATCCCGAATCGGCCGAAACTTTTCATTTTCCAGGCTAGAACGAAATGAGATCCGAAACGATATTAACAACTATGAGTATGACTCCTTTTTATTCTTTTTTTTTATCCCTAGTGAGATTTGTATATGGGAGATGATGGGAATTCATCCATGTAAGGGGATACAACTATGCATGCAAAGTGATAAAATGTGCAGGGATGGTTGGGGTTTAAATAGGTGTTCTGGAGCAGGAAAATTGAGACACCGTATTGTTCGCTCTCCTATTTCCGGATGGACGGCATGATTCACACATGCACGGCACCTTCAAGGACATCTTTTATTGGTGGTGTAGAAATTCTCGCTTCATATATAAATAGGCCTTCGTCCACTCACATGAAACGAGGAAATGGAGATGGATAATGAGGATTGAGCTGTCTCTTCTCCACATCCATCTTAATGCCGACATCCATTTTTAATGCAAATAGCATAAATGCAAGAGCTACATTCCTCACTCTCATTAAGAGTAACTCTCGTAAAAACATCACACACGAACGCGCGCGCGCGCGCACACACACATATATATATATATATATATATATATATTTATGTGTAGATTTATGTGAGCATATATGTGGGTTTATTTGAATATGATTCTCATGTGATTTCTATTTATATGATTGTTATGTGATTTCCTTGTGAATAAACCATGCATGATTCTTACGTGACTTTCTTTTGGCAATGGCTTATCAACATATAGTTGTTATAAATGTATTTGAGTATGATTGTTATGTAGGCTGTTAACAACATAACATCACTTCTCTTAAGTTATATATTAGTCCCATGTTTAGCCTCACATTCAGATTCAACTCCAATGACTAACATTGAGGATGAGCCATAATCTTGAAAATAAAGTGCTACAAAATCCCAATGTCAATGTCGTATGGATATATATGAGAAAATCTTTTTATTTTTATCTATATAGGATTCATTTACGTGTTCCATATTTAATTCATGAGAATTCACCAACACTATCAATTTGTCTTATCTTGAATAGAAAATGATTGCCTAGCCATTACCCTTGCTAAATTGTTTTATAGTAAAGTGACATTTTCATTTACTGCTATGTCGCGTGTTGCATTACATTGAAGGTCTCAAGGTAAGACCAAAAAGGGAGGGTACTTAAGATTGGTTTACATTTAGTTCCTAGTGATTGTGCAAAAATTGTTAAAAATCGATTTTTTTCTCTCTAGGCCGTAGGCCAACCCTTGACCTGCCCTAGGTTGTGAGGGTCGGAGAAGGCTTAGGTAGTGCAAACCCTTTGAGGACTTTGGCATGGCTATCCCCGGCCCATATATGTTGACGGTAGGGCTCAGCAACTATAGGCTTGGACTAGCTCGGCCCTTTGACAATCCAACCCCTGCTTTGAGCCAACCCCTGCTTTGTATGGATCCAAATCCCTGCTTACTATGCATAGAAAAGAAATCTACCACCCTTTTTTTTCTTTGAAAGTAAAGAAATCGCCCATCTTAAATTTTACTTTGATAGGACTTACTACCACTGTGAAATTGAACTCAAGATTGATAATGTGATTAGCCACATTATTATGCGATACCAATCGAAGTGAAATTTGATGATATGCTACTAGAGGGGATGATGCTTAACTGGCAAAGGCCTTCTGGAAATGGTTTGGCCGTTCCAAGTCATGGAAGTCCAAACAGTCTGGCCTTTGAGGATCACTTGAGCATTACAGTCATTTGGTTGGTTGGTGGAAACTGAGCATCATCCAATTAAAAGGAGGTGCAATTTTGAGGGTCCCAAACTGTTAAATCCAAGTCATTAAATGAAGTGGAACGGGCATACAAAATTTACAAGATTGATACAAGGGCCTACAACTTGGTTGGAACTTGGTTGGATGTCATGTTTGAGTCAATGCTAATTCATGGAGGGATAGTAAATTAAAGGCCTTAGATTGTTCAAAGGGTGGAAAGCAAGTGAACCCCAGAAGTCAAGTCATTCCTAAGTTTGAAACGGTATTTCAAACTTTTACATATCCTATGTAAGGATGGGGTTAGCCCTAGTTTAGTCCTAAGGTGCATCCACTGCCATCCATGGTGAGATTTCTTTCTAACAAATTCTATGTATAGAATCCAAATCCAACAATAAAGTAACTTAAATTCTATATATAGAACCCAAGCTAAACTCTATTTATTATTATTATTATTATTATTATTATTATTTTGTAAAACCCCTAGGTTGGAGCTAGGACTCTGATTTAATGGCTAAAAACATAGGTTGCAACTCTAACTTGGACTGACTTGGTAAGATAGGGAATGAAGTTAACTCAGCAATGTGAGAGTTAACTAGGAAATCATATCAATTTTTTATTTATTATGTAAAGATATAAACTAAAAAAGGTCTAACATAGTGTATTGATTTATAAAATACACAACAAAAAACAAAATAATCAAATATCAAGCCTCAAAGTTTACTGTTCTCAAAATTTCAGTTCAAATATATTGGGCCATGATTCATTAATCTATCCTCTCTCTTGATTAAAGTACACCAGATCAGGAAATAGGAAATCTTGAGTCCAGCTAATTAAAACCCATTTGTCTATTTAAAACCCAGATCTGAGCTTTAGGATCGAGTCTAAGTTTAAACAATTGAAAGAGAACAGAATTCCTAAAATATATGTTGCATGAATCAAATCTTACCAGAGTCATTTCTAAGAACAATAATGATATTTTTAAGGATCTGGTTGTTTGCAGAATATCTGACAATTGCTATTGGGAGGTGATATGAAATCTCCAAATTACTACCCTAGCTTGATTCACAAATGCCGTGAAATCTTAAATTTATTAAATTTTATAAACCAAGATTGACAATTCACACAGCTAACCATTTTGGGATTCCAAATTTATGGAGTACAGCCACCAAGAGAATCAACATATGGGATTTTCATTGGATTGTGGAGCTTGTTAGGTTTTTTAGTGTTGGCTAAATTCATGGGTTGGACAAAACTCTGGGTCTTTTGAGTTGTATTTTTTTATTTAGAAAAGGACTCTGAAGATAGAAGATTGGAAGGACTCAGAAGAAGAATGCCTAAAAGAATTAGAAGAAGAAAGCTGGAGAAAAAGAGCTGAAATTCCGGATCAACCAAAATGGGGTCCGCTCAGATCAGCCAGAATGGGGTCCGCTCAAGCGACCAGATCGTCCGCTCGAGTGGACAAAGTCAGAATGGCCCAGCGCTGAAACAGAACTTCATCCGCTCGATTGGATGGTGGGTTTGCTCAAGTGGACAAGGCGGCAAAGTCTCAGGAAAATTAGAAACCGCTTTTCTAATTGTGCTTAAACTGCTTATTTTAATCATAATCAAGTTAGGCAATTTTAAGCACGACCTAAGGGATATTTAAAGGACTCAAGGGTTGTTTTAAAAAGATATCTCACATCTCAAAGTTATGAGTTAGAGATTATTATTGAGATAATTATTCTCTAGAGATTTTTATGAAGTTGTGTTGCCAAGTTCTCTAGATTCAGTTCTTCTACATCATTTGTAGAAGATTATCTTCTTACGAGAAGACTTGAGAAGTCAAGCGCTGGATTGAATCTGTTGCAATCAACGGTGTGAAGTCGTTGAAGCGTGCAAGGTAAATTCAATCATTGGGTAGAGGATATCTAAGGAAGAGATCTGAGTTTCTTGTAATTACGAGATTTATAGTATTTGATTTGATCCAGTTCGGATCGGTGGTTTTTCACCCAGTTAGGGTTTTCCACCTTAAATTTGTTGTCTTCGTGGTGTGTGCTTGTTGATTTTATTTCCGTTGCATATTATTTATTTCTGCACACTTTTGTATTGATTGTTTAGGTAAACCAATCTAGAGATCACGGATCCTATAGCCCTCAGAGCTGACATGAAAGCATCCCAATCACAATGACAAGATGTTTTGTAGAAACAGGGAGATATTGTTTCACCGAATTCAATTGAAAATGTGTGTTAGTTGGCAAGAGATTTTATACAGTTTGCGAACTTAAATGGGGTAAAACAGTATTTCTCTAATTATATCAAACAGGGGATTCAGACTGCAATGAGAGATAGTCTGTTAGTGTCAAGTCTTCCCATGAGATCCCTTTGTGGAAAAGGGTGACAAACTTGAGACTATGGCCCCCAAATTCACGGTGTCGTTGAAGGCTTTGGACCCCAAAAATGATTCAATGTCCAGCGATCTAAGCCCAAATGCATGTCCATGTCCATGCCCACCTCATTGACCGATTCAAGCCAACAATCGACACACGTCGTGAACCTATTTGATAATTTTATCGTAATGTAAAGTGAATGGTCAAAATAAAAAACAACAATGCCCAAATGAACTCTATTTACTGGAATCAGAGAAAGATCCATTAGAGCAGGTAAGAATCGATTTCCTCAGTAACTGTCCATGCCATCAAATCAAATGTCAATCTTGTTGATTTAAGAAATTGAAGGGCACTTCCCGGCACCAAAACCTTCTCCAATTGGGCGATTGCTCTCCACCCAATTCAAATGCAGATGCAGCAAAGTAATAATAATGACAGTTGGAAACCTGCAGCCACACAGTGCACACACACTTTCCACCCAACCAAACAAACACAGGTTTAAAAAAAAAAAAAAAAGGCTCCCTCAAAACAGAACAGCTGTGGCACCAAGTCTTGGAAAATGGAAGCATAATGCCCATTCACTCTCTGTCACAATAATTCTCTCTCTCTCTCTCTCTCTCTCTCTCTCTCTCACACACACAAAATCAGAGTCTCTTGCCTCTATTTGTTCTGATCTTTCCACCAACTAACTGCTCAACACTGCTACAAATCCAGAGCAATTCCTTTCCTCTTTCTCATCTCATCCTTCTCCAACTGCCATCCAATAACTAAGTTAGAGATCTCTTACAAAGGTACTGCTACTGCTACTGCAGCTCTTTTTTTTTTTCTCTCCTCTTCTTCATCTGGTGCACATGTGATGTGACTTTTGTCTATGGTGGTACTTTGTGCTGTTGCTCCTGGTTAGGGTTTTTGATTTTAGGCCTTTTGAGTGGGAAATCTCCCAGATTGGAATATGCTGGACCTTTGATCCTCTTTGATGGGGACTGTTGGAATTGAAGCATTGCTTATCTGTATGTGGGTTTTAGTTTGTGGGGGGCTTTTATGTAAAGGTTTATAGCTTAAAGTTTTTGTCTTTTTAATTTGGGTGCTGAAAGATAATCCAGTGAAGAAAAGAGCCTGATGATATGGGTTGTTAGGGTGTTTCAAATTGGGGGAACTTTTGATGGAATGGTCTGCATCTGGATTTATGCTCATGCGATTAGGGATGTGGATCGCATATGCAGTATTGGGTGCATCCGTGACATTTGCTCTGGTTCAGAAACAGAAACAATTGATAATGTCCTGGTTTAAATTTCAATTCAAATGGATTATTGAATCCTGTAAGAATTATGCAATTCAGGAGTTTAGGAAGCATCACTTCAATCATCAAGACTGTTCCATGGTTTCAGTGGGGCTTAAGAGATATCACATACATACTTCTTTTGGGATGTTATATTATTTCCCCTCTAATTTTGGCTTGCATCTATATTGTATATTTATGCGTCTCTCTATATATGTCTATGTTTTCAAAAGAAGGAAAATGTTGGGTTTATAAAATGACAGGTTTCATGGTGCCTATAGAGCTTCCTTTGGACGTTGTGGGGGTGGTGCTTGGGTCTTTCTTTTGTGGGATGCTGAATTGTGGTGCCCTGGAGTTTGAAGACTTCAATTGACTGGAGCTCATCGAATCTCAAGAGTTTTTGGACAAACTCTCTCCACATTTTTACCTTCAAAATTATATGAAATAATTATCCAGACACTAGAACTCTACTGTTCCAGGTTCTGGCCTGTTTGGGCCACTCTTGGTCCACATGGGGTGCAAAATCCTGCTCAATTTATGTGTTTTACATGTACCAAGCAAGGGACAAATTTCCTTGTTAACAGATTCTTCTTTATGTTGCATAAGGACTTGTACACCTTTTTTTAGCAGGTATGATGTCTAGGATTAAATGCATATGCCGTTAATTGATATACCCAGTTAGAAAAAAAAAAAAAAAAGGTATTTTTGAACTAGCTTTTTCGAAGTTGTATAATAGAACTCTTTATCCTATCCCAATGTCACGAGTAAGACTCAGATGATGATGCTATTAATGTATTACAACTCTCTTTTCCCTCTCATGTTACTTGACAGCATGCACACATTCTAAGCCTAGATAAAGGAGGGTCACATTGGACCAGCAGTTGACTGTAATATATCACCACACTTTAGTTTTTAAAAGTCTCTTGTTTGATCACATTAAGTTATCCCAGATTGAGAGGATTAGGCTAAGATGATTACTTATAAAACTCTTTGTTTGTAAAGGAGATGCTTGATCATTGCAATTGGATAGAATTCTTTGTTTTCTGCAACAACTTAGTTCGATTATTCTTATTAGAAATAATTCTGTTTTTTTGAGTCTGATGTAAACAGTTTCATGTGAAACCTTTTCTTTGATGCAATGTTGAAACCAGCAGACTTATACACCATGCAATTCAGTGTTTGTAGCTAGATTCAGCATCTATTCTCTCTCAGCTTAAACGTACTATTTTCTGAGTTAATTTCAGCATGGATCCAGGCGAGATTTTGAGTTAAAATCGATGATGCCTTTTGTTTTTTCTTCTACTAAACATTGTTTAATTGAGGGGATCTGTTTAGATTAAGAGGGAATCTTCTTTGTGATATTAACACTGGATTTTTTGGGTTTAAAATCCATCCATGAGTCTTCTGGTATTCAGTCCTCAGTTGGGACAGACTTTTGCTTGAAATTTAGGGGTAGTAATTTGATTATTAGATTTGACTTTAAGTTGTTTGACAGAATAGTGGTGTGGCTGTAGTTTTTTCCCATATCAAGTTAGCTGTATAAACTGGTAGAGAGCCCAGCTGTGAATTCTGGGTTGGATTATTCTTTTTTATTTTATTTTTTAGCTGAAAGGATTAATTAGTTTTCTAAATGACTGAATATTAGTCAAAATTGGTGTGCAGATTTAAAGAGGCAGGTCTTGCCAAAATTTCACCAATTATTGGGATTGCTTAGCATTAGAGCTTGACTTTAAGTTCGCATGTTTTTGGATTTGTGTTTGAATAGAGTATGTCGATCTGGACTAGGGGTGTCAAATGGGTCGTGCCATCACAGCCCAGCCGTGCCTTCCATGGGCTGAGCCTAGCCGTGCTATGCCGAATCTGCCCATGGACCAAAAAAACATTTTTTAAATTAAAAATTTATAGAGAGAGAGAGAGAGAGAGAGAGAGAGAGAGAGAGAGAGAGGTGTGTTGAGAAATGAGGGGGAAGGGGATGGGGTATTTATTAGAGGTGGCCAAATATGACCTGACCCGCCAAACCAACCTATGTATTATTTGCTTAACCCGACCCGTTTGATAGGTGGGTCTGTCACGGGGTCAAGTATTCATGACCCGCAATTAAGCAGGTTGGGTTAGGGTTGACCTGCTTGACCCGCAGAACCTGCTTATTTAAGCTAAAAATTGTATTTGATTGTTTTAATGCATAGGCTAAAAAAGAATGAATGGACCTTAACCGATTCAACCCCACCCTTTTTATTAATGGAAAGTAAGGTAATGCGCATCAAATGATTGTTGAAATGAGATTAGACCAAATTTGAGCTTAAAAGTCAGTTTTGGTCAGGCAGGGAACCATGGTTGAGTCGATTAATTCACTAGATGGATGTGGGTTATGCGGTTTAAATGGGTCCGGTCGGGTTGACCTGTGGTGGGTGCAGGTTAGGGGTTTCTGACTCGTTTAATAAACGGGTCGGATGCGGGTGAGACTTGTATAACCCGTTTAGCACAACCCGACCTGATTTCCACCTCTAGTATTTATGGCCTTCCAAATGTTAAAATGACCTAAAAGACCCAAAATATGATCTTTTTTTTTACCATTGGGTGGGGTAAGAGGGTAAAAACACCCAATATAGCCTTTTTTGACCATTACGGGCCATGCCGTGCCCATGGGCTTAGGTATGCAGGCCAAACCCGGACTGTGCCTGTGCAGGGCCGGGCCGTGGCACATTGCCCGGCGCAACATGTCATTGCACCATCTCATGAGATCATCTCTCTCTCTCTCTCTCTATATATATATATATATATATATATATAGGGAGACGCTCCTATGAGAGTATCTCTCACCTTACTATGAGAGATAAGGGTGGGGGCCCTCACATTTAAATTGTTGACATTGGATATGGATGTGAGGGCCCCCACCATATCTCTCATATAAGGTGAGAGATATCTCTCATAGGAGCATCTCCCATATATATATATCTATCTATCTCTATGTGTGTGTGTGTGAAGTGAGAGAGAATGGAAAATTTTGAGATGACAAATATGCACTTATGTTTGATTTAGGAAATTTTGGCTAAGAATCGGCTGCAAAACTAAACATGAAAACCATTGAATGTGGAACCTGCCTGGATGCATGCCAATCACAATGGTATTGGAGATTGGAAGATCCCATTATGGACTTGATATGAGCCAAACATTAATATGATCTAGTGTTTGCAAACATCGGTTTAGGGCCAATGGTTATTTATACATGCACTTATAATACTGCTAAAATTTACGACCATTGAATCAAAGGTTACAATCATCAGATCATAGTGTATTTGCCAGTACTAATCCATGATGAATTGTGATACCCAGATAGGGCATGGACATGCCAGGGACTGAATTTTACACATAAAAAAATGTATCAAATACGATAGACACGATTCATTGCCAATTTTGAAATATCCGTGCATCAAAGATGGCGAGACCTTCCTATTCCCTTGCCCCCGTGATTGGCATGCGCCCAGGTGGAACTCACTAGGCTAGCCCCAGGTTGGTAGAATGAGGCCGCCATGACAACGAGATGATGAGATGCTACTAGTTATAATTATCTTGGATCTCTTATGTAGCCCATCAAATGTTGATCAATTTTGCAGGGAACAACGTACAATGGTGCTTATGTGATTAACTGAACAAAGCTATGGGGGTATTCACTGCAAAGATGGAGTTAATTTATGCCTTCTTTTTGTTGGCTTCTCTTCATTCTTTTGGGACTTCTGATTACCAAGGTATATATTTTTTATTTATTGAACATTAACTAAAATGAGATTATTGCTGAGTGGCTTCAAGTGTTTTCCTTGTAACTTTTAAAGTAGGTTACTTATGCAAATTCGGAAAGGTGTACGTGCCTTCAAATGTGAACACTGCGAATGTGGTATGTCAACATTCCAGTTTCATGAGGGAACGTATGCAATAGTTACTTTCTCTGCTTATTGTGTCAAGTTGAACAGTGGAAGATTGCTTTGAGAATTCTGATCCTCACAATGTTCTGAATGCATTTTCTTGTATCTGGTGTTGTTTTTTTTTTTTTTTTTTTTTTTTTTTTTTTTTTTTTTTAAATGGTAACTATAATTTTCCCAATTTTTGTTTTAGAGTGTTTCTTGAGTATTTCTCTAAATTTTTTTAGGAGATGCGCTGTATGCTTTGAGGTTGGCATTAAATGCCTCTCCTGTTCAGCTCTCTGATTGGAACCAAAATCAAGTTAATCCATGCACTTGGTCTTCAGTTAATTGTGATGATAAGTCTAATGTCGTTTCTGTGTAAGTTGTTCCTTGCCTAGATCTTTTACCATGTTTATTTAATTACCAATGACAATGAGACCTACAATTGTGAAGTTCTGATGTAACTTTAGATTTATTTTAGTACCTTTCCGGCCAAAGCCTCTGATATGGTGTATACTAATGTCATAATTTACACTTGCAGAACATTGCCTTCGATGGGATTCTCCGGAACCTTGTCTCCTAAAATCGGAGTTCTTAAGTATCTTTCCACCCTGTATGTATGAAAGACGTGGTATCACTAAACTTTAACTTTTGATTGCTTTTGTGTTTGCCAGAACCGACTTTTGTTATATTTATCTTTTCTCAGTTAAGTTGCTTTTATTTCAAGGATAAGCAAAGATGGTATATCTTTCGAATCAACATCTTTTTAAAGAATGTCTATGCATACCTTTATGGTTTACATGACTATAAATTTTACCTTTATGGCTTCGTGCACTAGATCTTGGTTGAAAGCAAGTCATAGTACCTGATACATAAAATTGATAGTCATATAAACTAGTGCCAATCAAATTGACCTCAATCCAGTCTACCATGAGCAAACAAGCATATTAAGGTCGACTATCACTTTATTCGTGAAAAGTTCAAAGAGAAGCTTTTGTCGCTTCCTCATGTATCATCCTCTCTTCAACTTGTGGATATCTTTCGCCAAAGAATGATCAGCATCATTTTCTAATAAATAAATTGATGCTTGTTGGACTGTATCAATTTGAGGGAAAGTGTGAAGGAACATAGAATCATTATCCTTTGGAGACACCTTACTGTAAAATTGTGTTTAGTTTTAATACACCTTTGGAGCAACATAACAGTGGTAATTATATGAAAGAAACTGTTGATTAAGATAGCTTAACTATACTTGTGTGTAATTCCTTTATCAAGGGATTGTAAAAAATCCTAGTAAGGGCTAATGGCAACTATTCAAAAGGGCACTCCATTTTCACACTCAGTTCTCGTCTCTGTGTTTATCTTCCATGGCATTGCAGATTCACGGATTCCTTGGTTTTACATGAACATGGCCTTAGGATTAACACTATGGGACGTTCATGTCTTCAATAATGCGAGAAGTACTACTGGAGCAGCACAGTCATAGATGAAGTCTAGGGGTCAATAGGGATAATTTGTTTGTTGATTCTACGGCACTAGTTCAGTACAAATGAGCTGCTTCAGATTCTCCTCTGTGATACCTGGACTCAACATAGAAACAATATGATATAATCTTCTCCACTTAGTACTGATACTCGCTATGGATGCGACAGATCTTCTGCTAATTTAAACTGTCACTGGTGCTTAGAAAGCCCTTTATTCATTCCTTTTTGTTTTCCCCAAGTCTTCTAGTTCTGTTGATATAGTTGTTTGTTGAAATTTGCTTTTATATATTGCTTGGCACCCTTTGTCTTTGAGCTGAATCTTGCTGTTTGACATCTACTCTTATTCATCATGCAGTGGATTGCCAGGTAACAATATAACAGGGAAGATACCACCCGAGCTAGGGAATTTGACAAATCTAGCAAGCTTGGATTTGGAAAACAATCATTTAACTGGAGAGATACCAAGTTCGCTTGGCAATCTCAACAAGCTTCAGTTCTTGTAAGTTCTGCATCTAATTTCTAAATTATATTAGAGTATTTCACTCCCTTTCTCAATCAGTTAAATGGTTTTTTTATGGAATTGCTATTTCCGTGATCATCCGACCAGGATTTTGAGTCAAAACAACCTCAGTGGAAATATTCCCAACACAATTTCAAATCTTCCAAGCTTGATCAATCTGTACGTGGTACATTTACTTGTGATGTTGTTAAGTATTGAGAAATATGTTTTATTTGATGAATATATGACTGAAAATGTATCACATTGATATGCTTTATTTTATAGTAGTCTCAGGAGTATATGGATACAAAATTTTATGGTCTGAGAGTTAGCTAGATTATGTATGAATGCTTTAGTCATTTTTTTTTTTTTTTTTGACAGCCTTCAATTTTTTTTGTTGACAGTCAACTGGCTTTCAATTATCTCAGTGGTCGTGTTCCTGATCGATTATATCAAATTCCCAAGTACAAGTATGGATGGATTATTTTCCTTATTCTATATTTTAATTGTGCAGAACTACAAATGATGATGAAGAGAGCAAATGTTGTTAAATTGTTTAGTAGTCTCTCCATTTTGTAGTTTGTTATTCTAATTGGGGATATTTAATGAAGTTTCACAGGAAACCAATTGAATTGTGGAGTAACTTTTCCAAATCTTTGTGCATCCAATACTTCTGATACAGGTAATTGGACATACTTTATTTATGTTTTTTTATTATCAATATCTGACTTTTTCCATTATCTAGAATATGCACTGCAGAAAATATTTATCACTGTGAAATTTCAAAATTTCCTTTCGGATGGCACATTGCCTCAGAATTGTATTTGCTTCACAGGTGGCTCACATAATCCTAAGATTGGAATTGTATTCGGAACTATAGGAGGTGCAATTGGGGTCCTTATTTGCATTGGTGTGCTATTTCTTGTTTGGAAGGGTAGGCATAAAGGTTATCGGCGTGAGGTTTTTGTGGATGTTGCAGGTTTGTGTTTCTAGTTTCTACTATGGAATGTAAATATGAGGCCACATTTTTTTAATCTTATTTTATTTAAATTTTCGTCACATCTGTTTTGAGATTTTAATGAGTCTTATTTTCTGAATGCTGAGACCTGTCTTTATGTAAAACTATGCCCATGAGTTTTTGTTTGAAGTAAATTTGTTTGTTTGCAATTTGGAAGTTTGACATGTTAAAATGGATACAAATTACTGTCGTTTTGATAGATATTCTAGTTCTTCCTACCATACATCTCTCTCTCTCTCTCTCTCTCTCTCTCTCTCTGTTTTTTTTTTTTTTAATGATACTGTACATCAATATTGGGCTTCCATGTAATAAGTAGAAACAACTTCCTTATTTGCATAGCTAAGCTGAAAATGGTTAGCTTATGATATGAATTTTATTATCAGATTTAGGAACCCTCCAGCAAGTGAGTTAATGTATGGGTTATTTTTATTAGCCAAGAATATTCTACCAGGACGGTTTATAAGATCTACTGTATTTTGGTACTATATATTAAGAAGCAACGAGGTTTTTTTTTTATTATTTTTTCCCATCATCATTATACCTGTTTGAGCGAAAATCAACAAAAAATTCCCTATATTCAGTAGCTACCATTTCTGATAGTGTTCATATTAGCACTTATTTGTGTCATTAGGAATGGTTTGTATTATGTGGATGTTGCTGACTTCTTGATGTTTTTGTTGGAATCTAGGTGAAGATGACCGCAGAATTGCATTTGGACAATTGAAAAGATTTGCATGGCGAGAATTGCAACTGGCAACTGATAGCTTCCATGATAAAAATATACTTGGACAGGGTGGATTTGGAAAGGTATATAAAGGAGTGCTTGCAGATGGCACAAAAATTGCAGTAAAGCGGCTGACTGATTATGAGAGTCCTGGTGGGGAGGCAGCATTCCTACGTGAAGTTGAGATGATTAGTGTGGCTGTTCATAAGAATCTTCTAAGGCTTATAGGCTTCTGTACAACACCATCTGAACGTCTATTGGTTTATCCTTTCATGCAGAACCTAAGTGTTGCCTACCGTTTACGAGGTATTAATTGTCCTATTACATGAGTCTGTTGGTTGTTTAACTATTACATGTAATTTTTTTTTCGAGTTCTCTTGCTGACCAATTCTTACAATTATAGCAATGCCACTTGACTGACATGACACTCAGTCTGCGGACTTAGTAATGCCAAATACGCTTGTCTATAATGGTGCATCATAATTTCTTTAATTGACTTATCCTTATTTCTGTTTAATTTTTCACTTGGTTGGGATTCTAGTTCTGTGCCAAACCCAGATTGATGGGATAAGGTTTCAAAACTGTCAGTGGTGATGGGCATGTAGTCAAGTACTATTATTACCCATGTATTCTTCCTCTCTGCTGGCTTATGACATATCTACTGCCTTCACTCTTTACGGATTTAAACACCCATTGCTTCCTTATTCCGGGTAATAAGGAGTTCTGACAACGATGGATTTGAGGCTTTGGCCAGAGTTCTTTTTCCTTTATAAAACAGAACAACTTTTCATCCTAAAAACTGGCAGAATGCTTAATTTGAGATTGAAAATTTAATCAAGATGCAAGCCACCTCATTTGGAAAACTTTTCCGGGGGATGTTGACTTCACGTCTGTCTTTCCCTGATCCCATCTGAAATCTGTTCACGATGCCTAGAGCTGGAATAGTTCTGCTTATTACTCTGTAGTTTATGTGGAGTTCTCAATATGAGAGTCCTGTTATGTAGAGACAGTGAAGAGGTTGGTTAAACTTCATGTGAAGATCCGAATCGTTCATTTTTCCGAAGTTCTAAAAATTATTTGAACTACAATAGTTATGCTTCTTACTCTGTGGGCCCATGTGGAATTCTCAATACGAGTCCCACATTGTTAGAGACAGTGAAGAGGTTAGACCTTCACTTTCAATGAAGAGGTTAAACTTCATCCAAAAATCCCGATCATTCATTTTTCCTAAGTTCTAGAAATTGTTTAAACTACAATAGTTCTGCTTCGTACTCTGTGGTCCATCTGGAATTCTCAATATGAGAGTCTCACATTGTTAGAGACAGTGAAGAGGTTAAACCTTCACTTTCAATGAAGAGGTTAAACCTTCCAGTGAAAATCCTGATCATTTTTCCGTAGTTCTAAAAATTATGTGAACTATATTCAAATGCTGCTAACCGTATACAGCATCACCTTGACATCTGTTTTTTGACAATCATTGCAGAGATTAAACCTGGAGAGCCGATATTAGAGTGGCCTACTAGAAAGCGAGTGGCTTTAGGCACAGCTCGTGGGCTAGAATACCTTCATGAACACTGTAATCCCAAGATTATTCATCGTGATGTCAAGGCTGCTAATGTTTTGCTGGATGAAGATTTTGAAGCAGTTGTTGGGGACTTTGGCCTAGCAAAATTGGTTGATGTAAGAAAGACAAATGTGACAACTCAAGTTCGTGGGACTATGGGCCATATAGCACCTGAATATTTATCTACTGGAAGGTCATCAGAAAGGACTGATGTTTTTGGTTATGGGATCATGCTTCTTGAACTTGTCACAGGTCAACGGGCAATTGACTTTTCACGCTTGGAGGAAGAAGATGATGTATTGTTGCTTGATCATGTAAGATTGCTTAATCTTTACAAACTCACTACACTTAGGGTTTTTTTTTTTTTTTTTGTATGTCTTTTTTATCTTTTTTTTTATTATAAAGTTTGGTTAGTTTGGCATGGATAATCTTTTTCATAGAAGATTTTTCCAATTTGGGAAAATGAACTTGTAGCCTGCCACCTCATTAGTTGGGTTTCTATTGCATATTAGTGGGTATGGATATTCTTGACCTTTCTGCTCAGCTGTCCGGTGAGAGAACTTAGAATGAACGTGGATGCTAAAGCCTACATGTGAACATCCCCCATTGCTCAGCTAGTTAGGGGCATGTGTAGTGGGAGTTCAAAACCCTCTTAAAGTGAAAGAAAGCCTAAATGTGAACTTTTTCTTCTTTATGCAACTTAAAACATATACATGGTGGCCTATGAATGTATTCATGTGGCTTTCAGAATTACGTTCTTTATTTGCCACCATAGTTTTTGGGCTCTCCCTCCGGTGCATATATTGCCAGTTTGTGTGTGCTTGTAGATAGGAGTATTTCGGTCTTCATTCCTATATTCCTTTAAGCGCATATAAACTACTTGGGTATTGTTAGGTGATAATTATTCATTTTCCATCTTCACCAACAAATTGTCCATTTTCCATATCTCAATTATCATTCTTTAGTTTCTCACCTTCCATTAGATTTTCAGCTTCCATGACATTAGTGGGTGTAGATACTTGTCCTTAATACTTCATTCATAATGCATATGTTCCTGTCATGAAGGTGAAAAAATTGGAGAGGGAAAAGCGGCTAGATGCTATTGTTGATCGCAACCTAAACAGAAATTATGACAGTCTTGAAGTGGAGATGATGATTCAAGTTGCATTGCTTTGCACACAAGCATCACCTGAGGATCGTCCTACAATGTCAGAGGTGGTTCGAATGCTGGAAGGAGAGGGATTGGCTGAGAGGTGGGAGGAGTGGCAGCAGGTAGAAGTAACACGCAGGCAAGAATATGAGAGACTGCAGAGGAGATTTGATTGGGGTGAAGATTCAGTGTATAATCAAGCAGCTATAGAATTGTCTGGTGGAAGATAGACAATTTGTAAAACCACACACTAATCACATTGTGGTTTGTATTTGGGAAAAGGGAAGTGTATCATTCCTCGTTTAAGTTCCTGATTTTTGAAAGCAAAGTCTCAATGCTTCCTCGGAGTTTGACAGCATCCTTGTTGCTTCCCTTTAGCCTGTTTAATATATAACCAGGTTATCGGTTTTTGCATATTTGCCCATAAATCCTTATTTTATTTTATTTTATTTTGGGTTTCTTTTTTTTTTTTTTTTTTTAAAGAAACTTATTTTATGTATCATTGTTTTATGAAATGCAAATGGTTGTCCTGGGTCCTTTTTGCATCACTTTTGATCTGATCATAATCAACAATAGTAACAAATGATTATATTGTAGAAGATGCCGCCTTAAAACATTTCTAGAGTGTGTTATATGGGTTTTTTAGCTCTTCCTTTTTGTCTCTTGGAGTTTTCTTATGGGTTGCTGCTTTTCTCAAAAGAAATTTTATGCAAAAGCCCATAAAATCATTGCCTTGATGCTTGCATGCTAATGCTGCTATTATACTTTAAATGTCTTTCACTATAAAATACTGGACTAAGCACTGTCTAAAATCAACACAGGACAGACCCATATATAGATAGGTGCAAATGCTATGTCTGCAAGGTGTGGCTAGAGACGAATCCCAGATGTGGAACCTGCTCCCTACCAAGATTCAAAATTTTGATATGTACACTCATCTTGGATGGACTACAAAGTGTGAATTCTTACATCATGTAATTCCCACTATTTACGGCCAGATTGCTCTCTGTAAATGTAGGGCACTTCTTTTTGTGAAGATCACTTGTTTGTTAGCTGGAGATTGCTCTCTGTAAATGTAGGTCACTTCTTTTTGTGAAGATCACTTGTTTGTTAGCTGGAGATTGCTCTCTGTAAATGTAGGTCACTTCTTTTTGTGAAGATCACTTGTTTGTTAGCTGTGCAGTTGCTCAGCAGGTACGAGCACCCCATCAAGGCCTATTAGTAGAAGTACATATTAAGTGCCTATTTCTTTGCAATGGAATAAGTATGAATTGAATGCATATGAATTCATGGTCAAATGAGAAGCCATAGGTCTCCGATAGAAGGCAGAAATGTGTTTAGTAGGGTGATTGGCTGTGTAGTCAATCTTTTGATGATCCAGTTCAAAGGGAAATTTTCAAATAAGTGCTTAACTTTTGCCAGGTTTTCAAAAAAAGGACAGACAAAACTAAGTTTTCAACCAAGTGTTTTAAGTATTCCCTTTTCTCCCTCCCTTTCTCCACCCCACCTCTATCACATCTCTTCACCAGCAACCGCAGGCAGCGCCCCATGACCATCTCATTGATGAAAATATTTATTTCTCTAAAAAAGATGAAAATGAAGATAATGCTTTCCTAGCTAGAACTTAGATCCAATTCTCTCAAATTCCCTGTTTGACATCGTTGCAGATAAACTTGTATCCCAAGTGATCACTTATATCTCAAATTTTCTCTTTTCAATTCTCTCAGATGCCCTCTGGAAGGGAAGTTTAACATCATTCCCTCCCAAATTTCTGAGTGAGTGATAATATAAAAATCACATGATCAAGAATATGAATAAATCTTACCCAATACTTATCAACTGAATCAGTATCAAATTGGAGAGTGAATTATCGAAGGGTAATGAATGTGAGAGGGTTGAATATTTGATAGGAGGCCCCAAAAAACTCCAAACAATCAAATTATAGGTACCACAATGGGATGCATTTATAACAGGTACAAATACTGCATGTAGAATGCTGGTGTCATGCCATTCTGTAGAGATGAAAGAGCACTTCCCAATTATGGTCATTTCTGCAGTGTGGTGTGCTGTGCGAGGCACTAATATGAAGTCAGCACTTGAATGGCATGATGCCATCCTCAACCATTAAAAAGTACTTGTAATGGCAGATACAAAAATCTTCAAAAGTATTACATCAACATATTACATCAAGACGAAAGTATTAAGTATCAATGAAAACTCACATCATTCACAGTTTGAATCCCATCATTCAAAGTACAACATCAAGAAATTACATCATCTCAGTTTGAATTACAAATAACATGTTGGAAAATGACCCCAATTGAAAAATAAAAATCGTCCAATACGAAGAAATCATCCTCAGTTTGCCATTGCCTCTTTGCCTTTCTCATCCTTGAAAAAAAAAAAAAACAAAAGAGAAAAAGAACAGAAAGAAAGAAAGAAAAGTGAATCAAGAAAGCGTTTTGTATTTCACAATCAAAGTATACAGATATTTAAGTGGTTTTGAAATTCACCTTGGACCTTCATATGCTTGCATGCTGCAGCAACAAACTACTCTTCGTAGGAATTTAAAACTCTATCATGATTTCTATCAAGTTCAATCAGAGTAAAAATACTTGTATTAGTATTTGTCTTTAATATGTGTTCATTGTGACAGTATATATGTATGAGTATTAGTCAAAGTAAATTTTTTTTTTTATCGGTAACAGTAACTTATATTAAAAGAGAATAGATTAGAAACAAAGAGTACAATAAGAAAACAAAAAAGGGGGAAAGAAACACAGAGGTACAAGAGAAATGTACCTCCTCACACCACAACTACATAATAAAATCCTTCCAAGGGGAAACTCTCTCAACACCTTGTTTGGCTAAAGCGTCCGCCATCATAGCTGATGACCTACTCTTATGCTGAAAGCTGACATTAATGGTAATGGATAATACCTAGATTTCATTGAAGAGGAACTGAAACTTCCATAGATAAGCCTTCCGGTTCGAAACCCAACTCACTGCATTAGAAGAATCACTATCCACAATAAGATTGCCATGGTAGTACCTCGAAAAACACTGAAGAGATTCCAGAATAGCTAAAACCTCAGCTTCATTAGAGTCACAAACCCCCATATATTTGGAGAACATAAATAAAACGTCCCCATTGCAATTTCGAAGCACCCCTCCAATACCAGCTGGTCCATGCTTCCCTCTAACGGCACCATCAACATTGAACTTAAACGAACCAATAAGAGGAGGAGACCAAAGAATAGATTTTTTTACTTTGACTAGGCCACACCCCATACATGATTCCCAATTAATAATAATGTCATGAAGAGAAAAATTAGAGAATTCCTTTCTACACAAAGCCCACTTCGCGATCGTTAAAGTGATCTTAGAAATCAACTCCGCATAAGTTGAGGAGGACCCCTTAAAAATTCTATCATTTCTTTCCTTCCAAATGGACCAAAAAATAGCAAATGGAGTTATCCTCCAAAGAATACAACTGCATCCAACAAGATAACCTCCCAACCAGAACTCTGCCGCATCAGCAATCTTCTCAGGACAACACCAATCAACACCACACCTACCAATAAAATGGCCCCAAACACTGGAAGTAAACTCACAATGAAGAAGAAGATGATTCACTGACTCCAACTCCTTATGACACATCACACAAGTGTCATTGATGGTGGATAAAGTCAATCCTCTTCTCCTCAAGTTATCTGCTGTTGAGATCTTAGCTGCCACTGCTAACCAACAAAAAGCCTCCACTCGGGGAGGAACCAAACCCATCCAAACAAGGGAAGAAGGAGCTCTAGGGAAATGGTTCCCCTCCAAAGCGGAGTAGAAGGCTTTCACGGAGAATTCTTCGGATATGAATGGCTTCCAAATCCTAAAATCTTTAGAAACCCTGCACAAAAAAACGTTAGAGAGAAGACTCTCAACAACTCCCCATACTGGACATCCTTTGACAAATGAAGACTTCTTCTAAAGGTTACACCCCATAAAGTACAACCATCCCTCACCTCATAACAATCACCGACAACAGACTCCTTATTGGACACTACTCTAAAGACCCTAGGAAACAATTCACACCAGGGACCCACTCCAACCCAATCATCTAACCAAAACCTAAGATCCCTCCCATCCCCCACCACAAAACCCACCCCTTTGGACAACAGTTCCCCACTTACAGAAGAAAAATCCCCAACTGAAGCAATTGCACCCCATAAACTTGATCTACGAGACCTATGACCCTGATTAGGCCACCACCCAAATTGTCCACCTCATACTTGTCAACAATAACCTTCCTCCAAAGAGCCTCCCTCTCATCTCCAAACCTCCGCCACCACTTTATTAATAAAGCTGCATTTTTATACTCCAAATTACCAAGGCCTAAACCCCCACAGGAGTTTGGTTTAATCACTTCACTCCACTTCATTAAATGCAAATTCTTTTTATTACTCTTACCCTCCCAAAGAAAATTCCTGCGAATACGGTCTAGTCTTTCCACCACCGCCTTTGGCATCATGAAAAGCGACATATAATACACTGGGATGTTTGACAAGCAAGCTTTTATCAGAGTGATCCTTCTGGCCAAAAATAAATATTGTCGCTTCTAAGAAGACAATTTCTTCTCAAATTTGTGAATGACTGGATCCCACAAAGACTTAGATCTTGACTTCACCCCAATCGGAAGGCCTAAGTATAACAGGGGTAGTCTCCCCCATTTGCAATGCAACATGGCTGCCAAAGACTAAGTAGTCTGTTCAGAGCACCCAACTCTCACCAAATGACTTTTGGAAATGTTAACCTTCAAACCTGAAACCAGCTGAAAACACTGCAAAATTCTTTTAAGAGCCATAATTTCCTCCCTTCTCATGGAGTTGAAAAGAATCGTATCATCTGCAAATTGCAAGTGAGTTATAACCTCCCCATTTCAACTAGCCTCAAACCCACTTATCACTCCCATCAATCTAGCTTTCACCAAAAGTGAACTTAGAGCCTCCAATACAATCGTAAATAAAAAAGGGAAGAAGGGATCCCCTTGCCGGATGCCTCTGGAACCTTTGAACAACTTCGAGGGAGATCCATTTACCAACACGGAGAAAGATGTAGTCGAAATACACTCATGCATCCATTGTCGCTAAGTTTCCCCAAATCCGAATCTGAGAAGCATGTAATCGATAAAAGTCCAATCAACATGATCATAAGCCTTCTCCAAATCAATCTTTAAAATGACCCCATCAACTTTACACCTTTTGTCTTGAATCAATTAGCTCATTTGCAATCAACACGCCATCGAGAATCTGTCTTTTCGCCACAATGGCCCCTTGGAAATGGCTGATAATGAGAGGCATAGCACTCTTCAAACGGTTTGCCAAGATCTTAGCTAACAATTTATACCAATAGCCGACAAGGCTAATAGGTCTATATTCAAGAAATTCCATAGGGTTAGGCACTTTAGGGATAAGGGTTAAGAAGGTTGCATTCATCTCTCTATTAATTCTTCCCCTCATATGAAACTCGGAAAGCATATCACTGAAATCTTTTTTAAGGAACTCCCATCCTCCTTTTATGAAAGAAAAACTAAACCCGTCTGGACCTAGAGCTTTATCCCTATCACATTCTTCTAACGCTCTAGCAATTTCCTCCTCCTCGAACTCCTTTTCCAACCATCTTTGAACATCTTGTGGAATTGAGGGAAAAGAAATCCCATCAAGCTTAGGCCTCACGACATTCTCACTACTATAAAGATCTTCGAAAAAACAAGCAACCGCTTCCTTGACTTCAAAAGGATTCTCCAACACTCTACCACCTTGTCTTATCTGCCCCAGGAAATTTACTCTACTCCTCATAGAAGCCAAACGATGGAAGAAACTAGTATTTTTATCACCCTCCTTGAGCCAAGTCACTCTTGATTTCTGCCTCCAAGAAATTTCCTCCCACCGATTTAAGTCCCAAATCCTTTTAGTAGCAGTATGCCTAGCTTCGATCTCTTCTGGCCTCAAATCTCTGCTTTCCCCTTCTCTATCAATATCATCCACCAGTCTAGAAATAGTTTCTCTTGATTCATCAATCCTACCAAAAACATCTCTATTCCACTTTTTGATGCAATCTTTAAGAACTAGAAGCTTTCTACACAACTTATAGCCATAGTAGCTTGTAACTTCCACTTGATTCCACCATGAACAAGCCAAAGCCAAGAAGTCTTTGTTCTCCAGCCAACAATTCTCAAAACGGAAAGGTTTAGGCCCCAATCAATAGAGTTAGAACTCAATTTGATGGGACAATGGTCTGAGAATAATCGCGGAAGGGCTATCTGGATGGTACCAGGAAAATGATCATCCCACTCCTTAGACAATAAAAACATGTCAATTCTACTCATAACCTCCCGATGTCTAAGATTGGACCATGTATACCTTCTCCCTTGGAGCGGAAGATTAATAAATTCATTATCACTGATGAAATTAGAAAATAACTCCATCGAGCGAGAAATGGAGCTCCTCCCTTTCTTCTCATGAGGAAATCTGACCATATTAAAATCTCCACAAAAAACCCAAGGAATACGCTATTGAGATTTAACATTAGAAAGAAAATCTAAGAAATCCCCTCGCTCAGACTGGACATTCGGCCCCTAAACATTAGCAAAGGCCCAAACAAACCCATCATTAACTTCTCGAACCTTGACAGTCAAGACCCTATCAGCCAAGAAGACATCCTCCATCACTACCACCTCCCCATTCCAAATAGAAATGAGCCCACCTGAAGTCCCCACAGAGGGGACCCAACTCCATTCACACCTTTGATTTCCCCAAATTTCCCGAATAACATTGTTAATATTAGATGACACTTTAGTCTCCTGAAGAAGTAAACAATCAATTTTGTGCTTCCTGATCAACTTTCTAATAGCCAGCGTTTTCTCAGGCCTACCAATCCCCCTTACATTCAGAGAAACAATAATCATAATGATAAGAAAAGCACCTCAACAGGACAAGGGTAAACAAGAAATATCAAAACTTACCCTCAATCTCAGCAACCTCCACCTCAATTAGCTGCTGCAGAATCTCTGCTTCATTTTCTTCTATAGAGACGCCCAATGCTTTGCCTAACTGAAGAAACTTAAAAGCTTCCTCTGTAGCTGCAGCAACAATAGCCATCTTACAATTTGAGGCATGCTCCACTAGCCCACCTTCCCTAATTGGATTGCTCGTATTACCGGCATTGTTCTTGCTTTCAGCATTGTCCCAGTCTCCAAAAGAGCAAATTCTTGTGTATTTGCCTCAAGGGAAGAGTCATCCTTATTCCCCTCTACCCTGAGTGAAGTGGACCGAATTTGCTTCCTACCCTTTCTCCCTCGCCTAAGTCTTGAAGCCCGAAGAAAACGAATATGTTTTTGCCATATAGTCCTTAGAGCTACACCTGAAGGGATGGACCCATCAGAATTCTGCTTAAAGGAGGGAACCCCACTAGCCTGAGAGTCAAGCACAACAACATCGTCTGAGATGGGGCCATGAGCTACTTCTAAGGAAACACCACCTGTGGGCCTTTTAACCATTTGACCCAAAACTTGTGGCCCACTCTCTAGCATGTCTGACCTAGTTAAAGTAGTTTTTTCTTTTCTGGATAGTTGCTTAAAAGACTTTTTTTCCGATGAAATTGAGTGCTGACATGTGGATGATGGGGCTCCAGCACCTCTATCCCTGTCATCAGCTCCAAGCAAAGTGGTAATGACTGGAGGCTTTGGGGTTCCAACTTCTTTTCTCTCAGGCAACACAAAGCAGCTCTCCTCTGACAGTAGGCTTTCCCGGATATCACATATGAGTGAACAGGGTGTTTGAACCCTATCTTTCTTTGAAAAGTTTCATCAAAAAGGAAATTTTTTGAAAAGTAATTCACACCTTTATCATGCCCATCTGACATGGCCAGCTTGCAATTGCAACGAGTGCTTTGAGAAGATGGACACCTATCAGTTGATGCCACGTCATTTGATCTCCAATGGCCCTCACCGATTAACAGCATGCCGATCTCCTTTCGCTTACCATCTTCACCAGCGCCGATATCCGAGGTAGAGTCTATCGACTCAACCACATGTTTCTTTTTTTCCCCTGAAGTGTGTATCTGATCCCTAGTCTTCACCGTCCTAAATGCCTTGGAAAGTCCCAATCCATCCATCATGGAACACCCTTGAAAGACCATCTCCTCCCTTACAATCACCCTAAACAGAAGATCAAAGATCATGATTTCCATCTCCTTGTAGATGAAGGAAAAATCATCTGTTTGGACACAGATTCTGCCAAATTCCAAGGCAGATTTATTCAACGTCTCTGAAGCAACCTCCACAACATCTCCAACTTTCCTTCTGATGGACTCAAACACCTTTGCACTCCATCTATGGAGAGGGACTCCAAAACACTGCAACCAGACCTTCCTCAAAGAAGTAGAAGGCTTAGGCACCCACCTTTGCAAGGAGACAAACACCTGATTTGAAGTTGCTTTTAGGTCATCCAACAACAATGAAAACTCCTCCAAATTTGGAAATGATACAACACCCTCTTACCACCCAAAGTAGCCACCTTCACCCCTTTGATGCCATCTTCCTCATAAATGCCAGTGATGGAAGGAATAACTTCTTCGCCACTGACTCTGCCCACCATAGAGCTGGACAACCACGCAGAGTTATTGTTAACGACCTCTTTGGGAACAACGATAGTTTTTCCCCCTTGCAGGTGAGTCCCTTTCACCACATCCAGAAAGCTGAAATGCTGCTGCACTCTGTCTTCATTAGGAGTATTCAAGACCACCGAGACCTTTTTCTCCTTTGGCACAGGCAAAAAGTTTATATTAAGAGAAGCACCTGTAACTCTTTTCCTATCCTTCCTCGAAGTCCCATCCCTCCGGGACCAACCAAATCTAACAATATTAACTTCCAAACTCCTACCAACGAAACTCCTCCAGTTCATCATCTTAACTGCTTTGAGAGCAGTTTCCAAATTGCCAAAACGCACAAACCCAAAGCAAAAACCTCTACCCTTCCTACTAGAGGCAGGGATGAATGCATTAAAGACCCTCCCCACTGAAGAGAAGGCTAGCCTCAGTTGATCACTCACTGTGAGTTCTGGCAGATTACTAACAAACACGGAAACCAAATCCTCCCACTTGACCGAAGCTCTTCTCCTTTCCCTGGAACTGCCAACAGTCGTCCAGCTTCCTCTATCCCCTGCTTCTCCGTTTTCTGTGGTGTTTGGCTGCTGCTTCTCCGTTCTTTGCATTTTCAAAATTGAAAACCTAGTTACATTAATGTGAATAGGGGCCACATATCTTCTTCAATTGGAAGTTTGAAATGACATTTTCTATGCGGCAAGCCCAAGACTATAGGGGTGTGTGATATTTCATGCTACTTGATCCTCCACTGAAGTCTCTGCTATGTCTACATATGTACAAACAAATAGCTTACGCCTTGTTCCACCCATTGAAGCTTCTTTGATGATATTAGTTGTTGCAACTCTTGGAGGACCTCTAGAAGCAGAATCTGTTTGGCTAGCATTAATGGGTTCTTTGCAAGTCTTTCTATTGTGGCCAAATTGTTCACATAGACCACACTTCAAAGTTTGTTTTCGCCTTTGCCGACTTTGTAAAGACGCTAATGCTTCACTCGGATCCTTCCTCTTATTCACTTGTGGTCGTCCTGAACGCCTCCAATTGCAAGGGGGCAAAAGTGGAGTGATTGGAGAGTGGTCCCACATTCTTTTGTCAGGTAAATGATGGGTTATTGGCTCATAAATTGCTTAGTATGTAGAGACAAAATAACAAAGGTTACAGTATTGTTCAGGGCTCTCTCCCCTATGAGTAATTGCACTCATCGCATGTATGCATGGCATCCCATCCAATTGCCATTGTTGACATGTACAATTCTTACTTGACATATTCACAATATTACGCATATCATCACCCATGACTTGTCTTTCAAGAATCTCATATTCATCGCCCCTTGCGAAGAACAAATCACAACTACGAGACCTATCTAGTATATTGTTAAGCATCTTTTTAATTGCAAGGCATACAATTCCCTCCCATCGACAACAACTTGACCGCTTCTTCTGCATATTAACCATCATCTTTACTCGGCTCCAATCAATCATCTCACATATGGGCATATTCCTTGTCTCTAATATCATATTGTTCAAGCATTCAGTGAAGTTATTTTCATTTTGGTTACAAGGAATCCAATCTGGAAAATATGCCCGTGACTAGAAGGAAGCAGGAATGTTCTATATCCATTGCTTTGCCTGGGAATTGACTACACCAATCTCATTCATTACGCTGTTAAATTCAAATCTTGTATAAGCTCGTGATACAATCCAAAATAAGTCTCTTAATTGATCACTTTTGTAGTATTTTTTAAAGTTTGCATATAAATGATGGATGCAGTATCTATGATGAGACATAGGAAAAATCTAATCGACGGCTTCAACCAAACCCTTTTGCTGATTGCTCATGAAGGTAAAAGTGGTATCACTGAGTCCACTCTTTAAATTGTCAAGGAAAAACACCCATGGGTGTTTATTCTCCGCCTCTACTACTGCTAGGTGTTACACCCCGACCCAATCTAATCCTGATTAGTGTTAATTAACCATGTTTTGGTTAAATTTATTGTGTTCAATTGCTAATTATAGTGGTTAGTGTTTATTAACCCTCTTAGACTGAGTTGGATGAGTTTTGCACCTGGTATAGGTGAGTGAGAACCGAATTGACTCAATTGAGTTGAGTCAGGAACTTTTTCATAAATATGGGTTTTCGTGTTTTTCATAATTTGATCGTCATTTTGACATCATCGCGTGTATTTTGATGAGTACATTGATTTTCATATTAGGCATTTCTTCATTCGTGTTGACACCAAAAATGTCACTTTGCCTCTTCAAATCAAGAAAGCTGCATGAAGTCGCAACCTGCCATAAATAGGCAATGCAATTTCTCCAAAAAATCAAATCTTGTCAGAATCAAACAAAAACTGCAAGATCCTTCAAGATAGCCAAGAGAAGAGTACACATGAAGTTTCGGGCCATTTCGACAACATTTGGCCTAACTTCACTTCTCCGACAGCTAAAATGGCGCTCCCGGCGGCGACATCATCGGAGACGTCAAAACTTCGATCAGAGCCTACAGATGACTCCAGCATGTCTCAAAAGGGCTCTATGCCAAATTTCAAGTCAAACCGACAACGTTTGACCCTCCATTAATGCTCGAGCAGCAAAATCAAGCCTCCCGGCGGCGGGAACCACCGAATCCTTCGCTCATCAAACCAAGTGCATGAGTGGCTTCAACATGCTTCCAAAAGGCTGCACGTCAAATTTCAGGTCATTCCGAAAACGTTTGACCAGGTTTCGATGCTCCGAGAGAAAATCAAGCCTACCGGCGGCGGAGCAACCCGGGACCATGACATCCAAAACGGAGCCCATGGAACGTCTCAAAATGACTCCAATAGGCTCCCCGTCAAATTTCAGGTCAATCGGACATCGTTTGACCGCACATCAAAGCTCGGCATTTTCCCCGCAGCAAAATCAAGTGAAGCATCGACGGGACCCCAAACGGCTTCAAAACTCAAACAAAAGCCTATGGTTGGTCTTATTTATTGCTCAGGAGGCTTCACCTCAAATTTCAGGTCATTCTGACATCGTTTGACCAAGTTTCGACTTCTGGCGGAAAATCAGCAGCTCTACGCGACAAAGTCTTCGGCTTTCCCGGAAAATTAGAAACTTTGCACTCTAAAAATGCAAGGATTCTCATCAAGTTTTCTACAGGGAAATCAAGCCAATAAATGAGAAGAAATGTCAAGAAAAATACAGAAGAAAACGGCGACGAAAAAGACCTCAAAACGACCGCAAAACGGGCTCCGAAGGGGAAAAATCCCCCAGGGTCGCAGACCCCTGCGACCATGGCCCATGGTCGCAGGCCCCTGCGACCATGGCCCATGGTCGCCGGTCCATGGTGGCCGGCGACCATGGCCCATGGTCGCCGGCGACCATGGAGGTCCGGGTCACCGGATTTTCCGCCGGTGACCCGTTTTTCCGTCTTTTTTCGCGTTTCGCGCACTTTGGCCCCTGTGGTTCCCTGAAAATGTGATTTTTAGTGCTTGAAATTGACTCATATCCGACGACATCCGTCAAAATCACGGGTCAACCTCCAAAAGCATAAAATCATCAGTGATCGCTCCAAGATCGCCAACCGGTTGACCAAGAAAGTGCACTTTCTGTCCGACCGATCGTGAAATCGATAAGACAGATGTCACCGGCCCGCTCTTAGCTATCAATGTCTGAAGCTACATGTTCATCCGATGTCGATCAGCATGTAGATCCATCGATGATCGTCGCCAGAAGAATTCCAGAAGACACGGCATGGCCCGCGACTCTTCAACTGCTCGGCGACCAATTAATGTGGTTAATTGACTAGCTTTATTGCAGTCATTAATTCATTTCTTTGGACGGCCCAATCAGAAGCAAGCATTTGGGAGTTACAAGTCAATTGATTCATGGCATTTAAACCATGAAACTCCTCCCATTATGGTAATTAAGGTGA
Organism: Umbellularia californica; assembly: GCA_028538565.1. Classification (NCBI taxonomy): domain Eukaryota; kingdom Viridiplantae; phylum Streptophyta; class Magnoliopsida; order Laurales; family Lauraceae; genus Umbellularia; species Umbellularia californica. The sequence continues at coordinate 61,541,883 of JAPQWN010000007.1, read as the reverse complement.
TTAAAAGCCCTTAATCTCCATCGGCCAATCAGATTCAAGGAAAAAGGAGTTACAAAATCAAGAAATAAATCTTGTAACTCCTCCCATTAAAGCCATTAAGGCTCATAAACCCTCCTAAATGGCTACCAAAAGCCTATAAATAGGAGAGCATTCCATTGAAATTGAAATCGGAAAAAGAATCGGAAAAAGGATCGGAAAAAGAATCGGAAAAAGGAGGAGAAAATCAGAAGATCAGAAAAAAAAGGGATCAGAAAGAATCCAGAGAAAGAAAAAAGAGAGAAAACTCTGCTGAAGTTCTGCACCGGCCACCACTACAAGGTGACAAAAGTCCCTTGGGGGGCACCCCCCCCCAAGGTCCTCGCCTTCTCCTGCTGCCTCCAATGGCTTAGACGTGGCTTTTCAGCCCGTCTACTTAGCTTTTTATTGGACATAGGACCTTCTCTTGGTCTTTGTCCTCTAAAAACCTGAGGTTATAGCCAAGCCAAGCGAATCAAGAGCATCTTCTGTTCTCATCTGCATGGATGATGGCGAAGCCCATACATGGCTTGCGACCGTCAATCTGAACGAGTCCCCCACAATCTCCTGAAAAGTTAGATCTTCCTTTTCTTGCTTTTCATTGTAGTTTGTATTTTTCTAAAAGAGACAAAAATCACAAATCTTATCTTTCATTATTGATAAGAATTGTAAATCGGCTATAAACGCCAAAATCGGCTATAAATGCCAAACAAAATCGCCTTTCACGGCAAACCAAGAAAATGTCTCTTTTCTTAAATATTTGTGCAATGGAAAACTTGAAAGAAGTTGATTTCCTTTTTACTTGCGAAGGTTGATCTCCGGATTACCACTTGCAATTCCAAGTAAAATAGAAAATCTGGCACACCCACACAAAAGAAATGTTGATGCACGCTTCAGGGCCCGCCAGGGCGCGAAAGGGTCGGACCCGACGGACTCCCACGTTCCGCCGACCCCGGTAGCCGCCCCAGCAGGCGCCTCGGAGCGCGTTCCATCAAGCTGGCACACCCGGTGGGACTCGTTCATTTGAGAACACGGTGCTTGGAAATGAAATATTTGCATATCATACTTTTTGCTCTATGCTTATACTTCTTTTCCGGATTCCTTGGCTACTTTCTAGCTGGTGGCCTATGTTGGATTTTGCACCCAAAAAAAATGAGATGGGATTTTTTGGAAATTTCTATTTCTTTGAGTTTGTTTCCATTCTTTCTCTTTTCAAAAAAAAATCAGTTTTCTTAGTTTGGATTCAAAATTGAGAAACTTTGATCCTATCCTATCGTTCTTTGGTGCTTGCAGAAATGTTGAGCCCGTTCGACTAAGGTTTTGGGCCATCGTTTCTCTTCGATGAGTTCATTAGAGATTTCAAAGAAAAAAAAAATCAAAAAATCAGTTTTCTTAGTTCTGAATTCAAAATTGAGAAACTTTGATCCTATCCTATCGTTCTTTGGTGCTTGCAGAAATGTTGAGCCCGTTCGACTAAGGTTTTGGGCCATCGTTTCTCTTCGATGAGTTCATTAGAGATTTCAAAAAAAAATATATTAAAAAAAATAAAAATAAAAAAAAATCAGTTTTCTTAGTTTGGATTCAAAATTGAGAAACTTTGATCCTATCCTATCGTTCTTTGGTGCTTGCAGAAATGTTGAGCCCGTTCGACTAAGGTTTTGGGCCATCGTTTCTCTTCGATGAGTTCATTAGAGATTTCAAAGAAAAAAAATCAAAAAATCAGTTTTCTCAGTTCTGATTCAAAATTGAGAAGCTTTGATCCTATCCTATCGTTCTTTGGTGCTTGCAGAAATGTTGAGCCCGTTCGACTAAGGTTTTGGGCCATCGTTTCTCTTCGATGAGTCTATTTGGGATTTGAAAAAAAAGACATAGACCACTAAGGTTAAACCAATTGCGTTCTTTGATCACGATTGATTCAAGAAAAGCCTTGTCCAGAGTGTGGAGACAGCTTGACTGTTCTAGGCAAGGGTCCTCCAAACGGGTTCATTAAGTAATCCTACCCTTACCTGGGGGCAATTCTATCAATTGAGGTTTCATAAGACCGGGTTAGGAGGCCTATGTGTACTCTCTCGTCTTTAAATCTTAAAAATTTAAAAAAAAAATCAAAAATAAAAAAAAGATTTTCAAAAAAAAATCTTAAAAAAATAAAAAAATCAAAATAAAAAAAAAATAAATAAAAAAAATAAAAAAATAAAAAAATCAAAATAAAAAAAATAATAAAAAAAAAAAAAATAAAAAAAAAAGATTTTCAAAAAAAAAAATCTTAAACAAAAAAAAAAGATTTTGTTTAAAAAAAAAAATGAAAATCTAAAAAAAAAATCTTCAAAAAAAAAAAACTCTCGTCATTTTAGATTCAGATCCGAGAAATTGTGGTTCCTTCCCTTCTGGGTACTGGCGCTCGCGGAAATCGTTGAGCCCGTATTCGGATCGGAATATCATCTGCTCTCTTTGATGAATCCAATCTTGACATTTCAAAAAACAAAGAATCCCATCTCATGGATGCGATCTCCAACATTTGTGCATAGCAATACTGGTACGCCCTTTCAGGGTCTACTGTATCTGTGACCGGCACATTTGTAACTCCTACCTTATATTCTTCTTATCTCGAGCAAGCTCCGCTTCTCGATAAGTCGAATTTAGGTATACAATTACTTCTAGCAGTCATTGGAACGCTCATTTCGAGCCTACCATGTTCGCTGTCAGAACAATTGTACCATCTATGGCTTTTTGCCTTCTTCATGTCGCTTGGGTCATATCCCTTGAGCGATTTGAAAAGACAACCATAGAAATTCCCATTTATGATCATTATATTCTTGTGATTACTAATGGATGTGGTCTTGTTTCAGAACTTTTTCGAAACTAACAATGGCAGCCTTAACCATTATCTTCGATGAGAACAAGCACCAACTCATGCTTCAACAGAAGCAAACCGAGCGCGCTTACAAGCGCCCTGCCAGCTGCCGAAGCGTCAACTCCCTCGGCAACTCTCTGAACTCCGGGTCGACCTCGACTCCCCGGACCATCGTCTTCGGGACACTGGGACCATTCCCACTTCCCGAAGAACAAGCTGCGCCTGCTAAAAAGCAGAAGATCGCCTCTCAACGTGTCACTCCCGTGACACCAAAGGCGAGCGCCCGAAAGCCCGAAGCCCGCGGCACCCCCGCGAAGCCTCGACCAACAAACAACCAGGTCTATCCCAAGACTTGGTCTCCAAGACCTTCCCCAAAACAAAGAAGGTCTCAAACATCCACCAAGCCAGCATACCTGGCCCCACTCAAGGAGAACCAGTTCTACCCTCTTGCCTACATGAAAGAGGAGAGACCCATCTCCAACTTGACTCCCAAGTCAACCCAGCATGAACCGGCTTGCTCCCACAAGCCCAAAATTAGATCATGCATCACCAGGCCTCTACAAGCACCTGCTAAGGCCTACACTCCTTCAGTTCGACCCTTCATCTCTACAGGGGCCGAACTCGAAAGGTTTAAAGCTTCGCTGCAACAGGCAAAGGACCGGGTCCGCATCCTGTCCTTGCCCAACCACAAAGAAGACAAGCTCGGCTGTTGCGCCCGAGGGAGCACATCCTTCATCGTCAGAGCCCAGCCAGAGCTGACTGAAGCTCAAATCGCTCGTCGAGCACGCCGCCGTGCGTCATATCGACAAAAGAGACTAGAGAAGCAACGGACCCAGCCTCCTACACTTCAAGTCTCCCACAAATGGGTCGAAAAAGAAAGACCCGACCAAGTTGCTGCTGTCCATATGGTTGGAAAAACCAGAAGACGCCAAAAGTCAGCATAAAAAATCCATGTCCGACGTCCGGTGACCCGTAGCGTCACCGGGACACGAAGACATCTTGAAGAATCTCCTGCCCCTTCAAGCCAAGGACGGGAGAGTAATCCTTCATCAAGCTCTTCATCAAAAAGAATGAGCCCCAGCTCGGTCACCAGGACGATTTCTTCGTTCGAATCCCGAGGGATGAACGTCTTGGCTACAAGTTCTGAGCCACCACCTCAGAATCCACCTCGAGATGATGCGCTCACACGCATCCAGCAGTTGGAACAAGGCCAGCAGAGGATTGAAACTCTGATAGAAAACATTCTCCTTGTCGTCCAAAATCAGGTGAACAATGAGCCTCCTCCGAATCATAACAATAACGAGGAGAATTGTGAAGAAAATGAGTCACGCGCCCTTACCAAAAAGGACGTAGACAGTATCCTCGCCAAAGCTAAAGAAGAAGATATACTCAAAGAGCATGGGATCAAGCCACCATATCCTTTATGGATGGACTCGGTCCCGTTCCCCACAAAATTCAAACATCCTACTCTCCAAACATATACGGGGAAAGGATCGGCCAGACAACACGTCATCCACTTCAAGATCTTGACGGGAGCTATCGCGGATCAAGATGCACTCAAGATTCGCCTCTTTGCAAGTACCCTAAAAGGTACGGCCTTCGATTGGTACTCCACTCTGCCGGAGAACTCCATTCAGAACTGGGCTATGCTGGAGACACGCTTCCTGACCCACTTCCAAGGTGAGGATCATCCTGTTACTATGGCTCAGCTCTGCAGCCTAAAACAGGGAGAGAATGAGTCAACTTATGACTTCATTCACAAGTGGAAAGCAATGGCGTACAAATGCTCAGATGTACTGCCACAAGCGTCGCTAGTCGACATCTGCCGAAACAACATGAGAGCTAAAATCCGCTCCATGATCATCGGCAACAAATCAAAAAACCTGGGAGAACTCCTGGAAGCTTCCATGGAAGCTGAAACGGTGATCAAAGACCTCAACAGTCAGAAATCATCAAAGAAAGAGCCGACTGCTGTTGCAACCTCTAAACCAAAGAAGAAAGAGGTTCTCAATGTGCAGACTAAGTCAGCTCCTCAGCAACCAAAGAAAGCTGAAAATAGAGCTGCAGGTAAGAGACCTGAACTCTCTGATGCCTTCAAAGAACGTGTAGAAAAGAAATATCCATTCGATGAAGACGTTGAAGAAATCTTTGAGGCTCTCCTAGCAAATGGCAAACTCATTTTGCCAGAGCCCAAAAGACCTGGAGACGTTGGCAAAACCAATGATCCTCGGTACTGTCCATACCATCAGATGGTCTCGCATCCTCTCAATCAATGCTTTGTTGTGAGAGAGAAGATAAACGAGATGTGGAAAAACGGAGTCATCACCTTTGACAAAAACTATGGGACTGCCTCCGTCAACATGGTGTCATGTGGACAAATACCAAAATCACCGAAGAAGAAGATCACTACTTCCTTCATGGTGATAAACAAAATTCAAGTGTCCGAGAAGCTGGTTCCTTTCCCGACACCAGACGGACAACCCATATGGGTACATCCCGATCTCCTGGAAGATGAAAATTGGGAGATCGTCAAAACAAAGCCGACCGCTCAGCAGCGAAGGCAGGCTAGGAAACATCTCCTCAGGCTCAAACGGCAAGAGAAGACCCAGCCAAAACAAGAAGTCCATGAAAAGGCAGAGGCCTCCTCTACCACTTCACTCGGGGCAACAGAAACGTCCCTTCCAGAGACTTTAAAGGCGGTAAGAAAACTCACTCTCAGTGATTTCATGCCACCTCAATTCAAAAAAGAAGCCATGCAGGGGGCATTATACTCTTGCAACTCGGTAGTTGGATTCTCCATTGATGGATACGAGTCCAGCGACACCGACGATGGATTCGAGCCCAACTACACCGGCGAGTGGGAGGAATCTCTTGAAACAGGAGAGTATCTCTCCGACGAAGAATGGGTTCCTGAAACTCACCTTATGCCAGTAATCTGGTATAACCCCTTGCAACCACAAGGATCCTGGTCTGATGATGAAGAAGACCAAGAGGCTGCACAAGAAGATGCTGTTAACCCAGCACCTGTCATTGCTCCAGTGGAAATCAACTATGTTGAGCCACACGGAGAAGACGAAGAAGAGGATCTGGCTCCCATGCCTGATCTTGAAGAATATGCAAGGATCTTGCAGCATCTCGCTCTAGAACAAGAGCAAGACCGCGTCAACGAGATTCCTCACAATCCAGAGCCGGAAGTCCCTGAAGCCCATCAGGTACCTCCTCCCTCAACTCCTGAAAATGGAGAACATTGCTGGATTGATGATCCTCTTACATCCGAGGATGAGTCTGACTCCGAGCAGGCAACATCTTCTATCAGAGCTTCCTGTAATGTAATATATCAGGATTATAGCTCTTCTGAAGCGTCGTCTGATGAGATTACCTACACTCCGACGACGCCTAGCAATGTATCCTCTGGAGCTACCTCGTCTCACGTGACTTTCACAGAGATGACACCCTCTCAGGTTTCTTCTCCTGAGACTGTGACTTCAGGATACACATTCTTCCCGACTCATCATCATGAAGAAAACCCAACTTGGGGTGATGGATGGGTCAACGAAGAAGAAAAGCTGCTGGATGCTGTTCAGGACTTGCTCCCGGAAAATGCTCCGTGCAACACAATCACTGAGGATGGCAACTCTGCTGCAGATACATCCCCAGTAGATGAAAAACGACAGCCTCTTGATCCTGAAGACAATCTTCCAAACGAAGATCCTTCTCAAGAAGCTCTCGAAGTTGGTAGAGGCACCCGTTCGGGCCGGGACTACCACAAAAATTACAACCAATCTTCCTTTACTTATGTAAATCCTTCGGGAAAAGATGTTGTAAGCGCCCCCAGTGGCAAAAACAATGAACATGCAGGCCCTAAGGAGGCTTTCAAGTATGACTTGGTTGAGCGCTTCAAACACATACCTGCACGTCTTCACATCCTGGATTTATTACGAATGTCTCTACGCACTCGTGATAATCTCATCTCAGAATTACAAAAACTGAATGAGGATGTCGACAAACATGCCCCGCAAGTCCTCCAAATTGAAATGGACTACCGGATCAAAAACTCTGAAACTTCCTCAAAGGGAGAAAAGAAAACTGAGGGATCATGCATCCAATGCCTCTCGGTTCAAAAGGCAGCCAGTGCAACCATCGCCTTCACTAAGGAAGACCTCCTACTTGGCGAAGCAAGGCACAACCGACCCCTGTACTTCACAGGGTACATCAAAGAAATGCCGATTCATAGAGTTCAGATCGACCCAGGTTCTGCACTCAACCTTATCTCCACTTCGGCTCTTGAAGAGTTGGGCATCCCACCCAGCAAGCTAAGCCACACATCTGTATCTATCTTTGGATACGATGGGAGCACTCAAAGGCCTATCGGCAAAATCAGGTTCAAATTGCAAATCGGTGATCTTATCTCTGAGGTCACTGTGTATGCAATAAAAACCCCCTCATGCTACAACATCCTTCTCGGACGTCCTTGGATACACGAGAACGGTGTTGTCCCTTCAACTCTACATCAATGCATCAAGTTCGTCGGCGACGACGGCATGGTACATCGAGTCTTTGCGGACAGAAAACCCTTCAAAGGTAAAGAAGTCCACTTCGCAGATTCCCAGATGTATGAAGGAGAAAAAGAAGAAGAGGAAATAGCACCCCCTGCTGAAAATCTCCAGAAAGATAAAGGCAAGGCTCCTCAAAAATCACCGGAAGAAAACAAACCCTCCGGCAAATTAGAAGAGAGTAGTCAATCTCCCTTCGTTATCTCCCTCAAGAATTCAAAACCTTTGGTCATCACGACTAAAGTGAAGAAGGCGAAACAAAAGCCTGGGGGCAAATTTGTTGTCTCTCTCGTGTCTATCATGCAAGACACAGACTCGGACTCAGAGCCAGAAGACGATGCATCGTCAAGCCAAGCTGACACTCAGCAAGTTCAGCCTGCTCTCACTCCGATGGAGACACCTGCTGATGTAGAAGATCCTACGTCTGCTACCTTTGTTGTTCCGGCAACATCACCAAAGCAAAGGCCGATCTTCTTCCATAGATCGGACGCTTCTTCATCAAATTCCATGCTGGAACCTTTCCAAAATGAAGGTATGCCTCAGCTATCTCTATATAGTCCTGTGGCACAAGCTATCATGAAGAAAATGGGCTTTGACGCTCAAAACCCAGTCGGTTTGGGAGAAAGACGCGGTATTCTCACGCCATTGGAGCCCGCCTTGACCAAAAGCCAGCTGGAAGATTGGAGACTCTACGGTCATGTAGAAAAGTCTTCATATGGGTTAGGGTATGATCCCGACACTCCTCTGAGACAGTTGACACAAAGGCTTAAAAGTCGTTTTACCGACCAAGCCTCAACATCTCAAATCCATGAAGACATCGATCTCCCTGGATATCTCTTTAAAGAGTTACCTGACAAAAATCCAGGAAGCTCATCCAATTGGTATGATTTCTCTGATGATAAAGAGGAATCGTCCGATAATACAGACTTGTGGCATCCTGACCCAGAAGAACCCTCGTCTCCAAAAGAAATACCAGACTCAACAGGCGATTGGGACTATCTCATAGCAAGCCTTGAGGAGATCACCAATCAAGAAAACCCATGGAAAGGAACAGAGCCTTGGTCTGGTAATGCAGTTGAAACTCCAGAAGGTTTCGTTGAGTTGGAAGCCTCCGAAAATATTGTGGAGGAACCACCTTCGAACCTTCCGACAGAAGATCCTGTTCAAAAGATAAACTTGGGAACACCTGATAACCCACGTCCTGTATTCATAAGCAAGAATATAAAGGATGATGAGTTACCCGAGTATATCGCTTTTCTTCGTGAGTTCGTTGATTGCTTTGCATGGTCCTATGCTGAAATGCCTGGTTTAGACCCCAAAGTAGCAGTCCACAAACTCAATCTTCAAGAAGACGTCAAGCCTGTCAAACAAGGCCAAAGAAGATTCCGTCCAGATGTGATGGATAAAATTGAACAAGAAGTTCAAAAACTCAAAAGCGTTGGCTTCATCCGTGAGGAACAACATCCAGAATGGTTGGCCAACATTGTCCCCGTGACAAAGAAAAATGGGCAGATCAGAGTCTGTATTGACTATAGAGACTTGAATGGCGCTTGCCCTAAAGATGAATTCCCGCTCCCCATACCGGAGGTGATGATTGACAATACCTGCGGATTCGAGCGAATGACATTCATGGATGGCTTCTCTGGTTACAATCAGATAAAGATGCATCCCGAGGATGAAAAACACACTTCATTTCGGACTCCATTTGGCGTGTATTGCTACACTGTCATGCCATTTGGTCTGAAAAATGCTGGTGCCACATATCAGAGGGCTATGATGAAAATATTCCAAGATATGCAGCACAAAACGGTCGAATGTTACGTTGATGACCTCGCCGTCAAAAGCAGAAGAAAAGAAGACCATCTCAAAGATCTTCGGGAAGTCTTCCTCCGACTCCGCAAACACAAACTGCGGATGAATCCTCTAAAATGCTTCTTCGGCGTCTCGTCGGGTAAGTTTCTCGGATTCCTTGTTCGGAAAGCTGGAATAGAACTTGACCCCATAAAAGTCAAGGCTATTCTAGAAATGCCCTCTCCAAGAACCCTAAGGGAACTAAAAGGGCTTCAAGGGAGATTGGCCTACATCAGACGGTTCATCTCCAATCTTTCGGGGAAATGCCGTCCATTCTCTCGATTGATGAAAAAAGGTGTAGACTTTGTCTGGGATACCGACTGCGAAGCCGCATTTCAAGATATCAAGTCATACCTGACCAAACCTCCAGTGTTAGCTGCCCCTGCCACTGGAAAACCATTCATCTTGTACACAAGAGCTCTTGATCATTCTGTAGGCGCTTTGCTTGCACAAGAGAATGGTGAGGGAAAAGAAGCTGCTCTATACTACCTCAGCCGCATGCTAGTAGGTGCAGAGCATCGCTACTCCCCAGTCGAAAAGGAATGCCTTGCAGTGATGTTTGCCGTACAAAAGCTACGTCACTACTTGCTTTCCAACACAGTCTACCTGGTCTCAAGGATCAATCTCTTGAAGGTTCTTGTCACAAAGGCAGGTTCTCTCAATGCCCGACTGGCAAAATGGTCCATCCTTCTATCACAATTTGATATAAGGTATGTGCCACAAAAAGCAATCAAAGGCCAAGCTCTAGCAGATTTCCTCGCAGAGCATCCATTGCCTAAAGATTCACCACTCAGAGATGATCTCCCAGACGAACCTGTCTACAACGTGGAGACTTCCTCACCAAATGCCTCCTGGGACATGTACTTTGACGGTGCAACCAGGACAAATGAAAACAGAAAGCTGATCTCTGGAGTTGGCATCCTCTTTGTTAGCCCCGACAAATGCATGATTCCACACGCTTTCTCGCTACTGGAACCATGCACAAACAATGCAGCTGAATACCAAGCTCTGATCCTAGGATTGGAACTCGCCATCGAATCCGGTATCACTATGCTGGAAGTCTTTGGAGACTCTCAACTGATCGTCAACCAGATGAATCAGAAATATGAAGTCAGGAAGCCCGATCTGCTGCCTTATTACAACAAGGCACAATCGCTTCTGCAAAAGTTTGACATCTGCAACATCACCCACATTCGTAGAGGTGAAAACATCCGTGCAGATGCCCTGGCCGGACTTGCCGCATCAATGGCGATCCAGGAAGGGGAAAACATGCAAATTACAGTGTGCGAGAGAAGGACCCTCCCTCCTCTTAACACACACTAAGCAGTTGCTGAATGCCACCGAGTGGTTGGAAGTCGGATCTCTATCCTTCAACCTTCAATCGGCGACTGGAGGGATCCGTTCATTGATTACACTATGTTCGGAATCCTACCTGAAGATCCAAAAGAACGGGTAAGCATCCAAAGGCGAGCCCCAAACTTTCATTTGGATATCCCTTCAAAGATCCTTTACAAGAAATCCTTCAACGGAGTACTTCTACGCTGCTTGTCACAACAAGAAGCTGAAGAAACACTCAAAGAAGTTCACGCTGGTCTTTGTGGAGCTCATCAGGCTGGTCCCAAGCTCTACGACCAAATCAAAAGGTTAGGTTACTACTGGCCTACCATGGTACCCGACGCAATGCAATTTGCTAAGCGCTGCCAACAATGCCAAGTTCATGGAGACTACATTCACATGCCTCCGGAATGGCTACATCCTACAGCAATCTCATGGCCTTTCGAAGCATGGGGCATGGACATCATAGGTCCTATCTCCCCCCCTTCAAGCAAAGGTCATCGCTTCATCTTCGCTGCTACGGATTATTTCTCCAAGTGGTCAGAAGCATTTGCGTTCAACGAAATGAAGACCTCATCAGTTCTTCAGTTCCTGCGCACCAACATCATTTGTCGTTTCGGCATACCCAAGAGATTCGTCCATGATAACGGACCACAATTCCGGGATCATCGATTCTACAAGTTTTGCGACAAATACAAAATTCAAAGCTGTCCTTCGACTCCATACAATCCGGCAGCAAACGGATTAGCAGAAGCCTTCAACAAGACACTCTGCAAAATCCTCAAGAAAATGGTCTCTAGTCACAAAAGAGACTGGAGCGATAAACTGTCTGAAGCTTTGTGGGCCTATCGAACCACCGTTCGAGGACCAACCCATAGCACACCATTCTCCTTGGTCTATGGATGCGAAGCTGTCGTGCCCCTAGAGGTACAAATTCCTTCTCTGAGGGTATCTCTACAAAATGACATGACTCAAGAAAGCAATGCGAAATTACGACTTCATGAGCTGGACAATCTCGATGAGAAACGGCTCGAAGCTCGACAAAGCATTGAACTTTACCAAGCACGCATGGCAGGATCTTTTGACAAAAAGGTCAGGCAACGCGCCTACAAGAAGGGTGACTTGGTTCTTGCGGTAAAAAGACCAATGGTCTTCGCTCACAAGTCCAAAGGCAAGTTTGAACCAAAATGGGAGGGACCCTACGTCATCGACAAGGTCTTCTCCAATGGCGCATATGCCCTCCTAAACATGGAAGGCGACAGATGTATGCTGCCTATCAACGGCAAGTTCTTGAAGCGATACTACCCTTGAAGACTTACCCAACTGGGTAAGAGCAATGCCTGTATGGCCAAAACCTGTTCTTAGGTACTCGCTCGTCAAACCCACTCTCTTTAGAATTTTCATATCAAATGTCAAAATTTCTAGAGATTCAAAAACAATGCTTACTTTCATTGTTTCATTGTTCAAAAACAAAAAAAAAAAAAAAAAAAATCCAAGTTTAGGAGCCTCTCCCTGACTTGACCAGAACTTTCGATCCTTGAACCAAAATTCATGGTTTGAAACAAAAATTCGGATCCAGGGATTTCCACCCTAGTCCACCTTACCTTTTACCGCCAAATGGTTTTAGGTCAAAATTTACGACCCTCGTGTCTTTAAAAAAAAAATGGTTTTTCAAAAACCGCGGGGAAGTGACACCTAGTCGATACTCGCAAAACTCAAAAAATCGGAAGGATGCGAACCCCATTCGATACTTCCAAAACCCCAAAATCGTGGAGACGCAACATTTCAGTTGATATCCACAACCCAAATTTCAAAAATCGTGGAGAAGCAACATTTCAGTTGATATCCACAAACCAAATTTCAAAAATCGTGGAGAAGCAACAAACCAGTTGATATCCACAACCCAATTTCAAAAATCGTGGAGATGCAACATACCAGTTGCTATCCACAACCAAAATTACAAATGGTTCGAGAAAACCTCAAATTTCAAAAATCGCGGAGAAACGACATCAAGTCAGTACCCGCAAAACCAAAAAGTCTTGGGAAAAGCAGGGAAGCGACGCTTAGTCGATATTTGCACCCCAATTCGCAAGGAAGCGACATTCCATCGATACTTGCAAAACCCAACCCGCGAGGAAGTGACATTCCGTCAATACTCGCAAAACCGAATGAGCAAGGAAGCGACATTCCATCGATACTTGCAAGACCATTCAGCGGGGAGGCGACATTTAGTCGATACCTGCATTTTGAAAGCCAAAAAATCTGGCTATAAATGCCAAAACCTGGCTCTTTTGCCAAAAAACCGGTTATAAATGCCACAAACCGGCTATCAATGCCACAAAAATTGGCTTTCACGCCGACAAACCAAAACTTGGCTTTCAAAAAATGGCTATCAATGCCACCAAACCGGCTATAAATGCCACAAATTGGCTATCAATGCCACCAAACCGGCTATAAATGCCACAAATTGGCTATCAATGCCACCAAACTGGCTATAGATGCCACAAAACAAACACCGGCTTCCATGCCAACCCAAATTTTGGCTTTTACGCCATAAAATTTCGGCTTTCATGCCAACCCAAATTTTGGCTTTTACGCCATAAAATTTCGGCTTCCATGCCATCTCAAAATTGGCTCCCATGCCACGAACAAATTTTTTGGCTCTTATGCCATCTCAAAAATCGGCTATGAATGCCACACAAAAAAAAAAAAACTGACTCTCATGTCAAAACTGGCTGCAAATGCCACAAAAATCCGGCTTTCATGCCGAATTCGTTTCCCCTACCAAAACAATCATTTGACAAAAGATTTTCACAAAATGACAAAACTTTTGATCAAATCCCATTTAGCAATTGCTTTCATCACAAAAAGATTTGAGTGAGCGTAGGGAAAACAAGAAAAAAAAAGAAGTACCAAAAAAATACATGTGGTACCAAAAAAAAAAGTGTTCACAAGCACTGCAAAAAAAAGAAGTACCAAAAAAATACATGTGGTACCAAAAAAAGAAGAATGGTTTCTGCTACAAAAATCAGGAGCTTAGCCAAAAATGGTCTCCAGCCAAAGCTTCAGCTCCTCAAGCAAACTTTTGGCATCAGCCGTCAGAATTTCCAAGGCACGCCTCTTCAGGAACTTGCCATGAGATGCTGGCGAATGCCGTAACCCTTCTTTTATACCGGGAAGCTCTTCCCCAGCAGTTTGCCATCGTTCGTTTTCTAGAGTCCTCCTCTCGAGAACTTGACCGGCATCTGCAACCCTGCGGATCAGAGTACTCTCCCTGTCACGAGCCTCTGTTATAGCAGCCCACTTCGCATCGACTTGTGCCTTCAAATGCTCAAGACGTTTCCTGGCCTCCTCAACTTCCCTATCAAGGACGTTAAGGTCATGCCTCAATCCGATGATGGCTAGCTCTTCCTTGTTCTTCTCCCGAACTAGCTGCTTCTTGCTTTGTGTAGCCTCATTCAGGTCAGACTTAGCCTTATCAGCAGGGTCCAAGAACATCTCCTTGAAGAATTGGTCGTCAGGGAAACCCATGGTCTCAAACCACTTGTCACCCAGTGCAATGATCCTATCAACGATCGCCCTGGCACCTGTGACATCCAGACCAACCTCTTCGGTGTCGGTCAGAATCTCCTGTACATGTGGGATCATGCCAAATCCTGCCTCCAAGTGTCCAGAAAGGAGAGTCTTGACCCAAGAACTCAAAACCCGAGCCAGCACCTTCTTCGCAAATTGAAGAGACGAACTGGATGAAGATTCACCCTTCTCCGCTGATCGGCCGCTCATGTCATGTCCCATTGGAAGAGTAACAAAATAACTCTTTTCACTTGGAGCCACTGGAGAAGGAATCTCAGCATGAGGTATCTCCTCTATCGCGTCAGAACTGGTTGTAGGAGTCTCTACCTCCGGATCGACCTCTGACATCCCTTGCTCTGGTTCTGAAGGAAGCGATGGACTCTCTTCTGTCACTTCAAAACCTGCAAATGAAACACAAAAAGGTATGAATATGATCCTGTTAAAAAAAAAAAAAAAAAAAAAAACATCATCAGGGTCATCACTACAAAGTACCTTCTTCGACGACTGGCGGAACACTCTCTTCCTCCATGAACTCATCAGAAGCATCATCGACATTTGCGTCCATTGATGGTTCAAAGTCATCGGAATCCTGTGGCAAGTCAGCTGACAAGAAAAAAAATGTTAGCAAATCAAGTCGCAGGCAAAAAAAAAAAAGAAGAGAAAGCGAAAGAAGTTATACCAATTGGAGATTCTGGAATCATTCCAGAGTCCCTCGGTTCTTCTTCAGATGCCGTAACCGGCTCCATCACCGCCTCATCGGTCGGAACCTCAGGCATCGGCAAGTCTTCATCCTCTGCTAAAAAAAAAAAAAAAAAAAAAAAAAAAAAAAAAAAAAAAAGAGCAGCAGCAGGGTGAGAAAACAAATCAGAACATGGAAAGCCCCATGAAAGAAGCAGAAAAAGAAAAAGGAAGAATCATACCTTCTCCCAGGCCTGCTGAACGGCCACATTAGAAGATCTTGCGGATCGACGAGGTACGCTTGTAGCAGGCTCTTTACCCTTGTTCGCTCTGGAGGAACCACCTGCAAAGGTCGGAAAAGAAAAAGATCGTCATCAAAATGACAGGATGTCGCTAAAGAAAGAAAAAAGGGTCACTTTGTCCCACCAAAAATCTGGCGAAATTTTGGCATGACCCCGGGGCAATTCCAAAGAAAAAGGAAATACCCCGACGGAAATAGAAAGTTTGAAGATGGGCTCAACATCGCTGCAAGCTCCGAGACTCCAAACTTTCGAAACCTCAAAATCTCCGCAAAATCAAGAAGGGCTCAACATCGCTGCGAGCTCCAAATTCCCAAATTTGCAAAGATTTTCAGGTATGCTATCATGCTCAATCTACAAATAGTACATGCATGAACATCTAGATTTGCACAAAAAACGCATTATCATGATGAGCAAAAAAAAAAAAAAAAAAAAAAAAAAACTTTCTCGAAAAAAAAAAGGGGAGAAAGAAAAGAAAAAAAAAAAGAAACTTTCTCAAACAAAAAAAAAAAAGAGAAGAAAGAAAACAGCAAAAAAAAAAAAAAAAAAGGGCCACGTGGCCGTACGGACAGATCCGTACAAAAAAAAAAAGAAAGAAAAAAAAAAACGTGAAAAAAAAAAAAAAAGAAATCACGTGGAAAAGAAAAGAAAAAAAAAAAGAAGAAAAAAAAAGAAAAGAGAGAAACTTTTTTTCCATCCTATTCTCTACATGGAGCTTTCTTGAAAGAAAAAGAGAGAAAACTTACTCGAAGCCATTGATGGAGAAGAAGAAGGAAAAAGCTTGAAGATCCTTGAAGAAGAAGCACTCTTGGTCTTGGAGCTCTCTTGAGATTGTTGCAAAAGAAAGCAATAAGAGCAAGAGATCCTACCTTCCTTTGCTTTTATAGGAGAGAGCAAATCAAAGAAGGAAACAAAGAAGAAAGGTAAGTGTTACTAATTAAGTAACCTTACCAAAAGAGAAGGAATTAGAAAGATTCTTTCCCAAAAAGAAAGATGTCTTTGAGAGATTTCCTCCCAAAATCAATCAAATGAGAGATTCTCTCCAACAAAAAAGGATATTGAAGATTCTTTCCCAAAAAGAAAGATACCTTGAGATATTCTCTCCCAAATTAAGGGAATATGAGAGATTCTCTCCCATAAAGATATTTTTAGATATTCTCTATCCAAATGAGATATCTTTAGATATTCTTTACAAAAATGGCCCCACATGAGATCTAAGCCATCCTAAAAAGCTTAAGGTCCCATGGGCTAGCCCATATGAGCCAGGTTTGACCACCTAGGCACTAAAAAAAAAAAAAAAAAAAAAAAAAAAAAGAAAGAAAAAATGGGCTTTTAGTCAGAAAAAATCCCTCTTACCAAGAGCATACAATAATGGTTCCATGCCTCTTTAGAGTTGATTGGACCATACAAAAAAAATCCCAAGCCCCATGAGCTTCCAAAAATCAAACCATCCAGCCTCATATACCAAATTGAGCCAAAATCTTGAAATTGACATTCCACAAAAATCCAAACCACTCCAATGGACCCACACAGTCCCAAAGAGTGACCAAAAACCAAATCCTGGTCCCCTAACTTGCCACATACAGCTTGTTAGGTCACAAGACCAAAACCAAAAACCAAATCATGATCCCCCAACTTGCCACATACAGCTTGTTGGGTCACAAGGTCAAAACCAAAACCCGATCCCCTAACCTGCCATATATAGCTGGTTAGGTCACAAGATCAAAAACAAAAACCCAAATCCATATCCCTGATGTCATCTTCAAAACTTTGCCTCGAGATGGTGTGTGATTCCCCTCACTACCATAAAATTCCCCTGGAAGCTCAAAGGCTACTCTATCAAAGGAAAGATTGCTCAAAGACTCTTGGTCAAGACACAAGCTCTCCTTCAAAAATCTCTTCGAGGCACATCGACTACAAAAGTCAAGCAACTCGTCGCTGTACCTCGAGGGGGCATTTGTTGACACCAAAAATGTCACTTTGCCTCTTCAAATCAAGAAAGCTGCATGAAGTCGCAACCTGCCATAAATAGGCAATGCAATTTCTCCAAAAAATCAAATCTTGTCAGAATCAAACAAAAACTGCAAGATCCTTCAAGATAGCCAAGAGAAGAGTACACATGAAGTTTCGGGCTATTTCGACAACATTTGGCCTAACTTCACTTCTCCGACAGCTAAAATGGCGCTCCCGGCGGCGACATCATCGGAGACGTCAAAACTTCGATCAGAGCCTACAGATGACTCCAGCATGTCTCAAAAGGGCTCTATGCCAAATTTCAAGTCAAACCGACAACGTTTGTCCCTCCATTAATGCTCGAGCAGCAAAATCAAGCCTCCCGGCGGCGGGAACCACCGAATCCTTCGCTCATCAAACCAAGTGCATGAGTGGCTTCAACATGCTTCCAAAAGGCTGCACGTCAAATTTCAGGTCATTCCGAAAACGTTTGACCAGGTTTCGATGCTCCGAGAGAAAATCAAGCCTACCGGCGGCGGAGCAACCCGGGACCATGACATCCAAAACGGAGCCCATGGAACGTCTCAAAATGACTCCAATAGGCTCCCCGTCAAATTTCAGGTCAATCGGACATCGTTTGACCGCACATCAAAGCTCGGCATTTTCCCCGCAGCAAAATCAAGTGAAGCATCGACGGGACCCCAAACGGCTTCAAAACTTAAACAAAAGCCTATGGTTGGTCTTATTTATTGCTCAGGAGGCTTCACCTCAAATTTCAGGTCATTCTGACATCGTTTGACCAAGTTTCGACTTCTGGCGGAAAATCAGCAGCTCTACGCGACAAAGTCTTCGGCTTTCCCGGAAAATTAGAAACTTTGCACTCTAAAAATGCAAGGATTCTCATCAAGTTTTCTACAGGGAAATCAAGCCAATAAATGAGAAGAAATGTCAAGAAAAATACAGAAGAAAACGGCAACGAAAAAGACCTCAAAACGACCGCAAAACGGGCTCCGAAGGGGAAAAATCCCCCAGGGTCGCAGACCCCTGCGACCATGGCCCATGGTCGCAGGCCCCTGCGACCATGGCCCATGGTCGCCGGTCCATGGTCGCCGGCGACCATGGAGGTCCGGGTCACCGGATTTTCCGCCGGTGACCCGTTTTTCCGTCTTTTTTCGCGTTTCGCGCACTTTGGCCCCTGTGGTTCCCTGAAAATGTGATTTTTAGTGCTTGAAATTGACTCATATCCGACGACATCCGTCAAAATCACGGGTCAACCTCCAAAAGCATAAAATCATCAGTGATCGCTCCAAGATCGCCAACCGGCTGACCAAGAAAGTGCACTTTCTGTCCGACAGATCGTGAAATCGATAAGACAGATGTCACCGGCCCGCTCTTAGCTATCAATGTCTGAAGCTACATGTTCATCCGATGTCGATCAGCATGTAGATCCATCGATGATCGTCGCCAGAAGAATTCCAGAAGACACGACATGGCCCGCGACTCTTCAACTGCTCGGCGACCAATTAATGTGGTTAATTGACTAGCTTTATTGCAGTCATTAATTCATTTCTTTGGACGGCCCAATCAGAAGCAAGCATTTGGGAGTTACAAGTCAATTGATTCATGGCATTTAAACCATGAAACTCCTCCCATTATGGTAATTAAGGTGATTAAAAGCCTTTAATCTCCATCGGCCAATCAGATTCAAGGAAAAAGGAGTTACAAAATCAAGAAATAAATCTTGTAACTCCTCCCATTGAAGCCATTAAGGCTCATAAACCCTCCTAAATGGCTACCAAAAGCCTATAAATAGGAGAGCATTCCATTGAAATTGAAATCGGAAAAAGAATCGGAAAAAGGATCGGAAAAAGAATCGGAAAAAGGAGGAGAAAATCAGAAGATCAGAAAAAAAGGGATCAGAAAGAATCCAGAGAAAGAAAAAAGAGAGAAAACTCTGCTGAAGTTCTGCACCGGCCACCACTACAAGGTGACAAAAGTCCCTTGGGGGGCACCCCCCCCCAAGGTCCTCGCCTTCTCCTGCTGCCTCCAATGGCTTAGACGTGGCTTTTCAGCCCGTCTACTTAGCTTTTTATTGGACATAGGACCTTCTCTTGGTCTTTGTCCTCTAAAAACCTGAGGTTATAGCCAAGCCAAGCGAATCAAGAGCATCTTCTGTTCTCATCTGCATGGATGATGGCGAAGCCCATACATGGCTTGCGACCGTCAATCTGAACGAGTCCCCCACAATCTCCTGAAAAGTTAGATCTTCCTTTTCTTGCTTTTCATTGTAGTTTGTATTTTTCTAAAAGAGACAAAAATCACAAATCTTGTCTTTCATTATTGATAAGAATTGTAAATCGGCTATAAACGCCAAAATCGGCTATAAATGCCAAACAAAATCGCCTTTCACGGCAAACCAAGAAAATGTCTCTTTTCTTAAATATTTGTGCAATGGAAAACTTGAAAGAAGTTGATTTCCTTTTTACTTGCGAAGGTTGATCTCCGGATTACCACTTGCAATTCCAAGTAAAATAGAAAATCTGGCACACCCACACAAAAGAAATGTTGATGCACGCTTCAGGGCCCGCCAGGGCGCGAAAGGGTCGGACCCGACGGACTCCCACGTTCCGCCGACCCCGGTAGCCGCCCCAGCAGGCGCCTCGGAGCGCGTTCCATCAATTCGACCAACCGTTGTACCGATGGACCCTCATTTGACTCGAAATGGAAATAAATCAGTTGAATGGACTTTCCTGCAATTCTCATTCTATATAAAGTTTGACCCAGCCCTTTCTCTCTTTCCTTTTCATTCTCCATCTCTCTCTGCACTTCTCCTTTCTTCCTTTCTCAACTAGCAAGAAGGAATCGTGCATGTGCATTGGAGGCTTAGGAAGTTTGAGGAGGACTCTTCTACATCTTCATCATCTTCTTCACTTCCTCCTCTTCACTAGTTGGCTTGAGACTATCTCCACCCTCCTTCAATCCTTCCAAATTCGAAATACTTAGAAGAGGTAGGCTTCAAGAAACTTTTGGTGGGATTTTAGAGTTGCATTTGAGTCAAAAAGACTTTTGGTTGAGCAAACATGCACATTTATAATTTCCCCATGTGTTTTGTGGTTAGGGTTTGAACATTTGGGGCTTTTGAGATTTTCTTTGAACCAAGTGTGTGAGAAGTTTGGAGAACTCTTCTTGAGGCAAGTATAAGCATGATTTGGGTTATATTTTGTGCATTTTCATTTGGTTCAAGTAATCTCTTTCCCTTTTTATTATTTTGGGTTTTTATGTTGATAAAGGATAAATGAGTTGGATTTCTTCATGTGGGTTGTTTTGAAATGTATGAAAGTTTTGTGTATGTGTTATGGGAGTAAGTAGACTCATTTTGACAAGGATTAAGATAGAAAAGACGAAGGAAATTGAGTACCCTTAGTTCTACCGGAAGTACTACCGGTAGAAATTGCTCGAAATTTGACAGAGAGCTGTAAAAACTGTGAAACCTTAGTTCTACCGGAAGTACTACCGGTAGACGGACCTGACCCCATTTTTTTAGAATTTTTTTGGCTCAAATAATGGTGTGTTAACCCTTCTGGGGTATTTCCACCCTCCTTAATCACTCATTTAGTGGGTTTTGGAGTACACCCTCACTTCCGTAGGAATTTAGGGAATTTTTGAATCTTATGACCATAGAATGGGAACTTTAACCATATAATTGGGCCAATGGATGATTCCTAGTCTAAAACTATGCCATGAAAATTCGTTAGGAAATTCAACATATTTCTTGTGACTGGTGACACCAAATAAATGTAGTAATTCGTTGATTTTCCCAACCTATTTTGAAATGGACGGTAGAGGACTAGAAAAATAAAAATCTAGAGTTAAATTGTAAAACAAATAGCTTGAATTTTAATTCAATGCATTTCATATTGGTGTATGAATTCCCTTCGAACCTCAGAATCCTACTTAATAGATTGATAAATTCTTAGTAATCCCTTATATCTTATCTTTTATATTCAACTCGTAATTCCATTTGAATATTTCCAAATTGATGTTTGGTAGAAATGAGGATTGAGTAAGAAATTGAAATATGTGATTATCATTTAATTTGGTTATGAATAATGAATATGAGTTTACTCAATTCTACTTTTATTCCGAATATTATTGATTCTATTGAGTCGGCACTACTTAGCTTCGACCCAGTGATACCCGACGGGGTTACACTCGGTTTATAAATTGAGACTACTGCAGTAAGTCATTTGGAGCTCCGGAACTCTAGACCCGGGTAGCCAGCTAGCCTTTGGCCGGGCCGCTGGTGACATCCCAACTAAATTTGCTCTCTTTTGAGAGGATGAGCTTAAGGTAGTAGCCAATTAGTGTATTTCACTTTCTTGATTCATCTAGCATAAATTATACATTTAAACTTGATTTGCCTAAACGATATTTGATATTGCTCTTTCTTAAATAATCCATTTTAAATTCAATTGAACATTATGTATATCCTTATTATTGCCTGTACTTGCTTAATAGTCGTATTAATGGTACTACATTTGGTGTCACAGTCTCAGGTGCAGCCTCCGGTCCCACAGAGACCGAGGAGAGTGAGAAGGCTACCCATGAGGTACTTCGGGTTTAGTGGAGTGGCCCGAGCCTGAGGCCCATTGAGCTTATCTCCCGGGGAGAGCGTCAACACTTTTTGAAGACTCTTTTGTGGTGTGGCTAGCCCCTTTTTGAGTGGGCCACACTTAGACTATAGAATTCTTTTGTTTATATTTTTGGTATTGATGTATAGGGTTCTTTAACTTACCCTCTTTTGTATAACAATGTAATTAATTGTATAATTCTTTTGTAGTAAAACTTGAACTGTTATGTAGACTGAAGGAATTTGATACCTCACACAAATGAAATACAGCTTCCGCTATGTTAATTGCTTTAAGGTGTTTTGTGAGTTTTAACTCACATATATGGATAGTTGGTTTCCTCTCCTTCGTGTGTTGAACTTGGCTCGAGACAGGTACAGCATGCGGGAGTACGTGTGACACACCTCGGGGATTACCCTAGGCCAGGGTGATTCGGGACCGGGATGTGACACTAGGCCTAGTGGAAACATCTGCTTATTACCATCAAGAGTGATAGCTGTCAAGAGAACACCCTTAAATTTTCCCTCTAGAAATGTCCTATCTAATCCAATGAACGGACAACAACCATTCAAAAAACCTTGTAACGATGCAGAAAAAACAACACAAAATCGTATAAATGAACCATCATCCTCAATTTGATACTTTGCAACACTTCCCGGGTTGTACTTGATAATGGTTTCACACAATGAAGGAATCATACGGTATGATTCTTCAAAACGTCCACGGATCTGATGAAGGGCCCTTTTTTTTTTTTTTTTTTGCATGCCACATTTTAAGATATGGAACCATTACTCCACACTCACTGAAAGCCTCGGAGCATAAGACCTCTGGTTAAATCGGTCTTTACGCGAGATTTTATCTTCTCAACAATCCAACTAATAGACACCAGAAAATTTCTAACAAGATTTACATTTATGCATGTATGGCTAGCTGTCAAATTTTTAACCTCAAACGTTTGTCCGTCAGGTGACAAGGAAGCATGTAGTCGCCATTTGCAATCTTTGTTAGAGCACTTTGCGGTGATGCGGGACTTGTCATTCTTTACATACTTTATGTCAAATGAGTTGCGAATGGCATATTGTTTAAGTGTCATTCTCAAGTCCTTAATATTCTTGAAACAAAGTCCAACTGATAACACTGGATGATCCATGTGCTTCTTACGATCAAATTTATTAGTCATATGGTATGAGACTCCCTCAAAATCCGAACCTGTATTTAAAGAATGACAACTTGTGTTACACCCCGACCCAAACTAATTGTGATTAAGGCTAATTAATTGAGATTAATGATAATTAAACATGGGTAATTGGGTTAATGAAGGTTAATGACCAAAGAGAGATAAATTAGTTTCAAATGATGCATTAAGCATAATGGGATGAATTTGAATAAAATTGAGTTGGTTAAAATGAGTTTAGATTCAAACAAGGTAGACTAAGGACTTTTTTGTAAATATGGGTTTTCATGCATTTCGTCAAATACGGTAATTCTTGATACCAACGTGTGTATCTCGAATAGTATGTCAACTTTCACAGTAGACGCGATTCCATTTGACCTCAAATGGATCAAATGAGACTTCATTTGACTCAAAATGTAATTAGACTCAATAAAAGGGGGTTTTAGTGTGAGAGATTCTTATATCAGAATGAGATGGGTTCATTTACTCATTTCACCTCAAGGCAAACCCTAGGCTCATCTCCTTCATCTTCTTCTTTTCTATTCCATTCTTCTTCACCAAGTGTGATTTTGGAAGGTTTTCAAGTGGTCTTGAAAGAAGGCTCCATCTTCATCTTCTTCCTTAAGTCATTTCCCCCATTGTTAAAGTGTAGAGCTTGAGAAAGATCTCAAAATCATTTCCTTTGAACCACAAGTAAGTAGTTAAGTATTTTTATAGAACTTTCAAGTTCTATTGGTTGGTTTGTAGAGATTTCTAGCATAAATGGTTCATAGGAGTTCATTTGCATGTTTCATGGATTGGGGTTTGAGTTTGGGGGGAGATTGTGTCAAACCAAGCTAAGGAAAACGGGGGCCTTTTGCCACTAAGCTTCAAGAGAGGCAAGTATAAACATTTGCTTGTGATTAGTGTTAATCATTGTAGAAGTTCATAGAATTTTCATGGATTTGGATTTTGTGCATTTTCCAATGAGTTTTGGAATTAATTATGGATTGATTGAAATGGTTAATGGATGATTAGAAGTATTGTTTTGTGGATGAATGACGTATGAGGAGGGAACATGAGGTTCCAATGCCTATTGCAGGTTGTGGAAATGTAATGGAGAAAAGAGAGTAGAAGAAGGAAGAGAGGATCAGAATTTCGGGCTGGAATTTTGATGGGTTCGCTGGAGCGAACAGTAAGTCTGCTCGAGCGAACATCTTTCTGTTTGGGTCCGCTCGAGCGAAGAATAAGTCTGCTCAAGCGAACCCCTTTCTGTTTGAGTTCGCTCGAGCGAAATTGATACAGGTCAAGAAATCAATTGTGAGTGCAATTTTGGATTTTGGATTTTGGATTTTTGCATGGACTAGGAGTACTTCTTGTGAATATAAGTGCTCCCTAAATTAGTTTTTAGACTAATCATGGGGTAAATCAAGACTGTTGAGAATTAAGGACAATAAAGGAAGAATTTCATGGTTGAACCATAGTTCTAATAGTTGATTGATTGTGGACTAAACTTCCATGGGTGATAATTACGGGGATTATAATGCACACATTAAATATATAAATGTGATGTGCATCAAGAATAACACGTGCATTTGGTAACCAATGGTTACACCTAAATGGTTGTTTAGATTTGAGATATAATTTGGTAGAACCATAAATGTTTAGTAATGCTCTCATTGTATCGTATTCCATATCGTTGTGTTCCAATCTAATGAGATTGCTATTACTGTTATTCCCTTCCTTTGCTATGAAGGGAATTGTTGAATTGAATTGAATCCAGAAATGGATTGCTTATTGGAAAGTATTGATTCTTGAGTCTGGCACTACCTAGCTATTGTATTAGAACTCTAAATGAGTTCAATGAATTAATAAATTAAACAAATGACTATTCCTACTGCAGTAGATGGATTTGGGACGTTCCGGAGCTCCGTGGTGATGCTAGTTGTCCTTGGCCCGGACACTGGTAAGTCCCACAATTCCAATCATATCTATTGGTACTGATTAATGCCTTCCATTTGGAAAATGAATCCTTCCTCTGAGGGAAAATGGTAAATGAAATGAAATGAAATGAATGCTATGGTAGTGACCATATTGTACATGTCCATTAATTGACTTTTTTGTATTCACCTATTGTCATTGTAATAATTATCTAGACTTGTCTAGAATTGGAATTGTTTCTAAATAGATTGAATGAGTTCAGTATATGTATTAACATGTGCTATTACAAGATTTGTTTATACATTGTTGAACTGTCGTGTTCATTGGTATTATTGATGGTATTACAGGCCCGATTGCCAATGCTAGTCCCGTAGCGACTCCATCGGCAGCGGAGGAGACCGCTCTGGTTCCTCCAGGAAGATTAAACGAATGGAATGGACGGGATACCATTTGATATGGATATCCGGGTGCGAGAAGGAGTTAGAACATTTGAAAAATGTTTTGAGAAGTTATTTTGTATATTCATTTTGAAATGTAATTAATTGTCATCTGCATTGTGTTTTGAATATACAGTGATTGACAAGCAAATGATAGAAATGATACATGTATAAAGGACTTTATTTGGTATACATATAAGTCGTAAATTGATATTGTCAAATATAAATGTTTCCGCAAAATTGTGTATTTGATAGGAAATTGAGAATGTTATCCATTGTGGATCCCGTTTTAATTTCAATTAATTCGGAGTTTACGAGGGTAAATATGGGTTCACAACTCGGGATCATCGAACCTCGGGCCTGGGTCGTGACAGCTTGACTGTGAGATGTACCCTGAAAATGGCCCCTTATCCTCTGTTAATGCTGTATGCATGTCCACATTCTTAAAATCCATCATAATGGAACCACGATTTGATTCTGTTTCATTCTCTGAGTCAGCATTAGTGACATCGATATTAAATCCCATTGAATCATCCTCACTGTCAGGTGCATATGATTCGTCTACTGCATTTTCTTCATGTGAACTTGGTGCCATCTAAACAAACGAGTACGAGCAATAAAAAAAAAATCAAAATGATATGCAGGCTAGTCAAATGTGCAAGTGACCCAGCAGTAAGTATCTACTCTTGTTCATGTTTTTGTCACAATTCTGGCAAAGGGACACAATTGTTGGAAAATGAATACTCATTTTCTGTTCTGACAAAGAATAAAACCTGTAAAAATTTATACATAGCTAATTGCACTGTATTTTGAGAGAATATGAAACCACATTAACTTGGAAAAGGACATCAAACTAAAAAGGGGGTTAGTTTCATTTTCAGTTCTGTATTATAGAAACAAGACCTGTACAAATTCATTGTGTCTTCCAATCACAAAACTTCAACTAGAGAAACACAAGAGACATGTACAAATTTATGCATAGCTTCTCACGCTATATTTAGATAGATTTTTAGAACACTGGATATCAAAAACTTAAATGGAATGCATATACACATGTTGACAGAATACAACCATTCTCATACCACATTTGAGAGAAATGAAACTAATTCTAACTTGAAAAGCACTATCTTCATTTTTAGTTTTCTAAGAGAAACAATTATGAAATAGAAAAAAATTAAACATAAAAGCATAGTTTCATTAATGAGATGGTGAAGGGTAGTTATGAAGGTCGCCAGTGACGGATGAGAGGTGAGGGTGGAGGGGAGGGAAAAAGCAGAGGGGAGTGTGGTAAGTATGTAAGAGGGAAATAGGAAAAAAATGCAACCTCCGTACCTTAGCTATGGGTGCTGGGACCCCTTCTGCAGAGGACAGTAGACCTCGGGTGAGGTAATAGACGAGAGGTAAGTATACCTTAGAAGAGGTATCAAAGTAGGCCTGTTTGTTAGCCATAGGATAGAATAGAAGAGGAGAAAAAGGGTTGTAATGGTTAACAATTTTACCTCAAAATATGTTTGGATGGAGCACATGGGATAAGTGAAATAAAGTTGCCGAGTGACGTGGCAACCAACTTTACGCTACTCAACCCATCAAAATTTCATTCCAGCCAACCTCAATAACTTGCTGACTTTGCTTCACCTTCTTTCGTTCCCATACCCTTCACTTCTATCTTACTTTATTCCAACAAACCAAACGCATGTAGAGCATGTTAGGTAAAAGGCGAGGAATCCATAGATCCGATGATTCTTCACTACTTCTGGAACAAGGATTCCTTGCTATGGATTTGTATAGTTGAGGATTTCACATTGATATTGGTGTGTATCGATCATATAGCTGAAGAAAATAAGGTTCGGTGTGTAAATCCATTTAAGTGAGGATTTTCAATCTTATGGGGGGTGGTTGGATCTGAAAATCTTAACAAATAAAGATTTTCATTTGTCCAGTTCCTCATGAATTTACAATTGCCAAACATGGATTTACCACAACTTTATGGAAACCGAAAATCGTTTCCCTAAAGATTTGGTTGCCAAACGTGACCGTAAAGTAATTCAATACTCATTTTATTTCAACCCACTCCGCTTTAGTTTTATTTCTAATCAGAGATTTACTCTACTTTTACCCTATCCCTCTTGAAAACAAATAGGCCCTTGGTGAGGGAAGGTGGCATGCCTTGGGGTCGAACCCTAGCAGGCATGTGAGAATTCCCACCAACTCAGCAGTGAGGTAAGTGTCCGTTCTCTAGTGAAGCGATTTAAAACCACCCAGTTGAAAAGCCATGAGAGTTTTGTCCATAAAAACTTCAGTTGGTAATTTTAAAAATAGGTTTTTATTTTTTTTATTTAGAGATTATTTATATATTAGAAATTCTGCTGAGTTTTTAATTAATTTTTTAATTTTAGAGTTTATTTTCAAAGTAGACCCTTTGCCTCTTAAAAAAAAAAAAGCTAAAGGAAGCTACTTGTTTCCTAAAGCTTTTGAAAAAAAGTAAAGTGGATAATTGTGGACAATTCAAAATGTGTTTTGGATGAAAATAGACTCATAAGTTTTTAAGATGAAGCAAATGATGGGTTCTATATTGTAATTTTTAAAAGATGGGCCCAAGTTGCAACAATTCCTAAAAATGTACACCCCAAAAACCTCATGAAATAAGAGTTTTTTTTTTTAAACATACTATTTATAAATTAGAACTTAAAATATAGAGCTTTTGTTTCTTACCTTAATCGAACTTGATTTTATTAATTATATTAGAGTTTCCAAATGGCCCCTAGTATGATTTAAGCACTTTTTTGAAGTTTTTTCCATTCCCAAAAATAGGGATGTTATTTAATGATTACTTTTTAATATTTATCTTTTGATTCTTCATTTCTAAATTTTAACCATTTATAAAAATACGTAGTTTTAGAATTACTAGAAACTCAATTGTATAAAACAAGCATGGCCTTAAGAGGTTGATTTTAGATATAAAAAAAAAAAAGTTGGTTAGATGCAAAGTGCGGTCACCACCTCGCACCTGTGGATCAATCCCTGGGCATGTCTTTGAAATAAGGTTCCAATATCACTAAACTATGAGTGTGTTGGCTCAAGTGCCATATGATTATTCATGAATGAA
Source organism: Umbellularia californica (assembly GCA_028538565.1). Taxonomy (NCBI): domain Eukaryota; kingdom Viridiplantae; phylum Streptophyta; class Magnoliopsida; order Laurales; family Lauraceae; genus Umbellularia; species Umbellularia californica. Next base: position 61,513,510 of record JAPQWN010000007.1, on the reverse strand, counting down.
TTATAATCCTTCGGCTCAAATATGCAACAGAGGTATATATATGCACCTTGATCGAGAGAATGGGACCTTACTGACAAGAGAATTGTCATAAACTCAACAATGACTAGGCCATGAATCCTTTGAGCCAGAGTTGGAGGATAACTAACAGCTCTTCTTCTATGTCTGAGAAGCGTGCAGATCTCTAGACATAAAATTGGAAAATCAAATTGCTGTTTAAGAAGTTGATCTCATATCAAGATCGTTGTTTCGAATCATATGTGATCCTAACCCCAAGGGGTAGCTCAGTTAGCGTAGGACCACTGTTTGCACTCGGAGGTTGTAGGTTCGAGACTGCACTACCACACTGGGGCCACATGGGACTTTACCCAACTTCATTCTGGGCCTGGAGGGATTAGTCTAGCCAAAGGGTTGGGAACCTTTGATAGCCAAAAAATAATAATAATAAAAAAAATCATATGTGATCCTAGTGGTATTAGAATAGAACTAGCCCTAAAAAAGAATGCTCACCCATGAAATAGTACTCTCCAATTTTTAAAGTTTTCTTCCACACACAGGGTAAGAGGAAGCCCGTGTCATGGGAAGGAGAGGCCACAAACCAAATTTGGGAAGGAGAGCCCACGCACATGGAAAGAGATGTGAGGCTGCCAACCGACTGTTTTCATTGTGAACTTGGTTGGAGGGAATCTGGATCCCCTCAAAAGTCTACCTAATGCTTCCTATGAGGGAAATGAGAGGAACTCTGTAGCAGGGCCAACCAACTGAAAACTCGAGCCATTCAAAATAAAAGACCTTGTTTACTAAATATCCTTAAATTTTTGCCTAATATCAGTTGGTACCACCGTAAGATTGACAACATGATTAACACAACACAATCTTATGCTTATTACCATATGTATTAATCATTTTCTGAAACTCAGATTGAAAGCATGATTAGCGCAACACAATGTTATGCTTATTGCCGTATGTATGAATCATTTTCTGAACCTCGGATTGAGAACATGATTAGCACAACACAATCTTATGCTTATTACCATATTTATTAATCATTTTCTGAAATCATATGGTGGGATCAACTCAAATTGGGCTAAAATTTAAGATTTCCGGTAAAGATGAAGGGAGTTCATTTTGAATGGCTTGGATTTTCAATAAGTAGGCCCCATTGTAGAGTTCCAAGCTTCCACTCAAGGAAAGCACAATGGAGACACTCACAGGATCTGGACTTGATTATAGGGCCCATTTTATGTCCTGTTAATCAAACCAGAGAATTGTTGTGCCAATCATCCTAAATCCATCGGTTGGGCCCGTTTAGAAAATCCAGAGCCTTAAAATAAAGGACTTCACGGATTGGTTCGATCGAGTTAGATCAGTAGGTCAAGAATTTCTTAATTAACCTTCATGTGCTCTTTTTTCTATCTTTCCTTAGGAAGTTATACCACTTATTGTGTCCGAATCCTCTGTTGGCATGAATCGAAGAAAACTTGTCTTTGGAAGCATAAATTCATCAGTAGGGTCCACTTATTAAACCTCAAACGCTCAATAAAAATCTCTGTCTAATTGGCTCTATCCGAATTTTACTTCAATCAAAGCTGATCTCACCTTTAGATTGTTGGGTAAGACACACGAGACACAAGATCACATATATAAAATCACCTATGGAGACTGCCAAGAAGTCATCATATGTGGGCTGTGATAAAAAAAAATTCGGTGTCTATTAAACTACCTAATACAATCCTTCTCTTTGTCAAAGCTTGAGCTCGAAATTATAGAAAACTCCCACAAACTAATAAGGGCAAATAAGATAATTCACAAACTCTACAAAGACCAGAGAATTGATTTATACTTAAAAAAACAATAATATCTAATAACTAAAGCAAACTAGTTTACTATCATCCAACAAATCAATAAAAAAAAAAAAAAAGGAGTTATCAAGCTTTTTTCTAAGACATGATTGGGTGAACAATAATGTAGTACCTTTATGACTTGAACAATAATGTTGTGAATACCAGCCTCCATTTAAATTGATAAAAAAAAAAAAGATCATTTAAGCTTATTTTGGTGACATTTCTATATCTCAACTCTCAAGTGTCAACAGAAGAACTCTCTCTCTCTCTCTCTCTCTCTCTCTCTATGTGTGTGTGTGTGAATTGACCAACATATATTCAAAGTTCAAACTTAGTGGTACACGAGAGTAACGGTCCTAATCACATGTGACATTATTTTAAGATGGAGATCGTAAATAGCCCTCCAAGCGTGTAACCTAGAATGGTGGCATAGATGCCACATCTCAATAAGCGAAAAAGTAAGCTTTTGATTTCCATTTGAATTAAGAAGAATTCAAACATTCGGTCCAACTCCAATAGTCTTCCCCCACACGTGCACTAAACCGTCATCTTGGCCGTCAGCATCTCTCCCACATCAATGATCTTGGGCCCCCATAGTCTTCCCCCAGACGTGAGGTATTGTGTGACTTGTGAGAGCCGTCACCTTGGCCATCAGCATCTTCCCCACCCCAATCATCTTCCACAATATATATCCTGTAAGGGATGAACACCCCCCACAGGGAGATAGGCGGGGCCCAGAGCCCCGGGCCTATTGTATACACTTCAGGCGTCAGGGAGTAGCCCCTAGCCCTATTCATGCATTTGTCCTTGGCTCGTCACCAGGGGGCCTCCCCGGGTTTCGATCCCGTGACCACTCCCTTAAGAGGATTTTAGGGAGAAACCCGGTACCACTTGGGCTTCTAGTTTATCATGTGACTGCGATGAGAATTCTCTAACAACGTACACCTTTTCATGCAAACCGAAATCAAGTCAAAAACCATTTTTGATAGACCACAGAACTTTCCTTGGTCAGGAAACTTGTACGTTTCACTCGTGATCTCTGATTCCAGTGTTTGAACTTTGAAACCAAGCTATATATAAATAAGAAATGTCTCCCTGATCAATCTCCAGATGAAATCTCAATCTAGCCTGTGAGAAGATTGAAGAAAAAAGTTGAGTTTTCAACCATGTCTATCGAAGCTCTAGCAATGGCGGGTGCTGATTATGTGGAATGTGGCATTGATTTGGACCTATTGGATTCTAGAGATAGAGAAGACCCTCCACCTTATCTACTTGCTGATGATGCATTTGAGAAGGGTCATGATGATTCTAGTGATGGTGAATGGTATGAGGATAAAGAGATGAAGGAGCGATTGATAGCGTGGGCCAAATATGTTGCATACTCTGTGCTAAGAGGAGATCGATAAGCTTGGACAGTGGAATTTTTGAAGATTTTTTTCTTATACTTGTATTCTTTTGTAATTACAATTGTGTATTGTAGTCTAGTGATAAGATTTTTTTGGCCAAAACAGATGTTGCTAATTTAATTGGGTACATGGATCATGCGTATCCTAGTTGTCAAGCTTTGTTTATTCCCTTTATAGGAGAATTTGGTTTTTGGGCTATATGTTCATGGTGGGACTCCGGTTATGAGTGGACAAGGTCTTCTAGAATTGATGTGTCTGTAGATGTGACCCTGATCCTCTTCAATCATTGATCACCTACAGAAATGTTCCAGGGTGCACTACTGTTAATCCTGGTGAAAAAAAAGTGTTCCTGATCATTCATTTCAGAGATGAAGGTTGTATGTGGAGGGAACATTGCATGTCACTAATAGGATATATAATCCTAATTCTCAACACAAAAGCTTCAAAATGTATTGATCTTTTTAAGTGTATTAATTATAATTTCTGTCGGTGGATCCAAAAGTGGCTCATCGTCCAATCAATGTCATAATCTCATACCAGTGTCTGCTAGCTAGGTGATTGCGAATGGTTAGACCTTCTTAAAGGTGATCCCCACCATAAAAAATAGAGAAAGATGAAAAATAGAGTTGAACAAAATGGGGTTGAATTGGTTTACGCATGTCATGGGAAAACAACTCACGTGTGCAAATGATATTCGTGTTTCACTTCCATATGCCATTGAGTCACATGGAAACAAGTTCCATTATTTGTCATTTATAATGAATCAAGACATGACATTTGATCCCCCAAGTGTTTTTCACCCTTACAAAGATGATGAACGGCTCATATCGTGACTTAGGGCCCTAAAAAGTTGAAAAATAGATTTACTAGCCTTCATTTTTTGCGATTTCCTTAAACTATGTAATGAAACAATGGCTCAAATTTGGCCCCTAGCCATTTTAGTCTTTTAAAGAGAATGAATGGTTGGGATGATGAATAGTGGCCCACAATAGTAAAAAGAAAATAAATGGACTACCTCCAAAACCATGTGATAAGGGGTCCATTTTCAAATAAAACATCCAATTGTTCATTGTTTTTCTTAGATCTTTTTCTAGATCCATGATGAACCAAAACTGAAATTTGACCTTCTGATTGTTTTTGGCCTTCTAAAGAAGATGAACGGTTTGGACTCTGAAAAAGGGTCCCACAAAAGCTTAATTCAGCAAATCTGATGGTCTGGGTTTTTTTTTTTATTTTTTTTTTTACAATTTTCTCAAAATATATGATGAATCAAGGGCTAAAATTTGATTTCATAACTGTTCTTGGCCTTTTAAAGATATCTAATTATTTGGATCTTCATTTTGGGCCCACAAAATTAAAATGTAAAAAAAAAAAAAAAGACTGTCCAAAATGCCATTTTAGCACTGCCTACCAACAATGATGCGTGGAATAGTTTTACACCATCGGAAGTGTTTTGTGCGCAAAACCATAATTGTGTAACATGCGTAATTGGTGTAACCAAACATGGGATGTGTGATTGGTGCCCCTCATGAATACAAGTCTAAATTTGACACTGATCCAACTATTCCTCAGTATTGAGTTGAAATCATAAGAAAATGTTGCCTCTAAAATCATTAAATTTTATGGACATGGATCAAAAGGTTAGAATAATCTTATGGAGTCAGAATTTCTACACATAAGTAGGTCTTACATAGATCTTTCCACCCAATGAACTTCCATAATCATCATGCATCCCAATCGGTTCAACCAAGGGGGGCATTTTTCTCCAAAAAAGTCGCCTGGGCATTTTGTAGTGCTGCCGTATGTGTTGGCTCGTTGGCTGATCACTTGCAAAAATTCAAAAGATAGCACTACCTGTCACTTTTCCATGAAAAGGTTGCTGCTTTAATATATATATATATATATATATATATATATATATATATATATATGGGGGTCTTCATATGCATCTATCCCTCACCATTTTTGGTGAGGGACACCCATTTTGGGGGTGTTTCAAGTACAACAGTTGTACTTGAAACACCCCCAAAATGGGTGTCCCTCACCAAAAATGGTGAGGGATAGATGCATATGAATATTCCCCATATATATATATAAACATAAAATTCTACTTGATTTTAATGAAAGTAAGTATGCCTAAAAATCTTTTCCTCATATGACATACCATAGACTATAAACGCGCGCATTTATTAATAATATTTCAAAGATTCCTACCAAAACCTCAAGGCGTTAGTAGAGACAGCGGAAGTACTTTTCAATATTCCCCCTCAGGTAGAGCCCACCCCTCAATACTCCTCCTCAGGAGGAACCCGGATGGCGCATTTATTAATAATATTCAAAGATTCCTACCAAAACCTCAAGGCGTTAGTAGAGACAGCGGAAATACTTTTCAATATTCCCCCTTAGGTGGAGCCCACTCCTCATTACTAATCCAATGAGCGGACGGCAACCATTCAAAAAACCTTGAATGATTGATTTTAATAGGTGAGAACTAGTTCTCACTTGAATATTTCCCTATATATATATAATTCTACTTAATTTTAATGAAAGTAAGTATGCCTAAAAATCTTTTTCTCGTATGACATATCATATTTTTAAAACCTTGCGAAGCTCTTACCAAAACCTCAAGGCATTAGTAGAGGCAACGGAAATACTTTTACTTTTCAATATTCCCCCTCGGGTGGAGCCCACTCCTCAATACTCCTCAGGTGGAACTCGGCCGGGTGGAACCCGACCGGCGCACTTTTTTTTTAAATTTTTTATCAGTAACAGTAACTTATATTAAAAGAGAATAGAATACAAACAAAGAGTACAATAAGAAAAGAAAAAATGGGGAAAGAAAGATAGAGGTACAAGAGAAATGTACCCCTCACACTACAACTACATAATAAAACCCTCCTAAGGGGAAGCTCTCTCAACACCTTGTTTGGCTAAAGCGGCCGCCATCATGTTTGATGACCTACTCTTATGCTGAAAGCTGACACTAATGGTAGTGCATAATACCCAGATTTCATTGAAGAGGAACTGAAACTTCCATGGATAAGGCTTCCGGTTCGAAACCAACTCACTGCATTAGAAGAATGACTCTCCACAATAAGATTGCCATGGTAATACCTTGAAAAACACCGAAGAGATTCCATAATAGCTAAAACCTCAGCTTCATTAGAGTCACAAACCCCCACATATTTGAAGAACATAAATAAAACGTCTCCATTACAATTTCGAAGCACCCTTGCAATACTAGCTGGTCCAGGCTTCCCTCTAATGGCACCATCAACATTGAACTTAAACGAACCAATAGGAGGAGGAGGAGACCAAAGAATAGATTTTCTTACTTTGACTAGGCCGGCGCACTTTTGGCGACATGCATTTTTTTGCGTTGAGTCGTTCCTCCTGAGATTCGAACCCACGACCGTTTGGCTCTGATACAATTTTAAATTTCTTCAACTAGCCATTCCTGTCAAAACCTCAAGGCCCCTTAATAGAGGCAGCAAAAATATTTTTCACTATTCCCCATCGGGCAGAGCCCACTCCTCAATACTAATCATGTGTCGGAAAAATAATTAGCATGTGCAAATCCAATGGTTAAAATGAAGTGGAATTTGTATCAATGCCAACACATTCATAAGCTCGTGAGCAGGTTAAATCAAATAAATACACACCCACTTACGTCAAAGGTAGATGGTCAAAAACACTGTCATGACAAGCTGTCATAGAAACGTGAACTTCTTAAATTTCAAGAACACAGTTTTGAAGGCTAGGGGATGAGGAATCTCGGTCGTCCTCTTCATAAGACCTTGGTGATCAAAATCGCATATGCTTCGGTCCTTGATGAGGTCCTCTTAACATTTTGGTGATGTCATGTGTGAGATGATTAAAGCACCAGGATGACTCGCATGGCTCCAGAAACAAAGATCAAAATCACGGGAATTCAGAGGATAAAAGGCTAGTGATTAGGCCGAATTGGACTGAAGTATAAGAGCCAAAAGTTGGGCTTATGGTGGAAAATGGATCAGGCCAAACGCATATTAATCAGGTCCTCTCCACCCAACCACAGGTGAACTTTGGTGGGGCTTGGGCTTGGTTTTTGCATATGCACAGTCCAGCTCTACGGGCCTCACTTGGGGCTCACCTTTCATCAATACATCCCCTTTGATAATCTTGTCATTTCATGATCTCGAATTAAGCTTAATATAACACTCATTGAACCTTCACTCACACTCACCATTGAATTGAATTTCAAAATAATATATGGTTCAAAGGGCAATGAATTTTGGGGCCGTTAAATCAAGGATTAGAATAGGTTTTTTTTGGACAACAATCCATCTGCCATCCTCCCCTTTGATAATCTTGTCATTTCATGATCTCGAATGGAACCTATGTTCTATCTGGCAAGTTCGTAGTTGTTTACCTTTTGTCTTTTTCATTTGAGTTTTGTTGTATATACCCCCCTAAGGTTTGTATGATTTTCAAATAGGCCCCTATGGCTTTTGTATTTGTAAATAGGCCTCTACTCTTTCATTTCAATACCTTTCACATTCCCAAAATCAATGTTCCTAATGAGAATGGATAACCACTATAAAATTTGTATTGAACTTTTATGAAAATGACAGCTTTGCCCATATATCCATTAAACATTCAGTATATTATTATTTATGAAAATACCATTATTTTATTCCAAGTCCCATTTGTCTTTCTTAATAACTCCTTAATGCAAATGGAGCCTAAGCATGTGTTTTGAAACTTTCATCAATCTAACGGTCGGTCATGTATGAATTGAATCAATTATAACCAACTATAACAATAGGTTTTCATTTTCATTATGATTGATTTGAATCTAATTAATTAGGTCCTACACTGATAAAAATAGATTTATTTTCATTTTAATCTTCTGAGGTGGATTACCATTTACCTCACATAGACAGATTGTCCTCTTATAAACCACATTTGTGTTTTTTACGTGAGACTCTTTTATCTTCTAATATAGGACACAAGATATTCTGATAGTGGTGAAAAGGTAAGAAGGGGCATATGTGCATATATAAGGTCCACAAGGTATAACCACAGTCAAAACTAATGTTTGTGTAAAAATAATAAGAATAAGTTTAGTCACACAGTTATAAGAGGATGGTCAAATTTCTTCCTTTCCAAGATGACATCAATTTGGGAATTCTAATTCTAGCAATTTGAGCAATTGAGGGTGGAAGCTACTGGAATACTGATTACGTTCAATCAGATTGTTGATTCGGTCCATGGTCATTATAGCTGATGAGGGTTATGTTCTACCATTAGTATTTGGTAATGACCAAACTTTACTGTCCTATTTACTGTGAGACCGGTAAACACTCCTTCAAAGTCTAAGTTTGCATGTAGTACTTTTACTTTATGACATACTTCCTGGTACTACTTTTGCTATAAGATAATTTTGCCAACGTTCTTTCATGACAAGTTTGTCTTCTCCGAATGAATCATACATAGGTCTTATTTGGCAAGTCCTATTTGTATGAAGTAGATTTTCGTGGAATAAATCTGCATGGAATCGATGTTTTACAAATAGACTATATACTAAGACGAAAATACTGTTCGAAATAGACATTTTTGAATCCGGTGGTTTAGGGTTTTCAAGAACTTCTCGAGATCAACCATGAATCAAGGCATCAAATTTGATTCCCTAGCCATTCCCATCCTTTCAAAGAGGATGAACAATTTGGATCGTGATTTAGGGGCCTACAAAAGTCCATAAATGCAAAACAACCTTATGCCTTTTTATAAATTTCTTGAGATCCATGTCAGATCAACAAATGAAATTTGACATGATGGCTATTTTTGAGGTAATGAAGACTACCAATTTTTTCAGATTTCGCTTTAATGGCCCATAATTAAATATTAAAAAAAATAAAAACAAATGGACTGGTATTAATCACATGCAAAACCCTGCCACTCCATGCATAGGACATCAATTGTTCTCAATTTTTGAAGTCTAATTGGGATCCACAAGGAATTAATGGTTGAAATCTAAGATTATAGCTGTTATTAATTACCTTCACTCGGATCCTTCCTCTTATTCACTTGTGGCCGTCCTGAAGGCCTCCAATCACGAGGGGGCAAAAGTGGAGTAATTGGAGAGTGGTCCCACGTTCTTTTATTGGGTAAAGGATGGATTATTGGCTCATAAATTGCTCGGTATGTAGAGACAAAATAACAATGGTTACAATATTGTTCAGGGCTGTCTCCCCTATGAGTAATTGCACTCATCGCATGTATGCATTGCATCCCATCCAATTGCCATTGTCGACATGTACAATTCTTACTCAACATATTCACAATATGACGCATATCATCACCCATGACTCGTCTTTCAAGAATCTCATATTCATCGCCCCCTGCGAAGAACAAATCACAACTACAAGACCTATCTAGTCTATTGTTAAGCATCTTTTTAATTGCAGGGCATACAATTCCCTCCCATCGACGACATCTTGACCGCTTCTTCTGGATATTAACCATTATCTTTACTCGGATCCAATCAATCATCTCACATATGGGCATATTCCTTGTCTCTAATATCATATTGTTGAAGCATTCAATGAAGTTATTTTCATTTTGGTTACAAGGAATCCAATCTGGAAAATATGCCCGTGACCAGTAAGCTTTTCGACCCAAATCTTAAACCCTGGCTAAACCTTTTCCCTGACTCCGCCCCTTTATCAGCTTCGGACTATCCCCCTTCATCCATCATAGATGGCAAACTCACAATGAAAATCCCCACCTCTTTGATTGAACCCAGTAAATCATCCTTCTCCAATGCTGCTATTGGAAAATTCTTTGGCCAACGACCTACAGTGGAATGGTTAACTGCCCAGGCAAACTCAAAGTGGAATCTCTCTAAGCCATGTCTCATCTCGCTCACGGACAAAGGCCTCTTCCTATTCAGGTTTCCTACTAAAGAAGATAGAGAAATTGCCCTCTCTAAAGGCCCTACTCTTTTGCAAAACAAAAAATTCCACATCTTACCTTGGTCGCCTGGCCAGGATCTCTCCACCTGGCCCTCCCTGCATCCAGTCTAGATCCGAATCCAAGGTATCCCTTACCATTGTTGGAGTTCCAACATCCTCTTCTCCATAGCCAGCTCCATTGGCACCCCCTTCAACTAGATGACATTACAGCCTCCCAAAAGCTTCTTACTTATGCCAGGATTCTAGTGAGGCTGGACCTTTCTGGACCTAAGCCCTCAGAGATCAATCTGGATTTCGAAGGTGAATCAGGAATTCTTCTCTCAGTCTCTTATGAAAACCTACCCTGCTCCAAATGCCTTCTCAAGGGCCACACAGAGAATTACTATAACTCTGCTCTCCAACCCCCCACTCCAAAATTTTCAAAGCCAGCCAATCAGCTTAGTGCAAGGATTTTGGGAAAATCCACCTCCCCCCCCCCCCCCCCCCCTCCTCCCCCCAGGCCACCCTCCTTAGTTACACCAACACCTTCTGATTTAGAGTCTGACCCTCCTCTGGACTCCGCTGCCCCTATTTTAGCCTCCTCTGCAAACCCTCACCAGAATCCTTTGTCCTCCACTGCCAACCCCCTACAGGTTTCCCCCCAATTAACCCATCTGAATTCAGATTCAGCTGGCTGTAATCTCTCTGTTTCCCCAGCCATAATTCAGAAGAGCCCAGACCCAACCATATCAGCCATAAATTGCAGCTCAGACACAAACCTTGATCCCTGCTCAAACCTTGTCTCCAACTGCTGCTTTGACCCCCAGCAAGGCCTTCCTGCCCCAATTCTTGATACCTGAAATTCCTTTTCTATCCTGGAAAACTGTACCCTTACTGATCTTTTCTCCTTTTCTTTCCCCAACTCCAGGAACTCTGATACTAGTAAGGATCTTGTCCAGATCCCTGCTTCCTCCCAGCAACCAGGTATTTCTTTGGAAGTGGACCTCACCCCTTTCTCTCAGAAAAAGAAATCAAAAGGAAAAGGAAAAATCAACAACTTTAGGCCAATTATAAGGAGCTCCAAAGGTCACCCCTCCCCTTTTACTAGTTCCCAATGATCAAAGTCCTCTACTGGAACTGTAGGGGTATCTCAAATGCCCCAACCATCAAATCCCTCCACCATTTGGCTTCCTCAAACTCCCCTGATGTCATTTTCATAGCTGAACCAATGACTGTCTCCCCTCATCCTTCTTTGCTTTTCCCCTTTGGGTTATGATGGCTTTCTCTCTAATAACCATCTTTCTTCAACCTCCATTTGGTGCTTCTTCAAATCCAGCTCCAATCTAGGCATTACCCTCATTGATTTCTCTCCCCAATACCTGACCATCTCCTTCTCCTCCCCCTCTACCGCCACGAACTGCCTTCTCACAGGGATTTGTGCCTCTACAAATTATATCCAAAGAAGAGATCTGTGGAGCTATCTATCCTCTCAAGCGAAAACTAACTGCCCCTGGTGTGTCTTGGGAGACTTTAACTCCATTTTTTCAGCCTCTGAGAAATACAGTCTAAGGCCATCTCGCCTCAACATTGAATTCCAACAGCTGATTCTTTCCTCAGGCTTACAAGATATGGGCTTCTCAAGTAACAAATTTACATGGTCCAACAACCGTAGAGGGTCTGGCTATGTAGCAGCTAGGCTGGACAGGGCTCTCTGCAATCATCTTTGGCTATCCAGCTTCAATGACCCCCTGATTACCCACCTAGCCAAATTCTCCTTAGATCACTGTCCTTTGTTTCTCACTCATATCAGACGTCCCCAAGCTCCTATGGCTCCTTTCAAGTTTGAAGCTTTGTGGATCTATCACCCAGATTTTCTCAATATGGTGGCTGATTCCTGGACCCAAGCCTCCGCAGGAAACTATCAGCAGGAGCTGGCTTCCAACCTGAAAAATTTGAAACAGGTCCTTAAAGTCTGGAATAAAAATGTGTTTGGGGACATCAAGAAGAAGGTTGCAGCAGCTGAAATGCTAGTTCTAGAGACTCAACAACTCCTTGATGACAGGCCTTCCCCTTCTCTTCAGAAATCTCTAGCTGAATTAAAGGCTTCTCTCCACAACTGTCTCCATCTTCAAGAAACTCACTGGAGGCAGAAGTCTAGAATTAGATGGCTGAAGGAGGGAGACAGAAATACTGTTTTTTTCCATGCCTCCGCTAAGTCCAGAGGGTCAATCAATTGCATTGATAGAATTCAATCAAATGGCTCTTGGGTGGATGACTAAAAAATTATCCAGTCTCTTGCTGTGGAGCATTTCTCCTCTATAGCTAACACTTCTCACTCAGACCCCTCTGACTTCCTTTTTAGGCTAGATAGCAATAAAGTCACTGCAGACATGAACACCCTCCTCTCCATTTCCCCGGAGGCTGAAGACATCAAGAATGCAGTATTTGCTCTTAAAAAAGACAACTCTCCAGATCCTGATGGCTTTTCAGGTCACTTCTTCACTGCAACCTGGCACATCATTGGTCCTTCAGTGGTTAAAGCTGTCCAGCAGTTCTTCATCTCTGGCAAGATTTATAGAGCCTCCAACAACTATTTCCTTACTCTGATTCCAAAATCTAACAACCCCTCCACCTTTGCAGACTATAGGCCAATTAGTCTCCTCAACTTTATCTACAAAATAATTGCAAAAATTTTGGCCTCCAGACTCACCAAGATCATTACTCATCTTGTTTCTCCCAACCAAGCAGCGTTTGTCCAAGGCAGATCAATTCACCAGCACATAGCCTGTAAGGTCTTAATAGGGTGTTTAATTTTCTAATATTGGCGATTAACCTAATTAATTGTGATTCTAGCTAATGAGGCGGGTTTAGTGGCTAAGCGAGTTTCTTTTATCATTAGTAAGATGTTCCCGAAGTTTTGTTTGATTCTGAGTGCGATTAGTCTTAATAGAGGGTTAGGTTGTGATTCATAGGAAAATTGGGTATTTTTCCAAAAATTCCGTTTACCCCTAATTTGGGTTCGTTGGAAAGATCTCGTCGCGCTCGTCACTTTTTGTTCTTGACTCATCACGATTTGACGCCTCGAAGTCCCTCAAATAATTGCATTTCTCTCATTTGACTCAAATGGGCATTCCAGACATTTCCTTCTCCTCCTCTCATTTAAACCCCAACCCAGCCCTATCATTCGTTCTTCCTCCCTTCACTCAACGGTGCTGCAACCCTCTCTTCTTTTTCCTCATTTACTCTCTCATCTTGCATGTGGAGCTTAAAGGCCCTTCCAAGGACATCCAACTACACCATTGTCTTCCTCTCTTCTTCTTCTTTCCTTAGACCTCAAATTTGGTAAGTTTCCTCTTCTCCTTCCCTTCCCATTTCGTTTCTCATGGCTGTAAATGGATTGCATGTTGATGGATTTCCTTTTTTTCTTTTCCTTTGTGTTCCTCAAGTGTAGAAGGGAGGCTTGGGAGAGTTGTGTTGGCTAGAGTGTGTGTGGGAGCTTTCTTCCTCCTCAATCTTCTCAATTTCCATAATTTCACTCCCTTCGGTGAAGGCAAGTAGATTTGTTTTATATATTGGGCATGCATGCATTATTATTGTCTCTTGTTAACCCATTGTTTAGATTTTCCCCAAATTTCCAAGCTTGTCATGGTTAATTAGATTACACATGCTAAAATTGGATTAATGGGTTGAATGGGTTTTTATTATGGGTGGATGACTTGATGAATGGATAAAATGTGGTTTGGAGGAGAGCATGGTGGCTCTTTGTGCAGGTTATGGCCTTTGGAAAGGTTTGGAAAGGGGTTGGAGAAGGAGTCATTCAAAATGATTGAATTTTTGGCTAAAAAACTCATGTTTCTAACCAGAATTCGGCTAACCGCAGGAAATTCGGTCACCATTCGGTTACTTTTCCAGTAACCATGTTTTTACAGGGCATTTTCGGTCACTTTCGGTCACCTTTTTGGCTAGCCGCATGGGCCAATTCGGCTAGCCGCATTAGGGCAGATTTCATGAATTTTTGGCAGATTTCAAATGACCATAACTTTTGAACCGTTTGTCGGAATTTGGAGTTCTATATACCGTTGGAAAGCTCTTGAGATGTTGAATCCAATGGTATACATATCTTAATGATCAGAGATCGGAAAAGGAAGTGGCTATTGAATCAATGTACCAAGCCTTTATCACTTTGGAAAGGGATTCTAAACCTAGTTTGGACCCTAGGTTGGAACCCATTGACCCTACCCTTGCATGACCAATTGGGGGAAAATGAAAACGGAGCATGTTTGGCTTGGTGTGCTTCGTCGGTTGTCCGGAAATTTTCGTATACCAATGTAACTTGGCCGAATGCATGTGGAATTGAGTTAATTGGTGCCCAACAACTCCCGTACACCATGGCCCCATCAAAGTAGGACACTATTGACTCATTCTCCATACGTACTCCGTTGGGGATACGTTTGATACACGGTGGAAAACTCTTGATCTAGGATTGGCTTGTTCTTCACTCTTGACTCTTGAATCATGTATCCGTAGCTTGTCGTATCTTATGCATTCTATCTTGTACACTTGTATAACTTTTAACTTAACTTGTAGAATTAGAATGTGACCGGACTTAGAGTGTATCCTTAGGTACCTTGTCTTGTATTGATAAACACGTGTGGATAGACTTGAAAAAGGACTACTCATGGAACTTGGAACTTGACTTGTATCTTGGCTTGACTTGGAGTAGCCCTCAATTTGTTATTTTGTACTCGGGGACCTATCCACGTGTATTTGTCTTGGAACTTGTGTCGTATACAAACCATCATCATCATCTTGCATTCATAATTAGCAGCAGACTAAGGATTATAAAGTGGGCCGGATACCGGACACTAGGGTGGGCAGTCGGCTTTGGATGGCGTCCATGGCGCGAATAGCTGGGAGCGGGCTAAGACCGTGCTGCTATTCCTAGGACTGGGAGCTAGGATCCCCCTAGAGCCGGACTTTGGGTATTCGTAGTCGGCTTGGACGTCACTTATACCCCTGTGAGATGGTTAGGACATCCTCGGAGTCTCCTCTTGCTTGACATTGCATTTCACGGATGGTTATTCTTGTTTATCTTGTTAGGATTTATATTGTTACTTGACTCTCGTATTATTCATGCTTATGCATAGCTTGTACCTTGATATCTTATAATCATGTACTTGTCTTTATTTCCTTTTGAAGCATGTTATGAATAATGTATATTGCTTATCTTCTTGCCAACATATTGTTGATCCTTTATTTCATGGTGTGCAGAGGACACCTTCTACTATTACACCGACCCGGATGCTGAGGCAATCTCAGAGGATCCTCAACCGGGGGAGGAGGGCGAGGTACGAGAGTGGGGTGCCGATGACGTACCTTAGCGTCATCACTTTTGGCACTAGTGCGCGTTACACGGGGATATCTTCTAGCGTACCGCCTCATTTCATCTTTTGGGTCTTAGATCTTGTGGACTTGTCTGTTCTAGTACTGTATAACTTTTGTATCAGGACCTAAGTTTTTGGGGATGGTCTTGATGTTTATAAACTTTATATGTCTTATCTTTTGAAACTTAAATATATATAATGAGATGAATACCGTACTTGCTTTGATATTTCAACAGGTTAATGTTGTGTTTACCGGACAAGTCTCGTTGATTAATTTGTTAATGAGGCTCAACTACACAATCCTCACGGCGGACTTCGATCCTTGGGCATTAAGGGAAATTTTTTTTAATTAGCCCTAAATTTCACACCCCGGATCCGGTTTAATCTCTAATCGGGTTCGGGGACGTGACATAGCCTTAGCTCATGAACTGTTTCAAAAATTTCACTCCAAGCTGAGAGGTGGTACTCTCTGTATGCAATTGGACATTTCCAAGGCTTTTGATAAGCTCAGTTGGCCTTTCCTCTTCAAATCCCTCTACTTCTTTGGTTTCTCTGCCAGATGGATTAACCTCATCAAAGAATGTGTCTGCACTGCTAAAGGGTCTGTTCTTATTAATAGATCTCCTTTTGGTTTATTCTTCTGCTCTTGTGGCCTAAGGCAAGGGGACCCTCTATCCCCTTACCTCTTTATCCTTGCTGAAGAAATTTTAAGCCTCAACATCCCGAGTTTGGTCTCCAATAGTTCCATATCGCCTCTCTCTTCAGCCCCCAACACCCCCTGCCATTTACTGTATGCTGATGATATCCTTCTTTTCCTCAAAGCCCAGAAAAGAAGCCTTTTAGCCTTGAAGGAGGCAATTCTTAGTTACCAATCCAATGCTGGCCAGCACATCAATTTGGAGAAGAGCAAAATTTTCTTAGGAAATTGCAATCCTAGCAAGAGAAGGCAGATCTTGGCAATCACTAATATTAACGAAAAACCTCCCAATTCCTTCTACCTTGGAGATCCTCTCAATATTGGCACCCCAAAAAGACAGCACTTCACCACTCTGGTAGACAGATTTCTTCGTAAACTTTCAGGTTGGTAGTTGAAGCTTCTCTCTTTTACTGGTCGTAGGATCCTGGTGAGGCATGTGCTCAGTAGTCTACCTATTCACATAGGCCTGATCCTTCCTCTTCCTAAGTCTGTGTCCAACAATATGGAAACTATCATGAGGAATCTCCTTTGGTCTGGAGGGGCTGTCAAGCAAAAACGAAATCAAATCAGCTGGGCCACAGTCACTCTCCTTACCACAGAAAGAGGCCTGGGCATCAGGCGCGTCAGCGAGCAAAATGAAGCCTCTTTTATCAAACTGGGCTGGACTGCTATGACTTCAAACTCTCTCTGGGCAACCTGGATGGTTGGTAGATACTTTCCCAACTCCTCCATCTGAAACTCTTCATCCTCCAAATCTGGATCCTGTATTTGGCGGAAAATCAGGAATTTGGCTCATCACATTCACTCAGGCAGTAAGTGGAAAGTTGGAGATGGCAGGCAGATTGATCTCTGGTATGACAACTGGATGCAAATTGGCAGCATGGCATCTCTGTTTCCTTCTATATCCTTCCCTCCCAATCAGATGCTTTATTCCTTTTGGGATGGTGCTCACTGGGCAACTCCTCCTTACATTCCAGAAGATGCAGCAGATACCTTGAGGCAAGCAACCCATCACCTTTCGTTAGATATCTCTTCAAAAGACTCTCTCCTCTGGAGCTCTCATCAAGACCATGGCCTCTCTCTCCAGGAAGCTTGGCAAATTATCAGATCTCGCAGACCTTCAGCAGACTGGTCTTTCTGGGCTCCATTGATATGGAACACCTATCAGCTTCCTAAGATCTCCTTCTTCGCTTGGAGGCTGTTGCATGGTTGAAAAAGATTTCTACCTTAACACAGGTAGAATTCCCGATTACCAGATCTCGATTAGATATCACACTACTGTGCTTAAACTAGTATTTAATCCTAATTCCAATAAAGTTAACCAATCAAACCACAAGTAGAGAAAGACACAAGAGTTATACGTGGAAAACCCAAAAAGGGAGAAAAACCACGGGCCTTATCGTCTAGGCCAACAGACAACCAAGCACTATGTAAACGCAGAAGATTACAAGACACTTACAACCCTTTTCCCAGTTGTTGACTCAACCTAAGGACTGCCTCTGATCTTGTTGACGAATCTTCACCGTGCTTGCACATAACCACCTTCGGGAAGGGGATGGAAACTAGACCCAAAACTCAAATCTTCAGCACAGCAACAGCTTGAAGTCTTGGGGGGAAGAAGATGGATCTCTCAACCTCTCAATCTCAGGAATATATGTCTTAATCAGTATCACCAAAGGTTGAGAGAAAGGGCCTATATATAGTCTTCAATTCGTGCTTGAAAGGCTCTAGGAATAGCAATTAGCATCTTGATAGAAATAGGAATCCTCAATACTTCAGGAATAGAAACTTCTCTGTTCGCTCGAGCGATGGAATGGGTTCGCTCGAGCGGACATCTTTCTGTCACAAACATTCCGAGACAGAACCTTGAACGGTCGAGCGCACACAAAGTTCGGTCGTGCGAACTAACCTCTGTGATGGGTTCGCTCGAGCGAATATGGGTTCGCTCGAGCGACCCATAGAATCCTGTAAGAAATAGAAAGCTGCAGGAAACTTGGAGACCTTATTCTTTCTTGGACGAAGATCTTTGACAGTCCGGACTCTAATCGAAATACAAGATTAGACACCCTGTTTTGTCCAGACTCTATGAATTAGCCAACAACTAAAGTCCTAACAATGGTAAAACCCCTTCTCAAGCGTGGGCTCAACACTCGGGAATCAGTCTTGTCTCCAGGTGCAGCCTCTGCTTCCAAGAGCATGAGTCTACATTGCACCTTCTCTTCCTCTGCTCCTTCTCCTCTGCAATTTGGAACTGGATCCTTTCAAAGGCTGGCTTGATTGTTAATGGTCCTCTTCTTCCTTCCAAGATTTGGCAAGCTCTTTCCAACCAAAGTGATCGTCTGGCCTGCAAAGGTGCTGCCACGATTTTTTTCTCTACAGCTTATGCGATCTGGATCTGTAGAAATGATTATTTCTATTCTAACTCAAGAGCCTCCCAGACCATGGTTACTGCTTATTTGAATGAGCTCCTTTCTGTCTCCCTCAAGCGCATTGCAAAGCCTTTCACTGGCAGACCTCTTCAGTCTTTCTGTAATTTTTTGTTTTCTTTAATTCCTTAGATTGACCTGAATGTTTTGGCATCTTTTCCTTTCTGTCTTTTCCCTTCTTCTGTTGTTGCTCTCTGAGCTTCTCTTCTGGTATCATTTATGCCTCTGTTTTCATCCCCTTTTCTTGTTTTCTTTTTGCTTTTGGAAAAAAAAAAATAAATAAATAAATAAATAAATAAAGTGAGTTCATAGATTGCTGCTTGCTTTGTTGGTTCAGTCTCCCAGGGTAGGCTTCTGTAGATCTTTGTGGTTGTGCTGGGGAGATCTTTTTGCTGCAGTTCTGAGAGTCCCTGCAGGTCCTGTTTTATTTGCAGAGCTTTCTGGAGGGAGTATGTTGTGCTGGAGTTGCTGGCCTTTTTTGTTCCAGCTGAGTTTTTGCTTGCAGCTCCTTTGTTGTAGCTGAGCCCCTCTGTTTGCAACTCTCTATGTTCCTGGAGTCTTCAGTTCTGTTCCTGTTGAAGGTGAAGGAGTGCTGAGAGTGTAGGAGCTTCTTTGTTTTTCTTGTTCAGCAGTAGTTGCTTAGTGCTGGTTCTGCTGTTGTTTGTGCTTTGGTTTCCTTTTGGGCTTCTGAAGTGTTTCTTCTTCTTCCCCCCGAGTTCGGGTTCCTCCTCAGGCCTCAGTTTCGATCCTTTCAAGTGGGTGAACTTGTCTTTGCTGTTCTGGGATTCTGTTACGCCTGCTGGTTGTGCTGGGGAGTTCTGCCGTCCTGAGTTCCCCTGCAAGTGTTGTTCTGTGCGGGGCTTTCTGGAGGGTGCTGTTTGAGCTGGAGTTGCTGGTCTCTTCCTCTTTTCTTTGCTTGTTGTGCTCTTGTTTTCGCTGAGCTCTCCTATCCTCTGCTGTTCCTGGGAGCAACTGTTCCTGCAGTCTGCTTTGTGCTGTTTGTGGTGGCTGTTGTGCTATGTTGCAGTTCAGCAGTAGCTGCTTCGTGCTTCTCTGCTGCTCGCTGCTTTCAGCTTCGGTTTTGGGCAGTGCCTGGTTTCCTTCTCTGTTTTTGCTGTGCTTTTCTCTCCCCTCGAGAGCTGTTGCTGTGGTTTCGTCCAGCGTTTGCTGAGTTGCTATTTTGCCCAGCTGCTGCGCTGTCTGGGTCTAGTTTTGCTTAGTGCAGTTCTGTCACTTTCGTGCTTCAGTCGCTGTTCAAGGCTGTGCCTGGGTTTCCCTTTTGCTTCTGTTGAGTTTCTTCTCCTCCTCCCAGTTCCTCCTCAGGCCTCAGTTTGGTCCTTTGTTGGTGCTGCTCTTCTCTTCTGCTTTGGTTGAGCTTTTGGTTGTTATTTATTTTTCTTTTGTCCTCTTTCCCTGTATTTTTTCTTGGGGATTTGACAATTCAATGCCTTTTAGATACTCAATTTCCAAATTCATGACTCAAAGATACTAAATGTCACCATAGTCGTTTGACCTTAGATCCCATGATATCATGGGATCCAAGTAGCTTTTCAACTTTTAACATGTAGATCCCATGATATCATGGGTTTTTAAACCCATGATATCATGGGATCCAAGGCAAAAAAAAAAAAAAAAAAAGGGAAGACCGGAGTCAAAGGACTCTAGTGACATTAGCTTACTTTGAGTCATGAATTTGGGAATTAGGTATCTAAGAGGTACTGAATTGTCAAATCCCCTTTTTTCTTTTGTTTCTTGGTGCTGCTGGGGTGGTTTTTTCTGTTTGCCTCCTCTTGTGGCTCTCTCTCTTGCTTGCAGTAAATCAGAAATTGTTGTACACCCCAAATACCTCATGAAATAAGAGTTGTTGTTGGGTTGTTTATATATATATATATATATATATATATAAATATATATATCAAACATACTATTTATAAATTAGAACTTAGGATTTAGAGCTTTTATTTCTTAGCTTAATCGAACTTGATTTTATTAATTATATCAGAGTTTCCAAATGGCCCCTAGTATGTTTAAGCACTTTTTTGAAGTTTTTTCCATTCCTAAAAATAGGGATGTTATTTAATGACTACTTTTTAATATTTATCTTTTGAATCTTCATTTTTAAATTTTTACCATTTATAAAAATACGTAGCTTTAGAATTATTAGAAACTCAATTGTATAAAACAAGCATGGCCTTAAGAGGTCGATTTTAGATATAAAAAAAAAAAAAAAGTTGGTTAGATGCAAAGTGGGGTCACCACCTCGCACCTGTGGATCAATCCCTGGGCATGTCTTTGAAACAAGGTTCCATTATCACTAAACTATGAGTGTGTTGGCTCAATTGCCATATGATTATTCATGAATGAATTATAATCCTTCGGCTCAAATGTGCTACAGAGGTATATGCACCTTGATCAAGAGAATGGGACCTTACTGACCAAAGAATTGTCATAAACTCAACAATGACTGGGCCATGAATCCTTTGAGCCAGAGTTGGAGGATAACTAACAGCTATTCTTCTGTGTTTGAGAAGCGTGCAGATCTCTAGACAAAAAATTGGAAAATCACATTGTTGTTTAAGAAGTTGATCTCATATCAAGATTGTTGTTTTGAATCATACGTGATCCTAACCCCAAGGGATAGCTTAGTTGGCATAGGTTCAAGGTTTGTACTCGAAGGTTGTAGGTTTGAAATTGCACCACCATACTGAGGCCGTAGGGGAGTTTACCCGGCTTCATTCTGGGACCGAAGGGATTACTCCAACCAAAGGGTTGGGAACCTCTGATAGCCAAAAAATAATAATAAAAGAAAATCATATGTGATCCTAGTGGTATTAGAATAGAACTAGCCCCAAAAAGGAATGCTCACCCATGAAATAGTACTCTCCAAGTTTTAGAGTTTTCTTCCACACACAGGGTAAGAGGAAGCCCGTGTGATGGGAGGGAGAGCCCACAAACCAAACTTGGGAAGGAGAGACCACACACATGGGAGGAGATGTGAGGCTGCCAACCGACTTTTCTCATTGTGAACTTGGTTGGAGGGAATCTGTAATGACTAGAAATGGAAGAATAAGAAATGTAGAAGGAAAAGAGTTAATTTATTGGCGCTCTTATTCCAACCCAACGAACTGGTTACAAAACAAATACAATGAAATGGGTAGTGTATTCCCTCCTATACTTATACACATAACCAACGCCTAACTGCCCTAACAGACTCAGCAATTAGAATTACAAGAATAGGCTTGCCTAACTGACTCCAACTAACTTGTTCATAGCATTCCCTCCTCCTTAAAAAAGCCTTGTCTCAAGGCTGGAAATCTGGAAATTTAGAGTGGAATTCTTCATAGTCCATCCATGTAGCATCTTCAGGAAATGTTCTTGACCATTGAACCTACCATTGCACTACTGCCTTGTTGTTTCGTTTGACCATCCTCCTTTCTAACACAGCCACCGGCTCCATTTGCAGCATTCCTTCATCACTGACTGGAGGAAGAGTTGGAATAGGAGTGACTTGCTGTCCCAACTTTTTCTTCAACAATGAAACATGAAAAACAGGATGTAGTTTGACTGAGCTAGGTGAATCCAGCTTGTAGGCTAAATTTCCCACCCTTTCAATGACTTGAAAAGGTCTATAGAAACGTGGAGATAGCTTCATATATCTCTGCAAAGCCAAGGAAGATTGTTTGTAGGGCTGCAATCTCAAATACACCCAGTCACCAACTGCAAATTCTTTTTCACTCCTTAGTTTGTCTGCATACTGTTTCATCCTGTTTTGTGCTTGCTGTAAATTTTCCTTAAGCATTCTCAGAATGGAAGT